>OX451737.1:712193529-713393529 GCA_948472305.1 Vicia faba
ATATATATATATATATATATATATATATATATATATATATATATATATATATTATATATATATATATATATATATATATTATATATATATATATATATATATATATATATATATATATGTACATATTTTATTAAATATTTAGGACAAAAATATGAAAATAATACATTTTTATTTTTATTAATACATGACATCAAAAATACTTTTTTTAACCATATACTTTTTATTTTGTGCATAAATTAATATATTTTGTACTTAATCAATAAATAATAATATTTATTCAAAAAACTAGGGTTTAACCCTAAAACAATAAAAATAACCAAAAATTGACTTTTTTAGTTTGTTTATATTTCACATTAAAAAATACTTTTACATACATAAAAAATCCCTTTTTTAGCATAATGCATTTTTATTTGATATTTATTTATTTGTACTTATTTAAATATTAGATATTTGTCTTGTATATTCAATATGGATGTAATAGCTTAGAATTTAGTTTCTTGTCAAAATATCCCCAAATTCAAACTTGTACCCCCATCCCCACAATCATTGTTGTAATAGCTTAGCATTTAAATTTCCCGCATTTAAAAGCTTTCAATTATGCCATGCTTAGACTTAGGATTTGTATGCAAAAATCAATTAACAAGTAGCTTGACCTAATTCAAGATAAACATGCATGAAAATATAACACAATGCACACTTGCACCCTTAGGGTTACTCCACTTGTTGCCTTCAAAAACGGGCCATGCTTGCATGTTAAGTCTCTTTGGAAAAACAAAAAACAAATCAAATGATCATAGTCTCTCGATGACGCTATCAAGTTGCCTAAACAAAAATGATCAAGTCCCTTAAGAAAAATGCCAAAGATACTTGACACTATTGCATTCATGGTCTAAATGATGACCCGCGCCCGTCCCGTTAACATCCTAACACAAGGTTGTTCACTAAATACAATGGTGAAACAACACTGTTAAAAGGGTTAAAACATGAGAAAGATCTTTGAGAAATTTAGGGTAGATAGATCTTGGTTACTTGACCAAACTTGCAAAACAATCCTTGCCATTTTTTAAAATACACATCACAACACAACTTCAAAACAAACTTTCAAAAACATTGAAACAACTTTTCAAAAAGACAAACACCTTTGTATACATTCAAACATGGATCATTACAAAGGTTGCCACAACAATGGCCTCTTTTCAAAACATCTTTCAAAACCACACACACAAAGCACCATTTCAAACAATTGAAAATGCAAAGCAAGTGATCTAAGCAAGTAGCTAAGAGCTCATGGATAACCATGGATAGAAAGGGGTGCTAATACCTTCCCTTTCTATAATCTACTCCTCGAACCCAAGAAAACATCTCAAAGGTTTTTCCTGTGCTTTTTTACCTTTCCTTAGGATAAAATAAAAAGTCGTGGTGGCGACTCTTGCTCGACCGAAACATTTGCAAAAAACAAACGCAAAACCTCAAGTCAGTTCTCCCACCGTATCACAGTCAGGAAACACTATCTCATTGGAGTATGCTTTTGAAATAAACCCTGTTTCAATTAGGACTTTTGAGGGTTGTAACATGGCCTGGTTCACGGTTTTAGAAAAAAGATTTAAGGCTCAAAAATATTTGGTGCCCACCCCCTTCATGATGTTCTTCAGTCCTAAGTTCAGCTAACTTGACACGAACATTCATCTCTCAAAAGAATTTTCGAGATGGTTGAGGAATCAAACAAGGTTTTCTTTGGACATGCAAGTCACTCATTCCTGCTTCTTTTGGGTTTCTTGTCACGCGACTCTGTTCTTTGCTGAGGATTTCACACTGTAATCCTTTATCGCATTTTAGGATTTCCATTTCTTCCTTGCCTTTGGGACAAATTCCTTTTGACTTTGACTCTGAAGTGCAGCGGGATGCCCTGACTTTTGCCTAAGCGACTTGTTTTTTCAAGTTCCGACTTAGCGGGGTTTTTTGTATCTTTCTTTTTCATAATAATTTTTTTATTCATGTCATCTTTTTTTCTTCTATTTTTTTCCTGACATGTCGCGTGACTTTGAGTCATTTGTGATTTGTCGGAAGAATTGTGACTGCCCTATTTCTGGGTAGATGAAAGATAACCATTGTTGTATCGTCATCTGTTGATCCCCTAATATGTGAGAGATACCCATTGGGATAACATCTTCTTTTGATGCACACTACTGATATGCGGAGGTTAAACATTGCGGTTTTGAATTCCCTCAACCTCTTGAAGGATAACCATTATTGTATCCTTAGATGCACACTCTTGATGAGATTTGAATACTCAATCAGATTAACTGAACACTACCTAACCCCGGGTTTTAAAAAAAATGAGGTTTTTTTTCTAAATAGAAAAAGAAACTCCTACTTCAAGGCTCAAAGGGGTTAACGAGGGTTTCACTCCCTTATATCTCCGGTGTTTGAGGATTTGAAACAATGCCTGTACATCATCAACAGGGTTTTATCCAAAAGCATACAACCAGAAAATTTGTGTTTTAATATCATCATCCTCCCTCCAATCTCTGCCTAGGCAAGAGAATGGGTAACAAGTTGGTATCATAAAGCAATTTAAAATTGAAAACAAATATGAGTGAAACGAATGAATTTCTTCAAGACAAACATACTCATTGTATTAAGATTAAATATTCAAATGCAAACAAGTCCTTACATGCAAACAGTGCAATGATAAACAAGAAAAATTACAAATGAGAAGCAGTAAAAATGCTAATAAATTGAGAAGGCTAATCATCCTTAAACTCCAGGGCATTCTTCAATCAGCTTTATCCTTCGGCAAAGACTTGACTTGAACTTCAAGACAAATATCCTTAAACGACAAGATACCACTCCGGACCAACTTCTGAACTTTAATTTTCAATGGATAACAATTTTCAATGCTATGCCCCGGAGCTCCCTGATGAAAGGCACAAGTCAAATCAGCTTTGTAGTACCACGACATCTTCTCAGGGACCTTTGGTGGGAAGTCGGGTCTGAACCAAATTTCTCTGCATCAGGATGGGAAACAATTCTGTATAGGTCGTTGGGATTGGATCAAACTGATTTTTCCTCTGATCAGGAACTTGCTGATTCTGTTGACAAACTGGAGTAAAAGGAGGTAAGTTGAACACAGGATGACAGGAGGAACATGTTGATTCTGACGATAATTGTTTCTTCCTCTGGTTCTCTTCTTAGAAAAGTTATTATCGAACTTCTTCACACCACTAGCTGAGACACCATCTTCAGATGAACACCCCTTTCGGACATCCTCTTCTAGAGGCACTCCCACATTTACTTTTTCATGGAAATCACTAGGTGCATCGACTATCACCTTCTCATGAAAGAATGATCTCAGAGTTTCTGTGAAGACCTTTTCCATCTCTTCTTCCTTCCTAGAAGGATTGACTTGGGCAGCAACCAAAGTTTTAACCAAAGCAGTTAGATACTCCATGCCATCCTTCAAAGTAGTTACCTCTTTGCGGAGTTCAAAGATCTCTTTCTTAATGTTTTCCATCTTCTCTTTGAAACTAGCCCGAGTGTTGTAGTGATGAGTCAGCTTGCTGAGTGAAGTAAAGAAGCTGGGTAAGACACCTGGATATGAATAACAAATGCAAGAAATATGTGCAATATGATGCATGATATGCAATGCACATGATTATTTTTATTTTATCATTTAATATTTCAAGGGATTTATGGTTTATAGACACGTTGCCACATCCAAGTAATAAGGCTTTTGTTTCTCTTTCTAGAATCCATGGTTTAAAAGTACCTGAGATATTCACAAATAGTCAACCTTTAAATCCCTTAAAATACTGTTTTCTTCAAAAGATGCTCATGAGTGCATGGATGCATGATGCAACAATCACACAAGATCACACATATAGGGTTCATAGGTTCAACGTCACGAGCATGAGGTCGAAGGTACTACCCCATAAGGTGTTGGTCTAAAAAGTTATCACCTACCGAACAAGGTTCTAGAGGTTCCCAGAGTCTACATCCTTCCTTCGGATATTACCAACTTCCCGATTAACTCGGTAATTAGTAATATTCTCAAGAAAGACCCGTCCGAGCGTAGTATCGCGTGACAACTACTTCCGGATTACTCTGTTATAGCTTCCGCACTACACCTAAAAGGCCAAGAGGGGTTAGGTAATCTACGGTCCTCAGCTTCGGCAGGCTCCCAGGTCGAAAGCAGTACGTCTTCCCGATTACTCGGTAAACAACACTACAGTCAAACGGGCCTCCACTGAGTGGGGGATCTCATGCCTCCTTTTTTGGGATTACTCCCTCAAAGTTAACATGACTATACCACCCGTCCTATCTTAAAGTTTGCCCAAGTCCGGGTATAGGACTTATGAGTAATCACCAAGCACCCTGTAAACCAGGAAAATCCAGACAAACATATATACAAAATATAACACATAAACAACAATAGCATATATACAGATATAAACAAAGATAGGTTTAACCCACTTAGGGATGGACCAGCAAGAGGTCAATCTTTCCCCAATGAAGTCGCCATTTTTCCTCTGTAGCGGTAGAAATGTGCAAGACTAAGTCATTGGATTGACTAGACTTTATACAAATCAAAATAAAAATCGCCACCGCGCTTTATTGTTTCCAAAGGAATGGGAAAAGAGCGGATAACCCAAAAAGAGGGGGAAAGATTCAAGGTAAGGGGGTTGGTTATACAAAGGGAAGGTATTAGAACCCTAAACATCTACGGTACTCCGCAGGAACCTCTTTGTAAAATCTGTATATTTTGGCTATAAAAATGTGTTGTATATAAAATGGATGGTGGAGGTGAGAAAAGAAATATTTTTATGATTTTTTTTGCACCCGTCGCGGTTGCGAACCTTTAGTGCCTACGTACCACCTTTCATGCAATAGGGGATCAGGGTACACATAGTTCCTCTTTTAAAAATTTGAAACACAAGTGTGTTGGTTGATTTTATGAGATAAGACATCATCGCAATTGTCCGTGTGAAAAACATACTTACTACCCACAATCATGAGAAAGGAGAATTTGCATCATCTTAAAGTGGAGGATATGGCTTGGATTTTAAAATCAACAATGCCTCACTCAACACCCAAGTGGAAAATATCTCACTTCACTACATATTGTAGAAGTATAGTTGTTTGCATCACTACAAGGATTGACAAGAGTCTATTCTTTTGAGAAATTTTAAAGATAAAAAGCCAAAGTGGCAAAAATGGTTTGAAATGAGATTGATTGACTTTCAGTCTTCTCACAAAAAAAGGTCAAGGTATTATTAAATTAATTGAAATTTATTTATGAAAATGTTTCGAAGATGCATGGACCTTAGTCCAAGTTTATTATGAAAATGTTTCAAGTTTCAAAACAAGAAGAGTTTTTTTTTTAAAGGAGGGAGAAGATTTTTGAAATTAAAGAAGATGGGAGGAGAAGAAGAGGCTATCCTAAAGCATAAGATAAACGCTAGGGATAAGAATCATCTAACCAACAAGAAGCCAATACTTGACATTATGAGTCAATATAAAATTCCCATTCTTCGGATTGAAACAAAGCAAGCAAAGATACTAGACCTCTTGAAAGAACCAAACTTCAAGTGTTTTAAGTCTTCGCAAAAATTGGGTAGAGTAACGGCTGTATACGGGTGAATTCCATATTACAAACAAAGATCGTAATCTCAATAACCTGCACACAAAACAAACAAACAACCCAATGTCTTGAGGTAAACCTCAAGAACTCCAGACAAAATATCAAATAAAGTCACAAAGTCTCCAAGATAGGCCAAGGTCTCTAATCCTAAGTCCAAGAAGTCCATCACTCCATAATGCAAAGGATAGTAACCATGTAGTCCAAGTATCATTAATGATTTTTATGGTTCATGTTGATTATTAGGTGTCTTTAAAAGAAAGAAAAGCTCAAGTGAGCAAAATAAAAATGACATAAAAGTAAATGCTCAAGTGAGCAAAGATGAAAATAGCATGAAATGTAAAATGCTAAAAGTAAATGGTACATAAAGCATGAAAATAAAAGCGTAAAGTAAAGTTAATTGTTAGTAATTAGTGGTTAGTTGGATGACCATCTTGAAACTTGCATTTGGAACTCATTAGAGGATTGGTAGAACCAAAGCCTCCACACAACAAGTTGCATTTGCTTTTTGTCAAGTATATCATCCATTTTGGAATTCTCACAAGGCAACATGTAATAATCAACGATGTTTTAAGTGATCCGCGTTGGCCAAAGGTGTTGTAGATCCATTAGAGGATTGGTAGAACCAAAGCCTCCACACAATGAATCTCAAGGTTATTGGATCAAAGAGATCAAATTAACATACTTGGGCTTGCAATCATAAGTTTGGGCCATGAATGATCATTTATTCGAATCGGGACAAAATTTAGCGCTATGTTAAGCAATCGTAAGTGGACTTATGTAGAAGTCACACCTATTTTGAGGCCGGTCAATAACAATCTATGTACTTCATGTTTGGATAAATGATATAGAGATCACCATCCCTTAACATGTAGCACAATTAAAAAAAAAGAAAGGGATAAGATGAAGAGGGAGGGAAATGATAAGCTAATTTGGATCACCATTTCAAAATTCTTTCATCTTTAAATTCAAACCACTCCTCTAGATGGATTAAATCACTAAACATATCATTAATCCAAAGCACCAAAAATGAATTAAACAATTCACTCTTAGGTAGATTTGAATTGATGAATATTTATCCAACTTCATCTACATCACAAAGTCCATTGAGTTTAAAGACAAATTGGACATTTAAAATTGCAATCCAAACCAACAATCAAAAAGGAGTGAGTAGAAAAATCATTTTGGATCAAAGCTGCCCCAAAACAAGGCAAAAAAATGCATTCTGTCCCTGTGTAAATCGATTAAACTATTGTGTAAATCGATTTACACAGTACAGTTTTCAAAAATTTGCGTTAAATTGCTCCTGTGCAATCGATTGCACTACAGTGCAAATCGATTGCACACAGTAACAGTAGCAAAAACAACATTTTAAAAGGGCAATTTCTTGTTCAAACTTTCCATCAAACACCTTATAATCATGGATCCACTTGAGCACGAAAATTCCATCAAATTATGAGAAAATAACACCATTGGAATCACAAAAGAATGCTCAATGAATCAATCCCAAAGATCACCAAGAGATCACATTGTGAAAGATGAATTATCCAACTTACCAAAGGTAGATCTAGAGAATTATGAAAACAACTTCAAGAATTTGCTTCAATTCAACCACAAGAATCAATTGACCAAGCTTGGATGTAGAGATTTGATGGAGAAAAAGTGTTTGGATGAAGGTTTTAGCTCAAAGATTAGTAAGCTTCAATGCAAAGCTTACTAACTTTTTTTGAAAATGGAGCTTTGAGTGAATTTGGTAGATGGAGAGAATTGAGAGATTTTTTAGCAAGGTGGATTTGGCTATCAAAAGCTTGAAATTTGAATGAAATGAGAGCTCTATTTATAGAGTTTTGGGATTGAGATTAGTGGTAATTTGGTAATTGATTCTTGGAGCCAAAATTTGAATTAATGATAACTCTTTCAAAAATTAGAGCCAAAATTTGAATTAATGATAATTCTTTTTTTAAAAATGAAAGATTGGCACTAAAAATTGAATTAATGATACATCTTTCAAAATTGAAGGAAAATTTGAGCCAAAATTTGACAAGTTTAAAATGCTGATTTTTTTTAATTTTCACGATGTGTAATCGGTTGCACTATAGTGCAAATCGATTTGCACAGTGTATTTTTTCAAAAATGGCGCAAAATGCACTATATGCAATCGATTGCACTCTAAGAGCAATCGATTGCATCAGTGAAAAAAATGAATTTTTTAATTCTTTTTCTTTGCAAATAGAGATTTCAGGAAAATGATACCAGAAATCCTTATTTGTCAGATGCTTCGACTGGGTACCTACAAAACACAAATATGCAAAGACAAAGACAAATATTTTTTTGTATTTTGATTAGAAGTTAGTCAACAACACATATACAAAATAAACAACCAAGGTGCTTGGAGATTCCTCAAGAGAAAACTTAAAGATAGGAAAAAAGAGGAAGAACCAACCCTAATGTGATCTTGTTATGATCGAGTTGACATGATATGATAAAGGAATCTTAGGGGAAAAAATTGGGGTACAACACCCTTCATCAGACGTTGAGGGGAACTCGAGAACTTTTCTAGCATTGCTTTCAACCTTCTTCCAAAAGTGGCTACTCCAGGCCTCTTCTTCTTTTTATCTTTATTCTTCTCCAACAGTGCTTTAAGGTCCTCTTGACCCTTTGCTAAGGTCATGAGGAGTTGCTGGAATTGAGAATTATGTGCTTGCAGATCCTTAACCGTCTGCTCCAAATCCATCTTGCTGAAATAAACAGCAGAAAGATAAGGAAACCTGGTGTGAAGACCTATTTATGCATATAATGAATGATATGTTATTCATGTGATGCATTCAAGGATTCAGAAATTCAAATTTGTTGCAAACAAAAAGGAACACACATCATATTAAGAAGAAATTGTTAGTACATAAGTGCCCCATGGGCAAAATATTACAAAATTCTTAATGTAAAAAGACATTGCGCATCCTCTTTGGTGCAATGTAAGTGTTGAGAGTTTCCTCCTCATGAAGTCGGCGGGTAAGCTCCAAAACCTTCTTCTCACTGGCGTAGAAGCTGGCTTCAAAAGTATTTCGTTCTTCTTTGAGTTGGATCCAGCTCTTTTGCATTTCTTCCCATGATGTTGGCATGTCAGGATGTAGGAGGGTGTATGGAACCTCTCCTTCCATAACAGGCTCTTTGATCAAGGGGAGAATGTGAGGGTATGGCATCATAAGATTCTGGGCGCGGGTTCGTACTCACTTGAGATAAGGCTCAAGGGGGATGGAATTCTTGTGCCCCAGTGTCTTACTATCCACTTTGTAGGGCATCCTCCAAGCTTTGATGAACCTTTGTCGAAGTCCTTGCGCATCGTTGTCGAAGTCAAAAACTAGGTCAGGAATCAGCATGTCATGAGGGCCATCCCTCTGAGCATATCCAAACTGTCTTAGAGCTAAACATGGGTTGTAGGTAATGCCTCCCCTAATGCCAAGTAGTGGGACATTAGGGAATTCCCCACAACGATCAATGATGATGACATTTTCTCTGGATCGAGAACAACAATGTACATCAGAATGTGTGGGGGTCATCAATCGTTGTGACCACCTTAAACCCTGCTCATTCTTCAAAACTAATTGTGGAAGGTGAGAAATAAACCACCTTGCTAGGAGAGGAGTACAGCGCATGAGAACACCTCTTTTCCTTATTGTTCGTGTGTAAAATGAGTGTAGGATGTCCCCAAGCAATGTAGGTATAGGATTCCTGACTATGAAAATCTTGACAGCATTCACATCTATAAGTTGATCAGGGTTTGGGAACAAGACCAACCCATAGATAAGGAGTGCCACAATCTCTTCAAAGGCTTGTAGATCAAGAGAATTCCAACAGTCTCGTGCCTTCTCAAATAGAAACTTTGCCAAGAAACCCTTGACACCACTTCTGGTTTCCCAATGTCCCTTGATGTCAGATGGTTGCAAGTGTAATGCTTGAGCAACATCTTCAGGCTTTGGTTCTTTTTCCGTACCGTTGTAGGGTAGTTGATTAAGAATAGGAATTCTCAAGAGTTGAGAAAATTCCTCCAAAGTAGGTACTAGTTGGTAATCAGGAAATGTGAAACAGTGGTGTAGGGGGTCAAAGAACTGGAAGAGAACTTTCACCATGTCTTCTTCAATGTTGGAGTTGACCGAGTTGAGAAGTCTACCATGTCTTTCACTGAAGAGAGAATTCTCTGGAATCCTGGAAGTAAGCTCCTTGATTGAGGAGGGATTCTCACAAGGTTGACTTGAATTGTTTTCCTGCGAAGAGATTCCATGACCTACAAAACAAGAACAAAGATGAAGATCCAAACTCTTGAAATGGTTAGTGGATGCATATGATGCTTTATGATGTTCATGATTGTGATCGGTGGATCTGGAACTGACTGTTTAACGCTGGTTCGCGAAATGTCGCGGAAGCAAGAGTCGCCACCGTCTTTTATTTTCTCCAAATGGAAAGGACAAAAGCACAGAAAAATTCCTTATAGAGATTGCTCTCGGTTCGGGAGGTAGATTATAGAAAGGGAAGGTGTTAGCACCCTTTCTATCCATGGTTATCCATGGGCTCTTAGATACTTGCTCATTGTGTTTTCAAAAATGGTTTGTTTGCTTTTCAACTGTGGGTTTTAAAAAGTTTCTTTGAAAATTCCAGTTCGACTCTTGTATCAGTCCTCAAGAGTGTTTGAAAAATTGCTTTCGAAAGCTTTTTGAAAATGTGTTAGTGTGAAAAGTCTTTTTGAATTTGTTTTGAGATTAGAGCAAGTATCTACGAGAACCTACCTACCCTAAGGAATTCGTCTGTGTAAATGTCCTTTAAAGTAGTGCCATCCCACCATCGAGAGGTAGGTAGCACCACTGTTGGAGGTGTTCGGGTCAATTCGAGGTTCGGGACATGGTGATCACCGGAGCAATGGGAAGATACCTTAGAAGCTACCCTCATGCCAGGTTCCCGGATCATGAGGACTTACTAAGACGTCCTCTACTCGACGATCACCTTTCGAGGCAAGGCAACAGTGAGGCGTACCCTAGGGGTGGTGTGTGCGATTCGTGTGTCGTTTTCATTTGCATTTATCTTGTCATGTCATTGGTGCTCTACGTTTGATTTTATTTAAGTCCATTCATTCTTGCATGCTTTGTTTAACAGTTAAAAGTTTTGCGGGAAAAAGTAAATCTAAGCTATTACAAATGGCGCGGGTCCACATCGCCAAAAGTTTCTCGAACCCGATTTGACAGAAAATAAGTAAAGGAATTAAAATAAAGAATTGAAAAGTGCGAGAAGTAATTACAAGGCTTCGGGAGAGGTACATAATTATTTGAGCAAAAATAAAATAAATATGCGAAATTAAACAATTACGAACGTGGGCGTTGGACCCTTTTGCAAAAATTAAAATCACATGAATTGATTAATTAATTAAAGTTAAAAGAAGGACTTGTTTTTGGTATTTTTATGTTTTGAGATTTAATAGAAAAAGAATTAATCAAAGTACGACGCAAACCCTAATTCTAGTTATTTTTAATTTATTAAGAAATATGTTGAATTTTAACCTAATTTAAACCTAAGTTATTTTCATGCCAATTTAATTACAAAAATAAATAAAATAAATAAGTATTATTATAAGAAAGAAAAATTAAAAAGGAATAAAAACATTAATTAAACCTAATTCTATGTTTTTTATATTTTACTACGAAAAGAATTAAAATTGCAACCTAATTTAAAACTAAATTTATTTACATGCAAATTAATTTACAAAAAAAACATATTAATACAAAATATTTATTATATTTTTCTTTTCTGATTTTTAGGTATTTTTATATTTTGTAGAAATAACTAATTAATTTAAACAAATAAAGAAAATAAAATAACAATTGAAAATAAAACATGAGGAAAATATAAAGAATTTGCAAACCAGGGGGGGTTCAGACCCCAATATGGAGGTGAATTGTAAGCATTTCAAGCCCATTAAGGATCTGGCCTTTATTGACTTTCCAGATGGCATGCTGCAGCGTTGACCTGTGCTCATGGTGTGCTTCAATCTCAGCCTTTGATTTAATTCTGATGGACGCGTGGATATTGATTCTTGAGGACGCATGGTACGTCTTGACGCTGGCGCTGCATGGGAATCATTACTGAAAAATAATATGGAGATAACACAGACCTGGGGCTCGAACCCAGGTCATGAACATTGCAAGCGTGTGTACCTGCCACTGAACCATTACTACGCGTTTTGATATATAATAAGCAAATAAATATAATAAAGGAAAACAATCCCTTAATGCATCCAGCGCGCGAATTTTTGAATTAGCCTATCCCCTCTTGCCACGACTCCATCTTCTTCGTGTGTTTTTTTTTATTTTTCTGAAACAAGAACATTAAGCCACGGTTTTGGATTTGTTCCCTTAGGCCCTTTTCAAGAAAATAGCGACTAGAGCTCAGGCATTCATAAATTGGGCGCGATGGGTGTTTCTTCCTCGTCTCCATGCGCTGAATTGAATGGTCTTGGTCTGGAGGACCAATTTTTCCTCGTTTCAAAGTCCCCAATTTGAAGCTCTATAAACCCTAAAAATCAAACATGGTGGAATCGTATACACAACATAAAAACGCAATTGAATATGTTGGTTAGCATCAGAATATCATAATGAACATGAATCAATGAATAAAAAATGCAAAGGATGCGTGAATCATGATGCACGATTGTGAATTTTCCTTGATGCAGTTCCGGTTCAATATACCAGTTCTTTAAGCCTTGAGGGATGATATGGATTAGAACACGTTCAGGAACCTTCAAGGAAGCTAATGGAATGGTTTTTATGCCTTGAATCGCCTTGTAAAGATGATTTTAGTTTTGACTTTTTTTTGACAATTTTCCAAGTTTGTTCTTAGTTCTTCTGCGCAGCTTTTTTGTCTCTCTTGATTAGGGTTATGTTTCTTGTATATGTAGGAACAATTAGGTTAAGAAAAACTCAATCAAATCTCTTGTAATCATGGTTTTGAATATTTGATTTCTTAAGATTTTTCCATATCTTTTTCCATGTGTTCTTGTGTCAATTATGATCAATTTGCTCCAATTCTTTCCTTATTTGCATATGCACGAATTATAGAGTCTAAAACATGTATAAAAAGATTGGTTAGGGTGAGTTAAATATTTTTCATATATTTAAATGATTTAAATGAATTAATATAAATAAAAATTCAAATAAATAAAATAAAAAATGAGAAAATACTTCCCTTTGGGCCAGGTGGTCGTGCACATGCTTGGAATGATGAATCATGGAAGAAAAATGGGCCCATTAGCAATTTTAGGTCATTTGAAGTAATGTTGACTTTTCAAAATACCCAAAAATTTCCCAACTTCCACAAGGCATAACTTGCTCCATTTTTTAAGCTTTTCTCATGTTCTTGGACATTTTGGAAAGGTCTTTGAGTCCTCTAACTAATGTCTTTGGTCCCATGTCATTTTGATTTACCAATCTCAAGTTATGGCCTTTGACTTAAAGTCCCTTTTTGTTGACTTTTGAAAATGACCTATAATGTTGAAATTGATAACTTTTTGTGAGAGCATTTCTTGGACTTGAAGTATGAAGATGAGTTGTAGAAAATGTCTCTCTCTTCAAAATGAGCTTCGGATGGAATTTTTCTGATAATCCATGTGAAAGTTATGCCCTGGTCAATTTCAGTTGACTTTTTCAACTGTCCAAATAAGGAAACTTTTGCAATTTGATGATTTCTGAGCCAAATTTTGAGAATCATGATCAAGCATTGATCAAATGATGTTTGTGGCTTCAAAATGATATGTTGACCAAAAATTTGAACTTTTGACTGTCAAATGACCATTTTGCCCCTACAGTTGACTGTAGTGCAATTTAGGGTTTTGACTGTGCAATTTTGAGCTGAATGCCTTGAAACTTGATATGAGGATGCTTGACCATGTTTGTAAGCATGTGAGAATTGATTGGGCCTTTGAAAACTTCATTTTCTTGATCAGCACACAAACCCTAGTTTTGACTGTATAGGAGACCTTTGACTGTGCAATCCTTGGGGAATTTTGCAGTTTTGACTTGACAAATCTTGAAGAATATGGGAGGGTATATATATATATATATATATATATATATATATATATATATATATATATATATATATATATATATATATATATATATATATATATATATATATATATGTGTGTGTGTATATATATATATATATATATATATATATATATATATATGTGTGTGTATATATATATATATATATATATATATATATATATATATATATATATATATATATATATATATATATATATATATATATATATATATATATATATATGTATATATATATATATATATATATATATATATATATATATATATATATATGTATATATATATACACACACATATATATATATATATACACACACATATATATATATATATATATATATATATATATATATATATATATATATATATATATATATATATATATATATATATATATATATATATATATATATATATATATATATATATATATATATATATATATATTAAATATATTAAGTGTATAAAAAAATAAAATAAATTATTTACAAAAATGTATATATTTCAAGAAAATATTTTCAAATGTGTATAAAATAATAAATGAAAATAAACATATTTTTTTTTTACATTATTTTTAAGTTTTAACAAAATAATATAAAGTATTTAAACATGTTTATATTAGGAAAAATTAAAATAAAATATCTAATAAATGAAAAAAAATGTGAAAATATTTTTAGAATATTTTTTATACTTGAAAATAAAATATCAAAGTCAGAAAAGAAATAAAAATGCAAAAATAATGAAAATACAAAGCAATGGGCCAGGGGGTGTTGAAAGTGAACTGGGAGGTGTCAAAAGCAAAGAAATCCAGGCCCAGCCCAGACTTCATCTTCAACCTCCAAAAGTTTGAAAAAACACGCGTTTTTCACACAAACTTGTATCTCCTGTATTTGTGATCCTTTGACAAAACTCAAAACATGAAACTTGTAGAGCATCAAATAACGAATCTAACCATATAAAAAACTTAAGCTAACTCTCAAAGACCAGAGAGAATTTCTCTGGCCCTAATTTCTAACCTAGTTTTTTCAGAAAGTTCATGGATGAAATTCTCCTAGCACGATTAATATAAATGAAAACTAAGCACATGTATGGTTTCAGGGCTATGAATACAACATCTTTCATTCACAAACCTAAGTCTAACTATTCCTAAATAGAGAGATAGAAGTTCATGAAATACCTGTTTCAGTTGAGTTCGAGCTGGACAATGCAGCAGCTTCCAATGGTGCCTGAGGTTCTTTTGAGCTTGCCTGATGTCCACTGAACCTTTCCCAATGCTTAGTTTGTGTTGAAGTGGCCTGAATCGTGCTACAGAACTCAACCTGCAAAGCTTCCAAACAAAAATGGCAATGTGTGTTAATGGAGTTACATCAACTTGTGAATGGTCTGGATAGCTCAGGTAGATTGAATGGAACATGTTTGAAGTAGTTTTGGACAAAACACACGAGGGGATTTGATGGTGGCTTGAAGTTTGCAGAACTGGCCCTGTTTTGCAAGAAAATGGAGATTTTGAGTATGAGGAGGTTTTAGTGGTCAAGGGCTCGTGCTTCTGGCTTGCTAGGGTATGAGAAACTTGTTTGACAACTTTGCTTGAGTTGGTTTTATCAGATGTGTGTGTTCTCTTGTTTTTGACAAGTTGCTTGGTTATGAAGCAAAATGAGAAGTGACCAAGAGCAGGCCTATACAGGCTAGCTCTAACTCTGCACACATTGTGTAAGCTTGGCCCCAAGTTTGTGGATTTGGTTTGCAGCATAAGATCTGGTTCAAGGCTCTAGGATGCTGTTTTGACATAAAGCAAAATTCAAGCAAAAATGACAATGTTGCTTTTTCTATTTAAGGATTAATCTAGTGTATAATCCTCTAATGTTCAAAACAAAACCTTAGACCAAGGGATTTGCATTTAATTATTGAGTACAAATTGGTTTAGAGGTCTGTAATTGTGAACTAAGCTAGCTAGGTCAGATTTGGCAAGTGGTATGAACATGTATTGGCCATGGTTGCAAAGTGAGTTTTTGCCAACTTCAAGCATTCGATTCTCCATAACCACAAAGGTGTTTGAGGAGTTCTTGGACAATTTGGAAAGCTTGCAACATGTAATATAATCCATCTTTGAAATGAAAATTAATACTCCAAGTGGAACTATGTGAAAAATGGCCAAGAAGATGGGTCAAAATCCTGCCTAAACTAGGGCAAAATTTCTCTAAGTTAAAAGTTTTAGGTACCCTTGTTCCAAAAATCATAACTTGAGATCCAAGCTTCCTTTGAGAAAACTTTGTGAATCAAAGTTGTAGAATTTGTGATGGAATACAACTTTCATGTTGTAAGTTTTGCTTGAATCCATTTTCATCTTGGTGAAAAAATGGGACAAAGTTAGGAAAAAATAAGAAAATTTTATAACTTAGAAAATTTCTAAGTTATGAAAATTTTCCATTTTAAACCCTAATTTGCAATTTTGGGTTTCTTGATGAACAAGTTTCATAATTTGACATGTCTTGATGAAAAATGACCCTTGGCACTTGATTTTGACCAAAAAGTCAAAGTTTGACTTTTCAGTATATAGTTAAATTTTGATCAGTTGACTGAAAAAATTCACCTGTCAATCCTATGCATTTGAGATCTTTTGAACTTGTTGAATGGGTCATGACATATTCATTGAGTACTTGAGTCCACGGTTGAGCTTGATTTCCCATTGGCTAGGTCAAATAGTAAAAAATTGCCTTTGTACAGTCAAAACCCTAAAAATGACCATTTTGCCCTTTTGGTGATCTGATCAAATTTCTTGTGGAATTGTGATCCAAAATTGATCAAATGGTTCATATGAGTTCATAATGTTGATGTGGGTCAAATTTCATGAGGTTTGACTATCAATTGGCCACAATTGACTTTTTCCCAATACAGCTGATTTCTAGGTCAATTGTCCAATTGATTGGGCAAAAATTTGAATCAAGGCTTGAAACTTGGTATGGACAAACTTATGAGTCCAATATGAAGTATGAAAGTCACTTTGGGCATTGTAGGTCAAAACATCTCTGTGCAAACTCAAACCCTAATTTAGGTCAACAGTGCAAGGAGGTGTCTTGAGCAGAGTAAACCCTAGCTTGATCTTGAGTTCCAAGAGTCTTGTGATGAGAGATGTTGATGAAATGAGAGGGTAAATTTTGGGGTACAACAGATTGCTTCAATCCACTTAGTAAAATAATCAAGGCCCACCAATATATATTTCTGGCTTTTAGAAGATGCTGGTCGAATTTCTCCAATAAGATCCAAAGCCCATCCTCTAAAAGGCCAAGGCTTCACAATCGAATGAAGTTCGCTTGCCGGTACATGCTAAATACCTGTATGTATTTGACATTCTTGTCATACTTTTGCAAACTCAACACAATCTTTTAACATAGTGGGCCAATATAATCCTTGTCGAAACAATAACCATTTCATCTTTTGGCCTACTTGGTGTGCTCCACATGCCCCAGCGTGTGTGGTGGAAAAAGCTATGTATGCTTCTGGTTCACTTAGGCATTTTAGGAGCACGCCTTCAGGTGTTTTCTTGAATAATTCATTTCCCATCAACACATAACTCAGTGCTCTATACTTTATCTTTCGTTCTGTCGAAGTCGTTGGATTTTGTAAATAATCCACTACAGGCTTTCTCCAATCTTGTTCTGTTAGATTGTCTATGAACGAAATTTCAAAATTTTCGTGATCAGTGCATCCCAATGTTGTGGTCCTTAAATCCAATGGAGATAACTTAGTGGAAGTTACTCTCCCTCTAACTTCGATTGCTTGTTGTACCCTTTCTTTCGACACCTTATACCCGGAGGCAATCTGCACTAAGTCATTAGCTACTTGATTTTCCAATCTGGGTATATGTCGAATGTTAACTACTTTGAAATTCTTCAACAAACATCTGGCTATTACGAAATACATGATAAGATTTTCTTTTATGCATTTTTATTCTTTCGTAATTTGTTTTAGGACTAACTCTGAGTCTCCCATTATTTCGACCTGAGTTGCCCCCAATTCCAACAGGATTTCAAGGCCTACGATTAATGTTTCGTATTCGGCCTCGTTATTAGAGCAATCCCCATCTATCTTGTACTTAAATGTTGTTGGAATTTTGTTTGGAGAAATGATGAGGACTCCGACTCCAGTCCCATCTTTATAACTAGAACCATCAAAGAATAGTTTCCAAGGTTTGATCTCCAAGTAATCCAGTGATCCCTCTTGTATAGAATGGTCGACTATAAAGTCTGCAACCACTTGACCTTTCATAGCCTTGAGAGGCATAAAGGTTAATAAGTATTCAGTTAATGCGAGTGCCCATTTGCCAATTCGACTGTGCAAATTGGGTTTCGACAACATATATTTGAAAACATCAAAATGAGACGAAACATAAACATTAACTGGCTTTATATATTGCTTAAGTTTTGTACATGAAAAATATAGACATAAACATAGTTTTTCAACCTCGTTATATCTAGTTTCTGCATCGTTTAAAACTCTACTGAGGTAGTATATGGGCCTTTCGACACCATGCTCATCCTCTTGAGCCAGCATGCTCCCTAAAGTTTTATCAGACGCAACTATGTACAGTCTCATATTTATACTTCGACAAGGAGGCACCAAAATAGGTGGTTTGGTGAGATACTCTTTGATTTTTCGAAGGCTTCTTGATGTTCTTGCCTCCACTCAAATCCTCCTTTGTTGAGTTGACGTAGTGGCGAAAAGGCTTGCGTTTTCCCACTGAGGTTGGATATAAATCTCCTCAAGAAATTTATCTTCACAAGTAAGGATTGCAATTCCTTTTTGTTAGTTGGCGCTTTGGCTTGCAAGATAGCTTTGGTCTTGTTTTGGTTTATCTAAATGCCCTTTTTATGGACCACAAAACCTAAGAAATCTCCTGCTTTTACACCAAAAACACATTTTAGAGGATTCATCTTCAGGCCGTAGCGTCTCATACTCTCGAAGGATTGTCGAAGATGATCCATGTGAGTCTTCCCTGGTCGTTCGGATGAACTTGCATCTCAGTAGCCTTTCGACTTCCATTTTGATTTTTGACAAAATCTCTGGCGTAAACCGTCTTGGAGTCTTCTTAACGGGCTTCTTTCCAGGCTTTATTGGCAACTGCAATTCTACCAAACTTCCGTCGAGACCAGGCATCTCGTCATAGTCCCACGCAAAGCAATCCTTGAACTATTTTAGTAATTGGTTCATTTCGACCTTGAGTCCTGGATCTATTTTTGTGCTAATGTACATTGGCTTTTTCATAGGACCGTCACTCAGGTTTACCTCTTCTAGTGGGTCTTGGGCCAACATTCTAATATTGTTCGCCAACGGGTCCTTTTCGAAACCTAGAAGTTCATCTTCATAGATGGCGTCTAACCTCTGATCTCGAAGGTCTTCCGTTTCTAAGTCGGGAGGCTCTGGGTCGAAATCTTTCCCAGGGCCTGTCTTAGGAAGGACTTGTTCATTGGCTTTGAAGGCCATATACTTAACTTCAGCCTCCAAGGCCGCTATCATTCTATTTTCGGCCACATACGCCGAAATTTTTTGCAGAGTTTGTGACTCAGTCATCATCACCAAACTCACTTCCCTAGCCTGTTAGCCTTATATCATCAACTCCTCCAAAGTCGATGTTGGATAAGTCCTCTCTATCCCACTAAAAGCCATAGTCGGAGTGTAGGTATAGAGAGCAAAAGGCGTTAGGTGTCGGGGTTAAATCGAACTCAGGTGGGTTACATAGCCCTATATGAGCCAAATTTCTGTCGAAACTATTCTTTCTGACACTGTTGATTTCACCTAAGTAGTAACTCTGATCTACTTCAATGTTTTCCACAATACCGTCGGGGCGCCATATTGTGACCCTTTGGTGCATCGAAGATGGCACCACTCCTATGCCATGTATCCACTCTCGACCTAAGAGCAGATTGTAGTTTGGTTTTGCTGAAATTACCATGAACATGGTGGGTCGGAGGATTGATCCTACTTTGAGGTCTAGCTGCATGACAGCCATTGTGGTGCCAATGCCCCTTTCATAGTTGGACAAGACCATGTTATATAGCTTTATGTCAGCATCTCCCTTTCCTATCTTTTCCAGCATGAATTGTGGGATGATATTGATGGTCGCCCCATAATCAACCAGAATTTTATTTATAGTTATCTCCCCTATCTTTGCTCTAATGAACATGGGTTTCAGATGGCTCTTCATTGCCTCTGTTGGTGGCTCGAAAAATGCGTTCTGTTCTTTGACGCAGCCATTGTTCATTACATAGTAACATACTGGCCTGTGTCTAGCCAGTTCCTGTTCAACCATTAAGTCAGTTTCCTCAACTTCGACCTCACGATTGTATTCTTTAGGTAACACGGATATGACATTCACCAAGATGTCTAAACTGTCACCGGAATCGGATTCGTCTTCATTATTTGACCCACAATTCTCCATCCATGGCATGGGATTCCTCTCTAGAGGCTTCCTTTGTTTCCTTTGCACATTGGTGCTAACCTCTGGGTGAGGTCCAGCTGCCTTTTTTTCGGCCTTTCGTCGTCTTTGGAATCTTCTCCATTATGAACGGGACATGGGATTTTTCCTTTGTAATTGCTCGATATATGAGCCATCTTATTTGACGTAGAAGCATGATACTCCTTTCTGTAATCCAAAGAGGAACCTCTTGGCACATCGAACGCCTGCCATCTCTCCTCATTTGGCCTCTTTCTTCCCATGGTGTTTAGCCAAGTATCCGTAGGTACATTAGTTGGAGGCCTAAAAGTTGGTGGCCTCCTTACCTGACCCATGGGTCCTTGTTGATGCCCTCTTCTAGGGTCGAATCTGATTTCTGAACCCATTTTTTGTTGGGAATTGGTGCCCTGTTTCGCTTTCAGAATTCTCATGCCTTGTATGTGTTCTGCAACTCTCTTGTCAAAAATAGAGCTACATCGAGGGCATAGCATTACTTCCGATTTCTTCTTCTGGAACCTATGCAGAAAATCTGCCAGATCTTCATTCTCCTTTGGAAATGCCGTTTTGTTTACTTCTTCTTGTCGAATGGCTTCCTCTGAGGCTTTGGCGTCAGAGACTTCAACCATGTTGACCTGCATGTTGCTTTTGGCAACAAGGTTCATTTTCTACATTTTAGCCTCTAGATTCTCTGCCGAACCTTTTACAGCAGCCAAGTAAGAACCTGTGGTGGTTCTTTTATTGGAGCTCTCAGCAACTCCTTTGCTTTTGTGTGGGTCTTCAGTAACCCGTTTATTCAGTTTCAGGCTTTTAACAACCTTCTTGTTCGACCCTTGGGTAACTTCTTTTTTCAAGTTTAGGCCCTTAGTGGCCTTTCTCACCCCTTCAATAGTTTTTCTGGAGATGTTTCCAGTAAGACTTCCAAAGATGGTTTTGGTAATGAAATCTTCATAAACTTCCACCATGTGAGTTCCGACTGGTTCAGCATAATGTGCCTCCATCTGCAGTGGGTTTGTGTCGATTTTCATTGCTGGCTTATCAGCAAATTTCAGCCTTCCTTCCTTTAGCGCTTGTTGAACAAGATCCCTGAAAAGGAAACACTGTGAGGTTTTATGTCCCAAAAAATTATGGTATTTACAAAAACCTCTTTTCTTTCTCTGTTCTAAAGGAGGCAATTTTTCCCCTGGGGGCACTATCATATGGCCATCTTTAACTAATAGGTCAAATATTTCGTCACATTTAGATATATCGAAACTATAAGTTTTCTTAGGAAATTTGTCGTTGTTTTTCTCGGGCTCTACAGGATTTTTTCCATTGGATGGCACTAGCAATTTACAAGAATATGGTGGTCCTTGTTTCAATTCTGCTAAATCTATTTCACCTTCTTCGACATCTATAGGATCACTAGATATCTCTGGATTGTTATCATCCATTTCGACATAGGCTACCCTTTCTCGTCGATGAGTTTTTGCAACTTTAGCTTTCTCAGCTTTAAGGCATTCGACTTGTCGAACTCTATCGGCCAGTTGGGCCATATCTCTTAGGTATTGTGTATCTAACTTTTTCCTAATCGAATAATCCAGGCCCCTGCTGCTATTTCAACCAGTTCATGCTCAGGTACTTGGGTAAAGCATCTGGCTTTGAGTAATCGAAACCTATTTAAATATTCATCAATTGGCTCTGTAAACCTTCTCTTCACACTAGCCAATTCTTTTAGACTTATCTTGGTTTGGCCCATGTAGAATTGTTCATAGAACAATCTTTCTAATTGGTTCTAGTTATGGATCGAATTGGCTGGAAGGGTGGTGAACCAAGTGAAAGCATTCTTTGTTAGGGAACTTGGGAAATATTTGATTCTAAGGTTTTCGTTGTTTGCTATTTCCCCGGCCTCTATCAAATATCTAGCCATAGGTTCGATAGTGGACTCTGTCGTATCCCCTGAAAATTTAGTAAACTTTGGAACCTTTCCCCTAGGTAGTAAGTCTATTTGCAGAATATATTCTGACAATGGGGATGTAAAGTTTGGTTTGTGAAAACCAACATTCATCCTATTTTGAATCATGATCCTTTCGATCATGGCAGTTAGATTATTGTCCGTCCCATAGTTTTGGTGTCGAACTTGCTGTATTAATTCGTCAGCGTTTTGGTTTCTATTAGCCATAATAACTCCCTGATCGATTTCTCTAGGGTTTCGTGGTATTTCAACCCTTGGTTATTCTATTTCGGCTCTAGGAATCTGGGGGTTTGGATTAACGGTCAAATCCTCTTCCATGATTACCCCTTGATTTGCTCTTATTGGTATTCTCTAGGGTTGTCGAACAACTTGGGGTACCCCAAAGAATTCAGCCATGCACGTCATTTGCGCTGTCATCTGTTGATTCGACTGCGTAGTAGTTTGAATGAGGGGGTTTAGCACTGTACTTAGAGTTTGTGCTAACATTTGTACCATGTCGTGATTACTTTCGTCCATCTGTTGCCTCAAAATTGCTGTCGAAACATTTGTGAGGCTAGGTATTGTATGGGATGGCCCTCCTAAGAATTGGTTTCTACTGGCTCCATACCCCTGTAATGGCGATGTTGCATTCACCAAAGGTTCTGAAAAAGTGGAAGCAACATTCATAAGGCTATCCATTTCAGTAGTTGGCATGCCATATGGCTGCTCTCGACCCATCCAGGTTGTCGAAAATCCTGGGGGCACAAATGATCGAGATCCTAGGTTTACCCTTGGTGGAGGCATTCCTAATGGACCTCTTGGACCTACATACGAAAGTAAGGGTCCAGTTTGATTTGTGGTTAGCGTCGGTATTGATCCAACAGAAGTTGGGATATTCCCTTCGACAACAGTAGTAACCACTGTTCCAGTGACTGGTAGAGGTATTTCTCCATGATTTGGCTCGTTATCCATACTACTCTCGCTATTTTTCTTCCTAACAGTATACTCATTGGTTACTCTACCACTTCTTAATAACATGCAACGTTATAACTGTACATGAAAAACACAATAACATAAACAAGATTTTTAATAAAAATTAGCAACGTCCCACTGGGCGTGCCAATTTGTTTACCGTGGTTTTTGGTAAACAACCGCTGATCTCCAAAAAGGAAAGTTCTTTTTGGTTTACTTACGGGATTGATCAGATTAATCCTAGAACATATGCTAATTTTTATGTAAGACAGATAATCAGGAAGAACGCACGTTCGACCCAAAGAAAAGATGTTTGAGATTTTGGAAAAGTAGACAGAAATGTAGAAATGCAAGTAAAGTAGCAAGAAGGATAACCTTGTAAGATAAGATTACAGCAATGTAAAAGACTTTCATTAATAAAAAGAGGTGTTTCCAACGTACATTTCTCAGTTTTATCCTTTCTCACACAACGGTTACTTGGACAATATTTGAGTGACTAGTACAATAGGTTGAACACCCTTAAAAAAATACACAGGTTTCTCAATTTATACTAAAAACTAAGTAAACGTCGATGGATGATTCTGCGCTAAGATGAAGACAAGTGTCTTCTGCATGTCCCTCGACCTATGGCTTTCAGCCACGTTGCTTCTTCTTAGCCGCTGGCAAAACTACCTTTCCCTCCAATAATTCAAAATTCAAATATCCCTCGTATCATGTGTCAAAGCGAGGATATTTTCTCTCAGTCGAAGGACATAAGTCCTCTTCAGTCGAAAATACCTGAAAGTGAGCCCTGGTTGAAGGCTCAAATATAAATCATATCTTTTTCCTAAGTTATTTCATACGTCTAAACATCCTTCTTGACTTGGTTCATTCCAGTTTTTTGGTCTAAAAGACCAAATATAGTAAGTGTCAAATTTGGGAGCCAGCAACATCCTGGAAATATTAGTCTCGACTGGATAGTATAATTGGCGAGAGAGATGATGAAGTTTGTAGTCGACTCGGTGGAAAAGGTATTCGGGGTGTAACTCGACTAAGGAGTATCAGACGATCATCACACCTTTGGGTAGCAGCCCGTATGTACGTTAGACCCGGATAAGGTTAATGACCGAGTTTGCCTGCCCGTAATCGATCATCAACCCCAGCTCATTAATGCTCATAGCCTCTGACGGTGCATTTACTATAACGTTACACGACTTTAATCACCTATATTCATGGAGACGACAGAGGTTATATGGTTATGGAACTCAAGAGTCACTCATTAATTGAGGCTCTTGATGGTGCAAAAAGAACACTATAAATAGGGGCTCCCGACAAAAGGATAAGCAAGACATCCATTCTTGATATAATATGCACACTGATGTAGCTCTCAAATCCTCAATAATCCTACAAACCTACTTTTGTGGCTTTCCTCACCTCCATAGAGGAAGTCGGCTGAATATTTGTTCTATGCAATAACATTGGCACCCACCGCGGGGCCTCGGTA
Source organism: Vicia faba (assembly GCA_948472305.1). Taxonomy (NCBI): domain Eukaryota; kingdom Viridiplantae; phylum Streptophyta; class Magnoliopsida; order Fabales; family Fabaceae; genus Vicia; species Vicia faba. Next base: position 712,218,115 of record OX451737.1, read on the forward strand.
AAATCATCCTAGGCCACACTTCAATACTTTTCACCAGAATGTCATCTGATGGAGATCCCCTAGACATGGAGCAATTGTTCGCCATGGTGGAGGCCCTAAGACAGCAGAACGAGACTCTACAAGACAATGTCGCTGACTTACAACTTAAAAGTATTGGAGATGAACACCCAGGAGTGAAACTCCTGGAGCCTCAACCACTGTCTCAAGCCATTTGGGACGATCTAGTCCCAAAAAACTTTAAGTCACTGTTGTTGACAGCTTAAGACAGTAAAACTAATCCTCAGGAGCATGTTATTGCCATCAACAATCAAATGACAATAATAGGCCCCACTGACTCGCAAAAAAGTAAATTGATGGCTGACACTTTCAATGGCGTTTCTCTATGATGGTATATGAGCTTACCCCGACTATTAGTAGAAAGCTATTAGGACCTGACAAAGAAGTTGATTCAACATTTCACTGCTAACAGGCATCACAAGGTGTCTACGACTACCTTGTTCAATGTTTGATAAGGTCAAACAGAATCCCTCTGAGAGTACCTGGCCCGGTTCAATGAAGAGACTATTAAAGTGTCTCACCCCAATCAAGAGCTATTTGTGGGGCCATTTCAGCACGGCCTCCAGGATAGGCAGTTCGATGAGTCCTTAGCCCATAAACTGGCATACAACATGGATGAAATCATTACCAGAGTTGAATGCTACATAAAGGGAAAGGAGAGTAACCTGGAGAAACAATCCAGGGACACCTAGGAGAAAAATAAGACCAAGGAAGAGGGGTCAGGAAGTAGGTCAGAGTCTACACGAACTACCTCACGGAATAGACCCCAGGTACGCGTCACTCAAAGGACGAACCAACGTCCCTTCAATCCAGACAATTGGGTGTGCCTCTAAACACCATGAGAGGCAAAATATTACAAGAGGTAGCGCACCTGAACCTGATCCCAAAAACACCCCCTAACAAGGGGGAGTCAACAATGTGTTGGGAAAGGACATTGGGGCTTGGAGCAGTTGCCACCGGCTCTGGGGATACCATACCGATGATTGCCTCCAATTAAAGAAAGAAATCGAGGCATTGATACAAAGAGGACACTTGCTAACTTATGTGAAAGACGGAAAAACAATGGTCGGGAAAAGAGATGCTCGGCGACAGGATGCAGACTCTGAAAGACCCTCCCAAAAGAAGGGGAAGGACATAGAAGAAGTGCATGAGATTAAATCAGCTTGTCATACCCTTAACACCATCGTCGGTGGATTCACCGACGACGAAGAAACCAACTCGGCTAGGAAGAAATATGCTTGTGTTGTGATACACGTATCCGAAGACATAGCTAAAGTTCAAGAACAAGATTTAAATCCCGTTAGTTTCTCTAAAATGGACGTTGTCAGTATTATGGCCCATGAGAATGATCATATGGTCATTAAAGTACAAATCAGAGATTGGAGCGTGAAAAGGGTGATGGTAGATCTTGGCAGCTCAACCGATGTTCTCTATTGGGAAGCCTTCAAGGGAATAGAATTTGATAGCGCCAAGATTTTACCCTTCAATGACACGTTTGTCGGATTCTTTGGCGAGTAGGTACAAGTATTAGGATATCTCCTGGTGTTGTCTATCTTTAGGAGAAGCGTGACTGCTAAAATAGTCAGAGTGAGATACTTGATCGTTAACTCCGCTTCACCCTACAACATCATCATATGAATGCCTTCCTTTAATTCCATGGAAGTCGTCCTCTCCACCCTATACCTCACTATGAAGTAACCTTTGGGGGAAGGACGGGTAGGGGTGGTTAAAGGTGATAAAGGATTAGCAAGAAAATGTTACAAAGACATCCTGAAGTTAAAGAAGAGGGTACAACCCTGTTGTACCAAAAAATTTTCCCTCTCATATCTCTCAAAACATTGCAAGAAAAACCTCCAAGTGGTTCAAGATTGCTCAAGAGTTGGACAATCAAGCTATCTCCTAAGACAGTCAACCTCAAATTAGGGTTTTATGTTGCATCAAGGTCCTTGCATCCAAATGACCTCAAGTTCTCCCCAATGTCCTAATATGATCTCAAGATCATCCATGTCAAGTTTCAAGCCTTGCAGAGGAAGTTTGGTCAGTCAATTGCTCAAGAGGTCCAAAAATCGACTGTGCTAGGGCAAAAGTCAACTGTGACCTAAATACAGTCAAACTTCAAGACTTTTTGTCAACACTCTCATTTTGAAGGATATTTCATCATTTGATCAAGGGTTGATCACGATTCATCAAGGATTGCTCAAAATTCATCAAGACTCAAAAGTTGCTAAATTAGGGTTTTGTAAGAAAAGTCAACTCAACTTTGACCAAGCATAACATTCTCATACTTTATGAGAAATGACCCATCCAAATCTCATTTTGAAGAGGATGCAATTTCCTACAATCCATATTCATACCCCAAGATCAGAAAATGCACTCACAAAAAGTTACAAATTTGGACATTATAGGTCATTTTTGAAAGTCAACAAAAACACCTTTTTTGCCAAAGCTTATAACTTGAACATGGAATATCAAAATGAGATGAGACCAAAATGGTTAGTTAGAGGACATCTCAATATTTCTAAAAAGTCCAATAACACTTCCAAAAGTTCAAAATTGAAGAAGTTATGCATTGTTGAAGTTGGGCATTTAAGCAAAATTGCCAAAAGTCAACTATCCCCAAAACATCAAATTTTGTCTAATGGGCCCATTCCTTTCCACTTGATTTGATCTTGTCACACCCCACACGTGTCCTAGCTTCAGCCTTGTGACCATTTATCAATTTTATTATTTAATTTGATTTTTTAATGAATTATTTCATTTTAAATCAATTTAAATCAAATAAAATCCAAACATTGATTATTTGATCTCTTTTTGGCTATTTCAGGATTGAATCATCATCATCAAGTGAATCAAATTCGTATCATACATCCCATGTGCAAAAAGATTGGATTTTTGGCAAAATTGAAAAGTTATCAATGGAGGATCAAATTAAATCTCCAAGCATTGATGTACAAGGATTCAGCCCATATTTGTTGACCTAATGCATTGCACATTATTTATACAAGCCAAAGCACACAAATTCAAGGGCTGAAGGCTATGAAATCATCAAGAATAAAACTTGAAAAAAGGAAAAAAAAGTGTGAAACTGAAATCGTGCTTAGAGGCAAATTCAACACCAAAACTCCACACTAATCCATTGCTGGGCAATCATTGAAGCGAAACCAACCCCTAACAAGCTCTCATACACGCCCTAAAGATCTGTAAGTGTCTCAAAAATATGCTTTTCAGTTGAATTCGTAGATCATTACTCTTGAACTTTTCTTATAAAATCTTTGCATATTCATGATTATCGTCCAATTTACAAGCATTATGCATTAGCCAATTTCATTTATCTGGCCTATAACCCCCTAGCCGAATCTAGGGTTCGTGGTTTGTGTTTTTTGGGCATTTCTTTTGCAGGCAAAATTGGAACCATTGATGGACATGGATGTAACCAGGGGAGAGAGACGAGCATGACCATGGTCTTGGGAAGAATTTCCATGGCCTAGAATAGATTTTAGGATGGACATACGAATTTAGCCGCGGATATAAATCCGCAGGTAAATAACCAGGGTTGAACGAAGAAGGACGATGACGCATCTCCCCCTGGTTGGCTGGTTCAAACTTCACGCGTTTTATTTTTTATTCAGGCATATTATTGTTTTTCCACATATTATATTTATTGTCTATTACACTAACAAATGAAACACGTTGGTTGAGTGGTAGAGGCGTTGTTCAGTGACCAACATGACTTGGGTTCGAATCCCAGGTCCCCCATGCATTTGTTCTTATTTTTCTACAGGCTATTCAGTGTGAACCCAAACATGTGATGCATCATACTCCCTCAAAACTCAAGGTGCCAGATGGCCCCAGGCCAGATCTGGTGGTCCAGATGTGATGTCCACCATATGCCCTAGTTAAAGTGCCATGCTGGAATCAGAAAGTCAATACAGGCCAATTCAGTTGGGCCTTGGAAATTGCTGAATAAACCTCCTTTCAGGCCCAAACCTCCTAAACTCTCTCTTTTCTTTTATTATTTCATTTAATTATTGTTATTATTTTTACTAACCAATTAAAACTTTTTCTCATTAAAATTAAAAACCAAAAAATATTTTATTTACTAAAATTAAATTTCAGCATTTTATTTTTGTTAATAAATATTAATTGAATTAATTTAGTTTTAATTAGGATTAACTTTTAATATATTTTGCAATAATTAAAATTAATTTAGACAATTAGGTTTTATTAACTTTGATCAAATTATTTTTATTTCTTTAAATATCAAAAATCCAAAAATATTATTTTAATTTATTTATTTACTAATTTAATAATTTGTTTAGATCTAATTTCTTTTTAATTCAAAATAACCAAAAAAATCTTTCTTTAATAATCAAAGGGTCAAAACCCTAGAACTCGCCCGATTTAATTTCTCGCATGCGATCCATTTATCATATTATTGTATCTGTTTCCTGGAATGTTATAGTTTAATAGGACTTTAAATATTTTTACCGCTTTATTTATTTTCCGCATTTTAATTTCAAGGGTTGCTTTTGGCGATGTAAATACCCGACGCCTTGTAATAGTTAGTTTAATTTCCGCAATTTAATTTCCGCAACTTATAAACTGTTAGATGTTTGGTAATAGGGAATGCATGACAAGATCGAATGTTTAACCTAAAATCAACATAGATAACCATTGACATGTACCAAGATAAAATAAACCGAAAATAACACACTCACACATGCGAACTCTTAGGGTACACCTCACTTGGTTGCCTTCGAACATGGTCATTGAGTATACAAAGTTTTAGGTCGCCCTCTTGTCCAAAGATCATAGTTGCCTCGAAACAGTTGCCTCGGAAAAATGACCTAGGACATTAGGGTTATCGCTAAGGCGTCCTAACATTGCTTTAGTGACCTCACGTCCCTTAATCGAATTGACCCTTAAACTCCAACGACGGTGCTACCTACTCATTCATAGTGGGATAGCACTGTCTAAAGGACATTAGCACAGATTGATTCCTTTTTCGAGTAGGTAGATGGTTCTTAAATACTTACTCTTCCAAAAACAAAAAAACTTTTCGCACTTACACCTTTTCAAACAAAAACTTCTTTCAAACCCACAAACACAAAGAAAAGCAATTTTGAAAACACTTTGAGCAAGTACCTAAGAGCCAGTGGATAACCACAGATAGAAGGGGCGCTAACACCTTCGCTTTCTATAATCTACCCCCCGGACCCGAGAAACATCTCGAAAAAGGAATTTTTCTATGCTTTTTTCCTTTCCTTGTTGGATAAAATAAATGACGGTGGCGACTCTTGCTTACCGCGACATTTTGCGAAAACAAACGCAAAACGCGAACCAACATTCCAAAAAAACAGTCAGTTCTCTCCCACCGTATCACAGAACTGGCGAATTTGATGGGGAGATTAATAAGTGGGGTGTACCTTAGGAATAGTTCATTAAAGGTGCTAAGGTCAGTTGGTGCTTAATGACCCCTTAGATGATCCATATTCTCCTCGTTCCAACACAAGGGATATCGGTACAATCTAAAGTGCCACACCAACATAGCTATTGCTTCAACCGTATCGGTCTACGCCGTACAGTTCCCTCACAGTTTATTGCTACTTACCTAAAGGGTATCCCCCATATCCGGGTTAGGATCTATAACTGACTATGGTTTTGCGTTTATTTTCGCAAATGTTTCAGTAGAGCAAGAGTCGCCACCGACTTTTTATTTTATCCTAAGGAAAGGTTAAAAAGCACAGCAAAAACCTTTGAGATGTTTTCTTGGGTTCGGGGAGTAGATTATAGAAAGGGAAGGTATTATCACCCTTTCTATCCATGGTTATCCATGGGCTCTTAGTTACTTGCTTAGATCACTTGCCTTTTGTTTTCAATTGTTTGAAATGGTGCTTGTGTGTGTGGGTTTGAAAATGTTTTGAAAAGAAGCCAATGTGGTGGCAACCTTTGTAATAATCCATGTTGGGATGTATACAAAGGTGTATGTCTTTTGAAAAGGTTTTCATTTGTTTTTGAAAGTTGTTTTGAAAGTGTTGTGAGGTGTGGTTTTAGAAAATAGGCAAGTGTTTTGTTTTTGCAAGTTTGATTCAAGTAACTAAGAGGTTATCTACTCCTAAATTTCTCAAAGATTATTGCTATGTTTTAACCCTTTTGACAAGTTTGTTCCACCATTGTATTTGGTGGACAATCTCATGTTAGGATGTGAAAGGGACGGGCGCGGGTCATCGTTTAGACCATAATTGCAATGGTGCCAAGTATCTTTGGGCAATTTTTCTTTAAGGGACTTGATCATTTGTTTAGGCAACTTTTTGAAAGCGTCATCGAGGGACTATGATCATTTGATTGTTTGTTTTGCCCAAAGAGACCTAACATGCAATATGGCCCATTTATTGAAGGCAACAAGTGGAATACCCTAGGGGGGTGCAAGTGTGATTTGTGTGTCCATTTTCATGCTTGTTTATCTTGAAATTAGGTCAAACTATTTTTGTTGTTTTTGATTCGCATACAAACCCTAATTCTAACATGGCATAATTAGAAAGCAATAAAGTGCGAAAAATAAATTTACTAAACTATTACAACATCATATATGGGAAGGGGGGTACAAATGTTCAAATGGGGATTTTGACAAGGAATTTAAACCTAAACTATTACATCAATATTGAATTATTTACAAGATATTTATTTGCACAAATTAAATGAAATAAGAATAAATATGCAAGATGCAAAAATGGTTTTTGTATATATGAAAAAAAAGTATTTTTATGTATCAAAATAAACAAAAAGAAAAGTATTATTTTTTTTGGGAGTTTTTCATGTTTAGGGTTAAGCCCTAATTCTATTAAATAAAATGCATTATTTATTTATTATGTACAAGTATTTATTTATTGTATACAAAAATAAAATGAAGTATATTTGTCAAAAGATATTTTTATATTAAATATTAATAAGAAAAATAAAAGTGTGTATATTTTGTAATTTAACCTAAATATGTTAATAAATATATATTTATGTATGTATTATTTCAAATATGTATTATATATACAAATTAATAATATTTAATATTTAATAAAAAAAGTATTTTTTTATATAAAATATTTTCAGAAGGTAAAACAAAATAAAAATGAAAATAAAAGGTGTTTATATTATTTTAACATTTTTTAAACAAAACTATATCTATTTATTTATTTATGTTCAAAAACTAATCTAAACAAAAAAATACCTAATAAATAGGAAAATGGTGAGAAAAATATTTTTTATATTTTTAATAACATAAGAAAAAATAAATAAGTCAAACCAAAAAAGAAAAAGTCAAAAAATCATTAAAATGAACAAAATGGGCTTAGGGGGTTCAGAAGTAAATGTATGGTGCAAATAAGAAAAACATTCCAGGCCCAGCCCAGAACCAGTCATCTTCAACCTCAGAACAAACTTTGTTCAAGAAAACGCGCGCTTCCTATCTCCCAATTCCTGGACTTTTAAGCAAAACTTTCAACATGAAAAGTGTAGAGCATGAGAAGACGAATCCAGGGATATAAAAAACTTGACTTAACTCTCTAAGATGAGGGAGAATTTCTTCTCCCCCAATTCCTGACCTAGTTTTTCATCAATGTTCAGACTCAAAATTCTCTAAGCATACATAATATAAATGAAATCTAATCATATGGGCATGTTCAGGGCTATGATTGTGACATGTTTCCTTCACAAACCTAAAGCTAACAATGCCTATACTGAGAGATAGAACCTCATGAATATACCTGTTCAGTTGGAATCGTGCCTTGCAATGGAGGAGCTTTCAGAGCAAGATGATGATTTGTACAGCTTCCTTGAAGTGTGAGGATGCTATTCCAAGTTCTACTTTGTCCTGAAACTTCTTGAATCGTGCTAGAGAACTTCAACTGCAAAACAAAAAAATGAAAATGGTGAAGTGGCCTGGGAGTGTTACAGGTCGTGTCTTAGGTTTTGGTTAGCTTGCATTGATGGTAGGGAAGGTGTGTGAAGAGCTTTTAGCAAGAAAGCATGAAAGGGATGAGAGTTGGAACTCAATCTGCAGAGGTTACTCTGTTTTGGCAGTTTGATGGTGATTTTGAGTTTGTGGAGGTATTGGAGGTCTTAGGGTCGTGCTTCAGCTTAGGATGAATGTTTGGAATGTGTTTGATAACTTTCTCTAAGGCTTGGTTGACTGATATGGAAGTTGGTACATGTTATGTTATCTTTCTTGAACTTTAAGCAAGCAATGGTCAAGTTGTATTCTAGACAGGTAGAGGACCCCTAAACATGCTGCAAAGCCTCTCCTTGATCAGTGTGATTAACTCATAAACTTGTGCCAATTAGATTTGATCTGTACTTCTTGGATTTGCATTATGACATAAAGCTTGCTTTTGCAAAAATGGCTATTTCACTTTTTCCATTTATGGCCTAATCTTGCATACAATGCTTGGATACACAAAATAAGACTTTGGCACAATGAGTATGCATTAAATTATTGAGTGTTGGATGGTTTAGAGGCCTGTAATGTAGCATAAACCAAGCTGACTTGAAAATGCATAAGTTATGAACATGGAAATTGACCAATTCAAAAGTGAGTTTTTGCCATATTGCAAAATTCGATTCTCTCAAGTTATGAGGTTGTTTGATGAGTTCTTGGACATTTTGGAAAGCTTGGAATGTGTACTACAATCCATCTTTGAAGTTCAAATTGAAATTCCAAGTGGAATTGTATGGAAAATGGCCTTGAAGTTTGGTAAAAACCTTGCCTAAAAAGGTCAAAATTTCACTAAGTTAAGAATGGTTTGGCACCCTTGTTCCAAGAATTGTAACTTGAGATACAAGCTTCTTTTGGGAAAGCTTTGTGAATCAAAGTTGTAGATTATGCAATAGGCTACAACTTTCATGTTTTGACTTTTGCTTGAATCCAAATGAATCTTCGTGAGAAAGTGGGGCAAAGTTGGGAAAAAATTAGGGTTTTTCATAACTTAGAAAAATTCTAAGTTATGAAAAATTCTCATTTCAAACCCTAATTTGCAATTTTTGATTTCTTGGTGAACAAGTTTCATGATTTGGCATATTTTGATGAAAAATGAATCTTGACCCTTGATTTTGACCAAAAAGTCAAAGTTTGACTTTTCAGTATACAGTCAAATTGATCAATTGACTGGGAAATTCAACTGTCAATCTTGTGTACTTGGGATCTTTTGAACTTGTTGAGCATGTCAAGACAATTCCATGGGGTCCTTGAGTCCATATGTGAGCTTTGTTTGCCATTGGCTAGGTCAAACAGTCAAAAATTGCCTTTGTGCAGTCAAAACCCTAAAAATGACCATTTTGCCCTTTTGGTGATTTGATCAAATTTCTTGTGGAATTGTGATCCAAACTTGATCAAATGGTCCATGTGAGTTCATAATGTTGATGTGGGTCAATTTTCATGAGATTTGACTGTCAATTTGCCACAGTTGACTTTTTCCCCAATACAGTTGATTTCTAGGTTAACTGTCCAATTGACTGGGCAAAATTTGGAATCAAGACTTAAAATTTGGTATGGACAAACTTGGGAGTCCAACATGAAGCATGAAAGTCATTTTAGGAATTTTAGGTCAAAATATCTTTGTGCAAACATCAACCCTAATTTAGGTCAACAGTGCAAGGAGAAGTCTTGAGCAGAGGAAACCCTAACTGGATCTTGATCTTCAAGGGTCTTGTGATGAGAAAATGTTGAGGAAATGGGAGGGCAAATTTTGGGGTACAACAGTTGCCCCTGTTCAATCTTCTTGAACCTGAAGAGTTAGATTGGTAAGTTTGCCTTTCGTGACTCGAGGGTAAAAGGAGATTGGACACTAGAGTGCCCGGAAATTTGCACTCGCATGTTGAAGTATCAACAATATGATGTAGGGAATGGGCTTACAGATGCCATTTGGAGAGATGGTGGATAGGGAGATGGGCTTATAGATGCCATCTGGAGATGTGACAGAACCTTGCCGGGAATGGGCTTATAGATGCCATTTGGAAGTGTTGATCGCATAAGAGATTCCTTAGCGAGAACTTGTGTATTTGAGAAAGACAGATGTTTTCCTGGCTCGTTACAGGTGTTTGATCTTCAATCTCCTCATGCAGATATGCCCTGGCTAGATACAGGTGTCGAATTTACAATCGGTTGCTCACAGATGTGCCCTGGCTGGATACAGGAATCGAATCTGGAAATAGTCGTCAACAGATATGCCCTGGCTGGATACAGGAATCGAATCTTCGAACTCTTCAGACGTGCCCTGGCTAGATACAGGAATCGAGTCTGGAAACGTGGTCAACAGATATGCCCTGGCTGGATACAGGAGTCGAATATGGAATTGTGATAGTTGATAGATATGCCCTGGCTGGATACAGGAATCGAATCTTCGAACTCTTCAGACGTGCCTTGGCTAGATACAGGAATCGAGCCTGGAAACGTGGTCAACAGATATGCCCTGGCTGGATACAGGAGTCGAATCTGGAATTGTAATAGTTGCTAGATATGCCCTGGCTGGATACAGGAATCGAATCTTCGAACTCTTCAGACGTGCCCTGGCTAGATACAGGAATCGAGTCTGGAATTGATCACTCTCAGATGTGCCCTGGCTAGATACAGGAATCGAATCTGGAATTGCGTCAGTTGAAGGTAGTTGTCTTTGGGATTGTCCCTTTTTTTTTCTTCTGAAAAGGCAAAAACATAAGTTGTATGCAACGTCATGATGTATGATATGCATGATGTCATGATGTTTAACATGAGATAGTGTTGTATGCACTTTATCACGTATGTAAGCAAGATGTATGAAAATGTGAAATGCTTATGAATGTATTTTCGTCTTAGGAAAATAAATCCTTGACGACCGGCCGGGGAATTGCTTTGTGGAAGAGATACTTTGCTGAAGTTTTGATGAGAGTCCTGCTGAGGACTTCAATGATGGATTCCGCTGGGGATAATGATGATAAACTCCGCTGGGGATACCAAAGATAAACTCCGCTGGGGATTGAAAGAACTTTGCCGAGGGCGATCTTCCGTGGCAATTAGCTGAGGATAACCCAGTTATAAGCCCTTGTGAGGAATAACTTTGAATAAAGCTCGGGAGAGACGTCCGTATTCTGCAGGGAACAAGCTTCCAGAATCTACTGGGGGTAAGCTTTAAGACCTGCTGGGGATAAGAATTCCACTTTCCTGGGGAAACTTTTGGAATTGCACTGGGGTACGGATATTCTGCCGAGGAACCATCTTAGATCAAGACTGCCGGAGGCGCTTGCTGATGAATGCCTATACTCCGCTGGGGAATGTTGTGCCTTTACTCCGCTGGGGAATGTTGTGCCTTTTCAGGATTGACGGGGAACCAACTTTGCTTGGGGAAAGTATTGCTGAATCTTGTCTTATTCTGTGGGGAGTTGAGATGATTTGGTCACACTCTTCAGTCGAATCTACCTTGGTACCTTGGCGGACAAAGCAATCAGACTGCATCAGACAACTTCACATTGCCCCTGTTTCTGATGTCACCTGTAATTAATCCTTTGTTTCATATTCAAATATTTATGAATCAGCAATTTAATGTCAAATGCATATATCAAAAATGAACATTGGACGTTCTTCGCAAGACAAAACAGGAAAAGGAAAAACAATGGCAATTTGTATGAACAAGTGAATTTGTATTGATTTTGAATTTTGCCTGTGAATAGGCGTTTTTGTACAAGAGGCTGACATCCTAGTAAGAGAATGCCGCCGAATAACATAGAATTTACAATTTTGAAAAGGAAACAAAACAGCTATGTGAACAATCCCACTGGGTTCCAACTCTGCTATCGCCTTCATGTCTTCAAGCGTCTCATCACTTTGCTGCTTAGTTGAAGATGAAGCTGATTGATCGATGCCGAGATCTGAGCCAAATGGTTGATGCTGAATTCTGGATGCCGTGTGATCCAATGAGACATAGTGTTACGCTTTATCCCTAACTTTTGCCTGGACCGCCCTTTCGGGTTTTCAGTCCACCGGGATACCCATTTTTGCCCAAGCCGCCTTTTCAGGTTTTCGACTTGCCGGGTGTACGGATTTTTTTCATTTCATCCCTTATTTTTGCCCTAACCCTTTTGGTTCGCCGGGAAGCCCTTATTTTTGCCTAGGTATGTCAACCTAGCGGGTCTTTTATTCATGCGTAGTATCTTTTTACTATGTCTGCATTGGCGGGGTGAGGAAGGTCGTCACCATCCATGGTGGTTAGGATCATGACTCCTCCTGAGAACACATGTTTAACCACAAATGGCCCTTCGTATGTAGGGGTCCATTTTCCCCGGGGATCACTCTGAGGAAGGATGATACGTTTGATTACCAGGTCCCCAACTTGATACTCTTGTGGTCTGACTCTCTTGTTAAATGCCCTAATCATCCGTTTTTGGTACGTCTGACCATGACAGATAGCGGTGAGCCTCTTTTCGTCAATTAGGTTTAATTGATCAAGTCGAGTCTGGATCCAGTCATCTTCACTCAAATCTGCATCCTTCATTATTCGGAGAGAGGGTATCTGGACTTCAATTGGCAAGACTGCCTCCATGCCATAGACCAAGGAGAAAGGAGTTGCCCCTGTTGATGTCCTTGCTGAGGTACGGTACCCATGAAGAGCAAACGGTAACATCTCGTGCCAATCTTTATAGGTCACTGTCATCTTCTGCACAATTTTCTTGATATTCTTATTAGCTGCTTCTACAGCTCCATTCATCTTCGGCCGGTAAGGAGAAGAGTTATGGTGCTGTATTTTGAATTGTTCGCAGAGTTTAGTGATCATCTTGTTATTGAGATTGGTACCATTGTCCGTAATGATTATTTCCGGGACGTCGTACCGACAGATCAGATTATGCCGGATGAAACGTGCCACGACACTCTTGGTTACCGTTGCGTAGGAAGCTGCCTCAACCCACTTCATGAAGTAATCAATTGCCACCAAGATGAAGCGATGCCCGTTGGATGCCGTCGGTCGGATCTCACCGATCATATCAATGCCCCACATTGCAAAAGGCCAAGGTGCCGTCAGGATGTTCAGAGGAACTGGAGGAATGTGCACCTTGTCAGCATAGATCTGGCATTTGTGACAAGTTTGAGAGTGTTGGTAACAATCGGCTTCCATGGTGGACCAGAAATATCCTGTCCGAAGGATTTTCTTTGCCATGGTGTGTCCACTGGAATGTGTTCCGAATGTAACTTCATGCAGTTCTATCATGATCTTCTCTGCTTCAGCCTTATCCACACAATGCAGTAGAGTTGAATCATGATTCCGTTTGTAGAGAATGCCGTTGCTGAGGAAGAATTTTGCCGCAAACCTTCTCATGAACTTCTTGTCATTGACAGATGCACCTTCAGGGTATTCCTGAGCTTCCAATTACCTCTTCACCTCATGATACCAGGGTTTTTCAGTCACCTTTTCAGCCTCAAGATCGCAGCAGTATGCCGGTTCGTCCAACTTCCAGATGATGATCCGGGGAGCCTCATTGTCCCATTTAACTTTGAACATTGAAGACATCGTAGCTAGTGCGTCCGCTAGCTGATTCTCCTCTCTTGGGAAGTGTTCAAAAGTTATCTCTTCAAAGTGGGGAAGCAAGGTCGACACATACTCCTTGTAAGGAATAAGATTTGGGTGTTTCGTATCCCACTCGCCTTTGATCTGATTAATCACGAGAGCGGAATCTCCGAAGACACTCAGAAATTTGATCCTTAAATCGATTGCAGCTTGCAGACCAATGATACATGCCTCATATTCTGCCATGTTGTTGGTGCAGTTGAAACACAATCGGGCGGTGAGTAGAGTATGAGTTCCTTTGGGAGATATGATTACAGCGCCGACGCCGTTACCCAAAGCATTGGAGGCTCCGTCAAAATGCATAGACCATCGGGATCCTTCCTCAGGTCCTTCATCCAGTCTAGGTACTTCACAGTCAGTTACCACCATGATGTCTTCGTCCGGAAAATCAAAGTTCAATGATTGGTAATCATCCACAGGTTGGTGTGCCAAATGATCTGCCAGTACACTTCCTTTAATTGCTTTCTGAGTTGTATACTGGATATCATATTCTGTTAAGATCATTTGCCACCTTGCTATTCTTCCAGACAGAGCAGGCTTTTCGAATATGTACTTGATGGGATCCATCTTTGAAATCAAAAGAGTAGTGTGAGTCAGCATATACTGTCTCAGCCGGCGAGCAGCCCATACTAGAGCGCAGCAAGTTTTCTCAAGCAGTGAGTAACGAGACTCACAGTCGGTAAACTTTTTGCTCAAGTAATAAATAGCGTGCTCTTTTCGGCCAGACTCGTCATGCTGTCCCAGCACACACCCCATTGAATTGTCAAGTACTGTTAAGTATAATATCAGAGGTCTCCCTTCTACTGGTGGCATAAGAATGGGTGGCTCTTGGAGATATTCCTTTATCTTTTCAAAGGCAGCCTGACATTCATCGTTCCAGCGTACTACTTGATCTTTCTTCAGTAATTTGAAGATTGGCTCACAAGTAGCAGTTAGATGTGAGATGAATCGGGCAATGTAATTCAATCGTCCCAGGAAGCCTCTGACTTCTTTCTCTGTCTTTGGAGTTGGCATCTCTTGTATGGATTTTACCTTGGCAGGGTCCACCTGAATACCTTTATCACTTACAATGAAACCTAGCAATTTTCCGGACCTCACCCCAAAGGTACATTTGTTGGGATTCAACCTCAGCTTGTATAACTTTAGTCGGTCAAACAGCTTCCTCAAATGATCAAGGTGCTCCTCCTCAGTTTGAGACCTGGCAATCATGTCATCAACGTATACCTCAATCTCATGATGGATCATATCATGAAATAAAGCAACCATGGCACGTTGATAGGTTGCCCCAGCATTTTTTAACCCGAATGGCATGACCTTGTAGCAGAAGGTGCCCCACTGAGTTACAAAGGTAGTCTTCTCCATATCTTCCGGAGCCATCTTGATCTGATTGTACCCTGAAAAACCATCCATGAAGGAGAACACCTTGTGTTGAGCAGTATTGTCGACAAGAACGTCGATGTGAGGTAGAGGGAAATTATCCTTGGGGCTTGCCCTGTTCAAATCCCTGTAGTCGACACACATCCTGACTTTTCCGTCCTTCTTTGGCACTGGCACCACGTTGGCAACCCATTGAGGATAAGAAGTTACTGCTAGAAACCCGGTATCAAATTGCTTCATAACCTCAGCCTTGATCTTTTCGGACATCTCTGGGCGCATGCGGGGGACCTTTTGCTTTACCGGAGGGCAGTCTTCCTTGGTTGGCAGGCGATGAACTACAATGTCGGCATCCAAACCATGCATGTCCTCGTAGGACCAAGCAAATATCTCCATGTAATCATGTAGCATCTGGATCAATCGTTGCTTCACGCTGAGTTCTAGATTGGCACCGATCTTGACCTCTTTCTTATCTGTCTCAGTACCCAGGTTAACTGTTTCCACCGGCTCTTCATGCGGTTGAATGGCCCTCTCTTCTTGAAGTAGCAGTCTTGCAAGTTCCCCAGGCACTTTGCAATCATCTTCACCTTCATCTTCGGCCAAGTTGATCGGATTCTCGAAGTCATAACTGGTGGTAGCAGAGCTGTTGCCAGTGAGATCCAGAGTGGATTGAAACCTGTATAAGTGAGTGTGTGTAAATATAGCTGTTTTGCAATATATAACACAAAGAAAAAAGAGCACAAGATTTGAAATGCAACAAACGTCCAATGTTTTGATTGATGATATATGGAAATGTCATACAAAAAGCCCTCACAAATGGAGCTACGATGCCCCGGGTAGGTCACCGAGCCAACAAAGTTTTAACATATTGTTTGTTACAAATTGGAAATCAAAAGAATTAATTACTGCGTGACAAATGTGATAGGTGTAAAATCCTTTGCCGTCCAGTTGCTTGGTCCGTTGCTGGTGGTCGGGTAGATCCAACTGTCAAACTCTGCTTCCTCTACATCCTCCTCGATAGCATTCACCCTCGGACTGGTGATAAACACTTGAGCCTTTCTGATCTTGTCCTTGCGCACAACCCTCTGAGCCTCTGCAGTAAAGCCTAGCCCAAACTTGTCATTCTTTTGAGTGAAGTCAAGAAGCTGACCCCAGTTTGCACATTTGCCTTTCTCGATTACAGCCCGAGCATCCTTCAAGGACGCCATCTTCAACGGAAAGTCTTCTTCAACCACTGCCTCAGCCGATGCCAATGTCGGAGGAACCTCCTCAAAATGCTGAAAGGGGGTTTCAATAAACTCCCCGTCCATCTCGATATACCGGAATGAATTCAAATGGCTAACCATGTATTCCTCCTCACCCTGCACAGTAACAATCTTCCCTTTGACAGGGTATTTGAGCTTTTGGTGTAGAGTGGATGTTACTGCCCCAGCCTTGTGAATCCAGGGTCGACCTAACAAGCAGGAGTAAGATGGACGAATATCCATTACATAGAATGTTGAGTCGAAGACTTGGGAACCCACGCGAATAGGAATGTCTACTTCACCGTGCACCATCCTCTTGGAACCGTCAAAGGCTCTAACAATGATGTTACTAGGCTTCAATTCCAGACCCTCACAATCCAAGCGATCCAATGCCTTCTTGGGCAAAACATTCAGGGAAGAACCGGTATCCACCAACACGTGTGCGAGAGTAGTGCCCCTGCATTCTATAGAGACATGCAGGGCATCATTGTGATTTTTCCCTTTGGCGGTAAGGTCAGCATCCGAGAACCCCAAACCATTGTCGGCTGTCAAATTGGCCACACAGTCAGTGAATTGATCCGCGGAGGTCTCTTGCGGCACATGGGCCGTTTTCAAAAATGAAATCAGGGCTTTTGCATGGGCCTCTGAGCATAGCAGCAATGATAGCATAGAGATTTTGGAGGGGGTATGCCCCAACTGTTCAACAACATTGAAGTCACTCTTTTTGATGATTTTAAGAATTTCCTCCATTTCTTGTTGGGAGGCTTCCACAGCAGTCTTCTTTGGTGCCTCCGTCCTGGCAGGCAAATCGGTAGCAACTTCTTTGCCCCGAGTATCAGAGGACTCGGCGGCAGTAGTAGACACAGGAACTTGATTAGGAACATGCACACTTGCGGGTGTGATGGTGAGAGGTTTTCGGATAACTGGCGGTGCAATGTCAGGCGAGAAGAGCCTGCCACTGCGGGTAATCTTGGCGGGACCAGTGATGTTACTGATACTGGTATTGGTGTTGAACTCATGCTTCACCCCAAGCACGTACACGTCGGTCCCATAATGCCATGGGACCGCTTTATCAGACTCATAGGGGTGAGGCCCCGGAACAGTAATAGTAATGGGTGCAACAGACAAAATTTGGACTGGCTTCCTCGGAGGAGCTTTGGTAGGATTGTAAATTGTGACAACAGATATTTCTTCAACGGAGACAAACGGAACATCAGTTTTCTTGAACAGAATTTCTTTGCTATCCATCAGGCTTTGGATGCCTGATTTCAGCAGTGGACAACCGGTAGGGATAATAGCACACAGGAGGCAACCCTTGCTACAACCCGGAAATAAACCGACTAGTAGTAAGTTCCTCTTAACAGTCAAAAGAGGGGTAGCAACATCATTCACCGAAATAGCATACAAATCTTCCTCGATGGCATTTACTCTATGCTGGGGCATAGGAGCAGTTACAACATTTGGCCTCTCAGGCGCCTCAAACTGAATTTCCTTTGCGTCGATAAGATCTTGCACTTTATTTCTCAAGGCCCAGCAATCATCAGTGGTATGCCCGGGGCTATCGGAATGATAAGCACAACGGGCATTTGGGTTATACTTAGGAGATGCAGTATTAACGACCTTAGGAGCTTCTTTGATGGTCACCAAGTTGGTTGATATCAGTTGCGGTAAAATTTGTGACAAGGTCATACTCAGCCGAGTATATTGCCTCTTGGGCCTTTCACCTCTTTGTTGATTGTACTGCTGAGGAGCAGCAACAGGCTTTGAAATGACCAAGGCATTGACGGCTTGGCGACTTTCTGGCTTGACTTGTCTTCTAGGATCATAGATTGCACTTGCTTCTTTCTTGAAAGGCCTCTTCTCAGTACTTGGGGAGGCAGCTTTTTGTATCTTTCCTGACCTGATGCCAGCTTCAATTCTTTCTCCCGTCAGAATCAAATCCGTAAACCCAGCGGAGGAGTTACCAACCAAATGATTGAAAAAAGGACCAGACAAAGTACCCAGAAACATATCAACCAGCTCACGATCAGTCAATGGAGGCTGCACCCTGCCAGCCAAATCTCTCCATTTTTGTGCATATTCTTTAAACCCTTCGCCCGTTCCTAGAGACATACCCTGAAGTTGGGTACGCGTAGGAGCGAGATCATAATTGTATTGATATTGTCTGTAGAATGCGGTTGCCAAATCTTCCCAGTGTCGGATGCTAGTTCCATCTAGTTGGTAGAACCACTCAAGCTGTGACCCCGAAAGGCTATCTTGGAAGAAGTGAATCCAAAGGTTTTTATCTGCCGTGTAAGGTTGGATCTTCCTTACGTACGACCTTAGATGCAGCTTTGGACAGGAAGCCCCGTCATATTTGGCAAAGGCAGGCGCCTTAAACTTGTGTGGAATTACTACCCCAGAAGATAACCCCAAATCTCCGAAATCCAGCCCCGGTACATTCTGAATCTCCATGGCGCTCAAGCGGTCTTCCAATTTCTTGTATCTGTCAGTAGCAGATGGGTATTGTTCGTCATTGTAGTCCGTCTCGTTGTCAGAGACTGCAGGACTAGGAGCTCCTCCCCCTTGGGGACTGTTTTTCTCAGCAGAAGAAGTAGTTGGATCAGCTTCATTATGGAGTGTGTTCCCAAATCTGCGTCCGGTGTTGAATAACGCAGTCCTCTTTTTCTTCTTCTTCTTCAGGAGTAGGGTCTTCAACTCTTGCTGACCTTGGGCCAGGCTCAGGACCATCTCTTGAAACTGGGCACTTTGGGCCTAAAGGGCCTTGATTGCTTGCTCACTGGATGAGTCTGGATTCATGATGACTGTTCAAATAAACAGCGAAGAAGATTAAGCAACCTGTGAAATAGGGTACCTGCTATGCATATGGTGCAATGAGATGCGTATGTTTTATGTTTTCAAAGACAAACAAGATTCAACTTTGTAGACAAAAGGGAAACGCACTTCATTAGATTCGAATTTCAAATTGTTCAACAACTTGCCCTTAGGCATTACAGGAATGAAAAATACTGGAAAGGAAATAAAAGCTATAAAAGGAAATATCCAAAGCCCATCAGTGCTCCCATGGCCTCCTTTTCTCAGTGTTGATGTAGTTATTCAGAACCCGCTCTTCCTCCAATTGCTTAGTCAGCCTCTGGATCTTCCGTTCCTGCTCGTTGAACTTTTCCCGATAAAAATACCGTTCTTCCTTTAGCTGCGCCCAAGATCTCTTCATTGTATCAAAATCAGTAGGTATCTGAGGAGGGAGG
Organism: Vicia faba; assembly: GCA_948472305.1. Taxonomy (NCBI): domain Eukaryota; kingdom Viridiplantae; phylum Streptophyta; class Magnoliopsida; order Fabales; family Fabaceae; genus Vicia; species Vicia faba. Next base: position 712,237,618 of record OX451737.1, read on the forward strand.
ACAGTTGGAGGAACCCCATCTTCATCAGGAGATTCAAGAATGATAGGTCTGACAGCTTCATACGGCATACCTAACTTCTGAGCACGGATGCGGACCCATCTGCAATAGGGTTCCATTGGTAGAGAAGTCTTTGGTCCCAACTCATGTGGGTCAGCTTTGTGAATTCTGTCCCAAGCTCTAATGAATCCATGGCGTAGTTTGTCACTGTCTGCCTGAAACTCAAAATGGAAGTGAGGAACCAACATTTCATGAGGCCCAACTCTTCTGGCTCTTCCAAACTGGCGAAGAGCTAAGCATGGATTATAAGAGATTCCTCCTTGGATACCAATCAAAGGGACATTAGGGTATTCTCCGCAACGATCGATAACAGCTACCTCATCCAAACCTCTGAGAGTCCAAGTGATGTCATTATCAGTGAGAGACATTAACCTCCGATCCCAACCCTTTCCTTCTTCATTCTTCAGCACGAACTTAGGAAGGTGCGAAATAAGCCACCTCACTAGGAAAGGAGCACAACACCATGGAGTTCCCCGTTTTCGGGCAGTACGAGCATAGAGTTGTTGCAGGATATCACCCAAAAGAGTGGTTACAGGATTCCGAGACATGAAGATCCTTATGGCATGGATACTGATAAAGGTGTCAGGATTGGGAAACAATACCAGACCATAGATCAAAAGAGCCAGAATATCTTCGTACGCCTTGAAGTCCAAGTCATTCCAGAAATCATTAGCTTTGCCAACCAGAAATTTGACCAAAAAGCCCTTAACTCCACTTCTAGTTTCCCAGATAGCCAATACCTCTTCTTTGGTCAAGGGGAGAACTGCAGCAACCTCTTCAGGCCTAGGAGTCTTTTCCAAACCAGTGAATGGAGTTTGCTCCAAGACAGGGATCCCAAGCAAATAAGAGAATTCTTCCAGGGTAGGAACCAGCTGGAAGTCTTGAAAGGTGAAACAATGATACAGGGGGTCATAAAACTGGGTCAGAACACTTATCAGTTGTTGGTCCCATTTTGCAGTGATCAAGCCAAGGAGAGAACCATGCCTGTTGATGAAGGAAGAAGTGTTTGGAATCCTACCAACCAAATCTTTGAGCAAAGTTGGTGGTTGAACAAAGTTGAGCCGGATAGTATTCCTACGCACGGGCATCATGATGTCCTACAAAACAGAGCAAAGATGAAACTTTTTTTGTCTTTGAAATGGGTTAGTCCTTTATACAGGATGCATGCAATGGTATGATGGCATGATGCTATGATGAAGCACACCACAAGTATTCACACATGCAAACATGATAAGGCACACAAGTCACACAAGACAACCCTTAGGTTTCAGGCCAGCATGAAGTTTAGGTATTACCCTCTTTTGGTTTCGTTGGTTAAAACCTGTCCTATCAAAAGTAACCGGGTTCTAGAGGATCTCAAATCATTGACTACCCTCAATCGGTCATAACTCCAGCATCGCAATCTTTTCTTGCGGCCAGAACCATCGCGAGAGTTTAGCCTCAATGAGTGTAGCATACTGCTACTGTTCTAATGGCCAAGTTTGGTCAATTTAGGGTTCTAAGGTTGGTTGGTGTTTAATGACTCCTTAGAAGACCTATATTCTCCTCATTGCAACACAAGGGATACAAGTACAGACCAAGGTGCCACACCAACGTAGCCACTGCTTCACCCATGTCGGTCTACGCCGGACAGGTCCCTCACAGATTATGCTACCTAAAAAGGGTATTCCCCAGATCCGGGTTAGGATCTATGAAACTCCGATGCAAAACCCACAAATACAAAAGCAAACAAGGCAAACAATTGAAAACAAAGATGATCTAAGCCCTAAGGTTACTCCACTTTTAAATTTTTCCCCAGCAGAGTCACCAGTTCTGTGATACGGTGGGAGAACTGACTATGGTTTTGCGTTTGTTTTCGCAAATGTTTCAGTTGAGCAAGAGTCGCCACCGACTTTTTATTTTATCCTAAGGAAAGGTTAAAAAGCACAACAAAAACCTTTGAGATGTTTTCTTGGGTTCGGGGAGTAGATTATAGAAAGGGAAGGTATTAGCACCCTTTCTATCCATGGTTATCCATGGGCTCTTAGTTACTTGCTTAGATCACTTGCCTTTTGTTTTCAATTGTTTGAAATGGTGCTTGTGTGTGTGGGTTTGAAAATGTTTTGAAAAGAAGCCAATGTGGTGGCAACCTTTGTAATGATCCATGTTGGGATGTATACAAAGGTGTATGTCTTTTGAAAAGGTTTTCATTTGTTTTTGAAAGTTGTTTTGAAAGTGTTGTGAGGTGTGGTTTTAGAAAATAGGCAAGTGTTTTGTTTTTGCAAGTTTGATTCAAGTAACTAAGAGGTTATCTACTCCTAAATTTCTCAAAGATTATTGCTATGTTTTAACCCTTTTGACAAGTTTGTTCCACCATTGTATTTGGTGGACAATCTCATGTTAGGATGTGAAAGGGACGGGCGCGGGTCATCATTTAGACCATAATTGCAATGGTGCCAAGTATCTTTGGGCAATTTTTCTTTAAGGGACTTGATCATTTGTTTAGGCAACTTTTTGAAAGCGTCATCGAGGGACTATGATCATTTGATTGTTTGTTTTGCCCAAAGAGACCTAACATGCAATATGGCCCATTTATTGAAGGCAACAAGTGGAATACCCTAGTGGGGTGCAAGTGTGATTTGTGTGTCCATTTTCATGCTTGTTTATCTTGAAATTAGGTCAAACTATTTTTGTTGTTTTTGATTCGCATACAAACCCTAATTCTAACATGGCATAATTAGAAAGCAATAAAGTGCGAAAAATAAATTTACTAAACTATTACAACACCATATATGGGAAGGGGGGTACAAATGTTCAAATGGGGATTTTGACAAGGAATTTAAACCTAAACTATTACATCAATATTGAATTATTTACAAGATATTTATTTGCACAAATTAAATGAAATAAGAATAAATATGCAAGATGCAAAAATGGTTTTTGTATATATGAAAAAAAAGTATTTTTATGTATCAAAATAAACAAAAAGAAAAGTATTATTTTTTTTTGGGAGTTTTTCATGTTTAGGGTTAAGCCCTAATTCTATTAAATAAAATGCATTATTTATTTATTATGTACAAGTATTTATTTATTGTATACAAAAATAAAATGAAGTATATTTGTCAAAAGATATTTTTATATTAAATATTAATAAGAAAAATAAAAGTGTGTATATTTTGTAATTTAACCTAAATATGTTAATAAATATATATTTATGTATGTATTATTTCAAATATGTATTATATATACAAATTAATAATATTTAATATTTAATAAAAAAAGTATTTTTTTATATAAAATATTTTCAGAAGGTAAAACAAAATAAAAATGAAAATAAAAGGTGTTTATATTATTTTAACATTTTTTAAACAAAACTATATCTATTTATTTATTTATGTTCAAAAACTAATCTAAACAAAAAAATACTTAATAAATAGGAAAATGGTGAGAAAAATATTTTTTATATTTTTAATAACATAAGAAAAAATAAATAAGTCAAACCAAAAAAGAAAAAGTTAAAAAATCATTAAAATGAACAAAATGGGCTTAGGGGGTTCAGAAGTAAATGTATGGTGCAAATAAGAAAAACATTCCAGGCCCAGCCCAGAACCAGTCATCTTCAACCTCAGAACAAACTTTGTTCAAGAAAACGCGCGCTTCCTATCTCCCAATTCCTGGACTTTTAAGCAAAACTTTCAACATGAAAAGTGTAGAGCATGAGAAGACGAATCCAGGGATATAAAAAACTTGACTTAACTCTCTAAGATGAGGGAGAATTTCTTCTCCCCCAATTCCTGACCTAGTTTTTCATCAATGTTCAGACTCAAAATTCTCTAAGCATACATAATATAAATGAAATCTAATCATATGGGCATGTTCAGGGCTATGATTGTGACATGTTTCCTTCACAAACCTAAAGCTAACAATGCCTATACTGAGAGATAGAACCTCATGAATATACCTGTTCAGTTGGAATCGTGCCTTGCAATGGAGGAGCTTTCAGAGCAAGATGATGATTTGTACAGCTTCCTTAAAGTGTGAGGATGCTATTCCAAGTTCTACTTTGTCCCGAAACTTCTTGAATCGTGCTAGAGAACTTCAACTGCAAAACAAAAAAATGAAAATGGTGAAGTGGCCTGGGAGTGTTACAGGTCGTGTCTTAGGTTTTGGTTAGCTTGCATTGATGGTAGGGAAGGTGTGTGAAGAGCTTTTAGCAAGAAAGCATGAAAGGGATGAGAGTTGGAACTCAATCTGCAGAGGTTACTCTGTTTTGGCAGTTTGATGGTGATTTTGAGTTTGTGGAGGTATTGGAGGTCTTAGGGTCGTGCTTCAGCTTAGGATGAATGTTTGGAATGTGTTTGATAACTTTCTCTAAGGCTTGGTTGACTGATATGGAAGTTGGTACATGTTATGTTATCTTTCTTGAACTTTAAGCAAGCAATGGTCAAGTTGTATTCTAGACAAGTAGAGGACCCCTAAACATGCTGTAAAGCCTCTCCTTGATCAGTGTGATTAACTCATAAACTTGTGCCAATTAGATTTGATCTGTACTTCTTGGATTTGCATTATGACATAAAGCTTGCTTTTGCAAAAATGGCTATTTCACTTTTTCCATTTATGGCCTAATCTTGCATACAATGCTTGGATACACAAAATAAGACTTTGGCACAATGAGTATGCATTAAATTATTGAGTGTTGGATGGTTTAGAGGCCTGTAATGTAGCATAAACCAAGCTGACTTGAAAATGCATAAGTTATGAACATGGAAATTGACCAATTCAAAAGTGAGTTTTTGCCATATTGCAAAATTCGATTCTCTCAAGTTATGAGGTTGTTTGATGAGTTCTTGGACATTTTGGAAAGCTTGGAATGTGTACTACAATCCATCTTTGAAGTGAAAATTGAAATTCCAAGTGGAAGTGTATGGAAAATGGCCTTGAAGTTTGGTAAAAACCTTGCCTAAAAAGGTCAAAATTTCACTAAGTTAAGAATGGTTTGGCACCCTTGTTCCAAGAATTGTAACTTGAGATACAAGCCTCTTTTGGGAAAACTTTGTGAATCAAAGTTGTAGATTATGCAATAGGCTACAACTTTCATGTTTTGACTTTTTCTTGAATCCAAATGAATCTTGGTGATAAAGTGGGGCAAAGTTGGGAAAAAATTAGGGTTTTTCATAACTTGGAAAAATTCTAAGTTATGAAAAATTCTCATTTCAAACCCTAATTTGCAATTTTTGATTTCCTGGTGAACAAGTTTCATGATTTGGCATGTTTTGATGAAAAATGAATCTTGACCCTTGATTTTGACCAAAAAGTCAAAGTTTGACTTTTCAGTATACAGTCAAAATTGATCAATTGACTGGGAAATTCAACTGTCAATCTTGTGTACTTGGGATCTTTTGAACTTGTTGAGCATGTCAAGACAATTCCATGGGGTCCTTGAGTCCATATGTGAGCTTGGTTTGCCATTGGCTAGGTCAAACAGTCAAAAATTGCCTTTGTGCAGTCAAAACCCTAAAAATGACCATTTTGCCCTTTTGGTGATTTGATCAAATTTCTTGTGGAATTGTGATCCAAACTTGATCAAATGGTCCATGTGAGTTCATAATGTTGATGTGGGTCAATTTTCATGAGATTTGACTGTCAATTGGCCACAGTTGACTTTTTCCCCAATACAGTTGATTTCTAGGTTAACTGTCCAATTGACTGGGCAAAATTTGGAATCAAGACTTAAAATTTGGTATGGACAAACTTGGGAGTCCAACATGAAGCATGAAAGTCATTTTAGGCATTTTAGGTCAAAATATCTTTGTGCAAACACCAACCCTAATTTAGGTCAACAGTGCAAGGAGAAGTCTTGAGCAGAGGAAACCCTAACTGGATCTTGATCTTCAAGGGTCTTGTGATGAGAAAATGTTGAGGAAATGGGAGGGCAAATTTTGGGGTACAACAATGTGTTTGGCCGTTTTTGAGCTTTTTAGGTCGTGAATTCCTTTGTGATTGCTTGCATACATGTTATGTAAAGAGTTTTGATCAGAATTAAGGCCATTAACCCAATGCATTCATGTTTGAGATTCGCCATAACCTCCATTAAAACACTTTCCATTTTTGTGCCAAAATTTGAATTCTTGCTTGATTTAGGCCTTTGCACAAATTTGGAATGGTAATGATGGTGTATCAAAGCATTTCAATACAAAATATACCCTTTAATTAATTTTCTTGATTTTTATTTGATTTTAAAAGATTTAAAATGAATTAAATCAAATAAAATTAAATAAAAATGGAAAAATTAATTTTAAATCTTGAAATAATTTGTGGGACACGTGGGAAGCATGGCCAAGCTGAAACAAGTGGAAAAAGTGGGCCCCTTTTGTCAAAAATGAAATTTCAAGGATAATTGACTTTGGCCATTTCACAAAAATTTCCCAACTTCTCCAATGCATATCTTGCTCAATTTTGAAGCTATGAACATGTTCTTGGATATTTTGGAAAGGTCTTGAAGTCCTCTAACCAATGCCTTTGGTCTCATGTCATTTTGATTTACCAATCTCAAGTTATGGTCTTTGACTTAAAGTGCCCTTTTGTTGACTTTTGAAAATGACCTATAATGTTGAAATTGATAACTTTTTGTGAGAGCATTTCTTGGACTTGGAATGTGAAGATGAGTTGTAGGAAATGTCTTCCCCTTCAAGATGAGCATTGGATGGGATTTTTATGATGGTCCATGAAAAAGTTATGCTTTGGTCAAGTTACAGTTGACTTTTCAACTGTCCAAAAATAGAAACTTTTGACACCTTGATGATTTTTGAGCCATTCTTGTGAAATCATGGTCAAGACTTGACCAAATGATGATTGTGGCTTCAAAATAAGATGTTGACCAAAATTTTTGACTTTTGACTGCCAAATGACCATTTTGCCCCTATAGTTGACTGTTGAGCAATTAGGGTTTTTGACTGTGCAACTTGACCTTGTGAGCCTTGAAAATTGACATGTAGGTGCTTGACAATGTATATGAGCATATGGGACTTGATTGAGCCCTTGAAAACCTCAACTTTCTTTGCAAGAACCAAAACCCTAGTTTGACTGGCTTAGGAGAGTGGTTGACTGTGTAGCCCTTGAGAAGACTTGAGCAAATTGAGATGATGCTTGTCAAAACTTTGAAGAATATGGGAGGGCAAATTTTGGGGTACAACAGTTGCTAAACTGTAATTATGACCGATCGAGGGTAGTCAGTGATATTGAGATCCTCTAGAACCCGGTTACTATTTTTAGGACAGGTTTGAACCAACTAAACTGAAAGAGGGTAGTACCTAAGCTTCTTGCCAGCCTGAAATCTAAGGGCTCTCTGTGTGAATTGTGTGCCTTTACCATGTTTGCTATTTGTGGATACTTGTGGCGTGCTTTCTATCATGACATCATGACATCATAACATTGCATACATCTTGCATTGGACTAACCTATTTCAAAGACATGAGGGATTCATCTTTGTTCTGTTTTGTAGGCTATGATGCCCATGCGTAGGAATACCATCCGGATCAAATTTGTCCAGGTTCCCACTATGCTTAAAGAGCTGGTTGCAAAGATGCCTGATACTACCTCCTTCATCAGAAGACATGGGTATCTTCTCAGTTTGGTCACCTCCAAATTGGACGAGCAGATGATGAGTGTCCTAGTCCAGTTCTATGACCCGTTGTACCATTGCTTTACTTTTCAGGACTATCAGTTGGTCCCCACCTTAGAAGAGTTCTCTGAGCTGCTTGGTATCCCTATCCGGGAGCAGACCCCATTTACTGGTTGGGAGAAGATCCTTAGGCCAGAAGAGATTGCTTCAGCCCTTCATATGACAAAAGATGAGGTAATGGCTAATTGGGAGACTAGAAGTGGAGCAAAGGGCTTTCTGACTAAGTTCTTGGTTGGTAAGGCTAATTATTTCTGGGATAGTCTAGAATTCAAGGCATTCTAAGATATTCTGGCTCTTCTGATATATGGCTTGGTATTGTTTCCGAATCCTGACTCCTTTGTTGATGTGAATGCGGTGAAAATCTTCATCTCTCGTAATCCTGTACCCACTCTCTTGGGTGACATTCTTCATGAGCTTTATGCCCGTACTGCCCGAAAGCGGGGAACCTTGATGTGCTGTGCTCCATTATTGGCGAGGTGGTTTATTTTGCACCTCCCCAAATCAGTGTTGAAGAACAAAGAAGGCATGGGTTGGGCTTATAGGGTTATGTCTCTCTCTCATAATGACATTATCTGGACTATCAAGGGTATGGACGAGGTGGCTATTATTGATCGATGTGGGGAGTACCCCAATGTTCCCCTGATAGGAACCAATGGAGGAATTTCTTACAATCCATGCTTGGCCTTACGTCAGTTTGGGAGAGCCAGAAGAGAAGGACCTCATGAGTTGTTAATGCCTAGTATCATCTTTGATTTTCAAGGGGATAGTGACGAGCAACGCCGCAGATTCATAAGGGCTTAGGATAGAGTTCACAGATCTGATCCACATGAGTTGGGTCCAAAGACTTCACTCCCAATGGAGCCATATCTCAGATGGGTTTGTATCCGTGCCCAAAAGTTGGGTATGCCGCATGAAGCCGTCCTGCCTATCATTGTTGAAGTTGCTAATGAAGAAGGGGTTCTTTCAACTATCCTCCATCCTTACATGCCCACTGACATTGGGGCACTGAAAAGGTCTTGGATGCAGTTGAGAGAAGAGCGGGATGCTTACCGAGAAAAGTTTAACGAGCAAGAGCAGAAGATCCAGAAGTTGACTAGGCAGCTAGAGAACGAGCAGATTCTTAATGACCATGTCCGCACCGGTAAGAAGAGACCATGGGAGCAATGATTGTCCTTTGATTATTTCCTTTCCAGTTTTTATTTAAATTTCAGTATTTCCTTTCTTGTAACTCCTTAAGGGCAATTTGTTGAACAATTTGAATTTCAAAGTTTATATAATAAAAGTGTGTTTCCTTTCTGGTTTACAAATTTGAATCTCTCGATTGTCTTTGAAATCATATCATACGCATTTCATCCCATGCACTTCATAACAGGTACCCATTACAGGTCTCTTATCTTCTTCGTTGTTTATTTCAGCACTCATCATGTCTGCTGAACCATCAACAGAGCAAGCAATCAAGGCCCTACAGGCCCAAAATGACCAATTCCAAGAGATGTTCATGAATCTAGCTAAGGGTTAGCAAGATCTGAAGACCCTGATTCTGAAGGAGAAGAAGAAGAAGAAGAAGAAGAGGACAATCTTATTTAACACCGGTCACAGGTTTGGAAACAGGCTTCGGGATGAAGTTAATTTGACCACCTCATCTGGAGGGAAAGATAGTCAAGAAGAAAGGAGGGCTCATAGCCCTGTGGTCTCAGACAATGAGACAGACTTCGACGAAGACCAGTATCCTCCGGCCGAGGATAGATACAAACAACTAGAAGACCGATTGAGTGCGATGGAAGTTCAGAAAGTGCCTAGTCTGGACTTTGGTGATCTAGTTCTATCATCTGGGGTGGTGATCCCCCACAAATTCAAGGCACCAGCCTTTGCTAAGTATGACGACGTTTCTTGTTCGAAGCTGCACCTCCGGTCATACGTAAGGAAGATTCAGCCGTACACCACTGATAAGAACCTATGGATCCACTTCTTTCAATACAGTCTCTCAGGGACTCAGCTTGAGTGGTTTTACCAGTTGGACGGAGCCAGTATCCACAGTTGGGAAGATTTGGCTACTACTTTCTACGGGCAGTACCAATACAATTCCGACCTCGCTCCCACGCGTACCCAACTCCAGGGTATGTCAATGGGAACGGGTGAAGGTTTCAAAGATTATGCTCAGAAGTGGAGGGACCTCACTGGAAGAGTACAACCACCCTTGGCTGATCAGGAGCTTGTGGATATGTTTCTGGGGACCTTGTCTGGTCCATTTTTTAACCATCTGATTGGAAGCTCTTCGTCTGGGTTTATAGAGCTAATTATGACCGGTGAGAGGATTGAGGCTGGTATTAAGGCTAGTAAGATACAAAAGGGTGCTTCATCGAGCACAGAGAAGAAGCCTTTTAAGAAAGAGTCCAGTGCTGTCTACGATTCAAAAAGCCAGAATAGACCTGAACGCCACCAAGCTATTAATGCGGTTGTTATTTCAAGACCTGCTGGTGCTGCTCACCACAACAATCAACAAAAGGACAAGAGACCTCGAAGGCAATTCACCCGTCTCAGCATGACTTTGTCTCAGATTCTGCCGCAGTTATTGAAAACTAATCTAGTGTTGCCAAGGGAGGCCCCGAAGAATCCCAACACTACATCACCAAAGTATAACCCTAATGCCCGCTGTGCTTTTCACTCTGATAGCCCGGGGCATAATACAGATGATTGTTGGGCTTTGAAGAACAAAATACAGGACTTAATTAATGCTAAGGAGATTGAGTTCGAGGCGCCCGAAAGACCTAATATTGTGACTGCTCCTATGCCCAAGCATGGAGTGAATGCTATAGAAGAAGACTTGTTTGTGGTTTCTGTTAATGACGTTACTACCCCTTTGATGACTGTGAAGAATAACCTTTTGCTAGCCGGTTTATTTCCGGGCTGTGAGGAAGGTTGCCATATGTGTTCAGCCCTACCTACTGGTTGCCATCTTTTGAAATCAGGTGTCCAGCGCCTGATGGATAGTAAAGAAATTCTGTTTGAGAAGACTCTTGTTCCTTTGGTTCCTACTGAAGAAGTTGCCATCATTACCATTTTCGACAATTCTTCTAAGGCTTCCTCGAGAAAGCCTGTTAGAATTACATTTGTTCCAAGAATCACACCATTGATCATCACTATCCCTGGGCCTATCCCCTACACCTCTGATAAAGTTGTCCCTTGGCACTACGGGGCTGATGTTTATTATCACGGGGTTAAACAAGACTTGGATGCTGATACTGACGTCAGCAATATTGTTGGACCTGCTAATGTCACCCACAACGGAAGACTGTTCTCACCTGATATCTCTCCACCAACTTCCTGAAAATCTGTTATTATTACACCTTCCAGTGTACCTGATACTATTCCTATTCAAGTTCCTATTCTTACCCTTGTCGCCGAGTCCTCTGACGCTTGGGGCATAGGGACCACCAGTGAGCCTGCCCAGACGGAGGCACCAAAGACGATTACTGTTGAAGCTTCTAGACAAGAGATGGAAGAGATTCTGAAAATCATCAAAAAGAGTGACTACAATGTAGTTGAGAAACTGGGGCAAACCCTGTCCAAAATCTCTATGTTGTCACTGTTGCTATGTTCAGAGGCCCATGCCAAGGCTCTTATTGCATTTCTGAAGACTACACACGTACCACAAGAGACGTCAGCTAATCAGTTTAAAGATTGCATGGCCCATCTGACTGCTGATAATGGTTTGGGTTTCTCTGACGCTGATTTGACTGCTAAAGGAAAGAATCACAATGATGCCCTGCATGTCTCCATTGAATGCAGGGGCACCACTCTTTCTCATGTATTGGTGGATATTGGTTCCTCGTTGAACGTTTTGCCTAAGAAAGCTCTAGACTGGTTGAACTGTGAAGGGTTGGAGCTGAAACCAAGTAACATTGTTGTTAGGGCCTTTAATGGGTCTAAGAGGATGGTGCACGGTGAGGTTGATATTCCTATTAAGGTTGGTTCTTAGGTTTTCAACTCTACATTCTATGTGATGGACATCCGGCCATCTTATTCTTGTTTGCTGGGTCGCCCATGGATCCACAAAGCTGGGGCCGTAACCTCAACGCTCCACCAAAAGCTGAAGTACCCGGTCAAAGGGAAGATTGTGACAGTACAAGAGGAGGAAGAGTACATGGTGAGCCACCTAAACTCTTTCCGATATGTAGAGATGGATGGGGAGTTCATTGAGACCCCATTTCAGCATTTTGAAGAGGTTCCCCAGACACTGGCGTCAACTGAGACTGTTGTTGAAGATTCTCCTATGAAGATGGCTTCCTTTAAGGATGCCCGGGCTGTTGTCGAGAAAGGTGGGTGTGCAAATTGGGGACGACTCCCTGATTTTGCACAGAAGACTAATAAGTTTGGTTTGGGTTTCACTGCAGAAGCTCAAAGGGCTGTTCGGAATGCACGAATCAGAAGACCTCCCCTATTCATCAACAATTCAGGAGTAAATGCCATTGAAGATGATGTTGAAGAGTCTGAGTTCGAGTTGGATCTATCCTACTATTGACAGTGGTCAAGATCGGTGCCAATCTGGAACCTACTGTGAAGTAATGATTGATTCAGATGCTGCGTGACTATGTTGAGATCTTTGCCTGGTCTTACAAAGATATGCCTAGTTTGGATACTGATATTGTGGTTCATCGCCTGCCTACCAAGGAAGACTGTCCTCCAGTGAAACAGAAAGTCCACCGAACGCGCCCAGAGATGTCTGAGAAAATCAAGGCTGAAGTTATGAAACAGTTTGACGCCGATTTTCTAGCAGTTACTTATTACCCTCAATGGGTGGCCAATGTGGTTCATGTGCCGAAGAAGGATGGTAAGGTTCAAATGTGTGTTGACTACAGGGATTTGAACAGGGCAAGCCCCAAAGATGATTTCCCTCTACCTCATATCGACGTTCTGGTTGACAACACCACTCAGCACAAGGTATTCTCCTTTATGGATGGTTTCTCCGGTTATAATCAGATTAAAATGGCTCCCGAAGACATGGAGAAGACAACCTTTGTTACTCAGTGGGGTACCTTTTCTACAAGGTCATGCCTTTTGTATTGAAGAACGCTGGGGCAACGTATCAGCGTGCCATGGTTGCTTTGTTTCAGGACATGATCCATCATGAGATTGAGGTATACGTCGATGACATGATTGCAAGATCCCAAACTAAGGAGGAGCACCTTGACCATCTGCAGAAGCTGTTTGACAGGCTGAAGTTGTACAAGCTGAGGTTAAACCCGAACAAGTGCTCCTTCAGAGTGAGATCTGGTAAGCTGCTGGGTTTCGTCGTGAGCGATAAAGGTATTCAAGTGGATCCTACAAAGGTGAAGGCTATACAAGAGATGCCAACTCCCAGAACATAGAAAGAAGTCAGAGGTTTCTTGGGACGTCTGAACTATATTGCTCGATTCATCTCGCACCTGACTGCTACTTGTGATCCAATCTTCAAGCTACTGAAGAAAGATCAAGTAGTACATTGGAACGATGAATTCCAGGCCGCTTTCGAAAGGATCAAAGAGTATCTCCAAGAGCCTCCTATTCTGATGCCTCCAATTGAAGGGAGACCTCTGATGTTATACTAGACAGTACTCGACAACTCAATGGGGTGTGTGCTGGGTCAGCATGACGAGTCTGGCCGAAAAGAGCATGCTATTTATTACCTTAGCAAAAAGTTTACCGACTGTGAGACCCGATACTCACTGCTCGAGAAAACTTGTTGCGCTTTGGCATGGGCTGCTCGCCGGCTGAGACAGTATATGTTGACTCACACTACTCTGTTGATATCAAAGATGGATCCAATCAAGTATATCTTCGAAAAGCCTGCCTTGTCCGGAAGAATTGCAAGATGGAAGATGATATTGACTGAGTATGACATCCAATACACGACGTGCCCTGGCAGGATACAGGAATCGAGTCTGGAATTAATCGTCAACAGATTCACCCTGGAAAGATACAGGAATCGAATCTTCAAACTCTTCAGACGTGCCCTGGCTGGATACAGGAATCGAGTCTGGAATTAGTCGTCAACAGATACACCCTGGCAAGATACAGGAATCGGATCTTCAAACTCTTCAGACGTGCCCTGGCAGGATACAGGAATCGAGTCTGGAATTAGTCGTCAACAGATACACCCTGGCAAGATACAGGAATCGGATCTTCAAACTCTTCAGACGTGCCCTGGCAGGATACAGGAATCGAGTCTGGAATTAGTCGTCAACAGATACACCCTGGCAAGATACAGGAATCGGATCTTCAAACTCTTCAGACGTGCCCTGGCAGGATACATGAATCGAGTCTGGAATTAGTCGTCAACAGATACACCCTAGCAAGATACAAGAATCGGATCTTCAAACTCTTCAGACATGCCCTGGCAGGATACAGGAATCGAGTCTGGAATTAGTCGTCAACAGATACACCCTGGAAAGATACAGGAATCGGATCTTCAAACTCTTCAGACGTGCCCTGGCAGGATACATGAATCGAGTCTGGAATTAGTCGTCAACAAATACACCCTGGCAAGATACAGGAATCAGATCTTCAAACTCTTCAGACGTGCCCTGGCAGGATACAGGAATCGAGTCTGGAATTAGTCGTCAACAGATACACCCTGGCAAGATACAAGAATCGGATCTTCAAACTCTTCAGACGTGCCCTGGCAAGATACAGGAATCGAGTCTGGAATTAGTCGTCAACAGATACACCCTGGCAAGATACAGGAATCGGATCTTCAAACTCTTCAGACTTGCCCTGGCAAGATACAGGAATCGAGTCTGGAATTAGTCGTCAACAAATACACCCTGGCAAGATACAGGAATCGGATCTTCAAACTCTTCAGACGTGCCCTAGCAGGATACAGGAATCGAGTCTGGAATTAGTCGTCAATAGATACATCCTGGCAAGATACAGGAATCGGATCTTCAAACTCTTCAGACGTGCCCTGGCAGGATACAGGAATCGAGTCTGGAATTAGTCGTCAACAGATACACCCTGGCAAGACACAGGAATCAGATCTTCAAACTCTTCAGACGTGCCCTGGCAGGATACAGGAATCGAGTCTGGAATTAGTCGTCAACAGATACACCCTGGCAAGATACAGGAATCGGATCTTCGAACTCTTCAGACGTGCCCTGGCAAGATACAGGAATCGAGTCTGGTAATGTAGTCGTCAACAGATACACCCTGGCAAGATACAGGAATCAGATCTTCAAACTCTTCAGACGTGCCCTGGCAAGATACAGGAATCGAGTCTGGTAATGTTAGTCGTCAACAGATACACCCTGGCAAGATACAGGAATCAGATCTTTAGTTGCGACCGTTGATGGTAATCATCTTTGTACTGACCTTTGTCCTGAAAAGACAAAACGTCAGTTGTATGTGATGTCATGATGTATGACATGCATGATGTTCTCAGAATAAATGAGATTGTGTGTTCATGATGCGTATATGCATGCTATAATGTATGAAGATGTGATGTTCATGAATGTATGTTTCGTTTAGGAAAGTAAATCCTTGACAGGTGCCAGGAAGTTAACTCCTGGGCTGCTATTGAAGAGTAGAGCTTTGTTGTTTCCGCTGGGGGTGACAGTTGCAAGAATACCGGTAGGAGAAGATGACTCCGTTGGGGAATAAACTTGGCGAATAGAATACTATGCGGGAAATACTCTGGGGAAGAGATGTTTTGCTGAGATGCTGATGATAACTCCGCTGGGGATACCATTGTTGTATTATGTTGAAGGAATTGATGAACTCCGCTGGGGGATAGGAAGACTTCGTCGGGGATGATCTTTCTGTGGCAATTGGCTGAGGATAACCCAGTTATATCCTGGTGGGGAAGTAACCTTTAAATAAAACCTGGGAGACGCGTTCGTGCTCTACGGGTGACAAGCTTCCAGAATCTACTGGGGATAAGCTTCCTGCTGGGGAGATTGATTTAACTTTCCTGGGGGAACTTTTCAGCTTGGACTGGGGAATGGCTCCACTGGATGTCCGTATACCTCCGGGGAACAATCTTAGATCAAGACTGCTGGGGATGCTTGTTAAGAATGTCGGTATACTCCGTTGAGGAATGTTGAGATCTGCTGGGGATAATCCAACTTCCATAAGGCTGACTGTAAGCTAACTCTGCTCAGGGGAGTATCGCTGACTTGCTAGGAGATACTGTGCCTTGTTCAGGACCGATTGGAGACCAGCTGCTTGGGGAGAATTGTTGAATCCTAGCTCACTCTCTGGGGAATTAAGATATCTTGGTCATGTTCATTAGCTGAGCTTACCTTGGTACCTTGGTGGACAGAGCAATTAGATCGCTTAGACAACTCATTATTGCCCCTGTTTCTAATGTTACCTGTAATTAATCCTTTGTTTCGTATGTAAATAGTTATGAGTTAGCAATTAGTGTCAAATGCATATATCACAAATTGAACCTTGGACGTTCTTCGCAAAACAAAAAAGAAAAAGGAAAAACAACTGGCAATTTGTCTGAAAAGTGAATTTGTATTGATTTTTGGATTTGCCTGTAAATAGGCGTTTATGTACAAGAGGCTGACATCCTAGTAAGAGAACGCCACCGAACAACAGAGTTTATACAATTTTGTACAAAGAAAACAAAACAGCTGTGTGAAAAGAATGATCCCACTGGGTTCCAACTCTGCTATCGCCTTTATATCTTCGAGCGTCTCATCACTTGGCTGCTCAGTTGAAGATGAAGCTGATTGATCGATGTCATCTGAACTTGACAATTGATACCGGATTCTGGATGCAAGGTGATCCAATGAGACATAGTATTACGCTTTAATCCCTAACTTTTTCCTGGACCGCCCTTTCGGGGTTTCAGTCCACCGGGATACCCATTTTTGCCCAAGCCGCCTTTTCAGGTTTTCGACTTGCCGGGTGTACAGATTTTTTCATTTCATCCCTCATTTTTCCCGAACCCTTTTGGTTCGCCGGGAAGCCCTAATTTTTGCCTAGGTATGTCAACCTAGCGGGTCTTTTATCATGCGTAGTATCTTTTTACTATGTCTGCATTGGCGGGGTGAGGAAGGTCGTCACCATCCATGGTGGTTAGAATCATGGCTCCTCCTGAGAACACATGTTTAACCACAAATGGCCCTTCGTACGTAGGGGTCCATTTGCCCCTGGGATCACTTTGAGGAAGAATGATGCGTTTGATTACCAGGTCCCCAACTTGATACTCTTGTGGTCTGACTTTCTTGTTAAATGCCCTGATCATCCGTTTTTGGTACGTCTGACCATGACAAATAGCGGTGAGTCTCTTTTCGTCAATTATATTTAATTGATCAAGTCGAGTCTGGATCCAATCATCTTCGCTCAGATCTGCATCCTTCATTATTCGGAGAGAGGGTATCTGGACTTCAATTGGCAAGACTGCCTCCATGCCGTAGACCAAGGAAAAAGGAGTTGCCCCGGTTGACGTTCTTGCTGAGGTACGGTACCCATGAAGAGCGAACGGTAATATCTCGTGCCAATCTTTATAGGTCACTGTCATCTTCTGCACAATCTTCTTGATATTCTTATTAGCTGCTTCTACAGCCCCATTCATCTTCGGCCGGTAAGGAGAAGAGTTGTGGTGCTGTATCTTGAATTGCTTGCAGAGCTCAATGATCATCTTGTTATTAAGATTGGTACTGTTGTCCGTAATGATCCTTTCGGGGACACCGTATCGACAGATCAGATTATGCTGAATGAACCGTGCCACGACATTCTTTGTTACTGTAGCATAGGAAGCTGCTTCAACCCATTTTATAAAATAATCAATCGCCACCAGGATGAAGTGATGCCCGTTGGATGCCGTAGGTTTAATCTCGCCGATCATATAAATGCCCCACATTGCAAAAGGCCAGGGTGCTGTCAAGACATTCAGAGGAACTGGAGGAACGTGCACCTTATCTGCGTAAATCTGGCACTTATGACATGTCCGAGAATGTTGGTAACAATCAGCTTCCATTGTGGACCAGAAGTATCCTGCCCGAAGGATTTTCTTTGCCATGGTGTGTCCACTGGAATGCGTTCCGAAGGTACCTTCATGCAGCTCTGCTATGATCCTTTCTGCTTCAGTCTTATCCACACAACGCAGTAAGGTTGAATCATGGTTTCGCTTGTACAGAATGTCGTTGCTGAGGAAGAACTTTGCAGCGAACCTTCTCATAAACTTTTTATCGTTGACCGATGCATCTTCAGGGTATTCTTGAGCTTCCAGATACCTCTTCACCTCATGGTACCAGGGTTTTTCAATTACTACCTCAGCCTCAAGATCACAACAGTATGTCGGTTCGTCCAATTTCCAGATAATGACCCGGGGAGCCTCATTGTCCCATTTGACTTTGAACATGGAAGACATCGTAGCCAACGCGTCCGCCAACTGATTCTCCTCTCTTGGGAAATGTTCAAAAGTTATCTCTGTGAAATGGGGGATCAATGTCAACACACATTCTCTGTAAGGAATAAGATTCGGATGTTTCGTATCCCACTCGCCTTTGATCTGATTGATCACGAGAGAGGAATCTCCAAAGACACACAGAAACTTGATCCTTAAGTCAATTGCAGCTTGAAGACCCATGATGCACACCTCATACTCCGCCATGTTGTTGGTGCAGTTGAAACATAGCCGGGCAGTAAGTGGAGTATGAGTGCCTTGAGGGGATATGATCACAGCGCCGATACCGTTACCCAAAGCGTTGGAGGCTCCGTTAAAGTGCATAGACCATCGGGATCCTTCCTCAGGTCGTTCATCCGGTCCAGGTACTTGACAATCAGTCACTATCATGATGCTCTCGTCTGGAAACTCGAAGTTCATTGATTGGTAGTCGTCTACTGCCTGGTGTGCCAAGTGATCTGCCAATACACTTCCCTTGATAGATTTCTGAGTCGTGTACTGGATGTCGTATTCCGTCAAGATCATTTGCCATCTTGCTATTCTCCCAGACAGAGCAGGCTTCTCGAATATGTACTTTATTGGATCCATCTTTGAGATCAACAAGGTAGTATGAGTCAGCATATACTGTCTCAGCCGGCGAGCAGCCCATACCAAAGCGCAACAAGTTTTCTCGAGCAGTGAGTATCGGGTCTCACAGTCGGTAAACTTTTTGCTAAGGTAATAAATGGCATGCTCTTTTCGGCCAGACTCGTCATGCTGCCCCAGCATACACCCCATTGAGCTGTCAAGTACTGTCAAGTATAGTATCAGAGGTCTCCCTTCAACCGGTGGCATAAGGATAGGTGGTTCTTGGAGATACTCTTTGATTCTGTCAAAAGCAGTCTGACATTCATCATTCCACCGTACTTCTTGATCTTTCTTCAGCAGCTTGAAGATTGGTTCACAAGTAGCAGTTAGGTGCGAGATGAATCGGGAAATGTAGTTCAGACATCCTAGAAAGCCTCTGACTTCTTTATCTGTCTTGGGAACTGGCATCTCTTGAATGGCTTTAACCTTGGCAGGGTCCACTTGAATACCCTTGTCGCTCACGACGAAGCCTAGCAACTTCCCAGATCTCACCCCAAATGTGCACTTGTTTGGGTTCAACCTCAGCTTGTACAACTTCAACCGGTCAAACAGCTTCTGTAGATGGTCAAGGTGCTCCTCCTCAGTTTGAGACCTTGCAATCATATCATCGACATACACTTCAATCTCATGGTGGATCATGTCATGAAATAAAGCAACCATGGCACGTTGGTAGGTTGCCCCAGCATTTTTCAACCCGAATGGCATGACCTTGTAGCAGAAGGTGCCCCACTGAGTAACAAAGGTAGTCTTTTCCATATCTTCAGGAGCCATCTTGATCTGATTATACCCTTAAAAGCCGTCCATGAAGGAGAACACTTTATGCTGGGCAGTATTGTCAACCAGAACGTCAATGTGAGGTAGAGGAAAGTCATCCTTGGGGCTTGCCCTGTTCACATCCCTGTAGTCAACACACATTCTGACCTTACCATCTTTCTTCGGTACCGGCACCACATTGGCGACCCATTGAGGGTAAGAAGTCACTGCTAGAAACCCGACATCGAATTGCTTCATAACCTCAGCTTTGATCTTTTCGGACATCTCTGGACGCATACGGCAGACCTTTTGTTTAACCGGAGGGCAGTCTTCCTTGGTAGGCAAATGATGAACTACGATGTCGGTATCCAACCCGGGCATGTCTTTGTAAGACCAGGCAAAGATCTCCACATAATCATGCAACATCTGAATCAACCGTTGTTTCACGCTGAGCTCTAGATTGGCACCAATCTTGACTTCCTTTCTATCTGTCTCAGTACCCAGATTCACCATTACCACTGGCTCTTCATGTGGCTGAATGACCCTCTCTTCCTGGAGTAACAGTCTTGCAAGTTCGCCAGGCACTTCGCAATCATCTTCACCTTCGTCTTCGGCTAAGTTGATCGGATTTTCGAAGTCATAACTGGCAGTAGCAGAGTCGTTACCAGTGAGATCCAGAGTGGATTGAAACCTGTATAAGTGAGTGTGTGTAAATACAACTGTTTGCAATATATAAAGAAAGAAAGAAAGGGAGCGCAATATTTGAAATGTGAAAAACGTCCAATGCTTTTATTCATGATATATGAAAGTGACAAACAAAAGCCCTCACAAATAAAACCACGGTGCCCCGGGTAAGACACCGGGCCATAAAGTATCAAATTATTGTTTATTACAAATCCAAAACAAAGAATTTCATTACTGGGTGACAAAAGTAATGGGTGTAAAGTCTTTTGCGGTCCAGTTGCTAGGTCCACCGTTAGTCGTTGGGTAGATCCAGCTGTTAAATTCGGATTCTTCCACTTCGTCTTCATCCTCAATAGCATTTACTCCATGGTTAGGCATGGGTGCAGTCACCACATTAGGCTTCTCGGGCGCCTCAAACTGAACCTCTTTAGCATCAATAAGGTCTTGAACCTTATTCCTCAGAGCCCAACAATCATCTGTAGAATGTCCCGGGCTATCAGAGTGATACGCGCAACGGGCGTTGGGGTTGTATTTCGGAGATGCTGTGTTTACCATCTTCGGAGCCTCCTTGACAGTTACCAGGCTAGTTGACAGCAGTTGCGGCAGGATCTGAGAGAGAGTCATGCTGAGCCGAGTATACTGCCGTTTGGGCCTCTCAGCTCTGGGTTGGTTGTACTGTTGTGGAGCAGCAGCAGGCTTAGAAATAACCACTGCATTGACAGCTTGGCGGCGTTCAGGTTTGTTCTGCTTTCTTGGACCATACACAACACTGGCCTCCTTCTTGAAGGGCTTCTTTTCAGCATTTGAGGAGGCGCCCTTCTGTATCTTCCCTGATTTTATACCAGCTTCGATTCTCTCACCAGTCAGGATCAGATCAGTAAACCCAGCAGAGGAATTACCAATGAGATGATTGAAGAATGGACCAGATAGGGTCCCCAAGAACATATCCACCAGCTCCCGGTCCGTCAATGGTGGCTGCACCCTGCCAGCCAGATCTCTCCATTTCCGTGCGTACTCCTTAAAACCTTCACCCGATCCCAGCGACATACCCTGGAGTTGGGTACGCGTGGGAGCGAGGTCGGAATTATATTGATACTGCTTGTAGAAAGCAGTGGCCAAATCCTCCCAGTTACGAATGTTGGTTCCATCCAGCTGATAGAACCATTCGAGATGAGTCCCTGAAAGACTCTCCTGGAAGAAGTGGATCCATAAATTCTTGTCTGCTGTGTAAGGCTGGATCTTCCTTACATAAGAACGGAGGTGCATCTTAGGACAGGAGGCCCCGTAATACTTCACAAAGGCAGACGCCTTGAACTTGTGCGGGATCACCACCCCAGAAGATAACCCCAAGTCTCCAAAATCCAACCCAGGCACACATTGAATCTCCATAGAATTTAATCTGTCCTCCAACTGTTTGTACCGGTCCTCAGCAGGAGGGTACTGTTCGTCATTGAAGTCTGTCTCAGTGTTAGAGACCACAGGACTAGGGACCTCTCTCCCTTGGTGACTACCTTCCCCCACAGATGGAGTAGTTCTTTCAGCTTCATTCTGCAATGTGTTCCTGAGTCTGCGCCCAGTGTTGAATAGCACATTCCTCTTCTTCTTCTTATTCTTCTTCAGGAGCAAAGCCTTCAGCTCTTGTTGTCCCTGGGCCAAGTTCATGACCATCTCCTGAAATTGGGAATTCTAGGCCTGGAGGGCCTTGATAGCTTGCTCGGTAGTGAGTTCAGGATTCATGATGCTTGAGTGCTGAAATAAACAGCGAAGAAGATTAAGCAACCTGTAGGAAAAGGGTACCTGTAATGCATATGATGAATGAAATGCGGATGAATTATGTTTTCAAAGACAACCGGGAATCAACTTTGTAAACAAAAGGAACACACTTTATTAGATTGAAACTTTAAATTGTTCAACAATCTTCCCTTAGGCGTTACAAGAATGAAAATACTGAAAAGGAAATAAAGCTGTAAAAGAAACATCCAAAGCCCATCAGTGCTCCCATGGCCTCCTCTTCTCAGTACGGATATAGTCATTCAGGGTTCGCTCGTTCTCCAATTGCTTGGTCAGCTTCTGGATCTTCTGTTCCTGTTCGTTGAACTTTTCCCGATAATAATCTCGCTCTTCCTGTAGTTGCTCCCAAGACCTCTTCAGTGTATCAACATCAGTGGGTATCTGAGGAGGGAGAACAGTTGGAGGAACCCCATCTCCATCAGGACCTTCAAGAATAATAGGCATGACAGCTTCATATGGCATACCTAACTTCTGAGCACGGATGCGGACCCATTTGTAGTAGGCTTCCATAGGTAGAGAAGTCTTCGGTCCCAGCTCTTGTGGGTCAGCTTTGTGAATTCTGTCCCAAGCTTTGATGAACCTACGACGCAGCTCGTCACTATCTACCTGAAACTCAAAACTGATGTGAGGCACCAACATCTCATGAGGCCCTGCTCTTCTGGCTCTTCCAAACTGTCGGAGAGCTAGACATGGATTATAAGAGATTCCTCCTTGGGTACCAATCAGAGGAACATTAGGGTATTCTCCGCAACGATCAATGACAGTTACCTCATCCAAACCTCTGAGAGTCCAAATGATGTCCTTATCAGTGAGAGACATTAACATATGGGCCCAGCCTCTTCCTTCTTTGTTCTTCAGCACGAACTTAGGGAGGTGCGAAACAAACCACCTCACTAACAAAGGGATGCAACACCACAGAGTTCCTCGTCTTCGGGCAGTACGAGCATAAAGTTGTTGCAGGATATCACCCAAGAGAGTAGGCACAGGGTTCCGAGACATGAAGATCCTTATGGCAGTGACGTTAATGAAGTTATCAGGATTAGGAAACAAGACTAGACCATAGATTAAGAGAGCCAGAATGTCTTCATACGCCCTAAAGTCCAAGTCATTCCAGAAACTGTTAGCCTTACCAATCAGAAACTTGGCCAAGAAACCCTTAACTTTGCTTCTAGTCACCCAGTTGTCCATTACCTCCTTGTGGGTCAAGGGCAGAGCTGCAGCAATCTCCTCAAGCCTAAGAGTCTTTTCCCAACCAGTGTAGGGAGTCTGATCCAAGATAGGGATGCCAAGCAAATCAGAGAACTCTTCCAGGGTAGGGACCAGCTGGAAGTCTTGAAAGGTGAATCACTGGTACAGAGGGTCATAAAACTGTGTCAGGACACTCATCAGTTGTTGGTCCCACTTTGCCATGACTAAACTGAGAAGAGAACCATGCCTCTGGATGAAGGAAGTAGTATTTGGAATTCTGCTAACCAATTCTTCAAGCAACTCAGGTGGATGAACAAAATTGAACCGGATAGTGTTCCTTCGCATAGGCATCATGATGTCCTACAAAACAGAGCAAAGGTGAAACCCTCTTGTCTTTGAAATGGTCAGTCCTTATGCAGGATGCATGCAATGTTTATGATGGCATGATGTTATGATAAAGCACACCACAAATATTCACGAAGGCAAACATGATAAGTCACACAAGTCACACAAGACAAGCCCTTAGAGTTTAGGCCAACATGGGGTTTAGGTATTACCCTCTTTCAGTTTGTTGGTTAAAACCTGTCCTATCAGAAGTAACCGGGTTCTAGAGGATCCCAATACCACTGACTACCCTCAATCGGTCATAACTCCAGCATCGCAATCTTTTCTTGCGGCCAGAACCATCACGAGAGTTTAGCCTCAATGGGCGTAGCATACTGCTACTGTTCTATTGGCCAAGTTGGGTCATTTAAGGTTCTAAGGTTGGTTGGTGCTTAATGGCTCCTCAGAAGACCCATATTCTCCTCGTTGCGACACAAGGGATATCGGTACAGACCAAGGTGCCACACCAACGTAGCCACTGCTTCACCCGTGTCGGTCTACGCCGGACAGGTCCCTCACAGCTTATGCTACCTAACAGGGTATCCCCAGATCCGGGTTAGGATCTATGTAACTCTGATGCAGCCCACAATATATAAAGCAAACAAACACAGCAATTAAAAACACAACTGATCTTAGTCCTAAGGTACACCCCACTTTTATAGGTTTCCCCAGCAGAGTCGCCAGTTCTGTGATCGGTGGATCTGGAACTGACTGTTTTAAAGATGGTTCGCGAAATGTCGCGGTAAGCAAGAGTCGCCACCGTCTTTTATTTTCTCCAAACATGGACAGGACAAAAGCACAGCAAAATTCCTTATGAGATAGTTTCTCGGTTCGGGAGGTAGATTTATAGAAAGGGAAGGTGTTAGCACCCTTTCTATCCATGGTTATCCATGGGCTCTTAGGTACTTGCTCATTGTGTTTTCAAAGTGTTTGCTTTTCAAAATGTGCGTGGGTTTGAAAAAGTTTCGTTTAAAGATTTCAGATCGACTCTTGTATCAGTCCTCAAGAGTGTTTGAAAAATTATTTTGAAAGCTTTTTGAAAAGTGTCGGTGTGAAAAGAGTTTTGTTTGTTTTGAATAGAGCAAGTATCTATGAGTCATCTACCTACCCTAAGGAATTAGGCTGTGTAAATGTCCTTAAGGTAGTGTCATCCCACCATTGAGAGGTAGGTAGCACCACCGTTGGAGGTGTTCGGGTCAATTCGTTTGTAGGGACAATGTGGTCACCAGAGCAACAGTAGGACACCTTAGAAGCTACCCTTATGCCATTGATCCTTTTTTATTCCGAGGCAACCGTTTCGAGGCAACTGGATCATGTCATGGACATAAGGACTTACTAAAACGTCATATACTCGACGACCACGTTTCGAAGGCAAGGCAACAGTGAGGCGTACCCTAGAAGTGGTGTGTGAATTCGTGTGTTATTTTCAGTTATGTTTTATCTTGTACATGTATTATGGTGATCTACGCTTGTTTTTAATTGGCATGCATTCTTTCATACAAGTTAACAGTTAAAGGGGGTGCAGAAAGTAAATTGCGGAAACGTAAAATCCTACGCTATTACAAGGCGCGGGTCTATACATCGCCAAAAATTACAAAGACCCGTTTTAGTAAATGAATATGGAAAGTAAATGAAAACGGTAAAAGTCCTAATTACTATTACATGTCCGGAGCAATTACATAATAATCGAACCAATTAAATGCGCGCAAATAAATTAATCGGGAAAGTCCAAGGTTGTTGACCCTTTTAAGAAAAGAAATTAATTTTTGGTCTTTTTGTAATTAAATGAAATTAAAAACTAATTAATTATTTTAATTAAAAGAAAATATTTTTTTGGTTTTTATGTTTTTTATGAAATAAAATAGAAAAAGAAATAAAATTCTAGGTTAACCTAAATCTAAATCTATTTTAATTATTAAAAAGAATGTTAAAATGGCCTAATTAAAAACTAATTCAATTATGGTTTATTTACAAAATAAAAATAATAATAATAAAAATGTTAATTTTATTTTTTTGGTTTTTTATGAAAATGGTTAATTGATTAATTACTAATAATAAATAAAATAAAAAGGGGTTAGAAATTAAATTGAAAAATAAAATGAAAAGAAAATAATAAACCAAATGGAGGGGGTGCTGGGCCAAATAGGAGGTGAAATGCTGGAATTCAGGCCCATTGAGGCAAAGGCCTTGTTGACTTTTCCTGATCATGCGCTTGCTTGCTGACTAGGGTGCATTATAGACTTCATTCTGTGGCCACTGGATGAGAGTTGGGGACACATGGCACACTGATGTATGAGGACGCATGGTGGAGTTCTGGGCATATGCTGCATGGAAACATTTTGAACAAAATAATAGCAATTATTTGGGGGGACCTGGGATTCGAACCCAGGTCCCAAGGGTGGCATGGCACGTTCCCAACCACTGAGGCATTCAAACACATTCGTTAGTGTTATGGAAAAGAAAATTTATATAGAAAAACTGCATTATATGCCAGCAAACAGAAAACACGCGCGCGAAATTTGAACACACCAACGCCTTGCTGCCGCGTAGGTTGTCTTCTACCTTTTCTGCAAAATATGAAGCATATAACGGGGGTTTTAAACCCCCACAAAATACAGTAAAAATAAAAATAGCGATTAGCCCCTCACACCATATAAAAAATGCACGAATAGCTCATTGGATTCGTCCTGTCCTCCTCAATTCAACCATGGGTGTTTGGGATTCCAATTTTTCAGTATGGGGAAATCCCCAATTTGAAGCTTGAAAAAAACCTAAAATGCTTTAATGGTGAATCATGTTATAACGCATTAGAATGCAATTGGATCATCCTATTAGCTTCAGAAAGCCCCTAGCAATACAAAACAATAAAGAAAATGGATCAAATGCTTATGAAATGTGATGTACAGTTTTGAAAAATGAAGCAAACTGAATGATGTCTATGGCACGATTTCTTAAGTGATTGTGCTTGGTTCTGATTGCCAAAGCTTCCTAGGGATACCAGGAATATGTTTTGATTGAAATGGAGGCTTAAAACGTGTTGTAAGGAGGTTTACAGTTTTGCTTTTTCTCTTGGAAATTTTGAAATGTGTTTGGCCGTTTTTGAGCTTTTTAGGTCGTGAATTCCTTTGTGATTGCTTGCATACATGTTATGTAAAGAGTTTTGATCAGAATTAAGGCCATTAACCCAATGCATTCATGTTTGAGATTTGCCATAACCTCCATTGAAAACTTTCCATTTTTGTGCCAAAATTTGAATTCTTGCTTGATTTAGGCCTTTGCACGAATTTGGAATGGTCATGATGGTGTATCAAAGCATTTCAATACAAAATATACCCTTTAATTAATTTTCTTGATTTTTATTTGATTTTAAAAGATTTAAAATGAATTAAATCAAATAAAATTAAATAAAAATGGAAAAATTAATTTTAAATCTTGAAATAATTTGTGGGACACGTGGGAAGCATGGCCAAGCTGAAACAAGTGGAAAAAGTGGGCCCCTTTTGTCAAAAATGAAATTTCAAGGATAATTGACTTTGGCCATTTCACAAAAATTTCCCAACTTCTCCAATGCATATCTTGCTCAATTTTGAAGCTATGAACATGTTCTTGGACATTTTGGAAAGGTCTTGAAGTCCTCTAACCAATGCCTTTGGTCCCATGTCATTTTGATTTACCAATCTAAAGTTATGGTCTTTGACTTAAAGTGCCCTTTTGTTGACTTTTGAAAATGACCTATAATGTTGAAATTGATAACTTTTTGTGAGAGCATTTCTTGGACTTGGAATGTGAAGATGAGTTGTAGGAAATGTCTTCCCCTTCAAGATGAGCATTGGATGGGATTTTTATGATGGTCCATGAAAAAGTTATGCCTTGGTCAAGTTACAGTTGACTTTTCAACTGTCCAAAAATAGAAACTTTTGACACCTTGATGATTTTTGAGCCATTCTTGTGAAATCATGGTCAAGACTTGACCAAATGATGATTGTGGCTTCAAAATAAGATGTTGACCAAATTTTTTGACTTTTGACTGCCAAATGACCATTTTGCCCCTACAGTTGACTGTTGAGCAATTAGGGTTTTTGACTGTGCAACTTGACCTTGTGAGCCTTGAAAATTGACATGTAGGTGCTTGACAATGTATATGAGCATATGGGACTTGATTGAGCCCTTGAAAACCTCAACTTTCTTTGCAAGAACCAAAACCCTAGTTTGACTGGCTTAGGAGAGTGGTTGACTGTGTAGCCCTTGAGAAGACTTGAGCAAATTGAGATGATGCTTGTCAAAACTTTGAAGAATATGGGAGGGCAAATTTTGGGGTACAACAGTTGCTAAACTGTAATTATGACCGATCGAGAGTAGTCAGTGATATTGAGATCCTCTAGAACCCGGTTACTATTTTTAGGACAGGTTTGAACCAACTAAACTGAAAGAGGGTAGTACCTAAGCTTCTTGCCAGCCTGAAATCTAAGGGCTCTCTGTGTGAATTGTGTGCCTTTACCATGTTTGCTATTTGTGGATACTTGTGGCGTGCTTTCTATCATGACATCATGACATCATAACATTGCATACATCTTGCATTGGACTAACCTATTTCAAAGACATGAGGGATTCATCTTTGTTCTGTTTTGTAGGCTATGATGCCCATGCGTAGGAATACCATCCGGATCAAATTTGTCCAGGTTCCCACTATGCTTAAAGAGTTGGTTGCAAAGATGCCTGATACTACCTCCTTCATCAGAAGACATGGGTATCTTCTCAGTTTGGTTACCTCCAAATTGGACGAGCAGATGATGAGTGTCCTAGTCCAGTTCTATGACCCGTTGTACCATTGCTTTACTTTTCAGGACTATCAGTTGGTCCCCACCTTAGAAGAGTTCTCTGAGCTGCTTGGTATCCCTATCCGGGAGCAGACCCCATTTACTGGTTGGGAGAAGATCCTTAGGCCAGAAGAGATTGCTTCAGCCCTTCATATGACAAAAGATAAGGTAATGGCTAATTGGGAGACTAGAAGTGGAGCAAAGGGCTTTCTGACTAAGTTCTTGGTTGGTAAGGCTAATTATTTCTGGGATAGTCTAGAATTCAAGGCATTCTAAGATATTCTGGCTCTTCTGATATATGGCTTGGTATTGTTTCTGAATCCTGACTCCTTTGTTGATGTGAATGCGGTGAAAATCTTCATCTCTCGTAATCCTGTACCCACTCTCTTGGGTGACATTCTTCATGAGCTTTATGCCCGTACTGCCCGAAAGCGGGGAACCTTGATGTGCTGTGCTCCATTATTGGCGAGGTGGTTTATTTTGCACCTCCCCAAATCAGTGTTGAAGAACAAAGAATGCATGGGTTGGGCTTATAGGGTTATGTCTCTCTCTC
Organism: Vicia faba; assembly: GCA_948472305.1. Lineage (NCBI taxonomy): Eukaryota > Viridiplantae > Streptophyta > Magnoliopsida > Fabales > Fabaceae > Vicia > Vicia faba. The sequence continues at coordinate 712,266,528 of OX451737.1, forward strand.
ATAATGACATTATCTGGACTATCAAGGGTATGGACGAGGTGGCTATTATTGATCGATGTGGGGAGTACCCCAATGTTCCCCTGATAGGAACCAATGGAGGAATTTCTTACAATCCATGCTTGGCCTTACGTCAGTTTGGGAGAGCCAGAAGAGAAGGACCTCATGAGTTGTTAATGCCTAGTATCATCTTTTATTTTCAAGGGGATAGTGACGAGCAACGCCGCAGATTCATAAGGGCTTAGGATAGAGTTCACAGATCTGATCCACATGAGTTGGGTCCAAAGACTTCACTCCCAATGGAGCCATATCTCAGATGGGTTTGTATCCGTGCCCAAAAGTTGGGTATGCCGCATGAAGCCGTCCTGCCTATCATTGTTGAAGTTGCTAATGAAGAAGGGGTTCTTTCAACTATCCTCCATCCTTACATGCCCACTGACATTGGGGCACTGAAAAGGTCTTGGATGCAGTTGAGAGAAGAGCGGGATGCTTACCGAGAAAAGTTTAACGAGCAAGAGCAGAAGATCCAGAAGTTGACTAGGCAGCTGGAGAACGAGCGGATTCTTAATGACTATGTCCGCACCGGCAAGAAGAGACCATGGGAGCAATGGTTGTCCTTTGATTATTTCCTTTCTAGTTTTTATTTAAATTTCAATATTTCCTTTCTTGTAACTCCTTAAGGGCAATTTGTTGAACAATTTGAATTTCAAAGTTTATATAATAAAAGTGTTTTTCCTTTCTGGTTTACAAATTTGAATCTCTCGATTGTCTTTGAATCATATCATACGCATTTCATCCCATGCACTTCATAACAGGTACCCATTACAGGTCTCTTATCTTCTTCGTTGTTTATTTCAGCACTCATCATGTCTGCTGAACCATCAACAGAGCAAGCAATCAAGGCCCTACAGGCCCAAAATGACCAATTCCAAGAGATGTTCATGAATCTAGCTAAGGGTTAGCAAGATCTGAAGACCCTGATTCTGAAGGAGAAGAAGAAGAAGAAGAAGAAGAAGAAGAGGACAATCTTATTTAACACCGGTCACAGGTTTGGAAACAGGCTTCAGGATGAAGTTAATTTGACCACCTCATCTGGAGGGAAAGATAGTCAGGAAGAAAGGAGGGCTCATAGCCCTGTGGTCTCAGACAATGAGACAGACTTCGACGAAGACCAGTATCCTCCGGCCGAGGATAGATACAAACAACTGGAAGACCGATTGAGTGCGATGGAAGTTCAGAAAGTGCCTAGTCTGGACTTTGGTGATCTAGTTCTATCATCTGGGGTGGTGATCCCCCACAAATTCAAGGCACCAGCCTTTGCTAAGTATGACGAAGTTTCTTGTTCAAAGCTGCACCTCCGGTCATATGTAAGGAAGATTCAGCCGTACACCACTGATAAGAACCTATGGATCCACTTCTTTCAAGACAGTCTCTCAGGGACTCAGCTTGAGTGGTTTTACCAGTTGGACGGAGCCAGTATCCGCAGTTGGGAAGATTTGGCTACTACTTTCTACGGGTAGTACCAATACAATTCCGACCTCGCTCCCACGCGTACCCAACTCCAGGGTATGTCAATGGGAACGGGCGAAGGTTTCAAAGATTATGCTCAGAAGTGGAGGGACCTCACCGGAAGAGTACAACCACCCTTGGCTGATCAGGAGCTTGTGGATATGTTTCTGGGGACCTTGTCTGGTCCATTTTTTAACCATCTGATTGGAAGCTCTTCGTCTGGGTTTACAGAGCTAATTATGACCGGTGAGAGGATTGAGGCTGGTATTAAGGCTAGTAAGATACAAAAGGGTGCTTCATCGAGCACAGAGAAGAAGCCTTTTAAGAAAGAGTCCAGTGCTGTCTACGATTCAAAAATCCAGAATAGACCTGAACGCCGCCAAGCTGTTAATGCGGTTGTTATTTCAAGACCTGCTGGTGCTGCTCACCACAACAATCAACAAAAGGACAAGAGACCTCGAAGGCAATTCACCCGTCTCAGCATGACTTTGTCTCAGATTCTGCCGCAGTTATTGAAAACTAATCTAGTGTTGCCAAGGGAGGCCCCGAAGAATCCCAACACTACATCACCAAAGTATAACCCTAATGCCCGCTGTGCTTTTCACTCTGATAGCCCAGGGCATAATACAGATGATTGTTGGGCTTTGAAGAACAAAATACAGGACTTAATTAATGCTAAGGAGATTGAGTTCGAGGCGCCCGAAAGACCTAATGTTGTGACTGCTCCTATGCCCAAGCATGGAGTGAATGCTATAGAAGAAGACTTGTTTGTGGTTTCTGTGAATGACGTTACTACCCCTTTGATGACTGTGAAGAAGAACCTTTTGCTAGCCGGTTTATTTCCGGGCTGTGAGGAAGGTTGCCATATGTGTTCAGCCCTACCTACTGGTTGCCATCTTTTGAAATCAGGTGTCCAGCGCCTGATGGATAGTAAAGAAATTTTGTTTGAGAAGACTCTTGTTCCTTTGGTTCCTACTGAAGAAGTTGCCATCATTACCATTTTCGACAATTCTTCTAAGGCTTCCTCGAGAAAGCCTGTTAGAATTACATCTGTTCCAAGAATCACACCATTGATCATCACTGTCCCTGGGCCTATCCCCTACACCTCTGATAAAGCTGTCCCTTGGCACTACGGGGCTGATGTTTATTATCACGGGGTTAAACAAGACTTGGATGCTGATACTGACGTCAGCAATATTGTTGGACCTGCTAAAGTCACCCGCAGCAGAAGACTGTTCTCACCTGATATCTCTCCACCAACTTCCTGAAAACCTGTTATTATTACACCTTCCAGTGTACCTGATACTATTCCTGTTCAAGTTCCTATTCTTACCCTTGTCAGCGAGTCCTCTGACGCTCGGGGCATAGGGACCACCAGTGAGCCTGCCCAAACGGAGGCACCAAAGACGATTACTGTTGAAGCTTCTAGACAAGAGATGGAAGAGATTATGAAAATCATCAAAAAGAGTGACTACAATGTAGTTGAGAAACTGGGGAAAACCCCGTCCAAAATCTCTATGTTGTCACTGTTGCTATGTTCAGAGGCCCATGCCAAGGCTCTTATTGCATTTCTGAAGACTGCACACGTACCATAAGAGACGTCAGCTAATCAGTTTAAAGATTGCGTGGCCCATCTGACTGCTGATAATGGTTTGGGTTTCTCTGACGCCGATTTGACTGCTAAAGGAAAGAATCACAATGATGCCCTGCATGTCTCCATTGAATGCAGGGGCACCACTCTTTCTCATGTATTGGTGGATACTAGTTCCTCGTTGAACGTTTTGCCTAAGAAAGCTCTAGACTGGTTGAACTGTGAAGGGTTGGAGCTGAAACCAAGTAACATTGTTGTTAGGGCCTTTAATGGGTCTAAGAGGATGGTGCACGGTGAGGTTGATATTCCGATTAAGGTTGGTTCTCAGGTTTTCAACTCTACATTCTATGTGATGGACATCCGGCCATCTTATTCTTGTTTGCTGGGTCGCCCATGGATCCACAAAGCTGTGGCCGTAACCTCAACGCTCCACCAGAAGCTGAAGTACCCGGTCAAAGGGAAGATTGTGACAGTACAAGAGGAGGAAGAGTACATGGTGAGCCACCTAAACTCTTTCCGATATGTAGAGATGGATGGGGAGTTCATTAAGACCCCATTTCAGCATTTTGAAGAGGTTCCCCAGACACTGGCGTCAACTGAGACTGTTGTTGAAGATTCTCCTATGAAGATAGCTTCCTTTAAGGATGCCCGGGCTGTTGTCGAGAAAGGTGGGTGTGCAAATTGGGGACGACTCCCTGATTTTGCACAGAAGACTAATAAGTTTGGTTTGGGTTTCACTGCAGAAGCTCAAAGGGCTGTTCGGAATGCACGGATCGGAAGACCTCCCCTATTCATCAACAATTCAGGAGTAAATGCCATTGAAGACGATGTTGAAGAGTCTGAGTTCGACAGTTGGATCTATCCTACTATTGACGGTGGACCAAGTAACTGGACAACAAAGGACTGCATCCCTATTTCTTTTGTTACCCAGTAATGAAACTTCTTGTTTTGAATTCGTAATAGACAATGTTTTAAACTCTATGGCCCGATGTCTTACCCGGGGCACCGTGGCTTCATTTGTGAGGGATTTATGTGTGTCATTTTCATATATCATTAATAAAAGCATTGGACGTTTCTTGCATTTCAAATATTGCGCTTCTTGTTTTTATTTTATTATATATTACAAAACAGCTATTTTAAACACACTCACATATACAGGTATACATCCACTCTGGATCTCACTGGTAACGACTCTGCTACTGCCGGTTATGACTTCGAAAATCCGATCAACTTAGCCGAAGACGAAGGTGAAGATGATTGCGAAGTGCCTGGTGAACTTGCAAGACTGCTACTCCAAGAGGAGAGGGCTATACAGCCACATGAAGAGCCAGTGGAAACAATGAATATGGGTACAGAGGTAGACAAGAAAGAGGTCAAGATCGGTGCCAATCAGGAACCTACTGTGAAGCAATGATTGATTCAGATGCTGCATGACTACGTTGAGATCTTTGCCTGGTCTTACAAAGATATGCCTGGTTTGGATACTGATATTGTGGTTCATCGCCTGCCTACCAAGGAAGACTGTCCTCCAGTGAAACAGAAAGTCCACCGAATGCGCCCAGAGATGTCTGAGAAAATCAAGGCTGAAGTTATGAAACAATTTGACGCCGATTTTCTAGCAGTTACTTATTACCCTCAATGGGTGGCCAATGTGGTTCATGTGCCGAAGAAGGATGGTAAGGTTCAAATGTGTGTTGACTACAGGGATTTGAACAGGGCAAGCCCCAAAGATGATTTCCCTCTACCTCATATCGACGTTCTGGTTGACAACACCGCTCAGCACAAGGTATTCTCCTTTATGGATGGTTTCTCCGGTTATAATCAGATTAAAATGGCTCCCGAAGACATGGAGAAGACAACCTTTGTTACTCAGTGGGGTACCTTTTGCTACAAGGTCATGCCTTTTGTATTGAAGAACGCTGGGGCAACGTATCAGCGTGCCATGGTTGCTTTGTTTCATGACATGATCCATCATGAGATTGAGGTATACGTCGATGACATGATTGCAAGATCCCAAACTGAGGAGGAGCACCTTGACCATCTGCAGAAGCTGTTTGACAGGCTGAAGTTGTACAAGCTGAGGTTAAACCCGAACAAGTGCTCCTTCAGAGTGAGATCCGGTAAGCTGCTGGGTTTCGTCGTGAGCGATAAAGGTATTCAAGTGGATCCTACAAAGGTGAAGGCTATACAAGAGATCCAATCTTGGGACGTCTGAACTATATTGCCCGATTCATCTCGCACCTGACTGCTACTTGTGATCCAATCTTCAAGCTACTGAAGAAAGATCAAGTAGTACGTTGGAACGATGAATTCCAGGCCGCTTTCGAAAGGATCAAAGAGTATCTCCAAGAGCCTCCTATTCTGATGCCTCCAGTTGAAGGGAGACCTCTGATCTTATACTTGACAGTACTCGACAACTCAATGGGGTGTGTGCTGGGTCAGCATGACGAGTCTGGCCGAAAAGAGCATGCTATTTATTACCTTAGCAAAAAGTTTACCGACTGTGAGACCCGATACTCACTGCTCGAGAAAACTTGCTGCGCTTTGGCATGGGCTGCTCGCCGGCTGAGATAGTATATGTTGACTCACACTACTCTGTTGATATCAAAGATGGATCCAATCAAGTATATCTTCGAAAAGCCTGCCTTGTCCGGAAGAATTGCAAGATGGCAGATGATATTGACTGAGTATGACATCCAATACACGACTCAAAAAGAAATCAAAGGAAGTGTTGGCAGACCATTTGGCACATCAGGTAGTGGATGATTACCAGTCTATGAACTTTGAATTCCTAGACGAGAATATCATGCTAGTAACTGATTGTGAGACACCTGGACCGGATGAAGGACCTGAGGAGGGATCCCGATGGTCTATGTACTTTGATGGAGCTTCAAACGCTTTGGGTAATGGCATTGGCGTTGTGATCATATCTCCTAAAGGCTCTCATACTCCGTTCACCGCCTGACTATGTTTCAACTGCACCAACAACATGGCGGAGTATGAAGCGTGCATTATGGGTCTTCGAGCAGCTATTGACCTAAGGATTAAGTTTTTAAGTGTCTTCGGAGATTCTGCTCTCGTGATCAGTCAGATCAAAGGCTAGTGGGATACGAAACACCCAAATCTTATTCCTTACAAGGAGTATGTGTTGACATTGCTTCCCCACTTCGAAGAGATAACCTTTGAACACTTCCCTAGAGAGGATAATCAGTTGGCGGACGCGTTAGCTACGATGTCTTCTATGTTCAAAGTTAATTGGGACAACGAGGCTCCCCGGATCATTATTGAAAGATTGGACGAACCTGCACATTGCTGTGACATTGAGACTGAAGAGGTATCAGATAAACCCTGATTTCATGAGGTGAAGCAGTACCTTGAAGCTCAGGAGTACCCCGAGGGTGCATCTATTAATGACAAGAAGTTTCTGAGGAGGTTCGCAGCAAATTTCTTCATCAACAATGGCATCCTTTACAAGCGCAACCATGATTCGACCTTACTGCGTTGTGTGGATAAGAATGAAGCAGAAAGGATCATGGCGGATTTACATGAAGGTACCTTCGAAACTCATTCCAGTGGACACACCATGGCAAAGAAAATCCTTCGGGCAGGATATTATTGGTCCACAATGGAAGCTGATTGTTATCAGCATTCTCAGACATGTCACAAATGCCAAGTCTATGCTGATAAGGGGAACATACCTCCAGTTCCTCTGAACGTCTTGACGACACCTTGGCCTTTCGCAATGTGGGTCATTGATATGATCGAAGAAATCAGACCTACGGCATCCAACGGGCATCGTTTCATCTTGGTAGCGATTGATTACTTTACGAAGTGGGTTGAAGCAGCTTCCTTTGCTACCGTAACCAAGAACGTCGTGGAACGTTTCATTCAGCATAATTTGATCTGTCGATATGGTGTACCAGAGAGGATCATTACGGACAATGGTACCAATCTCAACAACAAGATGATCACCGAGCTCTGCGAGCAATTCAAGATACAGCATCACAACTCTTCTCCTTATCGACCGAAGATGAATGGGGCTGTCGAAGTGGCTAATACGAACATTAAGAAGATTGTGCATAAGATGACAGTAACATACAAAGACTGGCACGAGATGTTACTGTTTGCTCTTCATGGGTACCTTACCTCAACACGGACGTCAACAGGGGCAACACCCTACTCCTTGGTATATGGTATGGAGGCAGTCTTGCCCATTGAAGTTCAGATACCGTCTCTTTGAATCATGAAGGATGCAGGTTTGAGCGAAGATGACTGGATTCAGACCCGGCTTGATCAGTTGAACCTAATCGACGAAAAGAGACTTACTGCTATTTGTCATGGTCAAACGTATCAAAAACAGATGATCAAGGCATTTAACAAGAAAGTTAGACGACAAGAGTATCAAGTCGGGGATCTGGTTATCAAGCGCATAATCTTACCTCAAGGTGATCCCAAGGGAAAATGGACCCCTACTTACGAAGGGCCATTTGTGGTTAAGAACATTTTCTCAGGAGGAGCTATGATTCTAACCACCATGGACGGTGACGACCTTCCTCGCCCCGTCAATGCAGACATAGTGAAAAGATACTATGCATAATCAAAGACCTGCTAGGTCGACTGGCCTAGGCAAAAATAAGGACTTCCCGATGAACCAAAAGGGTTCGGGAAAAAATAAGGGATGAAAATAAAAAATATGTACACCCGACAAGTCGAAAACCTGAAAAGGCGGCTTGGGCAAAAAAGGGTATCTCGGTGGACTGAAAAGCCGAAAGGGCGGTCCAGGAAAAAATTAGGGATCAAAGCGTAACACTATGTCTCATTGGATCACCTTGCATCCAGACTTCGGTATCAACTATTAAGCTCGGACGACACTAATCAATCTGATCTACCTTCGACCAAGCAGCAAAGCGATGAGATGCTCGAAGACATAAGGGCAATAGCAGAGTTGGAACCCAGTGGGATCATTCACATAGCTGTTTTGTTTTCTTTTCACAAATTTTATAAATTCTATTTGTTCGGCGGCGTTCTCTTACTAGGACGTCAGCCTCTTATACAAAAACGCCTATTTACAGGCCAAACTTCAAATCAATACAAATTCATTTCAAAGAAATTTCAAACTGTTTTCCCTTTATCTGTTTTTTTTCAAAGAACGTCCAATGTTCATTTTTGATATATGCATTTGACATTAATTGCTGCTCATAAATATTTACATGCGAAACAAATGACGATTATGGGTAATATCAGAAACAGGGGCAATAAAAATTGTCCAAACTGTATAGTTGCTCTGTCCACCAGGTACAAGGTAGATTCAGCTGAAGAATATGGCTAAGATACTTTCACTCCCCGCAGAGTAAGACATTAATGGTAGCTCTCCCCCAGCTGAGACTTGCAACTATGAACGAATCAGCAATGCTCTCCCCAAGCAGAGGTTATCCACCATCAGCACTAGAAAGACTTGATATCCCCAGCAGTCTTAATATTCCCTAGCGGAGTATAGGAATGTTCCCCGGTAGAATACAAGATCCCCCTAGTGGAGTCAATATTTCCCCAGCACAACCTGAAAAAACTTCCCCAACGGAGTTGAAGCCTCATCCCCAGTAGACTCTGGAAGTTTATCCCCAGCGGAGTACAAAAATAAATCTCCCCAGCCAAGTTCAAAGGATCACTCCCGACAGAACTCAAAGGGTTATCCCCACAAGAGTCTAACAAGTTATCCCCAACAAGTCGCAACTGAAAGATCATCCCCAGCGAATTTCTTTCCTCTCACAAACAGGAATTCAATCCTCAACAGATTCAGTATCACCAGCAACGGTAATCCATCCCCAGTGGAGCTTATCAGTGGAATCCTTAGCAGAGCATCTCTTCCCCACAGAGTAATCTCCTCATCAGTTTATTCCCTAACGAAGTTATTTTTTCCTGCAGGTCTATTCTCACAATCACCTTCGTTCAATATCCCCAGCGGAAACGAAGAATTCAACTCTATTCTCCAGCAGTTGTCTGGGATTTATTTTCCCCAGCTAAAACATTACATTTCCATACATCATGATACATGCATATACGCATCATACCACACAATCTCATTTATGTTGAGAGCATCATTGCTTGATATATATCATGCATTGCATACAACTAACCTTTACCTTTCAGGAAAGATACAGTTAAAGTTCTCAGCTATGTCGAAGACCTTCTCTGGTTCAGTCCGATCGACCCTAAGATCTCCCTGATTCGTATTCTAGTTGAAGATACTCCAAGACTTTTGTCTGGTCCAGTTAAATCGATCCTAAGATTTTTCTGATGCCGATCCAGTCAAAGTTGATCCAAGACCTTCTCTAGTTCAGTCAGATCGACCCTAAGATCTCCCTGATTCGTATTCCAGTTGAAGATATTCCAAGACTTTTGTCTGGTCCAGTTAAATCGACCCTAAGATTTTTCTGATGCCGATCCATTCAAAGTTAATCCAAGACCTTGTCTGGTTCAGTCAGATCGACCCTAGGTTCTCCCTGATTCGTATTCCAGTTGAAGATATTCCAAGACTTTTGTCTGGTCCAGTTAAATCGACCCTAAGATTTTTCTGATGCCGATCCAGTCAAAGTTAATCCAAGACCTTCTCTGGTTCAGTCAGATCGACCCTAAGATCTCACTGATTTGTATTCCAGTTGAAGATATTCCAAGACTTTTATCTGGTCCAGTTAAATCGACCCTAAGATTTTCCTGATGCCGATCCAGTCAAAGTTAATCCAAGACCTTCTCTGGTTCAGTCAGATCGACTCAAAGATCTCCCTGATTCGTATTCCAGTTGAAGATATTCCAAGACTTTTGTCTGGTCCAGTTAAATTGACCCTAAGATTTTTCTGATGCCGATCCAGTCAAAGTTAATCCAAAACCTTCTCTGGTTCAGTCAGATCGACCCTAAGATCTCCCTGATTCGTATTCCAGTTGAAGATATTCCAAGACTTTTGTCTGGTCCAGTTAAATCGATCCTTAGATTTTTCTGATGCCGATCCATTCAAAGTTAATCCAAGACCTTCTCTGGTTCAGTCAGATCGACCCTAAGATCTCCCTGATTCATATTCTAGTTGAAGATATTCCAAGACTTTTGTCTGGTCCAATTAAATCGATCCTAAGATTTTTCTGATGCCGATCCAGTCAAAGTTAATCCAAGACCTTCTCTGGTTCAGTCAGATCGACCCTAAGATCTCCCTGATTCGTATTCCAGTTGAAGATATTCCAAGACTTTTGTCTGGTCCAGTTAAATTGACCCTAAGATTTTTCTGATGCCGATCCAGTTAAAGTTAATCCAAGACCTTCTCTGGTTCAGTCAAATCGACCCTAAGATCTCCCTGATTCATATTCCAGTTGAAGATGTTCCAAGACTTTTGTCTGGTCCAGTTAAATCGACCCTAAGATTTTTCTGATGTCGATCCAGTCAAAATTAATCCGAGACCTTCTCTGGTTCAGTCAGCTCGACCCTAAGATCTCCCTGATTCCTATTCCAGTCGAAGTTCAGACCACCTATCAACGGTCTCCAAATGGCATCTGTAAGCCCATTCCCGACATGACCAGGTTGATACCACTTCATGCGAGTGCAAATTTCTGGGCACTCTAGTGTTCAATCATCTTCCACCTTCGGATCACGAAAGGCCCGGAAGCCAATCTACACCCTCAGGTTTAAGAAGATTGAACAGGGGCAGCTATTGTACCCCAAAATTTTCCCTCTCATATCTCTCAAAACATTGCAAGAAAAACCTCCAAGTGGTTCAAGATTGCTCAATAGTTGGACAATCAAGCTATCTCCTAAGGCAGTCAACCTCAAATTAGGGTTTTGTGTTGCATCAAGGTCCTTGCATCCAAATTACCTCAAGTTCTCCACAATGTCCTAATATGCTCTCAAGATCATCCATGTCAAGTTTCAAGCCTTGCAGAGGAAGTTTGGTCAGTCAATTGCTCAAGAGGTCCAAAAATCGACTGTGCTAGGGCAAAAGTCAACTGTGACCTAAATACAGTCAAAATTCAAGATTTTTTTGTCAACATTATAATTTTGAAGGATATTTCATCATGTGATCAAGGGTTGATCATGATTCATCAAGGATTTCTCAAAATTCATCAAGACTCAAAAGTTGCTAAATTAGAGTTTTACAGGAAAAGTCAAGTCAACTTTGACCAAGCATAACTTTCTCATACTTTATGAGAAATGACCCATCCAAATCTCATTTTTAATAGGATGCAATTTCCTACAATCCATCTGCATACCCCAAGATCAGAAAATGCACTCACAAGAAGTTACAAATTTGGACATTATAGGTCATTTTTGAAAGTCAACAAAAATACCTTTTTTGCCAAAGCTTATAACTTGAGCATGGAATATAAAAATGAGATGAGACCAAAAGGGTTGGTTATAGGACATCTCAAGATTTCTAAAAAGTCCAAGAACACGTCCAAAAGTTCAAAATTGAAGAAGTTATGCATTGTTGAAGTTGGGCATTTTAGCAAAATTGCCAAAAGTCAACTATCCCCAAACATCAAATTTTGTCAAATGGGCCCATTCCTTTCCACTTGATTTGATCTTGTCACACTCCACACGTGTCCTAGCTTCAGCCTTGTGACCATTTATCAATTTTATTATTTAATTTGATTTTTTAATGAATTATTTCATTTTAAATCAATTTAAATCAAATAAAATCCAAACATTGATTATTTGATCTCTTTTTGGCTATTTCAGAATTGAGTCATCATCATCAAGTGAATCAAATTCGTATCATACATCCCATGTGCAAAAAGATTGAATTTTTGGCAAAATTGGAAAGTTATCAATGGAGGATCAAATCAAATCTCCAAGCATTGATGTACAAGGATTCAGCCCACATTTGTTGACCTAATGCATTGCACATTACTTATACAAGCCAAAGCACACGAATTCAAGGGCTGAAGGCTGTGAAATCATCAAGAATAAAACTTGAAATAAGGCAAAAAAAGTGTGAAACTGAAATCGTGCTTAGAGGCAAATTCAACACCAAAACTCCACACTAATCCATTGTTGGGAAATCATTGAAGCGAAACCAACCCCTAACAAGATCTCATACGCGCCCTAAAGCTCTGTAAGTGTCTCAAAAATATGCTTTTCAGTTGAATTCGTAGATCATTACTCTTGCACTTTTCTTACAAAATCTTTGCATATTCATGATTATCGTCCAATTTACAAGCATTCTGCATTAGCCAATTGCATTTATCTGGCCTATAACCCCTTAGCCGAATCTAGGGTTCGTGGTTTGTGTTTTTTGGGCATTTCTTTTGCAGGCAAAATTGGAACCATTGATGGACATGGATGTAACCAGGGGAGAGAGACGAGCATGACCATGGTCTTGGGAAGAATTTCCATGGCCTAGAATAGATTTTAGGATGGACATACGAATTTAGCTGCGGATATAAATCCGCAGGTAAATATCCAGGGTTGAACGAAGAAGACGATGACGCGTCTCCCCCTGGTTGGCTGGTTCAAACTTCGCGCGTTTTATTTTTTATTCAGGCATATTATTGTTTTTCCCCATATTATATTTATTATCCATTACACTAACAAATGAAACGCGCTGGTTGAGTGGTAGAGGCGTTGTTCAGTGACTAACAGGACCTGGGTTCGAATCCCAGGTCCCCCATGCATTTGTTCTTATTTTTCTACAGGCTATTCAGTGTGAACCCAAGCATGTGATGCATCATACTCCCTCAAATCTCAAGGTGCCAGATGGCCCCAAGCCAGATCTGGTGGTCCAGATGTGATGTCCACCATATGCCCTAGTCAAAGTGCCACGTAGGGATGTCAATGGGGCGGGGCGGGGCCGGGGGGACACTTCCCCATCTTTTTCCCCGCCATCAAATTCATTCCCCGTCCCCGTCCCCGATCTCCGTCACGGGGGAATTTCTATCCCCATCCCCGTTCCCCGCGGATCCCCGTTCCCCGCGGGGATCCCCATAGATCCTACATTTATTCATTAATATTTTATTTTTTTAAAATGTTTATATTTTCTATAAAAATAAAAAGCACAAAGAATTCACATATTTATTATGTTATTAAAAAATACTAGTATTTGACATTTATTATTTTTTATTAAAAATACTAATGGAACACAAAATAATAATATTTTTTAGGGTCTAATATTTACATTTCTCTCTCTTAATAAATACATGAATATTTATTTATTTATTTTTATAAATAAACATAAAGGAAATGACTAAAAAACCTAATCTAAAATATATATATTAAATTAACTATATTAAAATAATAGGCGGGGCGGGGTCCCCGCGGGGCGGGGGGTGTATTCCCTGTCCCCGTCCCCGAAATGCTCTCGGGGGAATTTTTCTCCCCATCCCCGCCCCCACGGGGGAAAATTCCCCATCTTTGGGGCCCCAAACGGGGCGTTCCCCGCGGGGATCCCCATTAACAGGTCCAAACTGACATCCCTAGTGCCACGCTGGAATCAGAAAGTCAATACAGGCCAATTCAATTGGGCCTTGGAAATTGCTGAATAAACCCCCTTTCAGGCCCAAACCTCCTAAACTCTCTCTTTTCTTTTATTATTTCATTTAATTATTGTTATTAGTTTTACTAATTAACTAACCAATTAAAACTTTTTCTCATTAAAATTAAAAACCAAAAAATATTTTATTTATTAAAATTAAATTTCAGCATTTTATTTTTGTTAATAAATATTAATTGAATTAATTTAGTTTTAATTAGGATTAACTTTTAATATATTTTGCAATAAGTAAAATTAATTTAGACAATTAGGTTTTATTAACTTTGATCAAATTATTTTTATTTCTTTAAATATCAAAAATCCAAAAATATTATTTTAATTAATTTATTTACTAATTTAATAATTTGCTTAGATCTAATTTCTTTTTAATTCAAAATAACCAAAAAAATCATTCTTTAATAATCAAAGGGTCAAAACCCTAGAACTCACCCGATTTAATTTCTCGCATGCGATCCATTTGTCATATTATTGTATCTGTTTCCTGGAATATAATAGTTTAACAGGACTTTAAATACTTTTACCGCTTTATTTATTTTCCGCATTTTAATTTCAAGGGTTGCTTTTGGCGATGTAAATACCCGACGCCTTGTAATAGTTAGTTTAATTTTCGCAATTTAAATTCCGCAACTTATAAACTGTTAGATGTTTGGTAATAGGGAATGCATGACAAGATCAAATGTTTAACCTAAAATCAACATAGATAACCATTGACATGTACAAAGATAAAATAAACCAAAAATAACACACTCGCACATGCGCACTCTTAGGGTACACCTCACTTGGTTGCCTTTGAACGTGGTCATTGAGTATAGGAAGTTTTAGAGGTCGCCCTCTTGTCCAAAGATCATAGTTGCCTCGAAACAGTTGCCTCGGAAAAATGACCTAGGACATTAGGGTTACCGCTAAGGCGTCCTAACATTGCTTTAGTGACCTCACGTCCCTTAATCGAATTGACCCTTAAACTCCAACGACGGTGCTACCTACTCATTCAAAGTGGGATAGCACTGTCTAAAGGACATTAGCACATATTGATTCCTATTTCGAGTAGGTAGATGGTTCTTAAGTACTTGCTCTTCCAAAAACAAAAAAACTTTCCGCACTTACACCTTTTCAAACAAAAACTTCTTTCAAACCCACAAACACAAAGAAAAGAAATTTTGAAAACACTTTGAGCAAGTACCTAAGAGCCCGTGGATAACCACAGATAGAAGGGGTGCTAACACATTCCCTTTCTATAATCTACCCCCCGAACCCGAGAAACATCTCGAAAAAGGAATTTTTCTGTGCTTTTTTCCTTTCCTTGTTGGATAAAATAAAAGACGGTGGCGACTCTTGCTTACTGCGACATTTTGCGAAAACAAACGTAAAACGCGAACCAACATTCCAAAAAAACAGTCAGTTCTCTCCCACCGTATCACAAACCCGAAGAGCCCGGACACTCCAATGAGCTTAAAGTTAACATGATCGATACTAATCCACACAACAGCTCGCCAGAAGATAGCATTTCCCTCATGATGAGACAAAGAAGGTCCAAATTGGCACCTTACCCTCCGAAATAACTTACATAGGAGGTAACCTTTCTCAGGAGGAGGAGATGGATATTGTGAAGTTGTTAAGGGAAAACGTCGACTTGTTCGCATGGAAATGCTATGACATGCCGAGAATAGATCCCAACTTTATGTGCCATAATTTTGCATTAAACCCAGATACAAATCCAGTATCCCAGAGAAAGAGAAAAGGCATAGAAGAAAATAACAAGGCTATAAAATAAGAGGTTGAGAAGATACTCGATGCCGGTTTCATTAAAGAAATCAAATATCCTACTTGGCTAGCCAACATGGTTATGATAAAAAAGAATACAAGGAAGTGGCGCATGTGTGTCGACTTCACGAGTCTCAATAAAGCATGCCCTAAGGACTCGTATCCATTGTTGCAGATAAACCGACTTATTGATCAAACCTCGGGTTATAGGCTGCTCAGCTTTATGGACGCCTACTTGGGATACAAACAAATTCGCATGAGCCTGGACGATGCTCAAAAGACTGCCTTTATGACAGATCGAAATGATTATTACTACAAATTAATGTCACTCGACCTCAAGAATGCAAGAGCCACTTACCAACGACTAATGGATAAAGTATTCACCACTCAAATCGGAAGGAACCTGGAGGTATATGTAGATGACATGGTCGTCAAAACCACCATGGATAAATGACATGTAATGGACCTGAAAGAAACGCTCACATCCTTCAGGAGGTATGATATGGGGCTTGATCCAGATAAATGTATTGAGGTTCAAGCTGGCAAATTCCTAGGGGTCATGCTTACGAATCGTGGAATAGAAGTCGACCCAAATAAATGCCAGGTGATCATAGACATACATAGTCCTTATTCAAAAAAGGAGGTACAACAATTGACAGGGAGATTATCCATTTTATCCCGTTTTCAGTCATGCATCGGAGACAGAGCAATCCATTTCTTTATGGCCATCAAGAGTTAGAGAAATTCGAATGGACAACTACATGTGAAGAGGCCTTTAGGGAGTAAAACACTTCTTATCTTCTCCCATAATCTTGACGATACCAGAGGAGGACGCACCCTTGACCCTATACCTGGCGGGTTCCCAACAAATCTATGAGCTTGGTTCTTGTCCAGGAAAGGGGAGATGGGGGAAAACTAGTGTACTTCGTCAGTAAGGTCCTGCAAGTAGCTGAGCAACGTTACCAAAAGATTGATAAGTTAGAATTAGCATTGGTAACAACAGCCCAAAAATTGAGACATTACTTCCAAGGTCATCCAATAACCGTAAGGACCAATTATCATATCAAGCAGATACTGAAGAAACCAGATTTAGCTGGAAGAATGGTCACATGAACCATGGAATTGTCAGAGTACGATGTTGAATTCACCCCGAGAATAAGCATCAAGTTGCAGGTATTGTCCGACTTCATAGTCGAACTAAGCAACGTAATTCTAGAAGAAAACATAAGCAAGTGGACTCTTCATGTGGACGGTTCATCCAATCTTAAAGGGAGTGGAGCTGGGATCGTCCTCAAAGGGCCCGGGGACTTATTATTGGAATACTCCTTAGGCTTTAACTTCCAGGCTAGCAATAACCAAGCGGAATACAGAGGTCTCATAACATTGATGAAATTAGCCATAGAAGTTGGAGTCACCCATCTAGTGGCAAAAACTGATTCACAATTGATTGCAAGACAGATGAAGGGGAGTATCAATCCAGGGACTTGGAGTTGCTAAAATACCTCAAGGTTGTGCAGGGGCTATCAAATATCTTTTTAGAATTTGAGATCAATCACATTCCAAGGGAAGAGAATATATTAGCTGACGTGTTAGCTCGGCTCGCCAGCACCAAGGGGTCGGGGCTGAATAAAACAGTGATACATGAGATTTTGGAAAGACCAAGCATTGAACGGGAAGAAATTGTGTCAATTGAGCATATCATCGGGTGGATGGCCCTGATAGTTCAATACCTGATGCAAGGGATACTACCCGAAAATGCCAACGAGGCCAGGCGTATAAAATGTATCTACTCATTATCTGATAGTGTCAGATAGGTTGTACAAGATGGGAAGGTCCACGCCCATGCTGAGATGTATAGCAAAAATAGAGGACTCCTTAGTAATGAAGGAGCTCTATGAAGGGGCGTGCGATAGCCACATTGGAGGAAGAGATATGTCTGAGAAGATTCTCTCAGTCGGGTACTATTAGCCTTGGATGTTGCAATATTGTGTCGAGTTTGTGAGTAAATGTGACAAATGTCATGTGTACTCGCCATTTATACATTCATCTGCCAAGCTATTGCACTCCATCTTTTCCCTTTAGCCATTTTATCAATGGGGAGTAGACATATTATGACCATTCCCTACAGTGCCCGGGTAGTTGAAATTTTTAATCGTAGTTATAGACTACTTCACGAAATGGGTATGTTGTACCCAAAAATTTGTCCTTCCATTTTTCATTCAAGATGATATCTTAGGGTTTCTCAAATACTCAAAATGGCTTAGGGTTTGATCAAGACAGATTCTCTTCCTAGGCATTGAGTCAGCAGATAGGGTTTGGTATTCCTCAAGCAAAATTGAGTCTTCAAGGTTTCAAATGGTCTTCATGGTTCTTCATGCATTCTCGAGGATGTTCGTGACAGTTTTCAAACTTTGCATCGCAAGATTGCTCAGTCAATGGTTCAGATGACTAAAAATCAACTGTGTTGACCCAAAAGTCGACTTTTTCAAGATCAAGTTTAAACGATTGTAACTTCTTCATTAATCGATATTTTTTAGCAGTTCATTTTGTGTAAGACTCTCCTTGACGTCATCTTCAATTTCTATTTACAAGTCAAGAGCCGATTATATGCGAAAGATCATCAAAAAATTAAATATTTTAGAGGTCACTTTCGGGATTTTTGACCTAATCTCAAGTAATTGTTGTCTGACTTCCAAGAATCGTAATTTCCTCAATTTTCAAGATCTTGAGACGATTATTTTTGCACATTGTTCAAGGAGTGTTCATTACTCATAGTGCAAATTAACTTGGACTTGAGTTAATTTTTCATTAGGTTGGAGTTGATTTAAAAATATCATTCAAGTTTAAATTCTTTTCCAAATTCAAATGGAGGACTTTGAATTTCATCAAGACATATCAAGATTCAAAGTTTCATATAAGGATTCAAGATGTGTACAATTACAAAGGAATTGAGAATTATATTGAAGAACAAGTTCCATTCATGTTACAAATTTATTGGAATTATTACTACTGTTGTACCCCAAAATTTGCCTTCTCATTTCTCAAGGCATTTCTCACAAGGATTCTCAAAATTCAATCTTGCACAAGTACAATTGGATTTTCCAGCATCAAGTTAGAAAGGAAGCTGTTAAAAAAGGGGAAAACATATATGTTGTACCCCATAATTTGCCCTCTCATTTCTCAAGGAATCACCCTGGATCTTCAAGTTTGCTTCCATCCAATTCCAAGCCTTGAACTGCAATTTTTCAAGAAAGTCATCCGCCAGGGCAAAATGGTCATTTGCACACTGAAAGGTCAAACTTTGACTTTTGGATCAAAACCAAGTTTCAAGAATCATATTTCATCAAGACATGTTGGAATGTGAGATTTGTTTTGTCAAGAAATTCAAAAGTTAAAACTACTTTGGGAAAAGTCAAAATTCAAAATACTTAGAACTTTTCTAAGTGTTTAAGAAACATGACAAACTCAGAACTTCTGGCCAGATTTTCACCATGATGCAAACTGATTCTGGAAGAACTTCTGATACAATAGTTATATATTTCAATGAGATCTAAAATATTGCAGAACATAACTTCCTCTGGAAATGCTGGAATTTCAAGTTATAAATGTTCAGAGACACGTCCATGAAACTAAAGCACTCAGCAAATTCTGGACACTTTCAAGACAGAGTTTAGTCAGAACTTCTGGGCCAGTCTTCATAAAGGATCAGTCAGAGTTTTCAAGGATAAGTCAAAGAAGGTTAAGAAGCATGCTTCCAGCTTTCTAGAAAGTCTGAAAGCTCCTTCAGAACATGCTGGAGCCAGAAGATAAGAGGATAAAAAGACTGGATACTATGCTGAAGCATAACTTCTAATCCGAGTTAAGCAAGGATGCAGAGTTTCACATGGTAGGATTTCTGATTTGACAAATCTCATCATCATTTAATGCTCACAACCACTTTTGAGTTGTTATCCAAAGGATTTCTCCCACGTGTACCCCTACTGCCTTGGGAAGACAAACTTTTATGCAAAAGTGTGCTAAGCCCATGCGCTGCTTCTACTTTTCCTTAATTCATGCTGACAAATCCAGCTTAGGCGCTGCTAACTATCCTACTTGGTGCATTGAACCATGCTTGTTTAAGCTTACTTAAAGAGTAAGTCAGCATCTAGCGTATGACATTGGTGCCACTTGACATCTCCAAACTACAAAACCTTTTCCTATAAATAGAACTCCATTGGCCATTGAGAAGAGGTCGGAAAATTTGAGAAAGAGGTGTGGAATTTGAGAAAGAAAAGCCTTGAACCCCTGCAAAAATTCCAAGAGGCCAAAAAGATTGCAAACACAAAAATACAAAACCTTAGCATTTGATTCTTGCATTAAAACTCCATTTTTCCTCAAGTTGTTTCTTGACCAGAACCACCCATACAGTTTTTTATACGTTCAAAAGCCATCCAAACTTCTGCAGTCAAACTATAAAACATTCTCCACCAACGTCCACTCAAAAAGTCAGAACTTTGTCCCTTGTTTGTTCCAGAATTTTCTAATCATTTACAGCCCAAGTTGGAAGTTTTCAGCCTGGTGAACACGTGAGGAAGCTGTTCAGAACACCACAAGTGGTCAGAATCAGGTTTTAGCTCCCAGAGTATTTTCCAGCTGCAAGGTAAGTTTCTGCTGACTCTCATCATATTATTTAGGCATTGTCAGATTTTGCATATTTAACACAATGTAGATATTCTGATTCTCATGATGTACATATTCTGAGATTTCATGCATCTGCCTGCCTAAGCAGAGGGAATTCCAGTTCAGAGTTTCATAAAGAAATTAGGACTCATAATTAGGATTAGCAAGTTCATGTTGCTTCTGATTTGTGTTTCTGATATTTCTTGAAACTTGTCATAACTGTCATGTGTGCAACTTCTGTTCTGTTAAGAAATGACTAAGCTGTAGATGTTCTGACTAGCATGGAGAAGGGAGACAAAGTTCTATCAGTTGCATCAGAACTTCTGAGAACTTCTGAAAACTTCTGAATTCTCAGAAGATCCAAAACTTCTGAACTTCCATATTTTTACTAACATTGTTTCTGTTTGTGCAGCACATCAGAGTCAGAACTTCTGACCCCCTATGTTTCAGCATTTACGTTGTTTGTCTTCTTTCCTTTATTATTTTTTGCCATCATTTTTATTAATTGAAAAGACAAAAAATATTTTCTTAAACAAAACTTATTTCCTTTTAAACGAAACAAACATTTTACATTTCCTGTACATTCTTGTCCATTCAATATGGTTGTAATATTAACTTAGGATTTAATTTGCAATCTCCATTTGAAATTTGTACACCCCATCCCCCTAATAATTGTAATAGCGTATAATCTTTACTTTCCGCACTGTTATTACTTTCATATATTGTTAGTAATTAGGGTGTGTATGGCAAGACAAAAAAAAACCAATGCTTAGAAAACCCTAATTCAAGATAAAAATTATGCATGCAATCAAATACACTTGGACACTAGCACCCATAGGGTGATTCCACTTGTTGCCTTACAAAAATGGTCATGTTATGCATGTGGGATGTCTTAGCATAAACAAATAAAAATACAAGATCATAGTCCCTCGATGACGCTATCTAAGTTTCCTTACAAATGATCTTAGTCCCTAAAGAAAAAATGCTAAGTCATCTCACAACGTTGCTATCATGGTCATACAATGACCCAACGCTCGTCCCTTCACATCCAAAGATGGGGCTTCTTACCAAAACAATGGTAAGATAGTGTTGTACCCAAAAATTTACCCTCTCTTATCTCAAGGGGCTTTAGAATTACCTCAGTCAAGTTCCAAGCCTCAGATCATATTTTCTAAGAAGAATCATTCAAATTATCAAAAGGGGGCAAAATGAACAAAATTGGAGTTTTAGTTGGAAAAGTCAGACGGACGTTAAAAAGTCAAACTTTGACTTTTTGAGCAAATTTGAGTCCCAAAAATCACATTATGTCAAGACATCCAAAAAATGAAGTTTGATCATCAAAAGCCAAGAGGATCAAAAATCCAACTTTTGCAAGACTTTGAAATTTTTCTAAGTATTTTCTATACTTGGTTAATTTCATTCTTTGCTTCATGGCATTTTATTATAATTCCAAATAATTCAAGATGATGCAAGTAATTCAAGTTATTACAAATTGGCATTCTTACAAAGTTACAAACTCTACAACCATGCCTTGATTGAATTCTCTCAAAAGATCTTGTCACAATGTTTTGGCCTTTTATATAATGTGCATGAAATATTCCACAAGACCAAATTTGTGACATGCTACAAATCATGCTGTCCAAGTTGAACAAAATGTGATGTGCCACATTTCCACAACACCCCATACTGCCTTGCAAGAAAGCTTGTGCTATGCTGCACCCCAAGTATGCATGCTGCCCAATACAGTCCAAAACTGCTCTATGCAGTCTGCCCAAGCCTGCATCACAACAACCCCAAAATTGCACCAAAATGGCAAAGGAAATTTGTGTGCAGAAAGTATCAAAATAGTAGACAAAAACAATTCAAAAAAACTTACGTAGTTTCCCCCCTAAACCACAGTCAATGGGTCTACAAAAGAGGACTGTCTCATAAGACAAAGGGGTTGGATTTTGAAGAGGGCATAAAGAGAGGAAATAGAGGGTTTCATTGAGCAGAAAAACAATATTCTTGTTAACCTTGACTGATTTTTCAAAATCAAATCTGTTCTTGTTCAAAACAGAAACCTAATCCACTATTCCACCATACAAACTCTCCATAAGACAAACACTTCATCACATACAAAGTTTGGGCAAACATAAAGAAACAGTCCTTGTAGTGTTATTCACCTTCATCATCCAAAATACCAAAAAACATTACAGTACAGTCCAACTTAGTTTCAACAGTTAGGAGTAGCTTTCTGGAGATTCATTGAGGTCCTCATCACATTTGGAAAAACATTCAGATTCAAAACAGGCAGTGCAGTCCAGAGGTAAGTCTTCTTGACTTGATATCTCATCATACATCAATAATGATTTGTTTATTTTGAAGACAAGATGTAGTACTTTAATATCTTTTTGAACTAGCCATCTGCACCTTGTTTAGGCTTGTTCAATCATTTGTTGTTCATGCTTATTCATTATATGCCATAAACTAACCTGTACAATCAGTAAAACAATGTTTAAGGCAGGAAAACACAGCATGTATCGACACATACCATCATGAATCCACCTATCCTAGTGAAAAAATAGGGTATGAGTCGACACAAACCCTCATGCATCGATCAATACTGAGTTCAGGTCACAAAGCAGGAGTTAGAAGGGCTTATGAGTTGATACATACGCGTTTCACATCGACACAAGAAGGGTGCATGAGTCAACATATCCCATTATGTTTTGACTCATACTGAGTCATTTTTGTTTTACAGGAGCTAGGAAAAGCTATGTGTCGATGCATAGCAGCATGGGTCGACACATAGTGGTTCAAAATGCATTTCTTCCTATATTTCGCACTGTTTTTACATTATCTTCATTATTATTTGATATGGTTGTAATATTTTAGTTTCTACCTCATCCCTATTGTTAATTTGTACTCCCAATCCCTCTAAAATGATGTAATAGTTTAGATTTTATTTTCCTCATTTTTTCTTGCTTTTCATATATAGTTAGTAAAATAGGATGTATGACAAGATTAAAAACTAACAAGTAGCTCACCAAAAATCAAAGACAAATGCATGCAAACTAACATACTCACACATTAACAACTCTAGGGTAATCTCACTTTGTCGTCTTTCGGAAAATAGTCATGTCCCTCGAACATGGGACGTTTTAGCAAAGACCCTTCGATGAAAAAAGGATCGTAGTCCCTCGATGACCCTCGATGTTGCCTTCGGTAAAACAATCTAGTCCCTAAACGACATTGCTAAAACGTCTCATAAGTTACTTTCTATGACTATACAAACGTCCCATACTCGTCCCTTCACATCCAACGATGGGACTCCTTACCAAAACAATGATAAGATAGCCACATCTAAAGGAGAAGGAAAAGCGCATTTAAGACCTTTTGAGTAGGTAGCTTCTCTCTTAGTTACTCGCTTGCTCACAACTACAAAAAAACACTTTTATACATCAACACTCTTATTTCAAAATATTTCTAAAAGATAAAACATTTTGTATACGTTCTTATAGAAACGAGAACCATTGCAAATCATCTTTCCGAAAACCACTTTCCAAATCACAATCCACAAGCACACCTTTGAATCATCTTTCGAAACAAAACTTTGTATACGTACTTATAGAGACGAGAACCATTACAAAGATATTTTCAAAATACTTTCAAAGCCCACATCACAAAGCACATTCAAACGAAAGCAAGTTGATCTAGAGAGTAACTAAGAGCCCATGGAAAACCATGGATGAAAAGGGTGCTAACACCTTCCGTTTTCATAATCTACCCCCCGAACTCAAGAAAAACATCTCTAAAGGTCTTTCCTGTGCTTTTTCACCTTTCCTTTTTTGGATAAAAGAAAAGTCGGTGGCGAATCTTGCTAAACCGCAACATTTGCGAATACAAAACGCAAAACAATCAAGTTAGTTCTCCCACCGTATCACAGAACTGGCGACTCTGTTGGGGAAATTATTCTAAAAAAGTGGGGTTACCTTAGGGTTAGATCACCTTTACTTGCTTTCATTATTTAATTTGTGTGCTTTATATTTAGTTCTTCGTATTGGGCTTGCTTTGATCCTCCACCCGGATTTGGGACACCTTTCTAGGTAAATAGCAATAGATTATGGAGACTGTACGGCGTAGACTGATATGGTTGAAACAATGGCTATGTTAGTGTGACACATTTGTGGGTACTAGTATCCCTCGTGGTGAATCGAGGAGAATACGGGGCCGCTGAGTGGCGTCATGAAGCACTAATTAACCTTAGAAGCCTAATTGAACAAACTTGGCCATTAGGTCGTAGTGAGGTAACCGATTTCAGTGTAAAGCTGAAAATTGGTTGATACTCGATACTACACTCATTGAGGCTAGACTTTTGGGATATCTCATTCGCAAGAAAAGATTGTTGTGCTGAGATAATGCCTAAGAGAAAGGTCGGTGATATTGAGATCCTTTAGAACCCGATCATTATTTCTAGGACAGGTTGAGCCAACTAGACTTCAAGAGGGTACTTACCTACAAAACTCATGCAAGCCTAAAACATAGGGATCTGTTTGTTGTGTGTGCATATATTTACTTGTACATAAACATCATAAACATCATAAACACCATATGCATGCTCACTAACCATTTCAAGGATTTAGAAATTTATCTTTGTTTTTGTTTTGTAGGACATGAATTCTCTCCGAAGAAACACCATCTGAATCAGCTTTGTGAAAGCACATCCTCAACTTCAAGAGCTAGCCTCAAGAGTGCTCGGGGATTCTCCTTTTACCAAGAAATATGGTCGACTCCTCAGTTTGGATACATCCAACTTCCAAGAAGAGATGATGTGTGTATTATTCCAATTCTTTGATCTCATACATCATTGTTTCACTTTCCCGGACTATCAGTTAGTACCTACACTAGAAGAGTTCTCTCTACTCTTAGGGGTGCCCGTGCTTAATCAGATACCGTTCACTGGTCTAGAAGGGATTCCAAAACCTGAAGTCATCGCCGAAGCTTTGCATATGAAGAGGGCCGACATCATAGCCAATTGGGAGACAAGAAGTTGGGTTAAAGGCTTTCTAGCTAAGTTTCTATTGGAAAAAGCTCGTTCATTCTGGGATGACATGGATTTCCAAGCTTTCGAAGACGTGCTAGCTCTCCTCATTTATGGTCTGGTTCTGTTTCCCAATTTGGACCAGTTCATAGATGTTAATGCCATCAAAGTCTTTCTCTCTCGCAATCCTATACCTACCTTACTAGGAGACATCTTGCATTGCCTTCATAACCGCACCATGAAGAAAAGAGGTACCCTTTTGTGTTGTATCCCCCTACTCGCTAAGTGGTTCACTTCACACCTGCCTCAGTCAGCATTGAAGAACGAGCAAAGATTGACTTGGTCTCAAAGGATGATGTCTCTCACCCACTATGATATATGTTGGTGCTCGAGATCCTTGGAAGATATTTCTATCATTGACCGTTGCGGGGAGTTACCTAATGTACCTCTGCTAGGTATTAAGGGAGGTATCACCTACAACCCGTGCTTAGCTCTTCGGCAGTTTGGGTATGCCCGAAGGGACGACCCCCATGAGATGCTCATCCAAGGTTTAGTGTTCGACTACGATAAAGGAGACCAAGGTTACCGCCAGAGGTTTACACGTGCTTGGGGAATGGTGAACATGGTGGATAGTAGGACTTTGGGACATAAAAACTCTATCCCTCTCGAGCCTTACCTCAAGTGGGTACGGAATCATGCCCAGAGTCTCTTGATGCCTTACCCTTCCATCCTTCCTGTCATCATTGAGCCTGTTATTGAAGGTGATGTCCCATAAACCGTTCTTCATCCCGACATGCCTACCTCTCTCGAAGACCTGCAGAAAGCTTGGATTCCGTTGAAGGAAGAACGAGACACCTTTGAAACCCAGTACTACGCCAGTGAGAAGAAGGTTCTGGAGCTCACCAAACTGCTTCATGAAGAGAAAAATATGAATACCTACATTTCTCCAAAGAGGATGCGTTCGGTCTTTTTGTCTTAGGAGTTTTTTGCTGTATTTTGTTTCTTTCTTTGTAAAACCCAAGGAGGCATGATGTATTCAAACTTGGTTTTATTTAATATGACGTGCGTTCTTTTTTTTTTGGTTTGAACAAATTTAAATCTCTAAATTTCTTTGAAATAATTTGCATATTGCATCTTCATTCATCATAACATCATACAGGTTTCTCATAACAGGTCCCCTTATCCTTCTACTATTTATTTCAGTGAGATGAATGTTGAACAGACTGTGAAAGATATTCAGGCATAGAATGCCCAGTTTCAACAAATGCTCATGGCTCTGACAAAAGGACAAGAGGAGTTGAAGACTCTGCTGGCCAAAGAGAAGAAGAAGAAAACAAAGAAACCAACTGGTGTTGTAATCATAGGAAGAAGGTTTAAAGGACAAACCGGGCGAACTTTAGACTTTGCAATATCATCGGGTGAATGAGATAATCAAGGATCCGGGACCCAGGAAGTGAACAACGACCTAGTATCCGAAGGAGAGGAAGAGCCTGATTACTCTGAGGAACAATATCCTCCTGCTGATGATAAATACAAACAACTAGATGATCGTTTAAATGCCATGGAGATTCAGAGGGTACCCGGTTTGGACTTTGAAGAATTAGGACTCATCTCGGGGGTTGTCATCCCTCAGAAATTCAAGGTCTAAACTTTCGCCAAGTACGATGGTGTCTCTTGCCCGAAACTACATCTGAGGTCATATGTCAGAAAGATTCAACCCCACACGGCTGACAAGAATCTGTGGGTGCATTTCTTCCAGGAGAGCTTATTGGGGACTCAATTGGATTGCTTCTACCAATTAGAAGGGTCCAATGTTCGCAACTGGGAAGAGTTGGTCGCTGCTTTCTACAAACAGTATCAGTATAATGCTGATTTGGCTCCGACTAGGACACAGTTACAAAGCATGTCTATGGGAACATATGAGGGTTTCAAAACCTATGCTAAAAAATGGAGGGATCTCACAGGCAGGGACTAGCCCCCTTTATTCAACAAAGAATTAGTGGATATGTTCCTAGGCACCTTGTCAGGACCATTTTTAAATCACCTGATTGGGAGTTCTTCATCTGGGTTTACTGAATTAATTATGACTGGTGAGCGGGTCGAAGCTGGTATAAAAAGCGGAAAAATTCAAAGAGATGCATCCTCAAGTATGGTGAAGAAACCTTTTGTTGGAAAGAAGGAGGTCAGTGCTGCATATGACAATAGGAATCAAAATAAAACCAACCGTCGTCCGGCAGTAGGGGCTGTCATGATTTCTAATCCTGCGCCAAATCAGCAGCGAAATTATCAGCGCAAACCAGAAGTGCCCATGAGACGATTTACCCGAATTAAAGCGACCATGTCTCAGGTTTTGCCACACCTTCTCAAGACCAATCTGGCAACTTTAAAGGAAGCTCCCAAGAATCCCAATACTGCTTCTCCTTGCTATAACCCGAACACCCGATGTGCCTATCATTCTGAAAGCCCGGGGCACGATACAAATGACTGTTGGGCCTTAAAGAATAAGGTGCAAGACCTTATCGATGCGAAAGAGATTAAATTTGAGTCCCCAGAAACGCCTAATGTAATAACGGCACCAAAGCCCAAACATGGCCAAGGTATCAACGCCATTGATGATGATCGTTTTATTTCCTCTGTGAATGACTTGGTTACTCCTCTGTTGACCATTAAACAAAATCTACTGCAAGCCGGCCTATTCCCAGGTTGCGATGAAAATTTCCACTTATGCAAGTCTCTACTGAACGGTTGTTTGTTACTAAAGATAGGCGTCCAGCGCCTGATGACTAGTAAAGAAATCCTATTTGAAAAGCCACCTCTTATTAAAAGCTCTTATCAAGATGTTTCGATAATAACCATTTCCGACAATCCTCCCGGGGTCTCCACCAAAAGACCCGTCAGGATTACATCCGCTCCCAGATCTACACCTTTAATCATCACTATGCCAAGACTAATACCATACTCCCAGGATAAAGCTATTCCTTGGAGCTATGAGGCTGACGTTTATTACTATGGCGTCAAGCAGGATCAGTTGACTGTCAAGAATGAAGTTGCGAGAGATATTGATCCCGATATCGGTAACGTCACTGGAACCAGCAAAATAATAAGAAGTGGAAGAGTCTTCTCACCTGAGATTTCTCCAAAGACCGTTGCTACTCCTGTGATCATTACTACTGCCACTCCTACCGACACCACCAGTGATACTCCTACTGTTATCCCTACTGTCGATACAAGGGGCAAAGAGGCTTTGATTGAGCCCGCCCAAGCAAGAGAATGTCCCAAAGTCATCCTTGAAGCTTCTAGAAAAGAAATAGAAGAAATCCTGAAGAAAATCAAGAAAATTGACTACAACATTGTAGAACAATTGGGGCATACCCCCTCGAAGATATCATTGTTGTCCTTACTTTTGTGTTCCGAAACTCACGCCAAAGCCTTGGTAAAGTTTCTTAAGACCGCTCACGTGCCCCAAGAGACCTCCATCGACTAATTTGAAAACTGTGTGGCCAGTCTAACTGCTGATAACGGATTGGGCTTTTCCGATGCTGATTTAACCTCTAAGGGAAGGAAGCACAACGATGCCTTACATATTTCCATCGAATACAGGGGCACCATACTTGCCCATGTTTTGGTGGATACTGGTTCATCATTGAATGTCTTGCCCAAAAATGCCCTCGACCAACTGGATTGCGAGGGGCTCATCTTGAAACCTAGCAACATCATAGTGAGGGCCTTTGATGGTTCCAAGAGGACGGTGCACGGAGAAGTTAGTATCCCCATAAAAATTGGGACTCAAACTTTTGACTCAGTTTTCTATGTGATGGACATCCGCCCTTCATACTCTTGTCTGTTGGGTCGACCCTGGATCCATGGTACTGGTGCCGTCACTTCTACCCTACACCAAATGCTAAAATACCCGATCAGAGGAAAGATTGTCACAGTTCACGGAGAGGAGGAATACATGGTTAGCCATTTGAACTCTTTCAGGTATGTTGAAATGGATGGTGAATTCATAGAGACTCCTTGTTAGAACTTTAAGGAGGTTCCAGCAATGGTCGCAGCAACCAAGTCTACTCCAAAGGTCCTGAAGATTACCAGACCTCTACTAAAGATGGCCTCGTTGAAAGACGCTCGAGCAGTAGTTGAAGAGGGAGGATGTACTATCTGGGGTCAGCTTCCGGATATTCCTTACAAGTCCGACAATTTTGGGTTGGGGTTCACTTCAGAGGCTCAGAAAGCTGTTCGACGTTCTCGTGCTGGGGGACCACCTCTGCGTATCAGCAACCAAGGATTCAATGCAATAGAGGACAGTGATGGCAGCTGTGACATGGACGAATGGATTTTTCCAACCATCGGCGGAGGGCTCAACAATTGGGAGGCCAAGGATTTCATTCCTATTACTTTTATTCAAGAGTAATTGTCTTTTAATATTTTCAGGCTTGTAATATTTAAACAATTCAGACTTTTTTAAAACCTTGTGTCTTACCCGAGGCACAATGGTCCATTTGTAAGGGTTGTCACTTCATTCTCATATGTCATTAATGAATCATGGACGTTTTTGCATCAAATTTAGTTTTCTTCGTCTTTTCTTTCTTACATTTTATTTCTTTCAAAGGTAGTTATGCTCTTACACACACTCACATATTAAAAATGCATATCTATATCCACTCAGGATCTCATGGGTAACAATTATGCTATGGCCAATTGTGACTTTGAAAATCCGATCTACCAAGCCGACGACGAAAGTGAGGAAGATTATGAAGTTCCAGGGGAGTTGGCCAGGTTGTTGCAACAGGAAGAAAGGACCACTAAGCCACATGAAGAGACGGTCGAAACAGTTAACTTGGGAACTGAGGAAGATAAGAAAGAGGTCAAGGTGGGTGCCAACTTGGAACCTAATGTCAAGGAGCGTCTGATTCAGTTATTGCACGATTATGTTGAGATCTTTGCCTGGTGGTACAAAGACATGCCGGGACTTGATGCAGACATTGTGGTACATCGTCTGCCTACAAAAGAAGATTGTCCTCCGGTAAAGCAAAAGGTTCGTCGCATGAGGCCCGATATGTCTGAAAAGATCAAAGCAGAAGTCATGAAGTAATTCAATGCTGGATTTTTGGCTGTCACCTCTTATCCCCAATGGGTGGCTAATATCGTCCCTGTACCCAAGAAAGATGGTAAAGTATGAATGTGTGTGGATTACAGAGATTTGAATAGGGCAAGCCCCAAAGATGATTTCCCACTCCACCACATCGACATCCTAGTTGACAATACGGTGCAACACAAAGTGTTTTCCTTCATGGACGGCTTCTCGGGCTACAACCAAATCAAAATGGCGCCTGAGGATATGGAGAAAACGACCTTTGTTACACAGTGGGGCACTTTCTGCTATAAGGTCATGCCATTCGGACTGAAGAATGTTGGGGCAACCTATCAACGCGCCATGGTAGCTTTATTTCATGACATGATACATCATGAGATAGAGGTCTACATAGACGATGTGATAGCCAGATTGCCGACAGAAGAAGAACACCTTGATCACTTACAGAAGCTATTTGAGAGGCTGAAGAAGTACAAGTTGAGATTGAATCCAAACAAGTGCACATTCGGAGTACGGTCTGGTAAACTCTTAGGTTTTGTCGTTAGCAACAAGGGTATCGAAGTTGATCCTGCCAAGGTTAAAGCGATACAAGAAATGCTCTCTCCTCGTACTGAGAAAGAAGTCAGAGGATTCTTGGGGCGTCTGAATTACATAGCCAGGTTTATTTCTCACCTGACACCTACTTATGAGCCAATCTTCAAACTCTTGAAGAAAGATCAAGTAGTCAGATGGAACGACGAATGCCAAGTTGCTTTTGACAAAATCAAAGAATACCTGCAAGAACCTCCAGTGTTGTTGTGACCTGTCGAGGGTAGGCCATTGATCTTATATCTAACTGTTTTAGAAAACTCAATGGGGTGTGTGCTGGGGCAGCATGACGAGTCTGGCTGAAAAGAGCATGCTATTTAGTACCTGAGCAAAAAGTTTACCGACTGTGAAACAAGATATTCACTGCTCGAGAAAACTTGCTGCGCTCTGGCATGGGCTGCTCGTCGACTGAGACCGTATATGCTGACCCACACTACTTTGTTGATATCTAAAATGGATCTGATAAAGTACATCTTTGAGAAGCCTGCTCTTTCTGGGAGAATAGCGAGATGGCAGATGATCCTGACAGAATATGACATACAGTATACTACCCAGAAATCTATAAAGGGTAGTGTATTGGCTGATCACCTTGCTCACCAAGCTGTAGAAGACTATCAGTCCATGAAGTTTGAATTCCTGGACGAAGACATCATGACGTTAGACAACTGTGAGGAAGTCAGGCCATATGACAGACCTGAAAAAGGATCCCGATGGACCCTGTTCTTTGATGGGGCATCCAACGCACTTGGCAATGGTATCAGCGCCATACTCATATCTCCAGAAGGATGTCATACTCCCTTTACTGCCAGACTTTGCTTCAACTGTACAAACAACATGGCAGAATACGAAGCGTGCATCTTCGGTCTCAAAGCTGCTATAGACTTAGGGATCAAAAACTTGGATGCATTTGGAGATTCAACCTTGGTCATTAGTCAAGTCAAAGGGGAATGGGACACCAAGCACCCCAACCTTATCCATTATAAAGAACATGTGTTGACATTGTTTCCGCATTTCGAGAAGATTACCTTCGAGAAGAAAATCAGCTAGCAGACGCATTAGCTACAATGTCATCTATGTTTAAACTTAATTGGGATAACGAGGCTCCTCAAATCACCATTGAGCAGATGGATAGCCTACTGCCACGAGATTAATACTGAAGAGGTAGTGGACCAGCCTTGGTTTCATGAAGTCAAGAGGTATCTCGAGTCTCAGGAATATCCAGAAGGAGCTTCGGTGAATGACAAGAAGTTCCTAAGAAGGTTCTCGACTAAATTCTTCCTTAGTAACGACATTTTGTACAAACACAGTCATGACTATATATTGCTTCGGTGCGTAGACAAGGCTGGGGCTGAAAGGATCATAGTCGGATTACACGAAGGCACTTTTGGTACCCATTCTAGTGGGCATACAATGGCAAAGAAAATCCTACGGGCAGGCTATTATTGGTCTACTATGGAGGCAGATTGCTACCAATACTCTCGGACTTGTCATAAATGTCAAATTTATGTTGACAAAGTGCACGTACCTCCAGTTCCTCTGAATGTCTTGATGGCTCCTTGGCCCTTTGCTATGTGGGGAATCGATATGATTGGGGAAATCAAGCCAATGGCCTCCAATGGACATCGCTTTATCTTAGTGGCCATCGACTATTTTACAAAATGGATCGAGGCAGCTTCCTTTGTTTTCGTTACTAAAAATGTGGTCGCACGGTTCATTAAGCAGAATCTCACCTGTCGGTACGGTATCCCAGAGAGAATCCTCACTGATAATGATACAAATTTGAATAACACTATGATCACCGCCTTGTGCGAGCAATTCAAGATTCAGCATCACAATTCTTCCCCTTACCGGCCAAAGATGAATGGTGTTGTAGAAGCTGCTAACAAAAACATTAAGAAGATCATACAGAAAATGACAGTCACATACAAAGACTGGCATGAGATGCTACCGTTCGCTCTCCACGGGTATCGTACCACAGCTCGCACATCAACTAGGGAAACACCTTTTTCTCTCGTATACGGCATGGAAGCTGTCTTGCCCATTGAGGACCAGATCCCCTCTCTAAGAATCATGAAGGATGCTGGTTTGAATGAAGAAGATTGGATCCAGACTCGGTTTGACCAACTAAACTTGATTGATGAGAAGAGGCTTACAGCTATCTTTCATGGTCAGATCTACCAAAAACGCATGATCAAAGCTTTTAATAAAAAGGTCAAACGTCAGGTATATCAGGTCGGTGACTTGGTAATCAAGCGTATCATTTTGCCACAAGGTGATCCCAGGGGAAAATGGACTCCTACATATGAAGGGCCGTTTGTAATAAAAAGCATATTCTCTGGCGGAGAAATGATCTTGACCACTATGGATGGTGACGACCTCCCACACCCTATAAATACAGACATAGTTAAAAGATACTACGCATGATCAAAGACCCGCTAGGTTGAATGGCCTAGGCAAAAATAAGGGCTTCCCGGCGAACCAAAAGGGTTCGGGCAAAAATAAGGGATGAAAATAAAAAAAATATGTACACTCGGCAAGTCGAAAACCCGAAAGGGCGGCTTGGGCAAAAAAGGGTATCCCGGTGGACTGAAAACCCGAGAGGGCGGTCCAGGCAAAAGTTAGGGATTAAAGCGTATGACTATGTCCTATTAAATCATCTGGAAGACAATCTTCAACATCAACCAATCAACTCAATTGGCTCTAAATCAATCTAATCGACTTCGCCGAGGCGACAAGCAGACAAGACATTCAGAGACATGAAGACTATAGCAGAATGGGAACCCCATGGGATTATTTCACATAGCTATCTTTTCTCTGTATCAATTTTCATTTTTTACGACGACATTCTCTCGCTAGAATGCTCGTCTCATTGTACAAAAAATACTTATTCAAGTTAATACAAAGATATCCCTTTTGGAAGTGCAAAATCATCTGTTTTTCTTTATTTCTATGTTTTATTTACAAAAACGTCCAATGATTTATTTTTGAATATATGCATTTGAACGTGATTATTGTTACAAATAAACAAAAAGAAACGGAAAGGCAATTACTAATGACTTTAAGAAATAGGATAATATCTATAAGCCATTCCATAAAACCCCCGCAGGTACTTTCTCCAGCCAGAGCAAAAATTTCCAACCACCGGTCCAAAATGTCCCTAGTAAGTTGCCCAACTTCTCATATTTCCCCAGTAGAATATCACGAAGACTACAAGCAATGTCTGGCTTTTCCCTTCTCCAACAAAGTTTATACTTAGAAACTCACCCATCAGTGCTTCAAAAGGGATTTATTTTCCCCGCTTCCAGCAACGCTACGACACAAAAAATCTTTAAATTCCATACATTTGCATCCATACATCATAACATTGACAACTCAAGTACATACAATGCAATCTCATTTATTTTGAGAGGCAAACATCACACCATGCATCACATACATCATAGCATTGCATACAATTAACTCTTCACCTTTTTACAGGAAAGAGTCATTAGACAGTTATTATCAACAAACTTCCGACAAACACAAATTTTTAACAAGTCAAATACATATCAACTTCCGAGAAAAGGCTGGTTCTTGCTGTTTCAGATAAATCTCTCAACGGTTTATCCTGATTCATTTCCAGATTTTTACTGTTTCAGATAAATCTCTCAACGGTTTATTCTGACTCGTCTCTAGATTTTTTTACTGGTTCAGATAAATCTCTCAACGATTTATTCTGATTCGTCTCCAGATTTTTACTGGTTCAGATAAATCTCTCAACGATTTATTTTTATTCGTCTCCATTTTTTTACTAGTTCAGATGAATCTCTCAATAATTTATTCTGATTCGTCTCCAGATTTTTGCTGGTTCAGATAAATCTCTCAACAATTTATTCTGATTCGTCTCCAGATTTTTACTAGTTCAGATAAATCTCTCAACAATTTATTCTGATTCATCTCCAGATTTTTACTGGTTCAGATAAATCTCTCAACGATTTATTCTGATTCGTCTCCAGATTTCCACTGGTTCAGATAAATCTCTCAACGATTTATTCAGATTCGTCTCCAGATTTCCACTGGTTCAGATAAATCTCTCAACGATTTATTCTAATTCGTTTCCAGATCTTTACTGATTTAGATAAATCTCTCAATGGTTTATTCTGATTCGTTCTCTATTTAAGATCGAGTTCAAACTTTCCGTCAATAATCGTCTTTGGATGGCATCTATAAGCCCATCTCCGATAATTGTCCCATCATTTCTCCAAATGGAATCTTTTAAGCCCATTCCCTACACAATCAACCGCCATATCGTCGAGTGTAAATTTCTGGGCACTCTAGTGTTCAATCATCTTCCACCTTCAGATCACGAAAGGCAGACCAACCAATCTACATCCTCAGGCTTAAGAAGATTGAACAGGGGCAGCTGTTGTACCCCAAAATTTGCCCTCTCTTATCTCAAGGGGCTTTAGAATTACCTCAGCCAAGTTTCAAGCCTCAGATCATATTTTCTAAGAAGAATCATTCAAATTATCAAAAGGGGGCAAATGAGCAAAATTGAAGTTTCAGTTGGAAAAGTCAACCGGACGTTAAAAAGTCAAACTTTGACTTTTTGACCAAATTTGAGTCCCAAAAATCACATTATGTCAAGACATCCAAAAAAATGAAGTTTGATCATCAAACGCCAAGAGGATCAAAAATCCAACTTTTGCAAGACTTTGAAAATTTTCTAAGTATTTTCTATACTTGGTTAATTTCATTCTTTGCTTCATGGCATTTTATTATAATTCCAAATAACTCAAGATGATGCAAGTAATTCAAGTTATTACAAAGTGGCATTCTTACAAAGTTACAAATTCTACAACTATGCCTTGATTGAATTCTCTCAAAAGACCTTGTCACAATGTTTTGGCCTTTGATTTAATGTGCATGAAATATTCCACAAGACCCAATTTGTGACATGCTACAAATCATGCTGTCCAAGTTGAACAAAATGTGATGTGCCACATTGCCACAACACCCCATACTGCCTTGCAAGAAAGCTTGTGCTATGCTGCACCCCAAGTATGCATGCTGCCCAATACAGTCTGCCCAAGCCTGCATCACAACAGCCCCAAAATTTCACCAAAATGGCAAAGGAAATTTGTGTGCAGAAAGTATCAAAATAGTAGACAAAAACAATTAAAAAAAACTTACGTAGTTTCCCCCCTAAACCACAGTCAAAGGGTCTACAAAAGAGGACGGTCTCATAAGACAAAGGGGTTGGATTTTGAAGAGGGCATAGAGAGAGGAAATAGAGGGTTTCATTGAGCAGAAAAACAATATTCTTGTTAACCTTGACTGATTTTTCAAAATCAAATCTGTTCTTGTTCAAAACAGAAACCCAGTCCACTATTCCACCATACAAACTCTCCATAAGCCAAACACTTCATCACATACAAAGTTTGGCCAAACATAAAGAAACAGTCCTTGTAGTGCTATTCACCTTCATCATCCAAAATACCAAAAAAACATTATAGTACAGTCTAGCTTAGTTTCAACAGTCCGGAGTAGCTTTCTGGAGATTCAGTGAGGTCCTCATCACATTTGGAAAAACATTCAGATTCAAAACAGACAGTGCAGTCCAGAGGTAAGTCTTCTTGACTTGATATCTCATCACACATCAATAATGATTTGTTTATTTTGAAGACAAGATGTAGTACTTTAATATCTTTTTGAACTAGCCATTTGCACCTTGTTTAGGCTTATTCAATCATTTGTTGTTCATGCTTATTCATTATATGCCATAAACTAACCTATACAATCAGTAAAACAATGTTTAAGGTAGGAAAACGCAGCATCTATCGACACATACCATCATGAATCGACCTATCCTAGTGAAAAAACAGGGTATGAGTCGACACATAACCCTCATGCGTCGATCCATACTGAGTTCAGGTCACAGAGCAGGAGTTAGAAGGGCTTATGAGTCGATACATACGTGTTTCACGTCGACACAAGAAGGGTGCATGAGTCGACACATCCCATTATGTGTCGACTCATACTGAGTCATTTTTGTTTTACAGGAGCAGGGAAAAGCTATGTGTCGATGCATAGCAGCATGGGTCGACACATAGTGGTTCAAAATGCATTTCTTCCTATATTTCGCACTGTTTTTACATTATCTTCATTATTATTCGATATGGTTGTAATATTTTAGTTTCTACCTCATCCCTATTGTTAATTTGTACTCCCCATCCCTCTAAAATGATGTAATAGTTTAGATTTTATTTTCCTCATTTTTACTTGCTTTTCATATATAGTTAGTAAAATAGGATGTATGACAAGATTAAAAACTAAAAAGTAGCTCACCAAAAATCAAAGACAAATGCATGCAAACTAAGACACTCACACATTAACACCTCTAGGGTAATCTCACTTTGTCGTCTTTCGGAAAATAGTCATGTCCCTCGAACATGGGACGTTTTAGCAAAGACCCTTCGATGAAAAAAGGATCGTAGTCCCTCGATGACCCTCGATGTTGCCTTCGGTAAAATGATCTAGTCCCTAAATGACATTGCTAAAATGTATCACAAGTTGCTTTCTATGACTATACAAACATCCCATACCCGTCCCTTCACATCAAACGATGGGACTTCTTACCAAAACAATGATAAGATAGCCACATCTAAAGGAGAAGGAAAAACACATTTAAGACCTTTTGAGTAGGTAGCTTCGCTCTTAGTTACTCGCTTGCTCGCAACTACAAAAAAACACTTTTATACATCAACACTCTTATTTCAAAATATTTCTAAAAGATAAAACATTTTGTATACGTTCTTATAGAAACGAGAACCATTGCAAAACATCTTTCCGAAAACCACTTTCCAAATCACAATCCACAAGCACACCTTTGAATCATCTTTCGAAACAAAACTTTGTATACGTACTTATAGAGACAAGAACCATTACAAAGATATTTTCAAAATACTTTCAAAGCCCACATCACAAAGCACATTCAAATGAAAGCAAGCTAATCTAGCGAGTAACTAAGAGCCCATGGAAAACCATGGATGAAAAGGGTGTTAACACCTTCCGTTTTCATAATCTACCCCCCGAACTCAAGAAAAACATCTCTAAAGGTCTTTCCTGTGCTTTTTCACCTTTCTTTTTTTGGATAAAAGAAAAGTCGGTGGTGACTCTTGCTAAACCGCAACATTTGCGAATACAAAACGCAAAACAATCAAGTCAGTTCTCCCACCGTATCACATATAGCAACGTCTAAAGAAGGAGGAAAAGAACACCTAAGACCTTTTGAGTAGGTAGATTCGCTCCTAGTTGCTTGCTCAATTTCAAAACAAACATCCTTGCTATTTTCAAAAACAATCACATACACTTTCAAAACATTTTCAAAACACTTTCAAAACATTTTCAAAACACTTTCCAAACGTGAAATATTTTCAAAAGCTCAACACCTTTGTATACATTCTTTCGAACGAGAATCATTACAAAAGTTTTCCTAAACGATGGCGCCTTTTCAAAATATTTTCAAAAACCACACAAAGCATATTTTTCAAACTAAAGCAAGTGATCTAGCAAGTAACTAAGAGCCCATGGAAAACCATGGATGAAAAGGGTGCTAATACCTTCCCTTTTCATAATCTACCCCCCGAACTCAAGAAAACATCTCTAAAGGTCTTTCCTGTGCTTTTTCACCTTTCCTTATTGGATAAAAGAAAAGTCAGTGGCGACTCTTGCTAAACCGCAACATTTGCAAACACAAATGCAAAACAATCAAGTCAGTTCTCCCACCGCATCACAATATAAAAATAATATTTTTGACAAATTATGGAAAAACAAGTCTCCTTCAATTCACCTCCTTCGATTGGACTTATGGCATATTTCGATGCAAGCTTGGCTTGCATCCTTCGATTGGGCGTTGGCTTCTGGCACATTGGCTTTGATTCATAAGGCAGGAGCTTCCTGTATGCCTCTTTTAAATCTGGGCATTTTTTCCTCCTGCATGCCTCTTTCGTTTGGGCAGGTGGCTCCCTTCATGCAAGTATTTGTTTGAGGATTAGCCTCTTGTATTCTTGCTTGCACTCACAAAGTTTAGACCTCCTGCATGTACGCTTCGACAAGGCATTGGCTATGTTTACACTAGCTTCGACTGGACACATTTCCCTTTAGTATGCTTCAATTCCACCCTTGACAACCTTTAACACACATGGATGATGGATTTGAAGGGCATACATATGGGTCCCTGTCGAAGGATTGCACAATCCATTCGAAGGACACGTTTGGCCTTTTCAAAGATACATACATGACCCCTTCAAAGGACATGTCTGGGTGTGCCATTCGAAGGACACGTTTGATGGCCCATTCGAAGGACTTACAAAGCCCACCTTAAGGTATACTTTGGTGACCCATCCAAGGGGCACACATTTGGCTCCTTTGAAGGATGCATAAAAGTGACCCATTCGAAAGATACTTGTTGGGTGAAAATCAAATAACATTGTTGGATGTAGAATCTGGTCGAAGAGGGGTCAAAGCGAAAGAATGAAATATTCAAAATATGTTTTCTACCAAGTTCAGGCCTAGTACACTGGCCATAACGCTCCAAAACTGCTGCACAGCAGTCCTGAAACACTTCCCTATTCTTGCACCAAAATGGAATACAAGAATTGTCCCTCGAAAGCTACAAAGAGCAGTTTACTCAAATTGTTCAAATGGTTTTGTTTTCCCTCCAAAACCTCAACCACCTTTGCCTATAAGTAAGAAGCTCCATAATATATAAAAGGGACTGGACACACATCCAAGGACTGTGGGGAACAAATCTTCAACACTCTCAAAAAACTCAAACACTCACCAAACACAAACCCAAAATCTAAACATTTTCCTCTTTCGAATCTGAGACATCCCCATGTTTTGTTTTCCTTCGAATCCAGTAGAAAGAACATCTCACTTGTTCTTCTCCTTCGAATCCATCTTTAGAAAGGTCACCCTTGTCCCTTTCCATCAAATCTAGGGACATCCAAGACAGCCACCCAAGGTCCAACAAACGTTTCAGCTTCAAATAAGGTAAGTCATTCTGACCTTAAACTCTTCGTTTGAAGCATGTACATAGCATTTATTTCCTTTTCGTTTCCACCCTTTTAATTTTTTTCATGATTAACCCTTTTGGTTTTGCTTCTTGTTTTATTAAACATGCTTTAAGAACTAACCTGGCCATAAGGTGATGCTAGCATGGCCTTAGGCCATGTTGCTATTTAATACCTCAAAAGAAATAAACAGGGGGAAGGAGGTATAAAATGAAGCCTTAGGCTTCCACACTGACTTCCAAGCCCCAATCGAAGGAGGCAGCAAGGGACTTAAGGCAAAGCGGGCACTCCATGCTGAACGAAAGAGGCAGCCAGAAAGATGGCCGTGCTTATTCCAGGCCCCAGTCGAAGGAGGAAGAGAGGCAGAATCGAAGGCTACATCTCATGCCTCAGGCTAAGCCCCATAAGAAGGCACGCCCACACTGACATCCAGGCCCAATCGAAAGGCACGCCTTCACTACTTCCAGGCAAAATCTAAGGGAGCTAGAGAAGCAGAATCGAAGGATGCTTCTGCCTAAATCGAAAGATCCCTTTTTCTTTCCTTTATTTTATTTTGTGTCTACATTTTCATGTTATTCAATATGGTTGTAATAGTGTAGGATTTATTTTCTACATTTTTATTACTTTTGTATAAATGTTAGTAATTAGGATGTATGGCAAGAAAAAAACCAACAAGTAGACAACCTAAAATTCAAAGGCTAAATGCATGCAAATCAAACACACTACACACACATGCACCCCTAGGGTAATCTCACTTGTTGCCTCGGAAAAATAGTCATGTCCCTCGTATATGGGCATTTTAGCAAAGACCCTCGATAAAAGATCGTAGTCCCTAAATGACCCTCAATTTTGCCTTCGGTAAACGATCTAGTCCCAAAACGACATTGCTAAAATGTCCCATAGGTTTCCTTATATGAATATACAAATGTCCCACGCCCATCCCTTCACATCCAATGATGGGGCTTCTTACCAAATCAATGGTAAGATAGCAACATCTTGTTGTACCCCAAAATTTGCCCTCCCATTTTTCATACAAGATACAACCCTAGGGTTTCTCGGATATTCAAGTTGGCTCAGAAATTGACCAAACAGATTCTCTTCCGAGGCAGTAAATCAACAATTAGGGTTTTTGCAATTCTCAAAGGAAAATGAGTTTTCAAAGTTCCAATTGGCCTTCATAGGTCTTCATGTTTCCTCAAGGTTGTAGTTATGATTTCTTCAAGTTACAAGACTTTGAGACGATTATGTCTGTTCATGGTCACATATGATGTCGCTCACGGGTTTATCTTCAGAGAATCGGAGGAAATTTGAGTTTTGAAGACTTTAAAATTATCAAATCATTGCAAGGCATTGATTGATTTTGAATTTTTCTTAAACACATTTTACTGAAAGGATAATGTTTGTTCTCAGAGCATGTTTTGTTTGGGACAAGAGATGGAGGTTAAGACTGTCATTTAAGACAAATCATGATTTTGGGATTCAGGTTGACCAGATGATTTACGTCCTTAAAACATTCATTTTGTTTAGGAAGTGGAGTACAAAGGGCATGTTTGTTTGAAATGCAGTTACAAAGTTATTTGGATTATTTGGAATTCAAGTTACCAGACTGGAGAATTTTATTTCAAATATTCTGATTGGAAATTTAAAAAAAAAATCGATTAGGATACGAAGAGAAATTACAAATTGTTGTTTATAAAGGATTTCAAGTTATAAAATATCACAAGAATACTTTATGCTACAATTCAAGTTCTTCCCCAATTTCAAACACACCGTCCAAGGTTGTTACAAAACTTCAAATTCTTTTAATACTTTATGTTTTACAACTTATTATTATTCAAAGATAAGTTGGTACAACTATTGGATACAATACAATAAAATACAAGAGGAATTGTTCTAAGTTACAAAGAAAATCAAGTGAATGTTTGGCCTAAGAGAACTAATCCATGATTAAGTTGCTTGAAGATTGAAGTTATATCAAATTCCTTTGATTTTCTCCAAGACTTTCATGTTTGCCACAGATTTCTTGCGTTCTTTTCTTTGTCATCTCCACTTTTGCTCACATGAAAACAAGAGAAAGAAAGCATGATTAATACAAAATATATGAACATGAACAAAGAATTTTCCAAAAGCTATTTCATAAGTTCATCATTAGGGTTTGCAACGTGGAATCAGAATGTTGTTTATTTCATCACAACGCATTTCCCCCAGTTGCAAATCACAAGAAGGTTGCCCTTCTTGGTTCACAAAAAAAGGAAAAAGAGAAATCCGCAAGCACGATAGCCCAAGGCTGCACACAATAACAAAATACTACAACAGTCCAAACAAACAGTAGCAAAAGCAACAAGTAACAAGTGGCTAACAGTAGGCTGCAAACAGAGCATCATGGCAAACTGAAACAAGGCAACATCATCATAAACTAAAGCAAGGCAGCATCATCATAAACTAAAACAAGGCAGCATCGTGGCAAGCTAAAATAAGGCAGCAATATGGCAAATATAACAAACAACCAAATTCTAAATCAAACAAAATAGCAAGTCAACTTGCTCAAAAGACAAAGCACATCATCATTTTCCAATGCTGCAAACCCTTCAGAATGTTAAAATAAGCAAAAGAGAAAATTGCTTTT
The DNA here is from genome assembly GCA_948472305.1 of Vicia faba. Classification (NCBI taxonomy): domain Eukaryota; kingdom Viridiplantae; phylum Streptophyta; class Magnoliopsida; order Fabales; family Fabaceae; genus Vicia; species Vicia faba. Next base: position 712,308,959 of record OX451737.1, read on the forward strand.
TATTGTCATTGAGAGAGAAAAGAGGAAAGAGATCACCTAGGCTACAAAATTGCCCAAAATACATCCTACAAAAACTCTGCAACAAAAAGAAGATCTGCTGTAAACACAAAACCAGAAAACCTGCTGTAAACACAAAACCTGTTGTAAACATAAAACCAACTGTAAACACAAAACTAAAAAACCTGTTGTAAACACAAAAACCTGCTGTAAAATACAAAATCAGAAAACCTGCTGTAATCACAGGACCACAAAAACCTGTTGTAAACACCAAAGACCAAAGGCCACAGCATAAAAAAGGTTCAATTAAAATAGAGAGGGACATATATTCATTATTCAAAAAACCCAACAGCACACCATAAAAATTTCCAGACAGAATCGCTGCCCAAACCTTTTTACACACAACCTGTAATTTCAAGTTTTCACTCTCCTCACCCTTAATCTCTTCATTCTCACTCTAACCTCTTCGCACAACTGCTAAAACCCTCAATCTTCCAGACCTCTCCTTTATTCTCAAACTGCATAAAGCTTTCAAACACAAAAAATCGAATTACACCTCCAACTTCGAGCCTCACTGTCGCCCTGTTCGCTAAAGATCAATACTACCTACTCAATAACCAAGTCCCTTCTATGAATCCCTGATACACTATCTATATTCAAACCTCACAACGATGACAGTTTCTCAAAGTACGAGTTAAAGAAGGTGTAGAAATAGAAGAAGATTAAAAGTAATAAAGCATCGAATCTTACCGATAAGGTCGCCCGAGGTAACTCTTCCATCACATCCGCATATCACCTTTGGAGGCCATCACCTCTTCCCGTACCAATCTCACTTTCCGAGCAACACCGATATACTACAAAGAATCTGTCGTTTCCATTTGTAAAGACACCACCTTCGCAAAGCTCTCCGACTCAGTATTCCATTTCTCTGTAGTTTTAAATATTTGATTCAAATGTTGTTTCTTGTTATTTTTTATGAATAAGAATGATGAAGAAACATAGATAAGTTCGTGATAAAGAGAGAATCGAAAAATGCACATAGAGAAATCGAGAGAGGGAGAATCGTTGAATAAGATTGTGAAAGTAATTGCTAACCCTTTCAAGTATGTGTAACGGCTGCACCTAAACAACTAGGGTTTTGGTGATTCCATCCTTTCCCCTTTTGATTTTGGGTTAGGGTGACCCAGTCTGACCCGGTCCACACTTAAGCCCAGCACCCTTGCTTCCTCAACCCACAGTTTTCTATTTCACACCTCTTTTTATTGATTTAATTTAGAGTTAAATTAATAACCTTAAGATTTAATTAGGTTTAAATTTAGATTAGTAATTTATTATTATTGTAGTTTGGATTTAAATTAGTATTTGTATAGTTAATTTAGATTCTATTTAATATAGTATTTTATAATTAGTTTAGTTTAGGTTTAATTTAATTACTTAGAATTTTAAGTTAGTTTAAAACTATTTTAATAATTTTAGTTTAGATTTAACTTTATTAATCTTTAGTATTAATTTTTAAATTTAATTGAATGAAAATATATAATTTTAAAATTAATTTATTTTCTTAATTAGTTAGGGACTTTGTAAATAATTTTATAAACTTTTTCTAAGTTAATTTTCTTTTAAACTAATTTATTTTCTTAACTAGTTTAGGACTTTGTAAATAATTTTATGAACTTTTTCTAAGTTAATTTTTTTAATTAGTTAAATTTTCTTAATTATTTTAGTTAGATATTTTTTGTGAATAATGTTATTAATTAACTTTTTATTTAGTTTTAAATTGTTTTGTTTAAATTCTTAAGTAAGTAAAAATACAAAAATAATACATACAATTTAATCAATTATTTTATTTTTAGAATAGGTTTTACTTTCCTCTTTTCAAGTAAAATACTTAAAATTTTATTTCCAGATTTTGTTGGTTAATTTTATTTCGTAGATTATTGTAGCTTTAATTAATCGCTCAAAATTCGATTTGGTTGTATTGTTTGCTATTGGGACCTTTTTTATCGCATTTGACTCATCCCCATTTGTAAAAATTGTACCCCCATTCCCGAACACTTTGTAATAGCGTAGAATTTCAATTCCCACAATTTACTGTTTTCCTTATACTGTATAGTAATTAGGCGTGTATGGAAAGATTCAAAAATCAATCGCTAGATAACCTAATCAAAGAATAAAATAACTTGAAACAAACACACTTTTTCACACGTGCACCTCTAGGGTAACCTCGCTCGTTGCCTCGGAAATACAATCATGTCCCTCGAATATGGGATGCTTTAGCAATGACCCTTCGATAAAAAAGATCGTAGTCCCTCGATGACCCTCGATGTTGCCTTCGATGAAACGATCTCGTCCCTTACGAAAATTGCTAAAGTGTCTCATAAGTTGCCTTCGATGACTGTAAAATTGACCTACGCCTGTCCCTTCACATCCAACGATGGGGCTTCTTACCAAATTAATAGTAAGATATCAACATTAAAAGGAGGAAGAAAAGAAAAATTAAGACCTTTCGAGTAGATAGATTCACACCTAGTTACTCGCTTGCTCACGATAAAAACATTTTTTACACCTACACTTTCATTTCAAAACATTTTCAAAAGACAACGTTTTGTGTACGTTCTTATATAGATGAGAACCATTGTAAAACAACTTTTCAAAACACTTTCCGAATCACAATTCACAAAAACATCTTTGAACCACTTTTCTAAACAAAACTTTGTACGCGTTCTTATAGAAACGAGAACCATTACAAAGAGATTTTTCAAAACACTTTCAAAGCCCACACCACAAGCACACTGTCAAATGAAAGCAAGTGACCTAAACGAGTAACTAAGAGCCCATGGAAAACCATGGATGAAAAGGGTGCTAATACCTTCCCTTTTCATAATCTACCCCCCGAACCCGAGAAATATTCTCAAAAGGTCTTTCCTGTGCTTTTTTACCTTTCCTTTGGATAAAAGAAAAGTCGGTGGCGACTCTTGCTATCCGCACAAATGCGATCGAAACATAAAATATCAAGTCAGTTCTCCCACCATATCACAGATTTGGCAACTTTGCTGGGGAAATAATAAAAAAGTGGGGTTACCTTAGGGTTTTATCACCTTTACTCGCTTTCATTATTTGATTTGTATGCTTTATATTCAGTTCTTCGTATTGGGCTTGCTTTGATCCTCCACCCGGATCTGGGACACCTTTTTAGGTAAATAGCAATAGATTGTGGAGACTGTACGGTGTAGACCGATATGGTTGAAACAATGGCTATGTTAGTGTGATGCATTTGTGAGTACTGGTATCCCTCGTGGTGAATCGAGGAGAATACAGGGCTGCTGAGTGGTGTCATGAAGCACTAATTAACTTTAGAACCCTAATTGAATAAACTTGGCAATTAGGACGTAGTGAGGTAGCCGGTTTCGGTGTAAAGCTGAAAATTGGTTGACACTCGATACTACACTCATTGAGGCTAGACGTTTGGGATATCTCGGCCGCAAGAAAAGATTGTTGTGCTGAGACAATGCCTAAGAGAAAGGTCAATGATATTGAGATCCTTTAGAACCCGATCGCTACTTCTAAGACAGGTTAAGCCAACTAGACTTCAAGAGGGTATTTACCTACAAAACTCATGCAAGCCTAAAACATACGGTTTTGTTTGCTATGTATATATGTTTGCTTGTACATAAACATCATAAACATCATCAACATCATATGCATGCTCACTAACCATTTCAAGGATTTAGAAATTTATCTTTGTTTTTGTTTTGTAGGACATGAATTCTCTCCGAAGAAACACCATCCGAATCAGCTTTGTAAAAGCACATCCTCAACTTCAAGAGCTAGCTTCAAGAGTGCTCGGGGATTCTCCTTTTACCAAGAAATATGGTCGACTCCTCAGTTTGGCTACATCCAACTTCCAAGAAGAGATGATGTGTGTACTATTAAAATTCTTTGATCCTGTACACCATTGTTTCACTTTCCCGGACTATCAATTGGTACCTACACTAGAAGAGTTCTCTCTACTCTTAGGGGTGCCCGTGCTTACCCAGATACCGTTCACCGGTCTAGAAGGGATTCCAAAACCTGAAGTCATCGTCGAAGCTTTACATGTGAAGAAGGCCGATGTCATAGCCAATTGGGAGACGAGAAGTGGGGTTAAAGGTTTTTTAGCTAAGTTTCTATTGGAAAAAGCTCGTTCATTCTGGGATGACATGGATTTCCAAGCTTTCGAAGACTTGCTAGCTCTCCTCATTTATGGTTTGGTTCTGTTTCCCAATTCGGACCAATTTATAGACATTAATGCCATCAAAGTCTTTCTCTCTCACAATCCTATACCCACCTTACTAGGAGACATCTTGCATTGCCTTCATACCCGTACCATGAAGAAAAGAGGTACCCTTTTGTGTTGTATCCCCCTACTCGCTAAGTGGTTCACTTCACACCTTCCTCAGTCAACATTGAAGAACGAGCAAAGATTGACATGGTCTCAAAGGATGATGTCTCTCACCCACTCTGATATCCGTTGGTGCTCGAGATATTTGGAAGATATCTCTATCATTGACCGCTGTGGGGAGTTCCCTAATGTACCTCTACTAGGTATTATGGGAGGTATCACCTACAACCCGTGTTTAGATCTTCGACAGTTTGGGTATCCTGAAGAGACGGACCTCATGAGATGCTCGTCCAGGGTTTGGTGTTCGACTACGACAAAGAAGACCAAGGTTATCGCCAGAGGTTTGCACGTGCTTGGGGAATGGTGAACAAGGTAGACAGTAAGACTTTGGGACGTAAAAACTCTATCCCTCTCGAGCCTTACCTTAAGTGGGTACGGGCTCGTGCCCAAACTCTCTTGATGCCTTATCCTTCCATCCTTCCTGTCATCATTGAGCCTGTTATTGAAGGAGACGTCCCATACACCGTTCTTCATCCTGACATGCCTACTTCTCTCGAAGACCTACAGAAAGCTTGGATTCAGTTGAAGGAAGAACGAGACACCTTTGAAACCCAGTACTACGCCAGTGAGAAGAAGGTTCTAGAGCTCACCAAACTGCTTCATGAAGAGAAAAACCTGAATACCTACATTGCTCCAAAGAGGATGCGTTCGGTCTTTTTGTCTTAGGAGTTTTTGCTGTATTTTGTTTCTTTCTTTGTAAGCCCTAGGAGGCATGATGTATTCAAACTTGGTTTTATTTAATATGACGTGTGTTATTTTTGGTTTGAACAAATTTAAATCTCTAAATTTCCTTGAAATCATTTGCATATTGCATCTTCATGCATCATAACATCATACAGGTTTCTCGGAACAGATTGCCTTATCCTTCTACTGTTTATTTCAGTGAGATGGATGTTGAACAGACTGTGAAAGATCTTCAGGCGCAGAATGCCCATTTTCAACAAATGCTCATGGCTCTGACAAAAGGACAAGAGGAGTTGAAGACTCTGCTATCCAAATAGAAGAAGAAGAAAACGAAGAAACCAACCGGAGTTGTGATCATGGGAAGAAGGTTTAAAGGGCAGACCAGGCGAACCTTAGACTTTGCAACATCATCGGGTGAAGGAGATAATCAAGGAGCCGAGACCCAGGAAGTGAATGACGACCCAGTATCTGAAGGAGAGGAAGAGCCTGATTACTCTGAGGAACAATATCCTTCTGCTGATGATAAATACAAACAGCTAGAGGATCGTTTGAATGCCATGGAGATTCAGAGGGTGCCCGGTTTGGACTTTGAAGAATTAGGACTCATCTCAGGGGTTGTCATCCCACATAAATTCAAGGTCCCAACTTTCGCCAAGTATGATGGTGTCTCTTTCTCGAAACTACATCTGAGGTCATATGTCAGAAAGATTCAACCCCACACTGCTGACAAGAATCTGTGGATGCATTTCTTCCAGGAGAGCTTATCAGGGACTCAGTTAGATTGGTTCTACCAATTAGAGGGGTCCAATGTCCGCAACTGGGAAGAGTTGGCTGCCGCTTTCTACAAACAGTATCAGTATAATGCTAATTTGGCTCCGACTAGGACACAGTTACAAAGTATGTCTATGGGAACAGACGGGGGTTTCAAAACCTATGCTAAAAAATGGAGGGATCTCGCAGGCAGGGTCCATCCCCCTTTATCCGATAGAGAATTAGTGGATATGTTTCTTGGCACCTTGTCAGGACCATTTTTCAATCACCTGATTGGGAGTTCTTCATCTGGGTTTACCGAATTAATCATGACTGGTGAGCGGGTCGAAGCCGGTATAAAAAGCGGTAAAATTCAAAGAGATGCATCCTCAAGTATGGTGAAGAAACCTTTTGTTGGAAAGAAGGAGGTCAATGTTGTGTATGACCATAGGAATCAAAACAAAACCGATCGTCGTCCGACAGTATGGGCTGTCATGATCTCTAATCCTGCGCCAAATCAACAGCGCAAACCAGAAGCTCCCATGAGACGATTTACCCAGATTAACATGACCATGTCTCAGGTTTTGCCACACCTTCTCAAGACCAATCTAGTAACTTTAAAGGAAGCTCCCAAAAATCCCAATACTGCTTCTCCCTGCTACAAAACGAACGCCCGATGTGCCTATCATTCTGAAAGCCCGGGGCACGATACAAATGACTGCTGGGCCCTAAAGAATAAGGTGCAAGACCTTATCAATGCGAAAGAGATTGAATTTGAACCCCCAGAAACTCCTAATGTAATAACGGCACCAATGCCCAGACATGGCCAAGGTATCAACGCCATTGATGATGATCGTTTTGTTTCCTCTGTGAATGACTTGGTTACTCCTCTGTTGACCATTAAACAAAATCTACTGCAAGCCGGCCTGATCCTAGGTTGCGATGAAGATTGTCACCTATGAAAATCTCTGCCAAATGGTTGTTTGTTACTAAAGATAGGCGTCCATCGCCTGATGACTAGTAAAGAAATCCTATTTGAAAAGCTACCTCTTATCAAAAGTTCTTATCAAGATGTTTCGATAATCACCATTTCCGACAATCCTCCCAGGGTCTCCACCAAAAGACCCGTCAGGATTACATCTACTCCCAAATCTGCACCATTAATCATCACTATGCCAAGACCAATACCATACTCCTCAAATAAAGCTGTTCCCTGGAGTTATGAGGTTGATGTTTATTACTACAACGTCAAGCAAGATCAGTTGGCTGTCAAAAATGAAGTTGCGAGAGATATTGATCCTGATATCGGTAACATCACTAGAACCAGCAAAATAATAAGAAGTGGAAGAGTCTTCTCACCTGAGATTTCTCCAAAGACCGTTGCTACTCCTGTGATCATCACTACTGCCACTCCTATCGACACCGCCAGTGATACTCCTACTGTTTTCCCTACTGCCGATACAAGGGGAAAAGAGGCTTTGGTTGAACCTGCCCAAGCAAGAGAACGTCCCGAAGTCATCCTTGAAGCTTCTAGAAAAGAAATAGAAGAGATCCTAAAGATAATCAAGAAAAGTGACTACAACATTGTAGAACAATTGGGGAAGACCCCCTCGAAGATATCATTGTTGTCCTTACTTTTGTGCTCTGAAACTCACGCCAAAGCCTTGGTAAAGTTTCTTAAGACCGCTCACGTGCCCCAAGAGACCTCCATCGACCAATTTGAAGACTGTGTGGCCAGTATAACTGCTGATAACGGATTGGGCTTTTCCGATGCTGATTTAACCTCTAAGGGAAGGAAGCACAACGATGCCTTACATATTTCCATTGAATGCAAGGGCATTGCACTTGCCCATGTTTTGGTAGATACCGGTTCATCATTGAATGTCTTACCCAAAAATTCCCTTGACCGACTGGATTGCGAGGGGCTCATCTTGAAACCTAGCAACATCATATTGAGGGCCTTTGATGGTTCCAAGAGGACAGTGCACGAAGAAGTTAGTATCCCCATAAAAATTGGAACTCAAACTTTTGACTCAATTTTCTATGTGATGGACATCTGCCCTTCGTACTCTTATCTGTTGGGTCGACCCTAGATCCATGGTGCTGGTGCCGTCACTTCCACCCTACACCAAATGCTAAAATACCCGATCAGAGGGAAGATTGTCACAGTTCACAGAGAAGAGGAATACATGGTTAGCCATTTGAACTCTTTCAGGTATGTTGAAATGGATGGTGAATTCATAGAGACTCCCTGTCAGAACTTTGAGGAGGTTCCAACAACGGTCGCAGCAACCAAGTCTATTCCAAAGGTCCCGAAGATTACCAGACCTCCACTAAATATGGCTTCGTTGAAAGACGCTCGAGCAGTAGTTGAAGAGGGAGGATGTACTATCTGGGGCCAGCTTCCGGATATTCCCTACAAGTCCGACAAATTTGGGTTGGGATTCACTTTAGAGGCTCAGAAAGCTGTCTGACGTTCTCGCGTAGGGGGACCACCTCTGCGTATCAACAATCAAGGAGTCAATGCAATAAAAGATAGTGATGGCAGCTGTGACATGAATGAATGGATTTTTCCAACCATCGGCAGAGGGTTCAACAATTGGGAGGCGAAGGATTTCATTCCTATTACTTTTATTCAAGAGTAATTGTCTTTTAATATTTTCAGGCTTGTAATATTTAAACAATTCAGACTTTTTAAAACCTTGCGTCTTACCCGAGACACAACGGTCCATTTGTGAGGGTTGTCACTTCATTCTCATATGTCATTAATGAATCATGGACATTTTTGCATCAAATTTTGTTTCTTTGTCTTTTCTTTCTTACATTTCTTTCAAAGGTAGCTATGCTCTTACACACACTCACATATTAAAAATGCAGATCTACATCCACTCAGGATCCCATGGGTAACAGTTCTGCTATGGCCAATTGTGACTTTGAAAATCCGATCTACCAAGCCGACGACGAAGGTGAGGAAGATTATAAAGTGCCAGGAGAGTTGGCCAGGTTGTTGCAACAGGAAGAAATGACCATTCAACCGCATGAAGAGCCGGTCAAAACAATTAACTTGGGAACTGAAGAAGATAAGAAAGAGGTTAAGGTGGGTGCCAACTTAGAACCTAATTTCAAGGAGCGTCTGATTCAGTTATTGCACGACTATGTTAAGATCTTTGCCTGGTCATACGAAGATATGCCGAGACTTGATGCAAACATTGTGGTACATCGTCTGCCTACAAAGGAAGATTGTCCCCCAGTAAAGCAAAAGGTTCGTCGTGTGAGGCCTGATATGTCTGAAAAGATCAAAGCAGAAGTTATGAAGCAATTCAATGCTGGATTTTTGGTTGTCACCTCTTATCCCCAATGGGTGGCCAATGTTGTCCCTGTACCCAAGAAAGACGGTAAAGTGAGGATGTGTGTGGACTACAGAGATTTGAATAGGGCAAGCCCCAAAGATGATTTCCCACTCCCCCACATCGACATCCTTATTGATAATTTAGCCCAGCACAAAGTGTTTTCCTTCATTGACGGCTTCTCGGGCTACAACCAAATCAAAATGGCGCCTGAGGATATGGAGAAAATGACCTTTGTTACACAGTGGGGCACTTTCTGCTATAAGGTCATGCCGTTCGGACTGAAGAATGCTGGGGCAACCTATCAACGCGCCATGGTAGATTTATTCCATGACATGATACATCATGAGATAGAGGTCTATGTAGACGACATGATAGCCAGATTGCAAACAAAAGAAGAGCACCTTGATCACCTACAGAAACTATTTGAGAGGCTGAAGAAGTACAAGTTGAGATTGAATCCAAACAAGTGTACATTCGGAGTACGGTATGGTAAACTCCTGGGTTTTGTCGTCAGCAACAAGGGTATTGAAGTTGATCCTGCCAAGGTTAAAACGATACAAGAAATGCCGTCTCCTTGTACTGAGAAAGAAGTCAAAGGATTCTTGGGACGTCTGAATTACATAGCCAGGTTTATTTCTCACCTGACAGCTACTTGTGAGCCAATCTTCAAACTCTTGAAGAAAGATCAAGTAGTCAGATGGAACGACGAATGCCAAGTTGCTTTTAACAAAATTAAAGAATACTTGCAAGAACCTCTTGTGTTGTTGCCACCTGTCGAAGGAAGGCCTTTGATCTTATATCTAACTGTTTTAGAAAACTTAATGGGGTGTGTGTTGGGGCAGCATGACGAGTCTGGCCGAAAAGAGCATGCTATTTATTACCTGAGCAAAAAGTTTACCGACTGTGAAACAAGATATTCACTGCTCGAGAAGACTTGCTGTGCTCTGGCATAGGCTGCTTGCCGGCTGAGACAGTATATGCTGACCCACACTACTTTGTTGATATCTAAAATGGATCCGATAAAGTATATCTTTGAGAAGCCCGCTCTTTCTGGGAGAATAGCGAGATGGAAGATGATCCTGACAGAATATGACATACAATATACTACCCAGAAAGCTATAAAGGGTAGTATATTAGATGATCATCTTGCTCACCAAGCTGTAGAAGACTATCAGCCCATGAAGTTTAAATTCCCGGATGAAGACATCATGACGTTAGACAATTGTAAAGAAATCAGGCCATATGACGAACCTGAACAAGGATCCCGATGGACCCTGTTCTTTGATGGGGCATCCAACGCACTTGGAAATGGTATCAGTGCCGTACTCATATCTCCAGAAGGATGTCATACTCCCTTTACTGCCAGACTTTGCTTCAACTGTACAAATAACATGGCAGAATACGAAGCGTGCATCTTCGATTTCAAAGCTGCTATAGACTTAGGGATCAAATACTTGGATGTATTTGGAGATTCAACTTTGGTCATCAGTCAGGTCAAAGGGGAATGGGACACCAAGCACCCCAACCTTATCCATTATAAAGAACATGTGTTGACATTGTTGCCGCATTTCGAGAATATTACCTTCGAGCATTTCCCGCGAGAAGAAAATCAACTAGCAGACGCTTTAGCTACAATGTCATCTATGTTTAAACTTAATTGGGATAATGAGGCTCCTCAAATCACCATTGAGTGGATGGATGAACCAGCCTACTGTCACGAGATTAATACTGAAGAAGTAGTGGACCAGCCTTGGTTTCATGAAGTCAAGAGGTATCTCGAGTCTCAGGAATATCCAGAAGGAGCTTCGGTGAATGACAAGAAGTTACTGAGAAGGTTCTTAGCTAAATTCTTCCTTAGCAACGACATTTTGTACAAACGCAGTCATGACTCTATATTTCTTCGGTGCATAGACAAGGCTGAGGCTGAAAGGATCATGGGTGAACTACCCGAAGGAACTTTTGGTACTCATTCCAGTGGGCATACAATGGCAAAGAAAATCCTACGGGCAGGCTATTATTGGTCTACCATGGAGGCAAATTTCTACCAACACTCTCGGACTTGCCATAAGTGTCAGATTTATGCGGATAAAGTGCACGTACCTCCGGTTCCTCTGAATGTCTTGATGGCTCCTTGGCCCTTTGCTATGTGGGGAATCAATATGATTGGGGAAATCAAGCCAACGGCCTCCAATGGACACCACTTTATCTTAGTGGCCATCGACTATTTTACAAAGTGGGTTGAGGCAACTTCCTTTGCCTCCGTTACTAAAAATGTGGTCACCCGGTTCATCAAGAAGAATCTCATCTGTTGGTACGGTATCTCAGAGAGAATCCTCACTGATAATGGTACGAATCTAAACAACACTGTGATCACCGCCTTGTGCGAGCAATTCAAGATTCAACATCACAATTCTTCCCCTTACCGGCCAAAGATGAATGGTGCTGTAGAAGCTGCTAACAAAAACATTAAGAAGATTATACAGAAAATGACAGTCACATACAAAGACTGGCATGAGATTCTACCGTTCGCTCTCCATGGGTATCGTACCACAACTTGCACATCAACTGGGGCAACACCTTATTCTCTCGTATACGGCATGGAAGTTGTCTTGCCTATTGAGGTCCAGATCCCCTCTCTAAGAATCATGAATGATGCTGGTTTGAATGAAGAAGATTGGATTCAGACTCGGTTTGACCAACTAAACTTGATTGATGAGAAGAGGATTACAGCTATCTGTCATGGTCAGATGTACCAAAAACTCATGATCAAAGCTTTTAATAAAAAGGTCAAACATCAGGTATATCGGGTCGGTGACTTGGTAATCAAGTGTATCATTTTGCCACAAGGTGATCCCAGGGGAAAATGGACCCCTACATATGAAGGGTCGTTTGTAATCAAAAGCATTTTCTCTGGTGGAGCAATGATCTTGACTATTGTGGATGGCGACTGTGATACGGTGGGAAAACTGACTTGAGGTTTTGCGTTTGTGTTCGCAATTGTTCGGTTTAGCAAGAGTCTCCACCGACTTTTTATTTTATCCAAAGGAAAGGTCAAAAAGCACAGGAAAGACCTTTGAGATGTTTTCTTGGGTTCGGGGGGTAGATTATGAAAAGGGAAGGTGCTAGCACCCTTTTCATCCATGGTTTTCCATGGGCTCTTAGTTACTTGTTTTAGATCACTTGCCTTTGCTTTTCAATTGTTTGAAATGGTGCTTTGTGTATGTGGTTTTGAAAATGCTTTGAAAAAGAAGCCTTGTCTAGGCAACCTTTGTAATAATTCTTGTTTGAATATATACAAAGGTGTGTGTCTTTTTGAAAAGATATTTCAATGTTTTGAAATTTGTTTTGGGAAAATGTTTTGAAGTTGTGTTGTGATGTATGTTTGAAAATGGCAAGGATGTTTTGCAATTTTTTAATCAAGTAACTAAGATTTGTCTACCCTATATTTACTCAAAGATCTTTCTTATGTTTTCAACCCTTTTGACAGTGTTATTTCACCATTGTATTTGGTGAACAACCTTGTGTTAGGATGTTAAACGGGACAGGCGTGGGTCATCGTATACAATCATTGAAAGCAACTTGTGAGACGCTCTAGCAATTTTGTAAGGGACGAGATCGTTTTATCGAAGGCAACATCGAGGGTCATCGAGGGACTACGATCTTTGTTTATCGAAGGGGCATTTGCTAGAGTGTTTCATATTCAAGGGACATGATTGCATTTTCCGAGGCAACAAGCGAGGTTACCCTAGAGGTGCAAGTGTGAATTGTGTATTGATTTTCATGCATTTATTCTTGTATTAGGTCATCTAGCGATTGATTTTAGATCTTCGCATACAAACCATAATTACTATACAGTATATTGAAAGCGATAAATTGCGGGAATTTAACGTCTAAGTTATTACAAAAAAGTATCCAGGGATGGGGGTACAATTATTTACAAATGGGGATGAGTCTCACATGAATAATAATGTCCAAATATGTGTTACAACCAAATCGAACTGTCGCAATTCAACATAAGATTATAACAATTTACAAGATAAAGAAAATCAAAGAATTATGAGATGCATGTATTTATTTACAAATAAACAAATAAAAGTCTATTCTAAAAGAAAAATTAAAAATTATATTATTATTATTTGCATGGGTTTTATTAATTGTAAAAGGAAAAATTTTAAAGAAAAATTAGCTAAACAAAATTTCTATCATTCCCACATTTTTTTTAAAGAAAACTAAATTAATAAAATTTCTATTATCTTTTATTAATGCAACATATATTAAAAAGAGAAAACTACCTTAAGAAACTTAAAACAAAATTTTAATATATTTTTTATTTTATTATTAACAAAAGGAATGAAAATAATTCAATTAGAAAGAAAACAATTAAAAAGTATTTGGTTTGAATAAAATAAAAAAAGGAAGATGGGCTTTATGGAAATGTTTTTGGATGACCCAAAGGAAGAAGAACAAGATAGAAAGAAAATGAGGGGGGGGGGGGGGGGGGGGTGTAGGCAGAAAATGCTGTGGGCTTGGTTTTGTTTGGGGCGAAGGCCCAACAGAAGTGTTGGTATAATGTTTTGTTAGGGTTAATGTTTGTGTTCTCAGAATTAGGGTTTACAAGTTTTGGCCACAGCGGTGCCGTTATCTCACCTTCTTCTTCGTTTCTCCATCCTTCTCAAGCACGCTGATTCTCTCTATGCCCTAGGTTGCCAGAGCGCCACCTTAGCCCTCTCCTCTCCATGAAGGTCCAAGGCATTTGTTTGCTCGGTACAACTTTATCTTGTTTTGATTCTTAGGGTTTTTACAGTTTGCATTCATTTGATTTTCTTGATTTTGTTCATATTTGTTTTCTAATCCATGGTTGTTATGAACATGATGCAGTATAGGGGGTGAGAAAACTTACCTTGAGAGATCTTTCTGGAAAATGGAGGGAGAGGAGAAATGGGTTGGACCGGCGACGCTCTTGGTGGCTAGGGGGCGAAGGGTGAAGATGAGATGATGCTTGGTAACCCTCTTTCTTTCTTCTTTGAAGGTTAATGATGAATCTTGATTCTGAGACCCTTTGTTGTTCTTTGAATGTTTGATGATGAAAACTGTTGTTTGCTTTTTTCGTTGTTGATGATGAGTATTTCTGAAAACTGTTTGCTTCTGAATCTCTTCCTTTTTGATGTTGATGATGAACATAATCTGAAACTTGTTGTTTTTCTCTACCTTGAATATTGGTGATGATGATACTTTTGTTGAAGTTTCTGAAAACCTCTGAACCTCTTCCTTGTTAATGATGAGCTTAGATCTGAAACTTGTTGTTAATTTGATTTCGTTGATGATGAATATTTTGAAACTTGCTTGCTTCTATTTTCATTGATGATGAATATTCTGAAACTGTTATTGTTTGTTGTTAGTGATGAAGAAAATTCTGAAACTGCCTTTTTGTTGGTTTGAACTTGTTGGTGATAGTTTTGGTGAGCTTGAGTAAGCTTGGCTAGCAGGTTTATGCAGGTTTTTGTTTGGCCTGTGTGTTTAGCAGGTTTTGAAATTGTAGTTTGCAGTTTTGCAAGTTTGGTTTTGCAGTTGGCATTTCAGGCTTGTTGAGCTTGTTTGAGTTTGTAACTTTGACAAGTTTAGGTAAGTTGCAGTTTTGAAAGCAAGTTTGCATTTTTTCAAGCAAGTTTGCAGTTTGTTGTTATTATGCAAGTTTGTGGTTTTTGCAGGCAGGTGTGCGGTTTTGAGATGCAGGTTGAGTTTGTGCAGGCAGGTTTGGGCAAGTTTGCAGGGTTTTTGGTGTTTGGATTTTGGAGTTTTGAGATGCAGGCTTGCAGTTTGAAATGCGGGCTTGCAGTTTGTTGTTGTTATGCAAGCAGGTTTATAGTTTGCAGCTTGCAGTTTTGTGCAGGTTTGGCAAACAAGTTTGTAGTTTGCAGCTTGCTCAATATTTTTCTCCCCCTCTGGACTGTTATACAATCTTCTCTCTTTATATCTTTTGTTTTCTTTGATAACTTGAAAATAGCATGCCTTTTTTCCAAAACTGCAAACTCTTTTCACTAAAAGGTCCTCTCTTTCTCTCTCACTCTAAGCACCTTTTGCTTATTATTTTAATTCTGAAAAGTTTGTCTAGGCTGGAAAGTGATGATGGCTAGGACAAGCTCTTGCTTGTAATTTGGTTTATCTCTCTGCATTGTGTACTTTCTGTACTTGTTTTCCTTGACAGTTTGCATACTTTCTGCATTGTACTTTGCCTTGACAGTTTTGTAACTCAGTTTGACATGCTTGGTTACTGCAGTTTGAAATTCAGTTTGGTTAATGCATTATAGTTAGCTTGCTATGCTTGCTCTTGTTTGCCTTGCTGACTTGTTTATGTTTTTGTATTTGAACCAAATGTATGCTTATATTTTATATCTTTTATTTTTCTCTCTCTGAACCGAGAAGAGCGATCTTCTTGTGATCTGCAGAGAGGAAAATAAAATATGATGAACATAGCATTCTGATTCCGGCCGACAAACTTTAATGATGACTTCTTTCTTTTTCTATTTGAAAATCTTTTTTTCAATTAATTGTGCTTACTTCTTTTCTTTCTTCTTTTTCAGGTGAATGCATCTTGGGCAATAGAGGAAGCAGAGGAAGCAGAGGAAGCAAAAAATTCCTTGAGCATGGGAGCATTGGAGCTTAGGAGATTAGGCTTAGAAATAGATAGATTTTTCATTTGTTGTAAACAATCATTATTGTAAATACTATAAGTTGTAAGCTTACAATATTTAAATAAATTTTGTAACAACATTTGAAATGAATAAACAGTCTTTATCCAAAAGAAAATTCTACTGTCAAATATCTTCCAACCTTTCCTTGCATGTTTATTTATTTATTTAAGACTCTCAAATCAAAATAATTGGAACTGTATCCCAATAATTCTAATCCAGATAAAATAAATAATCAACAAACTTTGCAGTCTCGCAACCTTGCATCAATCACAATACGCATGGTATTCCAATTAACATATGCATTGTACGGTTAAATAAACAAGCATTCCATTAAACGGTAAACCTTTCACTCCACTAATCAAGCAGATGCCTTAATGTCCCAAACAAAAGTCTCAGCTCTTATCCCAGATAATTAGGTTTTGAGAAACAAGCATGAAAACAATGTAACAGTTAACTGAATTTCTGAGGATTCAGTTTCTTCTGAGAAATACGAGCGAAAACCCTAATCCCAGATTTGTTGCCAAAGAAAGGTCTGCTTGATCAATTCCTGAGCCAATCTCATAAATCAGAGAAAACCCTGGGTTTGTGATTTTCTTGTGAAAAAGGGAGGGCAAATTTTGGGGTACAACAACGACGACCTTCCGCATCCTGTAAATATGGACATAGTCAAAAGATACTACACATGATCAGAGACCCGCTAGGTTGACTGGCCTAGGCAAAAATAAGGGCTTCCCGGCGAACCAAAAGGGTTCGGGCAAAAATAAGGGATGAAAATAAAAAAATCTTTACACCCGGCAAGTCGAAAACCCGAAAGGGCGGCTTGGGCAAAAAAGGGTATCCCGGTGGACTGAAAACCCGAGAGGGCGGTCCAGGAAAAAGTTAGGGATTAAAGCGTATGACTATGTCCCGTTGGATCAACTGGCAAACAATCTTCAGCGTCAACCAATAAACTCATTTGGCTCTAAATCAATCCAATCGACTTCGCCGAGGCGACAAGCGGACAAGAAATTCAGAGACATAAAGGCTATAGCAGAATGGGAACCCCATGGGATTATTTCACATAGCTATCTTTTCTTTGTATCAATTTTCATTTTTTTACGACGACATTCTATTGCTAGAATGTTCGTCTCATTATACAAAAAATACTTATTCAAGTTAATACAAGATATCCCTTTTAAAAGTATAAAACCATCTGTTTTTCTTTATTTCTATGTTTTATCTACAAAAATGTCCAATGATTTATTTTTGAACATATGCATTTGAACGTGATTACTGTTACAAATAAACAAAAAGAAACGGAAGGACAATTACTAATGACTTTAAGAAATAGAATAATATCTGTAAGCCATTCCATAAAACCCTCGCAGGTACTTTCTCCAGCCAGAGCAAAAATTTCCAACCACTGATCCAAAATGTCCCCAATGAGTTGCCCAACTTCTCAGATTTCCCCAGCAGGATATCACAAGCAATGTCTGGCTTTTCCCTTCTACAACAGAGTTTACACTTAGGAACTCACCCATCAGTGCTTCAAAAGGGATTTATTTTCCCCGCTTCCAGCAATGCTACGGCATACACAATCTTTTAATCCCATACATTTGAATCCATACGTCATAACATTAACAACTCAAGTACATATAGTGCAATCTCATTTATTTTGAGAGGAAAACATCACATCATGCATCGCATACATCATAACATTGCACACAATTAACTCTTCACCTTTTTACAGGAAAGAGCCATTGAACAGTTATTATCAACAAACTTCCGACAAACACAAATTTTCAACAAGTCAAATACAGATCAGTTTCCGAGAAAAGGCTGGTTCTCACTGGTTCAGATAAATCTCTCAACGGTTTATTCTAATTTGTCTCCAAATTATTTCACTGGTTCAGATAAATCTCTCAACGGTTTATTCTGATTCGTCTCCAGATTTTCACTGGTTCAGATAAATCTCTCCACGGTTTATTCTGATTCATCTCTAGATTTTTACTGGTTTAGATAAATCTCTCAACGGTTTATTCTGATTCATCTCCAGATTTTTACTGGTTCAGATAAATCTCTCAACGATTTATTCTGATTCGTCTCCAGATTATTTCTTGGGTTCAGATAACTCTCTCAACGGTTTATTCTGATTCGTCTTCAGATTATTTCTTTGGTTCAGATAAATCTCTCAACGGTTTATTCTGATTCATCTTCAGATTATTTCGCTGGTTCAGATAAATCTCTCAACGGTTTATTCTGATTCATCTCCAGATTTTTACTGGTTCAGATAAATCTCTCAATGATTTATTCTGATTCGTCTCCAGATTATTTCTCTGGTTCAGATAAATATCTCAATGGTTTATTCTGATTCATCTTCAGATTATTTCGCTGGTTCAGATAAATCTCTCAACGGTTTATTCTGATTCGTCTCCAGATTATTTCACTGGTTCAAATAAATCTCTCAATGATTTATTCTGATTCATCTCCAGATTATTTCATTGTTTCGGATAAATCTCTCAATGGTTTATTCTTATTCATCTTCAGATTTTTACTGGTTCAGATAAATCTCTCAACGATTTATTCTGATTCATCTCCAGATTTTTACTGGTTCAGATAAATCTCTCAACGATTTATTCTGATTTGTCTCCAGATTATTTCTCTGGTTCAGATAAATCTCTCAACGGTTTATTCTGATTCATCTCCAGATTATTTCTCTGGTTCAGATAAATCTCTCAACGGTTTATTCTGATTCATCTTTAGATTATTTCGCTGGTTCAGATAAATCTCTCAACGGTTTATTCTGATTCATCTCTAGATTTTTACTGGTTCAGATAAATCTCTCAACGATTTATTCTGATTCGTCTCCAGATTATTTCTCTGGTTCAGATAAATCTCTCAAAGGTTTATTCTGATTCATCTTCAGATTATTTCGCTGGTTCAAATAAATATCTCAACGGTTTATTCTGATTCATCTCTAGATTATTTCACTGGTTCAGATAAATCTCTCAATGGTTTATTCTGATTCGTCTCCAGATTACTTCATTATTTCAGATAAATCTAGCAATGGTTTATTCTGATTCGTCTCCAGATTATTTCATTATTTCAAATAAATCTCTCAACGGTTTATTCTGATTCGTCTCCAGATTATTTCACTGGTTCAGATAAATCTCTCAACGGTTTATTCTGATTCGTCTCCAGATTATTTCATTGTTTCAGATAAATCTCTCAAACGATTTATTCTGATTCGTCTCCAGATTATTTCAATGGTTCAGATAAATCTCTCAACGGTTTATTCTGATTCGTTCTCTGTTAAGATCAAGTTCAAACTTTCCGTCAACAATCACCTTTGGATGGCATCTATAAGCCCATCTCCGACAATTCTCCTTTATTTCTCCAAATGGAATCTTTAAGCCCATTTCCATACACAATCAACTAACACGTCATCAAGTGCAAATTTTTGGGCACTCTAGTGTTCAATCATCTTTTACTTTCAAGCCACGAACGACAAACATGCCGATCTCGCTTTTCAAATTTAAGAAGATTGAACAGGGGCAGCTGTTGTACCCCAAAATTTACCCTCCCATTTTTCATACAAGATACAACCTTAGGGTTTCTCGTATATTCAAGTTGGCTCAGAAATCGACCAAACTGATTCTCTTCCGAGGCAGTAAATCAGCAATTAGGGTTTTTGCAATTCTCAAAAGAAAATGAGTTTTCAAAGTTCCAATTGGCCTTCATAGGTCTTCATGTTTCCTCAAGGTTGTAGTTATGATTTCCTCAAGTTACAAGACTTTGATACGATTATGTCTGTTCATGGTCACATATGATGTCGCTCACGGGTTTATCTTCAAAGAATCGGAGGAAATTTGAGTTTGGAAGACTTTAAAATTATCAAATCATCGCAAGGCATTGATTGATTTTGAATTTTTCTTAAACACAGTTTATTGAAAGGATAATGTTTGTTCTCAGAGCATGTTTTGTTTGGGACAAGAGATGGAGGTTAAGACTGTCATTTAAGACAAATCATGATTTTTGGATTCAGGTTAACCAGATGATTTACGTCCTTAAAACATTCATTTTGTTTAGGAAGTGGAGTACAAAGGGCATGTTTGTTTGAAATGCAGTTACAAAGTTATTTGGATCATTTGGAAGTCAAGTTACCAGACTAAAGCATTTTATTTCAAATATTCTGATTGGGAATTTAAAAAAAAAATCGATTAGGATACGAAGAGAAATTACAAATTGTTGTTTATAAAGGATTTCAAGTTATAAAATATCACAAGAATACTTTATGCTGCAATTCAAGTTCTTCCCCAATTTCAAACACACCGTCCAAGGTTGTTACAAAACTTCAAATTCTTTTAATACTTTATGTTTTACAACTTATTGTTATTTAGATATAAGTTGGTACAACTATATTGGATACAATACATCAAAATACAAGAGGAATTGTTCTAAGTTACAAAGAAAATCAAGTGAATGTTTGGCCTAAGAGAACTAATCCATGATTAAGTTGCTTAAAGATTGAAGTTATATCAAATTCCTTTGATTTTCTCCAAGACTTTCATGTTTGCCACAAATTTCTTGCGTTCTTTGCTTTGTCATCTCCACTTTTGCTCACATGAAAACAAGAGAAATAAAGCATGATTAATACAAAATATATGAACATGAACAAAGAATTTTCCAAAAGCTATTTCATAAGTTCATCATTAGGGTTTGCAACGTGGAATCAGAATGTTGTTTATTTCATCACAACGCATTTCCCCCAGTTGCAAATCACAAGAAGGTTGCCATTCTTGGTTCACAAAAAAAAGAAAAAGAGAAATTCGCAAGCACGATAGCCCAAGGCTGCACACAATAACAAAATACTACAACAGTCCAAACAAGCAGCAGCAAAAGCAGCAGGTAACAAGTGGCTAACAGTAGGCTGCAAACAGAGCATCATGGAAAACTGAAACAAGGAAGCATCATCATAAACTAAAGCAAGGCAGCATCATCATAAACTAAAATAAGGCAGCATCGTGGCAAGCTAAAACAAGGCAGCAATATGGCAAATATAACAAACAGCCAAATGCTAAATCAAACAAAATAGCAAGTCAACTTGCTCAAAAGAGAAAGCACATCATCATTTTCCAATGCTGCAAACCCTTCAGAATGTTAAAATAAACAAAAGAGAAAATTGCTTTTTATTGTCATTGAGAGAGAAAAGAGGAAAGACATCACCTAGGCTACAAAATTGCCCAAAATACATCCTGCAAAAACTCTGCCACAAAAAGAAGATATGCTGTAAACACAAAACAAGAAAACCTGCTGTAAACACAAAGCCTGCTGTAAACACAGAAACAAAAAACCCGCTGTAAACACAAAAACCTGCTATAAAATACAAAATTAGAAAACCTGCTATAATCACAGGACCACAAAAACCTGTTGTAAACACCAAAGACCAAAGGCCACAGCATAAAAAAGGTTCAATTAAAATAGAGAGGGACATATATTCATTATTCAAAAAACCCAACATCACACCATACAAATTTCCAGACAGAATCGCTGCCCAAACCTTTTTACACACAACCTGTAATTTCAAGTTTTCACTCTCCTCACCCTTAATCTCTTCATTCTCACTCTAACTTCTTTGCACAACTGCTAAAACCCTCAATCTTCCAGACCTCTCCTTTATTCTCAAACTGCATAAAACTTTCAAATACAAAAAATCACATTACACCTCCAACTTCGAGCCTCACTGTCGCCCTGTTCGCTCAAGATCAATACTACCTACTCAATAACCAAGTCCCTTATATGAATCCCTGATACACTATCCATATTCGAACCTCACAATGATGATAGTTTCTCAAAGTACGAGTTAAAGAAGGTGTAGAAATAGAAGAAGATTAAAAGTAATAAAGCATTGAATCTTACCAATAAGGCTGCCCGAGGTAACTCTTCCGTCACATCCGCATATCACCGTTGGAGACCATCGCCTCTTCCTATACCAATCGCGCTTTCCGAGCAACACCGATATACTACAAAGAATCTGCCGTTTCCATTTGTAAAGACACCAACCTTCACAAATCTCTCCCACTCGGTATTCCATTTCTCTGTAGTTTTAAATATTTGATTCAAATGTTGTTTTTGTTATTTTTTATGAATAAGAATGATGAAGAAACATAGATAAGTTCGTGATAAAGAGAGAATCGAAAAAGGCGCATAGAGAAATCGAGAGAGGGAGAATCGTTGAATAAGATTGTGAAAGTAATTGCTAACCCTTTCTAGTGTGTGTAACGGCTGCACCTAAACAACTAGGGTTTTGGTGATTCCATCTTTTCCTCTTCTGATTTCGGGTTAGGGTGACCCAGTATGACCCAGTCCACACTTAAGCCCAACACCCTTGCTTCCTCAACCCCCAGTTTTCTATTTCACACCTCTTTTTATTGATTTAGTTTAGAGTTAAATTAATAACCTTAAGATTTAATTAGGTTTAAATTTAGATTAGTAATTTATTATTAATGTAGTTTGGATTTAAATTAGTATTTGTATAGTTAATTTAGATTCTATTTAATTTAGTATTTTATAATTAGTTTAGTTTAGGCTTAATTTAATTACTTAGAATTTTAAGTCAGTTTAAAACTATTTTAATAATTTTAGTTTAGATTTAACTTTATTAATCTTTAGTATTAATTTTTAAATTTAATTAAATGAAAATATATAATTTCAAAATTAATTTATTTTTTTAATTAGTTTAGGACTTTGTAAGTAATTTTATAAACTTTTTCTAAGTTAATTTTCTTTTAAACTAATTTATTTTCTTAACTAGTTTAGGAATTTGTACATAATTTTATGAACTTTTTCTAAGTAAATTTTTTTAATTAGTTAAATTTTCTTAATTAGTTTAGTTAGAGATTTTTTGTGAATAATGTTATTAATTAAATTTTTATTTAGTTTTAAATTGTTTTTGTTTAAATTCTTAAGTAAGTAAAAATACAAAAATAATACATACAATTTAATCAATTATTTTATCTTTAGAATAGGTTTTACTTTCCTCTTTTCAAGTAAAATACTTAAAATTTTATTTCCATATTTTGTTGGTTAATTTTATTTCGTAGATTATTGTAGCTTTAATTAATCGCTCAAAATTCGATTTGGTTGTATTGTTTGCTATTGAGACCTTTTTTATCGCATTTGACTCATCCCCATTTGTAAAAATTGTACCCCCATTCCCGAACACTTTGTAATAGCGTAGAATTTCAATTCCCGCAATTTACTGTTTTCCTTATACTGTATAGTAATTAGGCGTGTATGACAAGATTCAAAAATCAATCGCTAGATAACCTAATCAAAGAATAAAATAACTTGAAACAAGCACACTTTTTCACACGCGCACCTCTAGAGTAACCTCGCTCATTGCCTCAGAAATATAGTCATGTCCCTCGAATATGGGATGCTTTAGCAATGACTCTTTGATAAAAAAGATCGTAGTCCCTCGATGACCCTCGACGTTGCCTTCAATGAAACGATCTCGTCCCTTACGAAAATTGCTAAAGCGTCTCATAAGTTGGCTTCGATGACTGTAAAATTGACCCGCGCCTGTCCCTTCACATCCAACGATGGGGATTCTTACCAAATTAATGGTAAGATAGCAACATTAAAATGAGGAAGAAAAGAATAATTTAAGACCTTTCGAGTAGATAGATTTACACCTAGTTACTCGCTTGCTCACGATAAAAACATTTTTTACACCTACACTTTCATTTCAAAACATTTTCAAAAGACAAAACGTTTTGTATACGTTCTTATAGAGACGAGAACCATTGCAAAACATCTTTTCAAAACACTTCCCGAAACACAATTGACAAACACATCTTTGAACCACTTTTTGAAACAAAACTTTGTACGCGTTCTTATAGAAACGAGAACCATTACAAATAGATTTTTCAAAACACTTTCAAAGCCCACGCCACAAGCACACTGTCAAATGAAAGCAAGTGACCTAAACAAGTAACTAAGAGCCCATGGAAAACCATGGATGAAAAGGGTACTAATACCTTCCCTTTTCATAATCTACCCCCCGAACCCGAGAAATAATCTCGAAAGGTCTTTCCTGTGCTTTTTTACCTTCCTTTTGGATAAAAGAAAAGTCGGTGGCGACTCTTGATATCCGCACAAATGCGATCGAAACGCAAAATATCAAGTCAGTTCTCCCACTGTATCACACATCTAAAGGAGGAGGAAAAGAACATTAAAGACCTTTTAAGTAGGTAGGATTCTCCTAGTTGCTCGCTTGCTCATAACAAAAACATTTTATACACCAACACTTTCATTTGAAACATTTTCAAAAGATAAAGCTTTTTGTACGCGTTCTTATAGA
The DNA here is from genome assembly GCA_948472305.1 of Vicia faba. Lineage (NCBI taxonomy): Eukaryota > Viridiplantae > Streptophyta > Magnoliopsida > Fabales > Fabaceae > Vicia > Vicia faba. The sequence goes on from OX451737.1 coordinate 712,333,217, forward strand.
AACGAGAACCATTACAAAGACACTTTTCAAAATCACTTTCAAAAACACATTCCACAAACACCTCTTAGAACTATTTTCAAAACAACACTTTGTACGCGTTCTTATAGAAACGAGAACCATTACAAAGACATTTTTCAAAATACTCCCAAAACCCACACCACAAGCACATTTTCAAACAAAAGCAAGTGATCTAGCAAGCAACTAAGAGCCCGTAGAAAACTACGGATGAAAAGGGTACTAATACCTTCCCTTTTCATAACTTACCCCCCGAACTCAAGAAATAATCTTGAAAGGTCTTTCCTGTTCTTTTCAACCTTTCCTTTTGGATAAAAGAAAAGTCAGTGGTGACTCTTGCTATCCGCAACAATTGCGATCAAACGCAAAACACCAAGTCAGTTCTCCCACCGTGTTATAGAACTGGAGACTCTGCTGGGGACTTACTTAAAAGTGGGGTTACCTTAGGGCTAGATCACCTTTACTTGCTTTTCATTGTTTGACTTGCTTGCTTTATATTATGGTTCCTTGCTTGGGCTTATTTTGATCCTTTACCCGTATCTGGGGCACCTTTTAGGCAAGTAGCAACAAATTGTGGAAAATGTGCAGGGTATACCGACATGGTCAAAGCAATAACTATGTTAGTGTGACACATTTGTTGGTACCGGTAGCCCTTGAGTAGTCAAGGAGAATACGGGGCCGCTGTGTGGTGTCATGAAGCACTAACTGACTTTAGAACCTTACTTGAACAACTTGGCCATTAGGAAGTAGTGAGATAGCCGGCTTTGGTGCAGTCCGTAGTTGGTTGATACTCGATGCTACGCTCATTGAGATCGGACTTTTGGGATATTTCGGTCACCATTAAAGAGGCTTACGCTAAAACAATGCCCGATGAAGAAAGATCAGTGATATTGAGATCCCCTAAAACCCGATTACTACTATTAGGACGGGTTAAGCCAACTAAACTTTAAGAGGGTACTTACCTATCAAACTCCATGCAATCCTAACCTAAGGACTTGTCTGCTTTGTGTGTATATGACTATCTGTACATAACAACTTGCTTTGCATACTTGTACATAACATCATGACATCATACCATAGCATTTTCAATAACCATTTCAAGGATCTCATGGACTTTGATGCAGGGTCATGTTGAACCAGACGCCTGTCAAGGGGAAAAATGATTCATTCTCTAATCAAACACCGTCAAGACCAAAGCACGGTAACTTGAGTCAAGGGCTACTGCCCACTTGACACGGTGAGCTTGATTCTCGTGGAAGGACATCCACTGATACGAAGTTATCCAATCAAAGATGTTGATCAAAATTCAACTTCTAACATCTTCTTGTGTTTACCCCGCGAGATCCTTGAAAACATGCATCCACATACCATGCATCATATCATGATAGGTTTCTCCCATACAAGTCTCCTTATCTTCATACTGTTTATTTCAGTAAGATGGATATGGAACAAACCATGAAGGATCTTCAAGCACAAAATACCCAATTCCAACAAATGTTCCTGGCTATGGCTAAGGGGCAAGAGGACCCGAAGACTCTCATTCTTAAAGACAAGAAGAAAAAGACAAAGAAGTTAATAGGCGTCCTGAATTTGGGGAGAAGACTTAGAGGACCAGTCAAGAGAGCTCTAGATCTCTTAACTCCATCAAATGAGGGGAATAATCATGAAGAAGATAATATCCCGGGGATTGATGAAGATCTGAGGAATAATATCCTCCTTCTGATGATAAATACAAATAGTTGGAGGATCGCCTCAATGTTATGGAGATTCAGCAGATACCTGGCTTGGACTTTGAAGAGTTAGGGTTAGTTTCTGGAGTGATCATCCCACCAAAGTTCAAAATACCTACTTTTGCGAAGTATGATGGGTTTTCTTGTCCTAAGATGCATCTGAGATCTTATGTCCGCAAGATCCAGCCTCACACTACTGACCGAGAGCTATGGGCCCACTTCTTCCAAGAAAGTTTAGTTGGCACTCAACTGGAGTGGTTCTATCAGTTAGAAGGAACCAACATTCATACTTGGGAGGACTTGGCTGCTGCTTTCTACAAGCAGTGCCAATACAACGCTGATCTTGCACCAACTCCTATGCAACTACAGAGTATGGCCATGCATCCCAACAAGGGTTTCAAAGAATACGCCCAAAAGTGGAGAGACCTAGCTGGCAGGGTGCAGCCAACCTTAACTGACAAGGAGATGATTGACATCTTTATGGGAACTTTGATGAGACCTTTCTTTAATCACCTGATTGAAAGCTCTTTAGCCGGGTTCACCGAGTTAATACTGACTGGAAAAAGAGTCGAACTGGCATCAAAAGCAGAAAGATCCAAGGAGCTACATCCTTTGATACTCAGAAAATCCATACAATGGAAAGAAAGAGTCCAATGTTGTTTACGACCAAAAGGGTCATAACAAGAGAAATCATGACCAACATGTAGGGGAAGTCCTGATCTCTGGTCCTGCATCGCAGTGACAACAACAAAGGGGAAATCAACGAAGGCAAGACGAGCCCAAAAGATAGTTTACTAACATTAATATGCGGTTGTCTCAAGCACTGCAACACTTGTTAAAGATGAATATGATTACATTGATATGACCTCATCCAAACCCTAAAACTTCTTCTCCTAACTACAATCGTGATGCAATATGTGCATATCATTCTGGCAGTCCTGGGCATGATACTAACAATTATTGGGCACTGAAATACAAGATTCAAAACATGATTGATGCCAAGGAGATCGAGTTCGACCCTTCAGAGACTCCTAACGTAATCACCACTCCCATGCCAAATCATTGAGCGTTCCAGTTCATTTTGAATTTTCAATTATAATTTCTTTTGCTATTCAAACACTTATCTATTAACGTTAAACTATGTTTCATTAATGCATCACATATGTTTGTCTTGAATTCATCAGTTAGTTTTCATTATATTTAAATTATGATTTTTGCTCCCTTTATGAATATTCAACTCTTGTTTCCAAAAGTTGCAAGCCTTTAGAGGGAGGATGACAAAAACAATGCCATAATTTCATACAGTATGCTTTTGGACAGACCTTGCTGACGATATACATTCGTTCTTTCAATTCCTAAACACTGGAGTTATAAGGAAGAGAATCCCTAATTAACCTCTTTGAGCCAAAGAAGCAGGGGTTTTCTTTTTCACACAAATTGAAACCTTTAATCAAAACCTGGGGCAAGGTAGTTTCTCAGTTAATTCAAACGCGCGTGATACCAAAAATATCCTTCTGAGTCAAAAGACGGTGATGCTTCATCCCATAATCTAGACAGTCATTATCTCCCAAGAGAAAAGCCCACTAAGTCAAAACCCATGAAGGAGACTTAAGAAAAACTAGGGCATCCCGCTGACTGTAATCTCAAAACAAGAATAGTCAGGCAAAAATCAAGGATAACAAATCAAAAAGAAGTCACTACAAATCCTCAATAACATGAAAAGTGTTGCAAAAATAACCGTCTTCCAAAAGATACACTTCCAAACATCTGAACCATCATTCTAGATTCAATAGGAGTTCAAACGCACCATTAACTGAGTTTAGGACTGAAGAACATAACGAAGAACATGTGGGTACAAATACACTTTGAGCCTTATCCTTTGTTTCTTAAACCGTGAACCAAACCACTATACAACCTTTCAAAGTCCTAATTGAAGCACAAGTTAGTTCGAAAGTGTACTATCATAAAAGGTATCCTGACTCCTGTAAGGTTTACTCTAAATCCTGAGTTGAATTTTCTTACAAAAATTATTTTATCTTGCTAAAACCCATTTTCAAAACTTCAAGACAAGCATAAACTTTGCATTATTTGAATATCTTTGTTTGCATATAGCGATTTGTTTGACAATAGAGAAATTCACACAACAAATATCCAACGAACGAAAGCTCTCTCAGTGGACAAAATCACTTCAAATGGGATGACACTTCCAATGATAGATCTCCTGTAAGAAAGGGGGCATCAGCATGATCACTGTCCAACACATCTGGGGTAGTCAAGGAAAGATTCCAAGAAATCTCCCAAGAAATTCCGAGTAACCAGGGGCAGGTATTTATCTGAATCACTTGGGGCATTGAACGTGAATTCCAATAAAGGGTTACGTACGGTCAAACAAATATTTCCTGGTTGTGCTATAAACACTTGCTACTGGGGGTAGTGACAAATCTCCCACCAAATCCTTTTCATAAGGGTGATCCCCAGCCGAAGTTTCAATCTCTGAAAACTTCTCCCCAACTGAGTCGATCCCAAGAATCCTCGAGGAGTTCTGCCAAAAGAAAACACTTCTCCAACAGATTCGCGACATGGTTTATTTCCCCAACAGACAACAAGATTCTCCAGCTTGAATTTGCCTCTCAGACTATCACAAATCAAGGGACCACCACTCCTCTTCCCCAGTAGACCGCTCTACAATCCCCTAGATAACTCCCCAGTAGAGCAACGGACAGCTGAAACTCCTGAACTCCTTTCCCCAAGCAGGAATCAACACTCTCCACAGAGTTTTCTTCCCAAGCAAAATCAACATTCCCCAACGAAGTTCTCCTTAAACAATAAAACAGGAATCCCTAGCGGAAATTTTTTAAAAAACAAGGTCTGGAAAGGTGTGCATACTCTTCATCCCCAATGGCTATCTGGGGTTCAACTTCCCAAAACTCCCCAGCACTTGTCAAGGATTTATTTTCCAAGACAAAATTATATTCCGACAACATTTCATGCATGATAAATGCATACAACATAATCTCATTTATTTTGAGAAACATCATTACGCCATTATTGTACCCCAAAATTTCCCCTCTCATTTCTCAAGAAATCTCTCATAAGATCTCCATTGGTTCAAGACTACATAAGGTTTGATCAGCTCAAGACACCTCCTCAAGCACTGATGGCTCAAATTAGGGTTTGAGTTTGCACAAGGACAAATGGACTTTTAATGCCCTATATGACTTTCATGGATCATTAGGGACCCCCAAGATTGCTCATGCCAAGTTTTAAGCTTTGGATCACATTTTTGCTCAGTCATTTGATAAGATGACCTAAAATAAGCTGTATTGGATAAAAAGTCAAATATGGTCAATTTGCAGTAAAACTTCATAATTTTTGGTCCATATAAACATTATGAACTCATATAGGTCAATTGATCAAGTTTGGATCATAATTCCTCAAAGAATTTGATCAGAACACCAAAAGGGAAAAATTAGGGTTTTGATTGAGAAGGCCCAGTTCTTGACTTTTGACCAAGGAAATGACTTATTGGGTTAAGACATGATCTCAAGGATTCAAATGAAACATCTTAACCTAATTGCATAGTTCAAATCACCTCTCAATATTATTGGATTGACAGATGAATTTCAGTCAACTGATGAAAAGTCAACTGTACACTGAAAAGTCAAACTTTAACTTTTTGATCAAAATCAAGTTTCAAAAATCATATTTCATAAAGACATGTCCAAATATGAAAATTGTTCATCAAGAAATTGAAAAGTCAAAGTTACCTTTGAAAATTCAAAATTCTAAGACTTAGAATTTTTTCTAAGTGTTAGAAAGTTCATATTTTTTCATAACTTTGTGCCAAATTTCCACCATGATGCAAGATGATTCGAGGGAAACTTCCAACATGAAAGTTGTAGATCTCAATGAGATATAAAACATTGTAGGGAAGAAATTTTTCTAGAAATTCTTGGATTTCAAGTTATGAATTTGTGAAGACATTCTCATGAAACTTAAACACAGTGAAATTTTGTGCTAGTTGGGCAGATTTTTGGTACCAACTTCATGGCAACTTTTCACCTAGTTCCAAATTAAATCTTCAAAAATGTCCAACATGAAGGTTGTAGGGGATGTTACAAGCTTTCCAAAATGTCCAAGAAACTCATCAAGACCATACTTGAGCCAAGAGAATTGAAGGCAAGAAGTTAGGGTTTCAAACTTGTTTTGCAAGATATGTTTTGTGATGAAGATGAACCAAATCCATAGCCATGCTACATAATCTTCACTTTGCAGGCCTCAAAATTGTTTGTCACTCCATAATTAATGGTTTACAAAACTGATTATGCCCTTATCCAAGTGTTTTAAGCTTTGTCCAAACTAATTTGCCATTTTGGGGAGAAAGTAACATATCCATTCTTGTAAAGCAAGCTTTATGCACAAAGTCAGCTTCTTGAGATCCTAACTTGTTTTATTTGAGTACACTCCATCCACAAAGTCAAAGGCATTATGTTTAAAGTGGTTAATAACTCTATGAACCAAGTACAAAGGCATGGAAACTTGTGTTGTCAAAAAAATCACATGTTGAGCTTAAACATGTAAATTCAAATTCTGACTTGTTGTAGCACACAAAACCTCTTGCTTATAAATATATACACTATTTGCAAGTTAGGACACAAATGCACAAGTCCTCAAACTCTCCTAAACTCAGAACTGCATAACAAACCTCCATTGTTGCATATTCTGACCAAAAACTCCAAAATCAGAATCCACTCGTGCGTTTCTTGGCTTTTCACTTCCAAAAGTTCCTAAACATCATCTACAAACAATCCCACACCTGTTACACGATTGTAACACCATCTTCATCAACTTCCACAACAAAAAAATAGAGCTTGCATCTTGACTTCTCTAGCACGATTCAAGCACTCCAAACATCAAGTAAACATTGCATTAGCTTCATGGGAACTTGAGGAAGCTAACCTGATCATCACCATCATTTGAAACAAGCTCGAACTCATTTCACGATTTCCAGTTTTTGAGGTATTTTTCTGAACTTTCATCTCTTCATTTAGGCTTTGTTAGGCTTTCATTTTCAAAAATAAAATGTAGATATCTTTGCCCTGAAGCTGTACATATTCGTAGTTTTCATTTATATGGCCTGAGCTTAGAGAATTTTAGATTTGAATCTCTGAAAAAAGTTAGGTCAGGATTTGGTACTTTTATAAATTCATGTTCATCTTTGAGAATTAGTTTAAGTTATTTACATATTTAGAATCGTGGTGAAATTTCTAACAAGTTTGATGTTGGAAGTTTTGAGAATGGATGAGAAATGAGTGAGTTACAGGGACTCTGGCTGGAGGTTGAAGATAAAGTCATTTCTAGGACTGGATTTGTGTTATATATTTATGATTTTGTTTAAGTTAACAGATGTACAACCACCCCAATGGTAAAGGCAACGCGCGTTTATGGTCAAGATCATGGGTTCAAGTCCCAGCGCTGCCTTTTGTCATATTTTTCAACATTTTCCTTTGTTTTGTCACACAACATACACGCCTGGGCCTAAGGCCATTGGACCTTGCATTTTTTGCTTATTCTCACCCCCTGCCTGCTTGTCACAACACATGCCCAAATTTCTTTTTTTTTTTAATTTTATTTTTTCTGATTACAAAAAACACCATTGGGCCAGGCTTCAAACAAAACTGTTTTTTTCTAACATACACCCTAAATGCCATTTTCACACCCTGAATTTTATTTTTATATTTAATTTAATTTAATTTTTCTTTATTATTATTATTATTATTATTTTTATAATAAAAATCCAAAAAAGAGTTTATTTATTTATATATCTAATATATTTATATTCACTTATATTTTATTCCTTTAAAAAACAAAAAGACAAAAATATTTTCTTAAACAAACTTAATTTCTTTTTCTTGATAAATTAATAATTAGATTCAGGTTTAATTATTTTCTCTTTTAATTAAAATAAACTTAGAATTTAGGTTTTCTTTTAATTAATTAATTTCCTTACTATTTTTATTAAACTTAAAACATTTTCTAAAAAAATCCTAAAAAATGCCTTCTAACTTAATTTCTTTTCTTAATTAGTTTATGTTTAATTTCATTTATATTAATTACTTCTTTTAGTTAATTAGGTCAAAACCAAACTCTTTCCTCAAAAACCAAACAAAAATCCATTTCTTTTCCATTTATATCCTTGCACATTATATTTTCATTTCTTGTACATTATTCAATATGGTTGTAATAGATAATTAGGTTTAATTTCTTACAATCCTCATTTGTAAATTTGTATACCCCATCCCCAAATGATGTAATAGCGTAGTAAGTTTACTTTTCGCAATTTATCGCTTTCATATAAATGCTAGTAATTAGGGTTTGTATGGAAAAATAAAAATCAACAAGTAGATAACCCTAACGAAAGATTAAAAGCATGAAAAATAAACACACTACTCACACATGCACCCTTAAGGTTAACTCCACTTGTTGCCTAAAAAATGGTCATGTTATGCATGTGGGGTGTCTTAGCAAAAACAATCAAAAATACAAGATCATAGTCCCTCGATGACGCTTCAAATGTTTCCTTTCAAATGATCTTAGTCCCTCAAAGATAAATGCTAAGATATCTCACAACATTGTTATCATGACTATACGATGACCCACACCCGTCCCTTTACATCCAAAGATAAGGCTTCTTACCAATCAATGGTAAGATAGCAATATCAAAGGAAAGGAGGAAATGAATAAAAGACTTTTGAGTAGGTAGAAACGTTCTTAGTTGATTGCTCACTTTCAAAACAAACACACACCAAACACTTTCAAAACATGAAGTATTTTCAAAAGTCCAACACTTTGTATACGTTCTTACATAACGAGAACCATTACAAAGTTTGCCTAAACAAAGGCGCCTTTTCAAAAATACTTTCAAAAACCACCACAAAGCACGTTTTCAAACAAAGCAAGTGATTTAGGAAGCAACTAAGAGTCCATAGATAACTATGGATGAAAAGGGTGCTAACACCTTCCCTTTTCATAATCTACCCCCCGAACTCAAGAAATAATCTCAAAGGTCTTTCCTGTTCTTTTCCACCTTTCCTTTTGGATAAAAGAAAAGTCGATGGCGACTCTTGCTAACCGCAACAATTGCGATCAAACACAAAATAACCCAAGTCAGTTCTCGCACCGTATTACAGTCGTGAATTTCATACACCATGACATTGCATACATCTAACTCTTTACCTTTTTCAGGAAAGATCAAACAACAGGTAACTATCATCAATAATTTTCAACAGTTCCAGATTAATACCTGTAACAAACCAGAAAAACTATCTACATAAGAAAATTGAAGATTAATACATGTAACAAGCCAGGAAAACTATATTTATTTCTAAGGTCAAAGATCAATACCTGAAACAAGCTGGGGAAACTATCTACATAGACTCATCATGAAGCAACCCTACCCAGGTTCCTTCTCATTTCCAGATGCAGTTTTACCCGGACTCATCATGAAGTAACCCTACCCAGGTTCCTTCTCATTTCTAGATAAATTTTTACACAGACTCATCATGAAGCAACCCTACCCAGGTTCCTTCTTATTTCCAGATGCAGTTTTACCCAGACTCATCATGAAGCAACCCTATCCAGGTTCCTTCTCATTTCCAGATGCGGTTTTACCCGGACTCATCATGAATCAACCCTACTCAAGTTCCTTCTCATTTCTAGATGCAGTCTTATCCGGACTCATCATGAAGTAACCCTACCCAAGTTCCTTATCATTTCCAGATGCAGTGTGTTGTACCCAAAATTTACCCTCTCATTTATCAATAATTTTCTCACAAGATCTCCTTGGATTCAAGACCGCACTAGGGTTTGATCAGCTTAAGACACCTCCTTAAGCACTGATGACCAAAATTAGGGTTTGATATTTCACAAGGATAATTGAACTTTAAATGCCCCATATGACTTTCATGGATCATTATGGACCCCAAAGATTACTCATGTCAATTTTCAAGCTTTGGATCACACTTTTGCTCAATCAATTGAGCAATTGACCTAAAAATTAGTTGTATTGGGGAAAAAGTCAACCATGGCCAATTTACAGTCAAACTTCATAATTTTTGATCCCCATCAACATTTTAAACTAATATGTATCATTTGATCAAGTTTGGACCATAATTCCTCAATAAATTTAATCAAATCTTCAAAAGGGCAAAATGGTCAAAATTAAGGTTTTGACTGGGAAAAGCCAATTTCTGATTTTTGACCTAGAAAATGGTCAATTGGTTCAAGGCATGATCTCAAGAGTACAATTTCATCATTTTGACCTAATGACATGGTTCAAAACATTGCAAGTCCATTGGCTTGACAGATGAATTTTTTAGTCAACTGATCAAAAGTCAACTGTATACTGAAAAGTCAAACTTTAACTTTTTGGTCAAATTCAAGTGCCAAAGATCATAATTCATCAAAACATGTCAAAATATGAAACTTATTCATCAAGAAATTAAAAAGTCAAGATTTCATTTTGAAAAGTCAAAATTTCTAAACTTAGAAATTTTTCTAAGTGTTGGAAATTTCTTATTTTTTCATAACTTTGAGCAAACCTTTCACCATGATGTAAGATGATTCAAGAAAAACTTACAACATGAAAGTTGTATATCTCTATGAAATCTAGAACTTTTCTTCACACAACTTCTTCCAAAAGTGCATGGATCTCAAGTTATAATTTTATCAATATGTGGTCATGAAACTAAACACTTAGTGAAATTTTGCCCTAATTTGGTCAGGATTTTGACCCAACTTCATGGCACTTTTCATATAGTTCCAAGGGGAATAACCAAAATAAATTCAAAGATGGGTTGTAGAGCACATTGTAAGCTTTCCAAAATGTCAAAGAACTCCTTGAGATCATTATCGAGTAGGGAGAATCAAAGAGATGAAGTTAAGGTTTTATCAATTTAATTACAAGTCATTTTAGTGGTGAACAAAATTCAAATTCAAACTATGCTGCATAAACACTACTTTGCAGGACTCAAACTTGTTAGGCACTCCATAATTAATGGTTTACACAGCTATTAGAGACCTCACTTCAAGCATTAAATGCATGGACATGCTTTTTATCCATTTTTGGAAGAAAGGTTACATTGCCATTTTGATAAAGTGACTCTTTGTACAAAACTTGTTCTTGAGCCTTGCACTTGTTCTCTTCTGATCAAACAGGTCCTATAACTCATGAGAAATGTTTCAAACACTTAAAATCACCCATCCCATGCCTGTACCTCTCCTTGAAACTTGTTTCCCTCTTTTCTTCAAAATCAAGTAACCTAGCCAAAAGCTAGAAACTTGTACTTCTGATTGTCTAAAGCTCTCAAACACTTTTATTTATACATACACAAACCATTTGACACAAACACACAAATGCTTAAGCTTTGAAAGAACCAAAAAACTTAGAATTACACTACACACTTCCATTTTCATACAAATTGACCAAAAACTTGAAACTCATAATCTACTCGTGCATTTCTTGGCCTTTTGGTTTCTAAAGTTTCTAAATATCATATAGAGTTGATCCCACACTCTGTTACAGAAATGTAACTCCATTCACACCATCCTCCATTTTCAAAAACTCAGCTTTGCACATTGACTTCTCCAGACCATTTCAGTCATCCATTGTTCATGCTAATCATTGCATTAGCTTCCTGGGACCTCAAGGAAGCTAACCTGATCATCACCATCACTTGAAACAAGCTCAAACTTAAAACACGATTTCCAGTTTTGAGGTAAGTTTTCTCAACTTTGAACTCTTCATACATGCATCATCAATAGTTTATTTGTGAACAAAACATGTAGATATCATTGCCCTAAAGCTAACCATGTCCATAGTTTCCATTAATTTTGCTTGAGCTTAGAAAATTTTGAAAATGAAATTTCTGAGATTTTTAGAGTTCAAATTAGGGCCATTGAAATTCATGCTTATCTTTGATCTATAGTTTTAATGCTTTACATTTCTGAAACCGTGAGAAAATTTGCTACAAGTTTCATGTTTACAGTTTTCATTTTTGATGAGAAATGAGCAAGTTACAGCTGGTACGGCTGGAGGTTGAAGATGAAGTCATCATGGTGCATCTTGCCTTACATATTTATTAATTTGCCTATGTTAACGGATGTATAGCCACCCCAGTGGTAGAAGCGCGCACCTGTAACCTTTGTGACCTGGGTTCGAGCCCCAGTGGTACCCTTTTAATTTTTTCACATTTTTGCTTTTCTGATTTTTGTCTTTTTGGCAGGCGCTGGGCCTCTTTGGGCCTGGCTTGTTTTTTTTTTTAATTTTTGCTAGCTAACCCCCTACAGGCTGTTTGCACCCCTGACCCAAGTTTATTTATTTTTCTTTTTATTTTTATTCATTTCATTTTTATTCTCTTAAATATTTTTCCTAATATTAAAAAATCACAAAAAAAGAGATTTTCATTTTAACTTAGTTTATTTAATTTTTCTCACAAAAAATATTTTATTTAACTACACATTATTTATTTTTATGGACTAGTCTTGTAAATTAAATCAAAACTAGGTTAGTATTTATTTTCTCTTTACACCTATTAAAATATATTATTTAATATAAAAAAGGCTAAAAATATTTTATAATACTATAAATATTTTCAAGACAAAAATACCAAAAAAAAACACTTTTCTCATAAACTTATTTTCTTTTATTTTAACTAATAGATTTAGGGTTTTGTTTAAAAATCTTTTCTTAAACAAATTTAGGGTTTACCTTTTTTTATTAATTATTTTCTTTAATTAATTAGGTTAATACAAAATCCTTTTCTCTAAAAAATCCAAACAAATATCCATTTACTTCACATTTTATATTTTTGTACATTTATTCACTTTTGTACATTGTATCCATTTAATTTCTTGTACATTGATACCCATTCAATATGGTTGTAATAGACTAACTAGGTTTACATTTTTGCAATCCCCATTCAATTTGTATACCCCCTCCCCACAAATGTTGTAATAGTGTAGTAACTTTAAATTTCGCAATTTATCGCTTTTATATATAACATGCTAGTAATTAGGGTTTGTATGGAAAGACTAAAACCAATACTTAGAAAACCCTAATTCAAGACAAAAACAAGCATGAAAACAATACACTTGCACACAAGCACCCCTAGGGTTATTCCACTTGGTTGCCTTATACAAAATGGCCATATTACGCATGTAAGGTATCTTAGCAAAAAAAAAAGCAAATACAAGATCATAGTCCCTCGATGACGCTATCTAAGTTGCCTTAAAAATGATCTCAGTCCCTCAAAAAGAATGCTAAGGTACCTTGAAACATTGCTAATCATGGTTATACGATAACCCACGCCCGTCCCGTTTACATCCAAAGATAGGGTTGCTTACCAAATCAATGGTAAGACAACAATGTCAAAGGAAAAGAAAATAAATAAGAAAGACTTTTGAGTAGGTAGAATGCTCCTAATTACTTGCTCAATTTCAAAACAAAATATCCTTGCTATTTTCAAAAACGAACACCTACACTTTCAAACATCTTACAAACTTGAAAACATTTTCAAAAGATCAAACATCTTTGTATACATTCTTACAAACAAGAATCATTACAAAGATTGCCTAAACAATGGCCTCTTTACAAAATACTTTCAAAAACCACACCAAGCACAATTTCAAACAAAAGCAAGTGATCTAGCAAGTAACTAAAAGCCCATGGAAAACCATGGATGAAAAGGATGCTAATATCTTCCCTTTTCATAATCTATCCCCCGAACTCAAGAAATAATCTCAAAGGTCTTTCTTGTGCTTTTTCACCTTTCCTTTTGGATAAAAGAAAAGTCGGTGGCGACTCTTGCTAACTGTAACATTTACGATAAAATGCAAAACCATCAAGTCAGTTCTCCCACCGTATCACATAACTGGCGACTCTGTTGGGGAAAATTCTAAAAGTGGGGTTACCTTAGGGTTAGATCACATTTACTTGCTTGCATTGTTTGACTTGTATGCTTTACATTATGGTTCTTTGTTTGGGTTTGAATCCTCTACCCGAATTTGGGATACATTATAGGTAAGTAGCAATACGTTGTGGAAACTGTGCGGGGTATACCGACGCGGTCTAAGCAATAGCTACGTTAGTGCGACATATTTGTGGGTACCGGTAGCCCTTGAGTTAATAAAGGAGAATACGGGGCCGTTGAGTGATGTCATGAAGCACTAATGAACTTTTAGAACCTTTACTTGACCAACTTGGCCTTTAGGATGTAGTGAGATGACTGGCTTTAGTGCAGTCCGAAGTTGGTAGATACTCGATACTACACTCATTGAGATTTGATTTCTTGGGATATTTCAGTCGCCATTAAAGAGGCTTGTGCTGAAACAATGACCAAGGAAACAAACCAGTGATATTGAGCTCCTTAGAACCCGGTTACTATTACTAGGACAGGTTTGAGCCAACTAAACTTCAAGAGGGTACTTACCTATGACACTCCATGCAAGCCTAAACCTAAGGACTTGTTTGCTTTGTTTGTATATACATAATTGTACATAACATCATGAACATCATAACATCATACATATTTACTAACCATTTCAAGGATCTTGGGATTCACCTTTGTTCTTGTTTTGTAGGACATGGATTCTATTCGCAGGAAAACATTTCAAGTCAACCTTGTAAGGATCCCTCCACAACTTAAGGAACTAGCTTCAAGAATTCCTGGAAACTCTCCATTAACCGAGAGACATGGTCGCCTACTTAACTTGGTCACCTCCAATACATATGAGGACATGATGAAAGTGCTTTTTCAGTTCTTTGACCCCTTACACCATTGCTTCACATTTCCCGACTATCAACTTGTGCCTACTTTGGAAGAATTCTCCCGACTCTTGAGAATTCCCATTCTCAATCAACTACCTTTCAACGGTACGGAAAGAGACCCAAATCCAGAAGAGATTGCTCAAGCTCTACACTTGCACTCATCTGATGTCACAACTCATTGGGAAACGAGGAGTGGTGTCAAAGGTTTCATAGCAAAGTTCTTGTTCGAGAAAGCCCAAAACTGTTGGAACTCCTTGGATTTGCAAGTCTTTGAGGAAATTATGGCTCTCCTCATTTATGGGATGGTTTTGTTTCCAAATCCTGACCAACTCATAGATGTGAACACCGTCAAAATCTTCATGTCCCACAACCCGGTGCATACTTTGCTAGGATACATCCTACACTCTATCACACTCGCACTATGAGGAAAAAAGGTGTCCTTATGTGTTTCACTCCTCTCTTGGCAAGATGGTTTATTTCACATCTTCCCCAATCTGTAATAAAGAACGAGCAAGGTTCAAGGTGGTCACAAAGATTGATGATGCTCAAACATTCAGACATTCATTGGTGCTCCCGATCCATAGAGAATGTTACTATTGTTGACTGTTGTGGAGAATTTCCTAATGTCCCTTTACTTGGCATTAGGGGAGGTATCACCTACAACCCCTGTTTAGCTTTAAGACAGTTTGGTTACGCCCGAAGGGACGGCCCACATGAGATGCTGATTCAAGGTTTGGTATTTAACTACGACAACGACGATCAAGGTCTTTGCCATAGATTTATCCGAGCTTGGAGGATGTTGAACAAGGTAGATAGCAAGACTTTGGGGCATAAAAATTCCATCCCTATTGAGCCTTACCTCAAATGGGTACGAACTCGTGCTCAGAGTATTGTGATGCCTTATCCCTCCATTCTCCCAGTAATCATTGAGCCTATCATGGAAGAAGATGTTCCATATACTATCCTACATCCTGACATGCCCACCTCTCTTGAAGACCTACAAAGGGATTGGATACAACTCAAGGGGGAGCGAGATACTTTCGAAGCCCAATTCTACGCAAGCGAGAAGAAGGTTTTGTAACTCACTAGGCTACTTCATGAGGAATAGAATATGATTGCCTACATTGCACCAAAGAGGATGCGTACTACCTTTTTATCTTAGAGTTATTGTATTATTTTGCCCAAGAAGACATTGATGTACTCGAGCTTTAATCTATTAGTATAACGTGTGTTTCCTTTTTTGTCTAAAACAAAATTGAATCTTAAAATCCTTGAAATCATTGCATATGCATTTACCATTCATCATAACATAAGCATGTTTCTTGCAACAAGTCTCCTCATATCTCTACTGTTTATTTCAGTAAGATGGATCTCGAGTAAACGGTGAAGGACCTCCAAGCTCAGAATGCACAGTTTCAACAGTTGTTCTTAACTCTGGCCAAAGGATAAGAAGAGTTAAAGACCTTGCTGGTTGAGGAGAAGATAAAGAAGAAGAAGAAAATAACTGGAATTCTGAACATGGGAAGAAGATTCCAAGGGAAAACAAGAAGGGCCTTAGACATTGCAACAACATTCGATGAGAAAGATAATCAAGATGGGAAGGGAAAGGAAACAGTTGTTCAATCTGATTCAGAAGAGGAAGAGGAAGAAGAAGACTATTCTGAAGAATAATACCCTCCAGCCAACGACAAGTATAAGCATCTAGAAGAACGATTGAGTGCAATGGAAATCCAAAAAGTGCCTGACTTGGACTTTAAGGAGTTGGGGTTAGTATCGTGGGTTGTCATTCCTCCAAAATTCAAAGCACCTGTGTTTGCCAAATATGACGGAGTTTCATGCCCTAAAATGCATCTCTGGTCCTATGTAAGGAAAATCCAGCCCCATACTGCTGACAAGGACTTATGGGTACACTACTTCCAAGACAGTCTGTCTGGAACTCAACTTGATTGGTTCTATCAGTTAGAAAGAGCCAATGTTCATAACTGGGAAGATCTTGCTGCAGCCTTTTACAAACAATACCAATACAATGCTGATTTTGCACCTACCCGTACTCAACTCCAGAGTATGGCCATGGTTTCAAGTGAAGGCTTCAAGGACTATGCGCAAAAATGGAGGGACTTGGCCGGAAGAGCTCAACCTCCCATATCTGAAAGAGAGTTGGTAGACATGTTTTTGGGCACCTTGTCTGGTCCCTTCTTCAATCAGTTAATTGGGAGTTCATCGACAAGTTTTAATGAATTGATATTGACCGGAGAAAGGGTAGAAGCCGGGATAAAG
This sequence comes from Vicia faba, assembly GCA_948472305.1. Classification (NCBI taxonomy): domain Eukaryota; kingdom Viridiplantae; phylum Streptophyta; class Magnoliopsida; order Fabales; family Fabaceae; genus Vicia; species Vicia faba. Next base: position 712,350,065 of record OX451737.1, read on the forward strand.
AATGGAAAGATTCAAAAAGATGCATCCTCTGATGCTGTAAGAAAGCCATTCATCGGAAAGAAAGAAGTGGTTGATGTATATCCTCAGACAAATCAAGACAGGGCCAAACATCGTCCAATGGTGGGGGCTGTTATGATTCCTAAACCTGCACCTGATCAGGAAAGAAATAACCAACAAAGAATGGAAAGACCAGTCAGACAATTCACCAGAATTAATATGACACTACCTCAAGTATTGATATATTTGTTAAGATCTAACCTAGTGACTTTGAAATAAGCTCCAAAGAACCCTAACACAACCTCTGCTCACTATCATCCTAATGCCCGTTGTGCATACCACTCTGAGAGTCCCGACCATGACACTAAAAACTGTTGGTCTCTAAAGAACAAAGTACAAGACCTCCTTGAAGCCAAAGATATTGAATTCGATGCGCCAGAAAAGCCCAATGTCATTTCCGCCCCTATGCCCAAGCACGGCCATAATAGCAACGCCATTGAGGAAGATATGTTTGTTACTTCAGTTGATGAACTTGTGACCCTACTCCTAACCATCAAAAAGAACTTATTGAATGCCAGTGTTTTCCCAGGCTGTGATGAAAGCTGCCATTTCTGTTTGTCCTCACCAACCAGCTGTCCTTTATTGAAAGCAGGCATTCAGTGCCTAATAGATAACAAGGAAATTTTGTTCAAGAAGGCTTCAATTCCAACTGTTTCTTATAATGATGTCTCCATCGTTATCATTTCCGACAATTCTTCTAGGGTCTCCACCAAAAGACCCGTTAGAATTACATCAGTTCCAAAAGTAGCTCCTTTGATAATTACAATGCCTGGACCAATCCCGTATTCGTCAGACAAAATCGTACCATGGAATTATGGGGGAGATGTCTACTACCACGATATCAAGCAAGATTAGCCAGCTGCCGAAGATTCAAGTTATGAGAAGGTTTACTCCAATATAAGTAATATTGCAGGGACTATCAAGATTACGCGAAGCAGAAGGATATTCTCTCTAGAAATTGCTCCCCCAAAAGCAGTTTCTGGACCCGTAATCATTCCTGTTATTGTTGCTCCTTCAAAGGTTGTTCCCAGTTCTACAATCATCTCTACTCCTACTGACAAAGCTGATACAACCCCTGTTATCACTCCTACTGACGTTCCTGTTGCCGAGTCAACTGAGACTCAAGGTAAAAGTATTTTGATTGAGCTTGTCTGGACGAAGGCACAATCATTGGCTATCCCTGAGATCTCCCAGAAAGAGATGGAGGAAATTCTAAAGATCATAAAAAGAAGCGACTACAATGTATTCGAGCAACTGGGGCAAACTCCATCAAAAATTTCCATGCTGGCTCTATTACTATGTTCCGAGGCTCATGCAAAAGCCTTGGTAAAATTCCTGAAAACTGCTCATATACCCCAAGAAACATCTTCCGATCAGTTCCAGACTGCGTAGCCAGTTTGACTGCAGATAATGGCTTAGATTTTTCGGATGCTGATTTAACGCCAAGGGGGAGGAAGCATAATGAGGCATTGCATGTCTCCGTAGAATGCAAGGGCACAACTCTGGCTCATGTGTTGGTTGACACCGATTCGTCCCTGAATGTATTGCCTAAAAAGGCTCTTGATAGGATTGACTGTGAGGGATTGATATTGAAACCAAGCAACATAGTAGTGAGGGCATTTGACGGCTCAAAAAGGATGGTGCATGGGGAAGTGGATATCCCCATAAAGGTTGGAACCCAAACATTTGATTTAACTTTTTATGTAATGGATATTCTCCCTTCATATTCCTGCTTGCTAGGCCGACCGTGGATTCACAATGTTGGCGCTGTTATTTCTACGTTGCACCAAATGCTGAAATACCCGATTCAAGGGAAGATCATCACAGTTCATGGAGAAGAGGAGTATATGGTCATCCATCTCAATTCCTTCAGATATGTGGAGTTAGATGCTAAATTTATTGAAACTCCATTCCAGCACTTTGAAGAAGTCCTGCAAGAGGTGGCAGTGACCAAGGCTGTGTCTCAAGTTCCTAAAATCACAAGGCCTCCACTCAAGATGTCGTCTATGAAAGATGCTAAGGCAGTGATAGAATAAGGTGGGTGCACTATTTGGGGACAACTCCCAGATATCCCATACAAATCTGACAAATTTGGTCTCGGTTTCACTTCAGGTGCCCAGAAGGCTGTACACCGCGCTCGTGCCGGAGGACCACCCTTGAAGATCAACAACCACCAAGTTAATGCAATGGAGGATGATGAAGACAACTATGACCTAGAGGATTAGATTTTCCCAACTGTCAGTGGAGGGCTCAGCAACTGGGAGGCTAGAGACTTTATCCTGGTCACTTTTATCCCACAGTAATTTGTCTTTACATTTTGTTGGATCTGTAATATTAAAACAATTCAGACTCTCAAAACCTTGTGTCTTGCCCGAGGCACAATGGTCCATTTGTAAGGGTTATTATCTCATTTTCATATGACATCAATGAATTATGGATATTTTTGCATACAAACTTCGTTCTCATTGTTTTTATTTTTACATTTTCATTTCTTTCAAAGATAGATATACTTTTACACACACTCACACTCACAATGCAGGTCTACATCCATTCAGGATCCCATGGGTAACGGTTCTGCTATGGCTTTTGTGACTCTGAAAATCTAATCTACCAAGCCGAAGACAAAGGTGAGGAAGATTGTGAAGTACCAGGGGAACTTACCAGATTACTACAACAAGAAGAGAGAACCATTCATCCCCGCGAGGAACCAATGTATATAATCAATCTAGGTACCGAAGAAGACAAAAGAGAAGTCAAGGTGGGTACCAATCTAGAACCCAATGTCAAGGAGCGTCTGATTCAGTTGTTACACGAGCATGTTGAGGTCTTTTCCTGGTCGTATGAAGACATGCCAGGACTTGATGTAGATATTGTGGTACATCGTCTACCTACAAAAGAGGATTGCCCGCTAGTAAAAACAAAAGGTCCATCGAATGCGACCATATATGTCAGAGAAGATTAAAGCAGAAGTCATGAAACAATTCAACGCTGGATTCTTGGCCATCACCTCTTATCCGTAATGGGTTTCCAATGTTGTTCCCGTGCCCAAAAAGGACGGAAAGGTACGGATATGTGTGGACTACAAAGATTTGAATAGGGGAAGCCCTAAGGATGATTTCCCACTTCCCCACATTGATATTCTAGTTGACAATACGGCACAACACAAAGTGTTTTCCTTCATGGACGGTTTCTTAGGCTACAACCAAATCAAAATGGCGCCTGAGGACATGGAGAAAACAACCTTTGTCACACAGTGGGGCACATTCTGCTACAAGGTTATGTTGTTCGGACTGAAGAATGCCGGGGAAACCTATCAGCATGCCATGGTAGCTCTATTTCACGACATGATACATAATGAAATAGAGGTTTATGTGGACAACATGATAGCTAGATCTCAAACAAAAGAAGAGCATCTTGACCATTTACAGAAACTGTTTGAGAGACTAAAAAAATACAAGCTGAGGTTGAACCCAAATAAGTGCACATTTGGGGTAAGGTCTGGTAAACTCCTAGGCTTTGTCGTTAGAAATAAAGGTATTGAAGTAGATCCTTCCAAGGTGAAAGTGATACAAGAGATGTATGTTCTTCGTACTGAAAAGGAAGTCAGTGGATTCTTGGGACGTTTAAACTACATTTCTAGATTCATTTCTCACCTGACAGCCACTTGTGAACCGATCTTCAAACTACTGAAGAAAGATCAAGTAGTCAAATGGAATGATGAGTGCCAAACTGCTTTCGACAAGATCAAAGAATAACTGCAAGAGCCTCCTGTTTTGATGCCACCAGTCGAAGGAAGACCATTGATCATGTATCTGACCATTTTGGAAAATTCAATGGGGTGTGTGTTGGGTCAGCATGACGAGTCTGGCCGAAAAGAGCATGCTATTTATTACCTGAGCAAAAATTTTACCGACTGTGAAACAAGATATTCACTGCTCGAGAAAACTTGATGCGCTTTGGCATGGGCTGCTCGCCGACTAAGACAGTATATGCTGACCCATACTACCTTGTTGATATCTAAAATGGATCCAATAAAATACATCTTCGATAAGCCTACACTCTCTGGGAGAATAGCGAGATGGCAGATGATCCTGACAGAATATGACATACAATATACTACCCAAAAAGCAATAAAGGGCAGTGTACTAGCTGATCACCTTGCTCACCAAGCTGTGGAAGACTACCAGTCCATGAAGTTCGAATTCCCAGATGAGGATATCATGATGGTAAACAACTACGAAGAATTTAGGCCATATGATGGACCTGAACAAGGATCCCGATGGACCCTGGTTTTTGATGGGGGTATCTAACGCACTCGACAATGATATCGGTGTTGTACTCATATCTCCTAAAGGATGTCATACTTCTTTTATGGCAAGAATCTGCTTCAATTGTACAAACAACATGGTGGAATACGAAGCGTGCATCTTTGGTCTCAAAGCTGCCATAGACTTGGGGATCAAATCCTTGAGTGTATTCGGAGATTCAGCTTTGGTTATCAGCCAGATCAAAGGGGAATAGGACACCAAACACCCTAACCTTATCCCTTACAAAGAACATGTTTTGACACTGCTTCCACATTTTGAGAAGATTACCTTCGAGCACTTCCCGCGAGAAGAAAATCAGCTAGCAGACGCACTGGCCACAATGTCACCTATGTTTAAACTTAAATGGGATAACGAGGCTCCCCGAATTACCATTGAATGAAGGGATGAACCAGCACACTGTCACGAGATTAATACTGAAGAAGTAGTGGACCAACCTTGGTTTCACGAAGTCAAGAGGTATCTCGAAACCCAAGAATATCCAGAAGGAGCTTTAGTAAACGATAAGAAGTTCTTAAGGAGATTCTACGCTAAATTCTTCCTTAGCAATGACATTCTTTACAAATGCAACCATGACTCTGTGTTACTTCGGTGCGTAGACAAGGTTGAAGCTGAAAGGATCATGACTGAGTTACATGAAGGCACTTTTGGCACCCATTCCAGTGGGCATACAATGGCAAAGAAAATCCTACAGGAAGGCTATTACTGGTCTACCATGGAAGAAGATTGCTATCAACACTCTCAAACTTGCCATAAGTGTCAGATTTATGCTGATAAGGTGCACGTACCTCCGGTTCCTCTGAATGTCTTGACGGCTCCTTGGCCCTTTGCTATGTGGGGAATTGATATGATTGGGGAAATCAAGCCAAAAACCTCTAATGGATACCACTTCATCTTAGTGGCCATTGACTATTTTACCAAGTGGGTGGAGGCAGCTTCTTTCTCTTCCGTTACCAAGAATGTTGTCGCCTGGTTCATTAAGCAGAATATCATCTGTCGTTACGGTATCTCAGAGAGGATCATTACAGACAATGGTACGAACCTGAATAACACTATGATCACTGCCCTATGCGAGCAATTCAAGATCCAGCATCACAATTCTTCCCCTTACCGGCCAAAGATGAATGGTGTTGTCGAATCCGCAAATAAGAACATTAAAAAGATCATACGGAAAATGACAGTCACATACAAAGACTGGCATGAGATGTTACCATTTTCTCTCCACGTGTATCGTACCATAACTCGCACATCAACTGGGGCAACACCCTACTCTCTGGTATACGGCATAGAGGCTGTCTTGCCTATTGAGGTTCAGATCCCCTCTCTTAGAATTATGAAATATGCAGGGCTGAATAAAGACGATTGGATCCAGACTCTACTTGATCAACTAAAATTGATTGATGAGAAAAGGCTTACTGCCGTCTGTCATGGTCAAATGTATCAAAAATGGATGATCAAGGCTTTCAACAAGAAGGTCAGACGTCAAGTGTATCAAGTCGGGGATTTGGTGATCAAACGTATCATATTGCCGCAAGGTGATCCTAGGGGAAAATGGACTCCTACATACAAAGGACCACTTGTAATCAAAAACATATTCTCTGGTGGAGCAATGATCTTGACCACCATGGATGGCGACGACCTGACGCACCCTGCAAACGCAGACATAGTCAAAAGATACTACGCATAAGAGACCCGCTAGGTTGACACACCTAGGCAAAACAAGGGCATCCCGGTGAACCAAAAAGGTTCGGGCAAAAATTAGGGATAAAACAAAAAAATCTGTACACCCAGCAAGTTGAAAACCCGAAAGGGCGACTTGGGCAAAAAAGGGTTTCCCGGTGGACTGAAAACTCAAAAGGGCGGTCCAAGCAAAAGTTAGGTGTTGTACCCCAAAATTTTCCCTCTCATTTCATCAACATTTTCTTAATCACAAGACTCTTGGAACTCAAGATCAAGCTAGGATTTGCTCTGCTCAAGACACCTCCTTGCACTGTTGACCTAAATTAGGGTTTGAGTTTACACATGGATGTTTTGACCTATAATGCCTAAGGTGACTTTCATACTTCATGTTGGACTCATAAGTTTTCCCATACCAAGTTTCAAGCCTTGATTCAAATTTTTGCCCAATCAATTGGACAATTGACCTAGAAATCAGCTGTATTGGGGAAAAAGTCAACTGTGGCCAATTGACAGTCAAACCTCATGAAATTTGACCTACATCAACATTATGAACTCATATGAACCATTTGATCAAGTTTGGATCACCATTCCACAAGAAATTTGATCAGATCACCAAAAGGGCAAAATGGTCATTTTTAGGGTTTTGACTGTTTGACGTAGCCAATGGAAAACCAAGCTCACATATGGACTCAAGGACTAAATGAAATTGTCTTGACCCATTCAACAAGTTCAAAAGATCTCAAGTGCATAGGATTGACAAATGAATTTTTCAGTCAACTGATCAAAATTTGACTGTACACTGAAAAGTCAAACTTTGACTTTTTGGTCAAAATCAAGTGTCAAGAGTTATTTTTCATCAAGACATGTCAAATTATGAAACTTGTTCATAAAGAAACCCAAAAATGCAAATTAGGGTTTAAAATGGAAAATTTTCATAACTTAGAATTTTTCTAAGTTATAAAATTTTCTTGTTTTTTCCTAACTTTGTCCCATTTTTTCATCAAGATGCAAATTGATTCAAACAAAACTTGCAACATGAAAGTTGTAGTCCATCACAAGTCTACAACTTTGATTCACAAAGTTTTCTCAAAAGAAGCATGTAGCTCAAGTTATGATTTTTGGAACAAGGGTACCTAAAACTTTTAACTTAGAGAAAATTTGCCCTAATCTAGGCAGGATTTTAACCCATCTTCTTGGCCACTTTTCACATAGTTCCACTTGGAATTTCAAGTTGCATTGCAAATATGGATCATAGTACATGTTCCAATCTTTCTAAATTGTCCAAGAACTCCTCAAACAACCTTGTGGTTAGAGAGAATCGAATGCTTGAAGTTGGCAAAAACTCACTTTTGTCCATGGCCAATGCATGTTCATACAAATTTGCATTTTCAAATCTACATGTTTGGTGCTAGCTTGCAGGCCTCAAAACCAGTTTATACTCCATAATTTATTGCATAACCATTGAGTTAAGGGATTATCTTGTTCATGTGGACATTACATACAAAATTAAGCCCTAAATGGTAAAAGGTATATTGCCATTTTTGCAAAAGTTACTTTATGTCAAAACACTAAGCGTTGAGCCTTGAACAAAGATCTGAGACTGTAAATCAAATCCAGGGATTAGAGGGGCCAAGAGTGTTGTGTGCAGGTGGATAGGAGGGCCTGTACAAGGCTATAACATCACTTCCATTCTCTTGCTTCAAGGAGAAGAAAAGTTGCCAAACATACACCATCTCACATATCTGTTAAGACAAGCTTACACAAACATGGTAGACAAGTTCCATACCTCCCAACAAGCCTGAAACACGACCCCTTTGCCTCTCAAACTCCCTTGTACACAGAGTCACTGTTTTTCTGCAAAACAGGGCAAGTTCTGCATTTTGCAAGCCATAACCAAATTCCATCGTGCGTTTTGTCCAAAGATAGTTCAAACACCTTCCAATCAACTCACCTGAACTATCCCAGGCCCCCATTGCAAGTTGTAACACCTCTAACACACTTTGTCATTTTTGTTTCAAAGCTCTACAGGTTGAGTTCTACATCACGATTCAAGCTGTTTCAAAACAAGTCAAGCATTGGAAAAGCTTCCTTGGACCTCAGGCAAGCTCAAAAGAAGCTCAAACACCATTGAAGGTTGCTACGTTGTCCAGCTCGAAGTCAACTGAAACAGGTATTTCATGGACTTCTATCTCTCTATTTAGGAATGGTTAGGCTTAGGTTTGTGAATGAAATATGTTGTACTAATGGCCCCGAAGCCATACATATGCTTAGTTTTCATTTACATTAATCGTGCTAAGAGAATTTCACTCATGAACTTTCTGAAAAAACTAGGTTAGAAATTAGGGCCAGAGAAATTCTCTCTGGTCTTTGAGAGTTAATCCAAGTTTTTTATATGGTTGGATTCATTGTTTAATTCTCTACAATGTTCATGTTATGAGTTTTGTCAAAAAATCAAAGAATCAGGAGTTACAGTTTGGCACATAGCGCGCGCGGGTTTGTTCAGAGGAAGAAGAAGAAGTGGATTCTGGGCTGGGCCTGGTTCCTTTTGCTTTTGACACCCCTTCATTCAGCTTACACCCCCCTGGCCCATTTGTGTGAATATTTGTCATTTTAATATTTTTATTTTTTATTCTGACTTTATTATTTTTTTGTCTAAATATAAAAAATGCCAAAAAATTATTTTCTATATTTTTCATATTTATTTGATATTTATTTTTATTCTATTAGTATAATCATATAAATAAACTATTTCCTTTTTATTAAAAACTCAAAAAATAATACAAAACTATACTTACCTCCATTTATTATTTTTATTTACACTTGAAAATATTTTCTTGAATATACACATTTTTTGTAATTAATTGTCACAGTTCACAGAGAGGAGGAGTACATGGTTAGCCACCTGAACTCTTTCAGATATGTTGAAATGGATGGTGAATTCATTGAGACTCCCTATTAGAACTTCGAGGAGGTTTCAGAAACAGTCGCGACAACCAAGTCTACACCTAAAGTCCCGAAGATTACCAGACCCCCACTGAAGATGCCTCTTTGAAAGATGCTCGAGCAGTAGTTGAAGAAGGCGGGTGTACCATCTGGGGTCAGCTTCTGGATATTCCCTACAAGTCCGACAAATTTGGTTTGGGATTCACTATAGAGGCCCAAAGAGCTGTTCGACGTTCTGGCACCAGGGGACCACCTTTGCGTATCAGCCACCAGGGAGTCAATGCAGTAGAAGACAGTGATGGCAGCTGTGATATGGACGAATGGATTTTCCCAACCATCGGCGGAGGGCTCAACAATTGGGAGGCCAAAGATTTCATTCCTATTACTTTTATTCAAGAGTAATTGTCTTTTAATGTTTTCAGGCTTGTAATATTTAAACAATTCAGACTTTTTAAAACCTTGTGTCTTACCCGAGGCACAACGATCCACTTGTGAGGGTTGTCACTTCATTCTCATATGTCATTAAAGAATCATGGACGTTTTTGCATAAAATTTTGTGTTCTTTGTCTTTCTTTCTTACATTTTATTTCTTTCAAAGGTAGCTATGCTCTTACACACACTCACATATTAAAATGCAGATCTACATCCACTCAGGATCCCATGGGTAACGATTCTACTATGGCCTATTGTGACTTTGAAAATCCGATCTACCAAGCCAACGACGAAAGTGAGCAAGATTGTGAGGTGCCAGGGGAGTTGGCCAGGTTGTTGCAACAGGAAGAAAGGACCATTCAGCCTCACGAAGATCCGGGTGAAACAGTTAACTTAGGTACTGAGGAGGACAAAAAGGAGGTCAAGGTGGGTGCCAATTTGGAACCCATTGTCAAGGAGCGTCTGATTCAGTTGCTGCACAATTATGTTGAGATCTTTGCCTAGTCGTACGAAGACATGCCGGGACTTGATACATACATTGTGGTACATCGTCTGCCTACAAGAGAAGATTGTCCTCCAGTAAAGTAAAAGGTTCGCCATATGAGGCCTGATATGTCAGAAAAGATTAAAGCAGAAGTCATGAAACAATTCAATATTGGATTCTTGGTTGTCACCTCTTATCCCCAATGGGTTGCCAATGTTGTTCCCGTGCCCAAGAAAGACGGCAAAGTGCGAATGTGTGTGGACTACAGAGATTTGAATAGGGCAAGCCCCAAGGATAACTTCCCCTCCCCCACATCGACATTCTAGTTGACAATATGGAACAACACAAAGTGTTTTCCTTCATGGACGGTTTCTCAGGCTACAAACAAATCAAAATGGCGCCTGAGGATATGGAGAAAACGACCTTTGTTACACAGTGGGGAAGATTCTGCTATAAGGTCATGCCATTTGGACTAAAGAATGTTGGGGAAACCTATCAGCATGCCATGGTAGCTCTATTTCACGACATGATACACCACGAAATAGAGGTCTACATGGACGATATGATAGCCAGATCTCAAACAGAAGAAGAGCATCTCGATCATTTACAGAAGCTATTTGAGAGGCTGAAGAAATACAAGCTGAGGTTGAACCCAAATAAATGCATGTTCGGAGTACGGTCTGGTAAACTCCTAGGCTTTGTCGTCAGCAACAAAGGTATCGAGGTTGATCCTGCCAAGGTTAAAGCGATACAAGAGATGCCTTCTCCTTGTACTGAGAAGGAAGTCAGAGGATTTTTGGGACGTTTGAATTACATCTCCAGGTTCATTTCTCACCTGACAGCTACTTGTGAACCGATCTCCAAATTGTTGAAGAAAGATCAAGTAGTCAAATGGAATGACGAATGCCAAGTTACTTTTGAAAAAATTAAAGAATACTTACAAGAGCCTCCTGTGTTGTTGCCACCCGTCGAGGAAAGGCCTTTAATCCTGTATTTGACTATTTTAGAAAACTCAATAGGGTGTGTGTTGGGGGCAACATGATGAGTCTGGCCGAAAAGAGCATGCTATTTATTACCTGAGCAAAAAGTTTACCGACTATGAAACAAGATATTCATTACTCGAGAAAACTTGTTGTGCTCTGGCATGGGCTGCTCCCCGGCTGAGACAGTATATGCTGAACCATACTACTTTGTTGATATCTAAAATGGATCCAATAAAATACATCTTTGAGAAGCCTTCTCTCTCTAGGAGAATAGCAAGACGGCAGATGATCCTGACGGAATATGACATACAATATACTACCCAGAAAGCAATAAAGGGTAGTGTATTAGCTGATCACCTTGATCATCAAGCTGTGAAAGACTACCAATCTATGAAGTTCGAATTCCCAGATGAGAACATCATGACAGTAAACAATTGTGAAGAGATCAGACCATATGACGGACCTGAACAAGGATCCCGATGGATCCTGTTTTATGACGGGGCATCCAATGCACTTGGAAATGGTATTGGTGTTGTACTCGTATCTTCTGAAGGGTGTCATACTCCCTTTACCGCAAGACTCTGCTTCGATTGTACAAATAACATGGCAGAATATGAAGCGTGCATCTTTGATCTCAGAGCTGCCATAAATTTGGGGATCAAATCTTTGGTTGTGTTTGGAGACTCCGCTTTGGTCATCAGTCAGATCAAAGGGGAATGGGACACCAAACACCCTAACCTTATCCCTTACAAAGAACATGTGTTGACATTGTTGCCATATTTTGAGAACATTACTTTCGAGCATTTCATGCGAGAAGAAAATCAGCTAGCAGACGCACTAGCTACAATGTCATCTATGTTTAAACTTAATTGGGATAACGAGGCTCCTCAGATCACCATTGAGCGGGTGGATGAACCAACCTACTGTCATGATATCGGTACAGAAGAAGTAGTGGATCAACCTTGGTTCCATGAAGTTAAAAGGCATCTCGAGTCTCAGGAATATCCAGAAGGAGCTTAAGTGAATGACAAGAAGTTCCTAAGAAGATTCTCGGCTAAGTTCTTCCTTAGTAACAGAATTTTGTACAAACGCAGTCATGACTCTGTATTACTTCGGTGCATAGACAAGGTCGAAGCTGAAAGGATCATGGTTGAATTACATGAAGGCACTTTTTGCACCCATTCCAGCGGGCATACAATGGCAAAGAAAATCCCGCGGGCAGGCTATTATTGGTCTACCATGGAGGCAGATTGCTTTCAACACTCTCAGACTTGCCATAAGTGTCAAATTTATGCTGATAAAGTGCACGTCCCTCCGGTTCCTCTGAATGTATTGATGGCTCCTTGGCCCTTACTATGTGGGGAATCGATATGATTGGGGAAATCAAGCCAACAACCTCCAATGGACACCGCTTCATCTTGGTGGCCATCGACTATTTTACAAAGTGGGTTGAGGCAGCTTCCTTCGCTTCCGTTACCAAGAATGTTGTCGCCCGATTCATCAAATAGAATCTCATATGTTGGTACGATATCCCAAAGAGAATCCTCACTGATAATGGTATGAATCTAAACAACACTATGATCACCGCCTTGTGCGAGCAATTCAAGATCCAGCATCACAATTCTTCCCTTTACCGGCCAAAGATGAATGACGTTGTAGAAGCTACTAACAAAAACATTAAGAAGATCATACAGAAAATGACAGTCACATACAAAGACTGGCATGAGATGGTACCGTTCGCTCTCCACGAGTATCGTACCACAACTCGCACATCAACTGGGGCAACACCCTATTCTCTGGTATACGGCATGGAGGTTGTCTTACCTATTGAGGTCCAGATCCCCTCTCTGAGGATCATGAAGGATGCTAGTTTGAATGAAGAAGATTGGATCCAGACTCGACTTAACCAGTTGAACTTGATTGATGAGAAGAGGCTTGCAGCTATCTGTCATGGTCAGATGTACCAAAAACGCATGATCAAAGCTTTTAACAAAAAGGTCAAACGTCAGGTATATCGGGTCGGTGACTTGGTAATCAAGCGTATCATTTTGCCACAAGGTGATCCCAGGGGCAAATGGACTCCTACATATGAAGGACCGTTTGTAATCAAAACCATATTCTCTGGTGGAGCAATGATCTTGACCACTATGGATGACGACGACCTCCCAAACCCTGTAAATACGGACATAGTTAAAAGATACTACGCGTGAACAAGGACCTGCTAGGTCGACTGACCTAGGAAAAAATTAGGGCATCCTGGCGAACCAAAAGGTTCGGGCAAAAATTAGGGATAAATTCAAAAAAAATATGTACACCCGGCAAGCTGAAAACCTGAAAGGGCGGCTTGGGAAAAAAAGGGTATCCCGGTGGACCGAAAACCCGAAAGGGCGGTCCAGGAAAAAATTAGGGAATTAAAGCGTATGACTATGTCCCATTGGATCATCTTGCAGACAATCTTCAGCATTGACCAACCAACTCAAACAGTTCTAACCAATCCAATCAGCTTCGCCGAGGCGATAAGTAGACAAGACACTTAGAGACACGAAGACTGTAGCAGAATGGGAACCCCATGGGATTATTTCACATAGCTATCTTTTCTTTGTATAAATTTTCATTTTTAAGACGATATTCTCTTACTAGAATGCTCGTCTCGTTGTACAAAAAAAGACTTATTCAAGTTAATACAAAGATATCCCTTTTGAAAGTGCAAAACTATCTATCTTTCTTTATTTCTGTGTTTTGTTTACAAAAATGTCCAATGATTTATTTTTGAACATGTGCATTTGAACGTCATTACTATTTACAAATGAACATAAAATGGAAAGACAATTACTAATGGCTTTAAGAAATAGGATAATATCTATAGGCCATTCCATAAAATCCCTGCAGGTACCTTCTCCAGCAAGAGCGGAAGCAAAGACATCCTACTACAGGATCATTAACGTATCCCCAGTATGCAGCCTGTTGGTATCAAGCGCTCTCATACCCCTGACAGAGAAAAACTTCCAACTACCGCTCCAAAGGTTCCCCAGTGAAAGTTGCCCAACTTCTCAGGATTCCCCAATAGGATTTCACGAAGTCCACAAGCAATGTCCGACGTTTCCCTTCTACAACAGAGTTTATTTCTCTAATAATTGGAAACTCACTCATCAGTGCTTCAAAAGGGATTTATTTTCCCGTTTCCAGCAACACTACGGCACGAACAATCTTTAGGTCCATACATTTGCATTCATACGTCATAGCATTGATAACACAAGTACATACAGTGCAATCTCATTTATTTTGAGAAAACAACATCATACCATGCATTGCATACATCATAGCATTGCATACAATTAACTCTTCACCTTTTTAGGAAAGAATCAATCGACAGGAAATTATCATCAACAAATTTCCGACAGGCAAATATTTTCAACAAGTCAAATACAGATCAATTCCCGAGAAAAGACTGGTCGACCTCCTACATAGCAAATATTTCCTTCAAATTTCTGCTGGTTCAGTTTAAATCTCTCAATGGTTTATTCTGATTCTTTCCCGCAGATATCTTTACTGGTTCAGATAAATCTCTCAATGGTTTATTCGGATTCTTCTCCAGATTCTTACTGGTTCAGATAAATCTCTCAATGGTTTATTCTTATTTGTTTCCAGATTCTTACTGGTTCAGTTTAAATCTCTCAACAGTTTATTCTGATTCATTTCCAGATTCTTACTGGTTTAAATAAATCTCTCAACAGTTTATTCTGATTCATTTCCAGATTCTTACTGGTTCAGATAAATATCTCAATGTTTTACTATGATTCTTCTCTAGATTCTTACTGGTTCAGATAAATCTCTCAACGATTTATTCTGTTTCATTTCCAGATTCTTACTGGTTCAGTTAAAATCTCTCAACGATTTATTCTGATTCGTCTCCAGATTCTTACTGGTTCAGATAAATATCTCAACGGTTTATTCTGATTCATCTCCAGATTCTTACTAGTTCAGATAAGTCTCTCAACAATTTATTCTGATTCGTCTCCAGATTTTTACTTGTTCAGTTTAAATCTCTCAACGATTTATTCTGATTCTTTTCCAGATTCTTACTGGTTCAGATAAATCTCTCAACAGTTTATTCTGATTCATCTCCAAATTCTTATTGATTCAGATAAATCTCTCAACGGTTTATTCTGATTCGTCTCCAGATTCTTACTGGTTCAGATAAATCTCTCAATGGTTTATTCTGATTTGTCTCCAGATTCTTACTGGTTCAGATAAATCTCTCAACGGTTTATTCTGATTCGTCTCCAGATTTTTACTGGTTCAGTTTAAATCTCTCAGCAATTTATTCTGATTCTTTTCCAGATTCTTACTGTTTCAGATAAATCTCTCAACGGTTTATTCGGATTCGTATCCAGATTCTTACTGGTTCATATAAATCTCTCAACGGTTTATTGTGATTCGTCTCCAGATTTTTACTGGTTAAGTTTAAATCTCTCAGCGATTTATTCTGATTCTTCTCCAGATTCTTACTGGTTCAGATAAATCTCTCAATGATTTATTCTGATTCTTCTCCAGATTTCACTTGTTCATATAAATCTTTCAACGATTTGTTCTGATTCTTCTTCGAACTTCTGCTGTTTCAGTTTAAACCTCTCAACAATTTATTCTGATTCTTCCCCACGGACAAATTTACCTAGTTCAGATAAATTGCACCAAGATTTATTCTGATTCTTTCCAATCAGGATTAATCCAAGATATCTTTTGATTCAGTTTAAAATCGCTCCAAAAGATATTTTGATTCTTTCCAACAAACATTCAAGACTTTTTCTAGTTCTAGTTTAAATCGACCAAAGGTTTATTCTGATTTCTTTTCTGTTAAAGTCGAGTTCAGACTTCGTCCACTTCTGTCAACACTAACCTTTGGATGGCATCTATAAGCCCATCTCCGTCAACTCTCCATCATTTCTCCAAATGACATCTTTAAGCCCATTCCCTACACAATCAATCAGCGCATCATCAAGTGCAAATTTTTGGGCACTCTAGTGTTCAATCATCTTCCACTTTCAAGCCACGAACGACAAACACGTCGATCTCACTTTTCAAGTTTAAGAAGATTGAACAGGGGAAGCTGTTGTACCCCGAAATTTTCCCTCCCATTTTTCATACAAGATGCTATCCCAGGGTTTCTCAAATACCTAATTTGGCTCAAAAGTTGATCAAACAGATTTTCTTCCCAGGCAACAAGTCAACAATTAGGGTTTTGCACTTCTCAAAGGAAATTGAGTCGTCAAGGTTTCAAATAAGTCATGATGTCTGCTAAAAGTTGTTTAAGTCAGTTTTCAAACCTCGCATTGCAAGTTTGCCCAATCCATGGCCTAGATAACTGAAAACAGCTACATTGACTTGAAAATCGCTCTTGTGCGAGAATAAATTCAAACGATCGTAACTTCTTTATTATTCAATTTTTTTGAGCGGTTTTCCTTACGTTTGATTCTTCTTGATGCCCTCTCAAATTTCTCTTCATGTATCAAGAGCTGATTACGCACAGAAGATCACCAAAATTTGAATGCGTTAGAAGTCGCATCATGAATTTTGACCTAATTTCAAACAACAGTCGTCTGATCTCTAAGAATTGTGTTTTTTTTCAAATTACAAGACCTTTAGACGTTTATTTCTGGTCATGGTCATGTGTGATTCCGTTCATGGGTTTGTCTTCAAAGAGTTGAAGGAAAACTGGGCTTGGAAGATTTTAAAGCTATTGAATCATTGCAAGGCATTTGTGTGATTTTAAAATTTTCTTAACCACAATTTTCTGAGGATTGATGTTATTCTTGGGAGCATGCTCTGTTTGGATAATATATAAAGATTACGACTATAATTTTAAACAATCATGATTGTGGATTCAATTAATCAATTGGGTTTGAGATCTTAAACATTTATTTTGTTTAAGAGTGAAAAATACATGATTTATCCTATCATATTGTGTTTGCTTAAAATGCAAGTTATCAAGCAAGATTTTTATCCAAAGTATTCAATCAAAGTTTGCAAGTTTTTGTAAAACAAATTCTACTACACCAAATTTTATTCAAGTGTTTGATTATTTTTTACATTACAAATGAATTTACAATTTGTTTGTCTTGTTTACAAAGAATCTCAAGATTACAAAGAGAATTTCTTGTTTGCTTTCGGGTCTTCATCTTCATCTTTAAATGATCAATCCAATCTTCGTTGGCATTCAAGTCTTGCTTGCCGTTCATGAAACAAATCAAAAGAAAAGAAGATATAATTAGCATATAATATTGAAGTTAAACAAGGAAGTTCCAAACATTTTTTATCCTAATTCATCACTATGGTTTTCTTTTAGGAATCGGAATTTTGGTCTATCATAATCTCTCTCCCCAATTGCAAATCACAAGAAAGGTTGCCCTTCTTGGTTCACAAAAAGAAAAATAAGAAGTTTACAAAGGCAAGGTCAAACTGCAAACAAATAGCAGACAACAAGCAAGTTGTCCAATACAACATAAACCTGAAACAAATGCACAAGCCAACAAGCTATTCCAACAGTTCAAACAAGCAACAAAACAAAACAATAGTGCCAGCAAACAAACGGCCAAAACAGCAATGCAGCATAAC
This sequence comes from Vicia faba, assembly GCA_948472305.1. Taxonomy (NCBI): domain Eukaryota; kingdom Viridiplantae; phylum Streptophyta; class Magnoliopsida; order Fabales; family Fabaceae; genus Vicia; species Vicia faba. The sequence continues at coordinate 712,367,581 of OX451737.1, forward strand.
AAACAACAATCCAAACTGCAGCAGGAAAAGTAGAACAAACATTGCAGAAGCAAGGTCAATGCAATAAACAAGAGCTGTAAATAATAGACAGCAACAAGTTAAATAATGCAAGCTAATGGCTAAAACCCAAGACATCATCATTTTCCCAAATTATCACAAACCCTTCAGAATGTATTAAGCCAGATACAACTTTTGTTTCATAGAAAAATGAAAGAGGAAAGAAGATAGGGTCAAGTTAGAAAAGTATCAGCTAAGCCAAAACTGTCCAAAAACCTGCCATGACCAGCCTGCATTACAGTCCAAAACCTGCACCAAAACTTGCACTAAAATGAAAAAACATAACCTACACTCAAAGTGTTTAAGGTCAGCATACCATAATGGTTCAAAATCCTTAAAACTTTCCCTCCAATTCTTACTTCTCAGCTAATATATTACAAAGAACAAGCAACATATCAAAAAACAGGGGCGAGGATATCACACAAAAAAGCAAAATCACAAAAACTCAGAGCCAAAATTTCAACAAACCCTCTGTCTCAAACCAACTGAAAACCAGCAAAAAACACAAAAACTCAGAGCCAAAATTTCAACAAACCCTTTGTCTCAAACCAACTAAAAACCAGCAAAAATCACAAAAACTCAGAGCCCAAAATTTCAACAAACCCTTTGTCTCAAATCAACTAAAAACCAACAAAAATCACAAAAACTCAGAGCCCAAAATTTCAACAACCCTTTGTCTCAAACTAACTAAAAACCAGCAAAAATCACAAAAACTCAGAGCCATAACAGAAGAATAAAGTAGATCAAGAAGAATATCTCGAGTTACCCATATTTATTTTAAATTTACAGAGTCACAAATAAATAAAAAAGCAAATAAGAGCAATCTCACCCAAATATCGAGCTGAAGCATCCGCAAGAGGCTACGACATCCTGCAACTCAAACCTGTAACATTCATATTATCATCAAGCTTGCAACATCAACAGAATCGAATAAAATAAGAAGTAGTAGTTCGCACAGGATAGAGAGAGAAAGGATTCCAATCATCGTACCTCAAAATTTTCTGGCTAAATTCCCCTCGTCACAAGTAACTCTTTTTTTTCCTTTTGAATATGATGAGATTGCTGTTAAATTTTTTCTCGTTGTCGCTAGGTTTTGGTTTGAAACATCCATGAGTTAAAATCTTTGTTGTATGTTTGGGTTATTGGAACTCAGTGAGAACTAAGAGAGAATGATGAGTGTGAAACAGAGAGGTAGAAAACGTGTATGATTGAGGGAGAAACGAGAGAGATGAAGAATTTTAGGCGTGGAGAAGAACAAAGATATGAAGAATAGGGTTGGGGTTTTGCGATTGGGAAGAGGCACTGCCTCTATTTCAGATTAGGGTATGAAAACCCTCTTTGCTGGCTTAGTGGGTCCGAGTCTGGTCTTAAGTTGTTAGTCCAACCCACATTTCAACTACAACCCACATTTTTATTTTATTTTTGCAACTTGTTTTCTTGTTTACATTCTAGACCTTGTTGCATTTCATCTTAAGCCCATTAACTACTTCACCTTACATTTCTGTTTCATACCTCATTTTTTATAATTAACTTATTTTAGATTTCATTTAATAAATTAGAGTTTTAGGTTAGTTTAGAATTATTTTAATATCTTTATTTAGCTTAGATTTAATTTAATAACTTTAGAATTTTTATTTGATTTAGATTTAGTTTAATAACTTTAGAATTTTCATTTGACTTAGTTTTAGTTTAGTAACTTTGGAATTTTTATTAGTTTAGATGTTATTTAATAATCTTAGAATTAATTTAGTTTAGATTTAATTTAGTAAATTTTAGAATTTTAATTTTGATAATCTTAGAATTTTAATTTAATCGAGATAACTTTTTTTTTAGTTACATTTCTATTATATATATTTTTACTTTTTTTTCTCTATCAAAACACACTGAAAAACAAATTTATTTCTCTTTTCATTTGCTCGTAGTTTACTATTTTTCGCATTCTTTCGATTATTGTAATTGTTTATGGATTGTAATAGTTTAACTAGGCTTTTACTTCATCCCCATTTGTAAATTTGTACCCCCATCCCCTAAAGTATTGTAATAGCGTAGGACTTTTAAATTTCGCAATTTATTGCTTTCCATATTATTGCTAGTAATTAGGCGTGCATGGCAAGATTAAAAATCAATCGCTAGATAACCTAATTTCAAAGACAAAATAACTTGAAACGAACACACTTTTCACACGCACACCTCTAGGGTAACCTCGCTCGTTGCCTCAGAAACACAGTCATATCCCTCGAATATGGGACGCTTTAGCAATGACCCTTCAATAAAAATATCGTAGTCCCTCGATGACCCTCGATGTTACCTCTGGTAAAACGATCTAGTCCCTTATGAAAAATTGCTAAAGCGTCTCATAAGTTGCTTTCGATGACTGTAAAATTGACCCGTGCCTGTCCCCTCACATCCAACGATGGGGCTTCTTACCAAATCAATGGTAAGATAGCAATATCTAAAGGAGGAATAAAAGAACATTTGAGACCTTTCGAGTAGGTAGATTCGCTCCTAGTTACTCGCTTGCTCACGACAAAAGAATATTTTTTTCACCAACACTTTCATCTCAAAACATTTTCAAATGACATGACATTTTGTATACATTCTTATAGAGGCGAGAACCATTGCAAAACATCTTTTCAAAACCACTTTCAAAAAACACATTTCCACAAACACATCTTCGAACCATTTTCGAAACAACACTTTGTACACGTTCTTATAGAAACGAGAACCATTACAAAGACATTTTCAAAATACTTTCAAAAAACACACCACAAGCATATTGTTAAACAAAAGCAAGTGATCTAAGTGAGTAACTAAGATCCCGTAGATAACTACGGATGAAAAGGGTGCTAATACCTTCCCTCTTCATAATCTACCCCCCGAACGCGAGAAATAATCTCGAAAGGTCTTTCCTGTGCTTTTTTACCTTTCCTTTTGGATAAAAGAAAAGTCGGTGACGACTCTTGCTATTCGCACAAATGCGATCAAAACGCAAAAACCAAGTCAGTTCTCCCACCGTATCACACTACTCAAATGTCTTTCTTGTTCATTTTCTTTTCCTTTGACATTGTTGTCTTACCATTAATTTGGCAAGCAACCCTATCTTTGGATGTAAACGGGACGGGCATGGGTTATCGTATAACCATGATTAGCAATATTGCAAGGTATCTTAGCATTTTTCTTTAGGGGATAAGATCATTTGTAAGACAACTTAGATAGCGTCATCGAGGGACTATGATCTTGTATTCGTTTGTTTTTGCCAAGATACCTCACATGCGTAATATGGCCATTTTTGTAAGGCAACCAAGTGGAGTAACCCTAGGGGTGCTTGTGTGCAAATGTATTATTTTCATGCCTTGATTTGTCTTAATTAGGGTTTTCTATTTGTTGGTTTTAGTATTTCCATACAAATCCTAATTTACTAACATGTATATATGAAAGCGATAAATTGTGGAATTTTAAAGTTACTACGCTATTACAACATTTGGGAGGGGGTGTACAAATTACAAATGGGGATTGCAAGAATGTAAACCTAATTAATCTATTACAACCATATTGAATTGATATCAATATACAAGGAAATGAATAAATATAAAGTACAAATGCAAATGGAAAGAAACATGATTTTTGTTTGGATTTTTATGAAAGGGGTTTTAACCTAAACCTAATTAGAGAAAAATAATTAATCAAAAATTAAATTAACTTAAGCTAATTAAGAAAATAAAATAATTAAGAGAATATTTTTAGGTTTTCTTTAAGAAAGGGTTTTAAATTAAAAATAACACAAAACTAATTAAAATAAACCTAAGTTCTAAATTAATTTTAATTTACAAGAGAATAATATAGTAATTAAACCTAATTATCTAAATATTATTTACTTAAGAAAAGAAATTAATTGTTTAAAAAAATGTTTTTATCTTTTGTTTTTATGAAGAAAATAAAATGAATATATTATTGCCTAAATAATAAATAAATTATTTTTGGGATTTTTTTTATTAATAATAATAATAATGAAATAAATAATAATAATAATAAAATAAATAATAATAATAATAAAAATAAAATATGAAATGAAAATAAAAAAAAATGAAATAATAAAAACAAAGAGTCAGGGGGGTGCTGAAGCAAGGCCTGGAGTTAGTTAGTAAAAAAAAAACAAGCCATGCCCAAAGGGCCCAGCGCCTGTAAAAACAAAAACAAACAGAAAGTGAAAAAATATGGAAAATGAAAAGGGTACCACTAGGGCTCGAACCCAGGTCCCATAGGTTAACAGGCACATGCTTTACAACTGGGGTGACTATACATCCGTTCATATAAACAAAACAATAAATATGTAAGGAAAATCAAGTCTTGATGACTCCATCTTCAACCTCCAGCCGGTGTACCTGTAACTTCTTCATTTCTCAACAAAAATGGAAGATGACAAAATGAAAGTTGTTGCATTATTCCTCACGAATCTAACCATGTAAATAACTAAAGCTAAAAGTCAAAGATAAATGAGAATTTCTCTGGCCCTAATTTGAACCTTAAAAATTTCAGAAACTTCAACTCTAAAATTCTCTAACCTCAGGCCATGTAAATGCAAACTATGGATATTTACAACTTCGTGGTAATGAGGTCTACATTTTATATTCACAAATGCAAGCCTAACAATGCCTAAGTAATGAGATAGAAGTTCAAGAAAAATACCTCAAAACTAGAAATCATGAAATGCAAATGAGCTTGATTCAAAGTGCTGCAAGGATCAGGTAAGCTCCCTTGAGGTCCCAGGAAGCTAATGTAATGATTAGCTTGAGCTGAAAGTGGCTGGGGAGCTCTGGAGAAGTCAAGTTGCAGACCCCTGTTTTTGAAAATGGAACTTGATGATGGAAGTGTTACAGTTGAGAAAATGTACTCTGGATGGTTTATATTTGATGTTTAGAAGCTTTTGGAAGTGAAAGGCCAAAGAACGCACGAGGGGATTTGGAGTTTGGTATGTAAAGTCAGAACTTGCACAACAATGGTATTTTGAGACAATTTCTGTCTAGAGGGAGTTTGAGTGAGTTTAAGGGTCTTCAAGCTCGTGTCCTAGCTCACAAATAGTGACTCTATTTATAAGCAACAAGTTTGGGATGCTCTAGTTGATCAGAATTCAAATTTACATCCTTAAGCTAAACATGTGATTTTTTGACAAATTAAGTTTCAAAGTCTTGTGTACTTGCTAAGATAGAGTGGTTATTCTTTAAAAAAGCTTGCTTCTGACTTTGTGGATGGAGTGTGATAAGAGGGAAAAAGTTAGAGGCCCAATGTGAACTTTATGAAAAAAGCTTACTTTACAAGAATGGTATTGTTAAATTTCTTCCCAAAATGGTAATGTGAATTGGATAAAGCTTAAACCACTTGGATTATAGCTCAAAAGTTTGTGTAATCCATTAATTATGGAGTGACAAACAAGTTTGATGTCTGCAAAGCAAAGATTATGCAGCCTAACATTGAAATTGCATTTGTGTTCATCATGAAAATGACCTATAATTCAAGTGACAAAACACCAACTTCATCTCTTTGATTCTCCCTACTCAAGAATGACCTTAAGGAGTTCTTGGACGTTTTGGAAAGCTTCCAATGTTCTCTACAACTCATATTTGAATTTCTTATGAAGATTCCCCTTGGAACTATGTGAAAAATTGCCATGAAGTTAGGTCAAAAATCTGCCTAACTAGGGCAAAATTTCACTAAGTCTTTTTTAGTTCATGAGCATGTATTCATAAAATTATAACTTGAGATCCAAGCACTTTTAGGAGAAGTTGTGTGAAGAAAATTTTTAGATTTCACGGAGATCTGCAACTTTCATGTTGTAAGTTTCCTTTGAATCATCTTGCATCATAATGAAAAAATTGCTCAAAGTTATGAAAAAATAAGAAATTTTTGACACTTAGAAAAATTTCTAAGTTTAGAAATTTTGACTTTTCAAAATGAAATCTTGATTTCTTGATGAATAAGTTTCCTATTTTAACATTTTTTGATGAATTTTGATCTTTGGTGCTTAAATTTGACCAAAAAGTCAAAGTTTGACTTTTCAGTATACAGTTGACTTTTGATCAGTTGACTGCAAAATTCATCTGTCAATCCAATGAATTTGCAATGTTTTGAATCATGTCATTAGGTAAAAATGATGCAATCGGACTCTTGAGATCATGCTTTAAACCAATTGACCATTTTCTAGGTCAAAAATCAGAAATTGCCCTTTACTAGTCAAAACCCTAATTTTGACCATTTTGCCCTTTTGGAGATTTGATCAAACTTCTTGAGGAATTGTAGTCCAAACTTGATCAAATGATACATATGGGTTTAAAATGTTGATGTGGCTCAAAAATTATGAAGTTTGACTGTAAATTGGCCATGGTTAACTTTTTCCCCAATACAATTGATTTTTAGGTCAACTGCTCAATTGACTGAGCAAAAATGTGATCCAAGGCTTAAAACTTGACATGAGTAATATTGGGGGTCCATAATGGTCCATGAAAGTCATATGAAGCATTGATAGTTCAAAAATCCTTGTGCAAACTCAAAGCCTAATTTTGGTCATCAATGTCTGAGGAGGTGTCTTGAGCTGATCAAACCCTAGTGCAGTCTTAAGCCCAAGGAGATCTTGTAAGCAAATTCTTGATAAGTGAGAGGGAAAATTTTGGGATACAACAACTGCCCCTGTTCAATCTTCTTAAGCCTAAAAAAGTTAGATTGGCATGTTTTTCCAGTCGTGACTCGAAGGTGGAAGATGATTGGACACTAGAGTGCCCAGAAATTTGCACTCGGTGATGTGATGGTTGAGGGAATGGGCTTAAAGATTCCATTTGGAGAGGTGATAGAAAGTTCTTTGGAGATGGGCTTGTAGATGCCATCGAATAGTGATTGTTGATATTATAATTTGTAAGTGAAAGAATGAGTATCAGAATGGTGTCCATGTCTGGAGCGTATCTGAACTGTATCTGGGAGATGATTTTGAATGATTATCAGAATGACATCCGTGTCTGGAGCGTATCTGAACTGTATCTGAAAGCTAGTTTTGAATGAGTGTCAGAATGGCATCCGTGTCTGGAGCGTATCCGAACTGTATTTGAGAGTTGAATTTGAGTGAGTATCAGAATGGCATCCGTATCTAGAGTGTATCTGAACTGTATTAAAAGGTTGAATTTGAATGAGTATCAGGATGACATCCGTGTCTGGAGCGTATCTGAAAGTTGAATCTGAATGAGTATCAGAATGGTATCCGTGTCTGGAGCGTATCTGAGATGTATCTGAAAGTTGAATCTGAATGAGTATCAGAACGACATCCGTGTTTGGAGCATATATGAACTATATCTGAGAGTTGAATCTGAATGAGTATCATGATGACATCAGTGTCTGGAGCGTATCTGAACTGTATCTGAAAGTTTAATCTGAATGAGTATCAGAATGGCATCCTTGTTTGGAGCGTATCAGCACTGTATCTGAAAGTTAAATCTGAATGAGTATCAGAATGGCATCCGTGTCTGGAGCATATCTGAATTGTATCTGAAGACTTTGAACATTGTTAATGGCAGCTGTTTGATTAATCTTATCCTGAAAAAGATAAAATGTTAGCTAATATGCAATGTTATGTTGTATGAAATGTATGATATAATGCATTCATTTTATCGATGTTTATGATATATAGATGTGATGTATGCGCATGCGAGCTAATCTGCCACGCTGTTGTTGGATTGGGGAAAATAAGTCCCTGACCGCTGCTGAAGATATGGAGTGTAAGTCTTCATGTCGTGAAGTTGAAGTGTTAATGAATTTCCGCTTAGAGAAACAAACTCTGTTGTAAGGGAAATGTCGTGTACTGCTTGTAAAATCCTGAGAAATTGAACGACTTCTACTGGGGATTGATAATTGGAAGCTTGTTCCGCTGGGAATTAAACTGCAAATTGTGGGGGATTTATGGAAATAGCTTAGAGATATTTCCCTACCTCTTAAAGCCATTAGTAATTGTCTTTTATTTTGTTTATTTGTAAATAATTATGTTCAAATGCATATGTTCAACAATGAATCATTGGACGTTTTTCTAAACAAAACACAAGATTAAAGAAAAACAGATAGTTTTGCACTTTCAAAGGAATATCTTTGCATTGACTTTGAGTAAGTATTTTTGTATAGTGAGACGAATATTCTAGTAGGAGAGCACCGTCGTAAGAAAAAAATGAAAATTTTAATACAAAGAAAAGATAGCTATGTGCAATAATCCCATGGGGGTTCCCATTCTGCTATAACCTTTGTATCTCTGAGCATCTTGTCTATTTGTTGCCTCGTCCGAAGATGATTGAATTGATCAGAACCTCTGAGTTTGCAGGTTGTCCGTAAGGTAATCCAACAGGACATAGTCATACGCTTTACATTCCCTAACTTTTGCCTGGACCACCCTTTCGGGTTTTCAGTTCACTGGGAAACCCTTTTTTGCCCAAGTCGCCCTTTCGGGTTTTCAACTTGCCGGGTGTACATATTTTTTTGTTTTACCCCTAATTTTTCCCCAAACCTTTTTGGTTTGCCGGGATGCCCTTGTTTTTCCTAGGTGTGTCAACCTAGTGGGTCTCTTATGCGTAGTATCTTTTGACTATGTCCACATTTGTAGGATGCGGAAGGTCGCCGCCATCCATGGTGGTCAAGATCATTGCCCCACCAGAGAAAAGGTTTTTGATTACAAATGGTCCTTCGTATGTAGGAGTCCATTTTCCCCTCGGATCACCTTGTGGCAGTATGATGCGTTTGATTACCAGATCCCCAACTTGATACACTTGGCATCTGACCTTTTTGTTGAAAGCCTTGATCATCCGTTTTTGATACATTTGACCATGGCAAACAGTAGTAAGTCTCTTCTCATCAATCAAGTTTAGTTGATCAAGTCGAGTCTGAATCCAATCTTCTTCATTCAGTTCTACATCCTTTATAATTCTTAGAGAGGGGATCTGAACCTCAATAGGCAAGACGACTTCCATGCCATAAACCAGAGAATAGGGTGTTGCCCCGGTCGATGTGCAAGCTGTAGTACGATACCCGTGGAGAGCAAATGGTAACATCTCGTGCCAGTCTTTGTATGTGACTATCATTTTCTGTATGATCTTTTTAATGTTCTTATTTGAAGCTTCGACAACACCATTCATCTTTGGCCGGTAAGGAGAAGAATTATGATGTTGAATATTGAATTTCTCACACAAGGCGGTGATCATAGTGTTGTTGAGATTTGTACCATTGTCAGTGCTGATCCTTTCCGGGATACCGTACCGGCAAATGAGATTTTGCTTGATGAAACGGGCAACAACATTCTTGGTAACGGAGGCGAAAGAAGCTGCCTCCACCCACTTTGTAAAATAGTCAATGGCCACTAGGATGTAGCGGTGTCCATTGGAAGCTATTGGCTTGATTTCCCCAATCATATCAACCCCCTACATAGCAAAGGGCTAAGGAGCCGTCAAGACATTCAGAGGAACCGGAGGTACGTGCACCTTGTCCGCATACACCTGGAATTTATGGCAGGTTCGAGAATGTTGATAGCAGTCTGCTTCCATGGTAGACCAGTAATAGCCTGCCCGTAGGATTTTCTTTGCCATCGTATGCCCACTGGAATGGGTGCCAAAAGTGCCTTCATGCAACTCAGCCATGATCCTTTCTGCTTCAACCTTGTCTACTCATCGAAGTAACATAGAGTCATGATTGCGTTTGTACAGGATGCCATTACTAAGGAAGAATTTAGCAGAGAATCTCCTTAATAACTTCTTATCATTGATTGAAGCTCCTTCTGGATATTCTTGAGCCTCGAGATACTTCTTGACTTCGTGAAACCAAGACTGGTCCACTACTTCTTCAATATTAATATCGTGATAGTGCGCTGGTTCCTCCATTCGTTTGATGGTGATCTGGGGAGCCTCGTTATCCCAATTAAGTTTAAACATAGATTACATTGTGGCTAGAGCGTCTGCTAGATGATTTTCTTCTCGCGGGAAATGCTGTAAGGTAATCTTCTCAAAATGTGGTAGCAACGTCAAAACATGTTCTTCGAAGATGTATTTTATCGGATCCATTTTAGATATCAACAAAGTAGTATGAGTCAGCATATACTGTCTTAGCCAACAAATAACCCATGCCAGAGCACAACAAGTTTTCTCGAGCAGTGAATATCTGGTTTTACAGTCGGTAAATTTTTTGCTCAGGTAATAAATAGCATTCTCTTTTCGGCCAGACTCGTCATGCTGCCCCAATACACACCCCATTGAGTTTTCTAAAATAGTCAGATACATGATCAATGGTGTTCCCTCGACTGGTGGCATCAACACAAGAGGCTCTTGTAAGTATTCTTTAATTTTGTCAAAAGCAACTTGGCACTAGTCATTCCATTTGACTACTTGATCTTTCTTCAACAATTTGAAGATTGGTTCACAAGTAGCTGTCAGGTGAGAGATGAATCTGGCAATGTAGTTCAAACTCCCCAAGAATCCTATGAATTCCTTCTCAGTATGAGGAACATGCATCTCTTGTATTTCTTTAACTTTGGCAGGATCGACCTCGATACCTTTGTTTCTGACGACAAAGCCTAGGAGTTTACCGGACTGTACCCCAAATGTGCATTTGTTTGGATTCAACCTCTGCTTGTACTTCTTCAGTCTCTCAAACAGTTTTTGTAAGTGATCAAGATGCTCTTCTTCTGTTTGAGATCTGGCTATCATGTCGTCCACGTAGACCTCTATTTTGTGATGTATCATGTCATGAAATAAGGCTACCATGGCACGTTGATAGGTTTCCCCAACATTCTTTAGTCCGAATGACATCACCTTATAGCAGAAAGTGCCCCACTGCATGACAAATGTTGTTTTCTCCATGTCCTCAGGCGCCATTTTGATTTGGTTGTAACCTGAGAATTCGTCCATGAAGGAAAACACTTTGTGTTGTGTCGTATTATCAACTAGAATATCAATGTGTGGGAGCGGAAAATCGTCCTTAGGGCTTGCCCTATTCAAATCTCCGTAGTCCATACACATTCGCACTTTTCCATCTTTTTTGGGCATGGGAACAACACTGGCAACGCATTGGGGATAAGAGGTGACAGCCAAGAATCCATCATTGAATTTATTCATGACTTCTGCTTTAATCTTTTCTGACATATCAGGCCTCATGCGGCGAACCTTTTGCTTTACTGGAGAACAATCCTCTCTTGTAGGCAGACGATGTACCACAATGTCTGCATCAAGTCTCGACATGTCTTCATACGACCATGCAAAGACTTCAACATAATCGTGTAATAACTGAATCAGATGCTCCTTGACACCGGGTTCCAGATTGGCATCCACCTTGACCTCTTTTTTGTCTTCTTCGGTACCTAGGTTGATTGTATCCACGAGTTCTTCGTGAGGCTGAATGGTTCTCTCTTCTTGTTGTAGTAGTCTGGAAAGTTCCCCTGGTACTTCACAATCTTCCTCACCTTCGTCTTCGGTTTGGTAGATTAGATTCTCAGAGTCACAAAAGGCCATAGCAGTATCGTTACCCATGGGATCCCGAATGGATGTATACCTGCATTGTGAGTGTGAGTGTGTGTAAGGGTATATCCATCCTTGAAAGAAATAAAAATGTAAAAATAAAAACAATGAGCACAAAAGTTTGTATGCGAAAACATTCATGATTCATTGATGTCATATGAAAATGAGATAATAACCCTTACAAATGGACCATTGTGCTTCGGGTAAGACACACGGTTTTAAGAGTGCGAATTATTTTAATATTACAGATCCAACAAAATGTAAAGACAAATTACTGTGGGATAAAAGTGATCGGGACAAAATCTCTAGCCTCCCAGTTTCTGAGCCCTCCACAGACAGTTGGGAATATCCAGTCCTCCAAGTCACAACTATCTTCATTGTCTTCTACGGCGTTGACCTCGTGGTTGCTGATCTTCAGGGGTGGTCCTCCGGCACTAGCGCGACGCACAACCTTTTGGGCACCTGAAGTGAAATCCAGGCCAAACTTGTCAGACTTATATGGGATATCTGAGAGTTGTCCCCAGATAGTGCACCCACCTTCTTCTACCACTGCTTTGGTATCCTTAAGAGATGACATCCGGAGCGGAGGCCTTGTGATCTTGGGAACAGCCTTGGTTACTGCCACATCTTGCGGGACCTCTTCAAAGTGTTGGAATGGAGTTTAAATAAATTCACCATCTAATTCCACATATCTGAAGGAATTGAGATGGCTGATCATATACTCTTCTTCTCCATGAACGGTGATAATCTTCCCTTGAATCAGATATTTCAGCATTTGGTGCAACGTAGAAGTGACAGCGCCAGCATTGTGAATCCATGGTCGGCCTAGCAAGCAAGAATATGAGGGACAGATATCCATTACATAAAAAGTTGAATCAAATTTTTGGGTTCCAACCTTTATGGGGATATCCACTTCCCCATGTACCATCCTTTTCGAGCCGTCAAAATCCCTTACTACTATGTTACTTGGCTTCAATGTCAATCCCTCACAGTCAAGCCTATCAAGAGATTTTTTAAGAAATACATTCAGAGATGAGCCAATGTCCACCAAAACATGAGACAAGGTTGTGCCCCTACATTCAACTGAGACATGCAATGCTTCATTATGCTTCCTTCCTCTTGGCGTTAAATCAGCATCTGAAAAACCTAGACCATTATCTGCAGTCAAGCTGGCTACGCATTCTTGGAACTGATTGGCAGATGTCTCTTGGGGTACATGGGCAGTTTTCAGGAATTTTACCAAGGCTTTTGCATGTGCCTCGAAACATAGTAGTAAAGCTAGCATGGAAATTTTAGAGGGAGTTTTCCCCAGTTATTAAACTACATCATAGTCGCTTCTTTTTACGATCTTTAGAATTTCCTCCATCTCTTTCCGGGAGGTCTCAGGGATAGCCAATGACTGAACCTTCGTCCAGACAGACTCAACCAGAACACCTTTTCCTCGAGTCTTGGTTAACTTGTCAGCAGGAGTGTCAGTAGGAATGATAACAGGGGTTGTAACAGCTTTGTTAGTTGGAGTATTAGTGGGGATGATTGTAGGACTGGGAACAACCTTTGGAGAAGTAACAATAGGAATGATTACGGGTCCAGAAACTGCTTTTGGGGGAGCAATTTCTGGAGAGAATATCCTTCCACTTCGGGTAATCTTGCTAGTTCCTGCACTATTAATGATATCGGAGTTAACCTTTTCAGAACTTGAATCTTCGGCGGCTGGCCAATCTTGCTTGATACCGTGGTAGTAGACATCCCCTCCATAATTCCATGGTATGGTTTTGTTTGACGAATACGGGACTGGTCCAGGCATTGTAAATATCAAAGGAGTTGCTTTTGGAACTGATGTAATTCTAACGGGTCTTTTGGTGGAGACCCTGGAAGAATTGGCGGAAATGGTAATGATAAAGACATCTTCAAAAGGAATAGGTGGAACAGAAGTCTTTTCAAACAAAATTTCTTTGTTATCTATTAGGCATGGAACACCTGTTTTCAACAAAAGGACAACTGGTTGGTAAGGACAAACAGAAATGACAGCCTTCATCACAGCCCGGGAACACACCGGAATTCAACAAGTTCACTTTAATAGTCAGGAGTGGGGTCATAAATTCATCAACTGAAGTAACAAACATTTGTTCTTCAATGGCATTGGTATTATGGTCATGTTTGGGATAGGGGCAGAAATGACATTTGGCTTTTCGGGCGCATCAGATTCAATCTCTTTGGCTTCAATGAGGTCTTGTATTTTGTTCTTTAGAGCCTAACAGTTATTACTGTCATGGCCGGGACTTTCAGAGTGATATGCGTAACGGGCATTGGGATGATAGTGAGGAGATATTATGTTGGGGTTTTTCATAGCTTCTTTCAAGGTCACCAAATTGGATCTTAGTAGATGCGATAATACCTGAGATAGGCTCATGTTAATTATGGTGAACTGCCTGACTGGTCTTTCCATCCTCGGTTGGTTGTTTCTTTGTTGATCAGGCGTAAGCTTAGGAATCATAACAGCCCCCACCATTGGACAACGTTCGACCCTATCTTGATTTCTATGAGGATAAACAACAACCACTTCTTTCTTTCCGATAAATGGCTTCTTTATGGCAGTAGAGGATGTATATTTTTGAATCTTTCCACTCTTTATTCGGGCTCCTACCCTTTCTCTGGTCAATATTAGTTCAGTAAGACCTGTTGATGAACTTCCAATTAAATGATTGAAGAAGGGACCAGACAAGGTGCCCAAGAACATGTCTACCAACTCTCTCTCAAATAGAAGAGGTTGAACTCTTCCGGCTAAATCTCTCCATTTTTGCGCATAGTCTTTGAAACCTTCATTGGAACTCATGGCCATACTCTGGAGTTGAGTACGGGTAGACGCAAGATCAACATTGTATTGGTATTATTTGTAAAAGGCTGTAGCAAGATCTTCCCAGTTATGAACATTGGCTCTTTCTAACTGGTAAAACCAATCAAGTTGAGTTCCAGATAGGCTATCTTGGAAGAAGTGTACCCATAAGTCTTTGTCAGCGGTATGGGGCTGGATTTTCCCCACATAGGACCGGAGATGAATTTTAAGGCACGAGACTCCATCATATTTGGTGAATACAGGTGCTTTAAATTTGGGAGGAATGACAATCCCCGACACTAACCCCAATTCCTCAAAGTCCAAGCCAGGCACTTTTTGGATTTCCATCGCACTCAACCGCTCTTCGAGATGTTTATACTTGTCATCGGCTGGAGGGTATTGTTCTTCAGAATAGTCTTATTCTTCCTCTTCCTCTTCTGATGGGACAACTGTTTCCTTTCCTTTCCCATCTTGATTGTCTCTCTCACTGGATGTCATTGCAAAGTCTAAGGTCCTTCTTGTCTCCCCACGAAATCTTCTTCCCATGTTTAGGACTCTGGTTACCTTCTTTGTCTTCTTTTTCTTCTACTCAGCTAGCAAAGTCTTCAACTCTTCTTGTCCTTTGGCTAGGGTCAAGAGCAATTGTTGAAAATGTGTATTCTGAGCTTGGAGGTCCTTCACTGTTTGTTCGAGATGCATCTTACTGAAATAAACAATAGAGAGATGAGGAGACTTGTTGCAAAAGACCTGCTTATGGTATGATGAATGGTATATGCATATGTAATGATTTCAAGGATTTCATAGATTTAAATTTGTTTTAGACAAAAAGGAAACACACATTATATTAATAAGTTAAAGCTTGAGTACATCAATGCCTCTTGGGCTTATAAGGAAATACAAAAGCTCTAAGATAAAAAGGTAGTGCACATCCTCTTTTGCGCGATGTAGGCATTGAGAGTATGCTCCTCATGAAGTAGCCTGGTGAGTTCCAAAACCTTATTCTCGCTTGTGTAGAATTGGGCTTTAAAAGTATCTCGCTCTCCCTTGAGTTGTATCCAATCCCTTTGTAGGTCTTAAAGAGAGGTAGGCATGTCAGGATGTAGGATAGTGTATGGAACTTCTCCTTCCATGACAGGCTCAATGATTACCAGGAGAATGGGGGGGGGGGGTAAGGCATCATAAGACTCTGAGCACGAGTTCATACCCATTTGAGGTAAGGCTCAAGAGGGATGGAATTTTTATTCCCCAAAGTCTTGATATCCACCTTGTTTAACATCCTCCAAGCTCGGATAAATCTCTGGCGAAGACCTTGATCGTCGTTGTCGTAGTCAAATACCAAACCTTGAATCAACATCTCGTGCGGGCCATCCCTTCGGGCGTAACCAAATTGTCTTAAGGCTAAGCAGGGGTTGTAGGTGATACCTCCCTTAATTCCAAGAAAAGGGACATTAGGGAATTATCCATAACGGTCGAAAATGATAACATTCTCTTTGGATCGGGAGCACCAATGAATGTATGAATGTTTGAGCGTCATCAACCTTTATGACTACCTTGAACCTTGCTCATTCTTTAACACAGATTGGGGAAGATGAGAAATAAACCATCTTGCCAAGAGAGGAGTGCAACACATAAGGACACCTCTTTTCCTCATTGTGCGAGTGTGAAAAGAGTGTAGGATATCTCCTAGCAATGTAGGCACCAGGTTGTAGGGTATGAAGATTTTGACGCTGTTCATATCTATGAGTTGGTCAGGATTTGGAAACAAAAACATCCCATAAATGAGGAGAGCCACAATTTCCTCAAAGGCTTGCAAATCCAAGGAGTTCCAACAGTTTTGGGCTTTCTCGAACAGGAACTTTTCTAGGAAACCCTTGACACCACTCCTTGTTTCCCAATGAGTTGTGACATCAAATGAGTGCAAGTGTAGAGCTTGAGCAATCTCTTCTGGCTTTGGGTCTCTTTCCGTACCGTTGAAAGGTAGTTGGTTGAGAATGGGAATCCTCAAGAGTTGGGAGAATGCTTCCAAAGTAGGCACAAGTTGATAGTCGGAAAATGTGAAGCAATGGTGCAAAGGATCAAAAAACTGAAAGAGCACCTTTATCATGTCCTCATCTGTGTTGGAGGTGACCAAGTTGAGTAGGCGACCATGTCTCTCGATGAACGGAGAGTTTTCAGGAATCCTTGAAGCTAGATCCTTAAGTTGTGGAGGGATCCTTACAAGGTTGACTTGAATAGTTTTCCTGAGAAGTGAATCCATATCCTACAAAACAAGAACAAAGATGAATCCCAAAATCCTTGAAATGGTTAGTGGATGTATATGATGTTCTTGATGTTATGTACAAGTATGCATATACAAATAAAATAATCAAATCCTTAGGATTAGGCTTGCATGGAGTTTTATAGGTAAGTACTCTCTTGAACTTTAGTTTGCTTAAACCTGTCCTGGTACTGGGTTCTAAGGAACTCAATATCACTGGTTTGTTTCCTTGGTCATTGTTTCAGCACACCTCTTTAATGGCGACCAAAATATCCCAAGAAACCAAACCTCAATGAGTGTAGTATCGAGTATCTACCAACTTCGGACTGCACCAAAGCCGGTCATCTCACTACATCCTAAAGGCCAAGTTGGTCAAGTAAAGGTTCTAAAAGTTCATTAGTGCTTTATGACATCACTCAGCGGCCCCGTATTCTCTTTGATTAACTCAAAGGCTACTGATACCCACAAATATGTCGCACTAACATAGCTATTTCTTAGACCATGTCGGTATACCCCGCACAGTTTCCACAACATATTGATACTTACCTATAATGTATCCCAAATCCGGGTAGAGGATTCAAACCCAAACAAAGAACCATAATGTAAAGCATACAAGTCAAACAATGTAAGCAAGTAAGTGTGATCTATCCCTAAGGTAACCTCACTTTTAGAATTTTCCCCAACAGAGTCGCCAATTCTGTGATACGGTCGGAGAACTGACTTGAGGGTTTTGCGTTTGATTGCAAATGTTGGGGTTAGTAAGAGTTGCCACCGACTTTTCTTTTATCCAAAAGGAAAGGTGAGAAAGCACAGGAAAGACCTTTGAGATTGTTTCTTGAGTTTGGGGGGTAGATTATGAAAATGGAAGGTATTAGCACCCTTTTCATCCATGGTTATCCATGGGCTCTTAGTTACTTTATAGATCACTTGCTTTTGTTTGAAATTGTGCTTTGTGTGGTTTTTTGAAAGTATTTTGTAAAGAGGTCATTGTTTAGGCAATCTTTGTAATGATTCTTGTTTGTAAGAATGTATACAAATATGTTTGATCTTTTGAAAATGTTTTCAATTTTGCAAGATTTTTGAAAGTGTATGTGATTGTTTTGAAAGTAGCAAGGATGTTTGTTTTGAAATGGAGCAAGTAATTAGGGGCAATCTACCTACTCAAATGTATTTCTTGTTCATTTTCTTTTCCTTTTAGATTGTTGTCTTACCATTGTATTGGTAAGCAACCTTATCTTTGGATGTAAACGGGACGGGCATGGGTTATCGTATAACCATGATTAGCAATATTGCAAGGTATCTTAGCATTTTTCTTTAGGGGTTAAGATCATTTGTAAGGCAACTTAGATAGCGTCATCGAGGGACTATGATCTTGTATTCGTTTGTTTTTTCTAAGATACCTCAAATGTGTAATATGACCATTTTTGTAAGACAACCAAGTGGAGTAACCCTAGGGGTGCTTGTGTGCAAATGTATTGTTTTCATGCTTTGATTTGTCTTAATTAGGGTTTTCTATTTGTTGGTTTTAATATTTCCATACAAACCCTAATTTACTAACATGTATATATGAAAGCTATAAATTGTGGAATTTTAAAGTTACTACGCTATTACAACATTTGGGAGGGGGTGTACAAATTACAAATGGGGATTGCAAGAATGTAAACCTAATTAATCTATTACAACCATATTGAATTAATTTCAATGTACACAGAAATGAATAAATATAAAGTACAAATGCAAACGAAAAGAAACATGATTTTTGTTTGGATTTTTTATGAAAGGGGTTTTAACCTAAACCTAATTAGAGAAAAATAATTAATCAAAATTAAATTAACTTAAACTAATTAAGAAAAGAAAATAATTAAGAGAAGATTTTTAGTTTTCTTTAAGAAAGGGTTTTAAATTCAAAATAATATAAAACTAATTAAAATAAACCTAAGTTCTAAATTAATTTTAATTTACAAGAGGATAATATAGTAATTAAACCTAATTATCTAAATATTATTTAATTAAGAAAAGAAATTAATTGTTTAAAAAAAATGTTTTTATCTTTTGTTTTTATGAAGAAAATAAAATGAATATATTATTGCCTAAATAATAAATAAATTATTTTTGGGATTTTTTATTAATAATAATAATAATGAAATAAATAATAATAATAATAATAAAAATAAAATATGAAATGAAAATATAAAAAAATGAAATAATAAAAATAAAGAGCCAGGGGGGTGCTGAAGCAAGGCCTGGAGTTAGTTAGTAAAAAAAAAAAACAAGCCAGGCCCAAAGGGCCCAGCACCTGTAAAAACAAAAACAAACAAAAAGTGAAAAAAATATGGAAAATGAAAAGGGTACCACTGGGGCTCGAACCCAGGTTCCATAGGTTAACGGGCACGTGCTTTACCACTGGGGTGGCTATACATCCGTTCATATAAACAAAACAATAAATATGTAAGGAAAATCAAGTCCCGATGACTTCATCTTCAACCTCCAGCCGGTGTACCTGTAACTTCTTCATTTCTCAACAAAAATGGAAGATGACAAAATGAAAGTTGTTGCATTCTTCCTCATGAATCTAACCATGTAAATAACTAAAGCTAAAAGTCAAAGATAAATGAGAATTTCTCTGGCCCTAATTTGAGCCCTAAAAATTTCAGAAACTTCAACTCTAAAATTCTCTAACCTCAGGCCATGTAAATGCAAACTATGGATATGTACAGCTTCGTGGCAATGAGGTCTATATTTTATCTTCACAAATGCAAGCCTAACAATGCCTAAGTAATGAGATAGAAGTTCAAGAAAAATACCTCAAAACTAGAAATCATAAAATGCAAATGAGCTTGATTCAAAGTACTGCAAGGATCAGGTTAGCTCCCTTAAGGTCCCATGAAGCTAATGCAATGATTAGCTTGAGCTGAAAATGGTTGAGGAGCTCTGGAGAAGTCAAGTGGCAAAACCTTGTTTTTGAAAATGGAACTTGATGATGGAGGTGTTACAGTTGAGCAAATGGACTTTGGATGGTTTGTATTTGATATTTAGAAGGTTTTGGAAGTGAAAGGCTAAAGAACGCACGAGGGGATTTAGAGTTTGGTATGTAAACTCAGAACTTGCACAACAATGGTGTTTTGAGACAATTTCTGGCTAGAGGGAGTTTGAGTGAGTTTAAGGGTCTTCAAGCTCGTGTCCTAGCTCACAAATAGTGACTCTATTTAAAAGAAACAAGTTTGGGATGCTCTAGTTGATCAGAATTCAAATTTGCATCCTTAAGCTAAACATGTGATTTTTTGACAAAACAAGTTTCAAAGTCTTGTGTACTTGCTAAGATAGAGTGGTTATGCTTTTTGAGCTATAATCCAAGTGGTTTAAGCTTTACAATTCACATTGACATTTTGGGAAGGAAGTTAACAATACCATTCTTGTAATCCATTAATTATGGAGTGAAAAACAAGTTTGAGGCCTGCAAAGCAAATATTATGCAGCCTAACATTGAAATTGCATTTGTGTTCATGAAAATGACCTATAACTCAAGTGACAAAACACCAAGTTCATCTCTTCGATTCTCCTTACTCAAGAATGACCTTAAGGAGTTCTTGGATGTTTTGGAAAGCTTCCAATATTATATACAACTCATCTTTGAATTTCTTTTGAAGATTCCCCTTGGAACTATGTGAAAAATTGCCATGAAGTTAGGTCAAAAATCTACCTAACTAGGGCAAAATTTCACTAAGTCTTTTTTAGTTCATGAGCATGTATTCATAAAACTATAACTTGAGATCCAAGCACTTTTAGGAGAAGTTGTATGAATAAAAGTTGTATATTTCATGGAGATCTACAACTTTCATGTTGGAAGTTTCCTTTGAATCATCTTGCATCATAATGAAAAAATTGCTCAAAGTTATGAAAAATAAGAAAATTTTGACACTTAGAAAAATTTCTAAGTTTAGAAATTTTGACTTTTCAAAATGAAATCTTGATTTATTGATGAATAAGTTTCCTATTTTGACATGTTTTGATGAATTGTGATCTTTGGTGCTTAAATTTGACCAAAAAGTCAAAGTTTGACTTTTCAATATACAATTGACTTTTGATCAGTTGAGTACAAAATTCATCTGTCAATCCAATGGATTTGCAATGTTTTGAATCATGTCATTAGGTCAAAATGATGAAATTGGACTCTTGATATCATGCCTTAAACCAATTGACCATTTTCTAGGTCAAAAATCAGAAATTTCCCTTTCCTAGTCAAAACCCTAATTTTGACCATTTTGCCCTTTTGGAGATTTGATCAAATTTGTTGAGGAATTATGGTCCAAACTTGATCAAATGATACATATGGGTTTAAAATCTTGATGTGGATAAAAAATTATGAAGTTTGACTGTAAATTGTCCATGGTTGACTTTTCCCCCAATACAATTGATTTTTAGGTCAACTACTCAATTGACTGAGCAAAAATGTGATCCAAAGCTTGAAACTTGACATGAGTAATCTTGGGGGTCCATAATGGTCCATGAAAGTCATATGAAGCATTTATAGTTCAAAAATACTTGTGCAAACTCAAACACTAATTTTGGTCATCAGTGCCTAAGGAGGTGTCTTGAGCTGATCAAACCCTAGTGCAGTCTTGAGCCCAAGGAGATCTTGTGAGCAAATTCTTGATAAGTGAGAGGGAAAATTTTTGGGTACAACACATGCCAATATCACTTTTCAAGTTTAAGAAGATTGAACAAGGGCAGCTGTTGTACCCCAATATTTGCCCTCCCATTTTTCATTCAAGATGCTATCTTAGGGTTTCTCAAATACTCAAAATGGCTTAGGGTTTGATCAAGACAGATTCTCTTCCTAGGAATTGAGTTAGGAGCTAAGGTTTGGTATTCCTCAAGAAAAATTGAGTTTTCGAGGTTTCAAATGGTCTTCATGGTTCTTCATGCATTCTCGAGGATGTTCGTGACAGTTTTCAAACTTTGCATCACAAGTTTGCTCAGTCAATGGTTCAGATGACTGAAAATCAAATGTGTTGACCCAAAAGTCGACTTTTTTAAGATAAAGTTCAAACGATTGTAACTTCTTCATTAATCAATATTTTTGAGCGGTTCTTTTTGCGTATGACACTCCTTGACGTAATCTTCAATTTCTCTTTACAAGTCAAGAGCCGATTGTGTGCGAAAGATCATCAAAAAATCGAATATTTTAGAGGCCACTTTCTGGATTTTTAACCTAATCTCAAGTAATTGTTGTCTAACTTTCAAGAATCGTAATTTCCTCAATTTTCAAGATCTTGAGACGGTTATTTTTGCATATTGTTCAAGGAGTGTTCATTGCTCATAGTTCAAATTAATTTGGATTTGAGTTAAGTTTTCATTGGGTTGAAGTTGATTTAAAAATATCATTCAAGTTTCAATTATTTTCTAAATTCAAATGGAGGACTTTGAATTTCATCAAGACATATCAAGATTCAAAGTTTCATATAAGGATTCAAGATGTGCACAATTATAAAGGAATTGAGAATTATATTGAAGAACAAGTTCCATTCATGTTACAAATTTATTGGAATTATTACTACAAAGTTACAAAAAAAGTTACAAGTTTGCACAAAATATTATTTCCAATATTCTAAAATTCTGCCCAACAAGTTGCTGAAATGCATCCCATTTTCTATCCCTATTGCAATGCAATAAAAGTCTAATTTTGTTGTATTTTGATACTAAAAAATGCAGCAAAACAACCCCAAAAGTGTTGTGAACATGCTACAAAACAGTCCAAAAAACAGCAAACCATAACAGTTCCAAAACTATTATAAAAATCAGTCCACATGCTACCAAAAATCTGCATCAAAACAGCCACAAAATTGCATCAGAATGGCTAAAGAAAATTGCATGAACAAAGCATCAAAACAGTTTGCCAAAACAGTTCAAAAACTCTACTGTTTTCTCCCCTAAATGCTTTGTTATTTCTCTATAAAAGTCCTCTTGGTGGGCATAAAAGATATACAAAAAAGAGGGGAGAGGGAGAAAATTCAACAAGACAACACAGAAATTCAAAAGGTTCAGCAAAGAATAAACAAAAAAAGATAAGATTGTTCAAAGTTTAACAGCAAGAGGCAAAGACAGAAAATTCAAAACTTATTGTTTGAAGCTCCATCAGAGAGACTCCGATAGGTATTTTTTCTTTCTCCATATTTATTTATGCATAATTTTCTCATTCACATATTTGAATCTTCTTTGCATCACTTATATTCCATATGATCGTTTGACTTATTACCTTGCTGTATTTTTTTTAGACTTGTTGCAGCATGTTAACATTCAGAAAATATAATAATAATAATAATAATAATAATAATAATAAACATAAGAAAACCATATAAATTAGAGGAATCATATATTTATTCAAAAAACAATAATCACTTTCCCCTTTAGAGTTATAAAACTATGAATTAGGATATAAGCTTAGATAAAGAAAATAAAAAACAATCTGACTCAGGCAGTCAAGAATAACCTTCTAAATCATCTAGCTCATTTTTTCATATACATATCAAGGACAGCAAATATCGATCCAACAACCTTTAGCAAAGTCATTAGTCATGCTACTATCAGCTTTTTCAGCATCAACACTCATTCACTAATCGGAATTATCATCAACAGCACCCACAACAGGAATAACAACAACTTAACATTCTACCATTTCAACGACACCGGCAGAATTACACCGGAAAATTCATAAACAAATATGTTAACTTACCGATTCCAAACCTTAAATAAACCTCCCTCTGTCACCATTTCTGAACCATCACATTCGGCTCACATCCCGTCACCTCTATCATACGACCGCCCAGCTCTATACTTCCTCCTCCGTTATTTTCTCTTTAACTTGTAACGGACCTTCACCAGAATACAACACCCGGAGCCCACCTTTCATCGCTAATCCGCGACCTCTCGCTGTCTACACATCACCACCTTTCTCTTCGTATCACTTCTGTAACTACCCACACAAACTCACCCACTTCCAGAACCTGCAACTCCCTCTGTTCCGCAAGTAACAACCAGCTATCCACGTAACAAAACCCACAATTCCTTCAACCCAGCTTCTCACCATTTCCTCATCTCATTTTTTTGCTAGCAGCGATCCAACCTTATCCTTCCATCTCTCATCTTCTATAGCTCGTTCTACAATATTCTCCCTTCGTTGTACCTTTTTCACAGACCCAACCTGCCCTAATAGGCTTTGCTTCTTATGTTTATAGTACGGACGAAATTGATGAGGAAACGAAGTTGTTTCGTCAATCGGCTAAGGACATTCCAACTGATGGAGCTACTGCTCTCAATAAATTTCGAGGGGCTTATGCTCGACTACAGTAACAACACCTGCTAAAGCAATCAAGCTTTTTTTTGGATGCTAGAAGGTTAATTGAAGAACAAAGGTTGCAGTTAGTGCTTAAAACGGCGTTACGGCTAGTGGTGGTAATTACTGTCTTTTTGTCTCAATGAGTTCTTGATAGATGGATAGAGAGATGAAGATGTTAGGGAAGAAGGGGCTTTTTTTTGTTTTATTTTATAGTAACATAGGAATAAGAGTTTAACAATAATAACAATTAAATATATTTTCCTTTCCCATAGCACAACTCCCAGCAGCGCTGTTTTCCATTCGTTTAGGCTTTACAACTTTCTCTTGTCCATTCCAAAACCGAGTCAGCCTTTTGGGCCCTTTGGCCCAATCCAATTATCGATTTCCATTTTATATTTATAGATTCATATTAATAAATGAATAGTAATCTAGTACAATTGGCAAAACATACTACTAATAACCAAGAGGATCTAAGTTCAACGCCTACTTGGGCCTTTTTTTCCCTGTTTTTTCTTGATTTCTTTTAGATATTTGATAATAAAATTAGTTTTAGTTTTTTATTCTTAAAATTCAGTTAAATGAAAATATGTAATTTCAAATAATTAGTTAGTTTAGACTTTGTAAATAACTTTATCAACATTTTTTTTATATATAGTCTAATAAACTTTTTTTTTTAAAAAATATTTAGTTTATACATAATAAAATTCAAATAAGAATAATAGAATATATTCTTTATTTTCTTTCCAAATTTCTCACAAACAAAAATACCAAGAAGTTTTATTCCCATACTTTGTTAATTAATTTTTACTTCATAGATTATTGTAGTTTTAATTAATTATTCGATTGGATTTAGTTGTATTGGTTTCCTATTTGGACTTTTAATCGCATTAATCCATCCCCATTTGTAAATTTGTACTCCCTATTCCCGAAATCTCTGTAATATTGTAGAATTTTAATTTCCGCAATTTACTATTTTTCTTTATACTGTATAATAGTTAGACGTGTATGTTAAGCTATAAAATCAATCGCTAGACCACCCTAATCAAGACAATTAACTTGAAAACAAAACACTTTTCACATGTGCACCTCGAGGGTAACCTCGCTTGTTGCCTCAGAAAAACAGTCATGTCCCTCGAATATGGGACGCTTTAGCAAAGACCCTTTGATAAAAAAGATCTTAGTCCCTCGATGTCCCTCGATGTTGCCTTCGGTAAACGATCTAGTCCCTTACGAAAATTGCTAAAGCGTCTCACAAGTTGCCTTCTATGACTGTACGATTGACCCGCGCCTGTCCCTTCACATCCAATAATGGGGCTTCTTACCAAATAAATGGTAAGATAGAAACAACTAAAGGAGGAGGAAAAGAACAAAGACCTTTTGAGTAGGTAGGACGCTCGTAGTTGCTTTCTCACAAACTAAAACCATTTCCACACTTACACTTTTAAAACATCTTCAAAAAACAAACATCTCTTTGAACTATTTTCAAAATCAACACTTTGTATATATTCTTATAGAGACGAGAATCATTACAAAGCTTGCGGAAACAAAGGTGTTTTCAAAATATTTTCAAACTTGCACCAATCACAAACACATTTCAAACAAAACATTTTCAAAGTGATCAAGCAACTAAGAGCCCGTAGATAACTACAGATGAAAAGGGTGCTAACACCTTTCCTTTTCATAACCTACCCCCCAAACTCAAGAAAACATCTCAAAAGGTCTTTCCTGTTCTTTTCACCCTTTCTTTTATTGGATAAAAGAAAATTCAGTGGGGACTCTTGCTATCCGCAACAATTACGATCAAACACAAAACACCCAAGTTAGTTCTCCCACCGTATTACAGGGTAGAAGCGGAGTTTTGTGGCATGCATCACCGCTGAGAGGGTGCCGTATTTATATTGGAAAAATATCATTTGTAGTTTCGGTTTTCCCAGAGTCATAGTGTCTGACAATGGGACACAATTTGCAAGTTCGGTCGTGGTGGAATTCTACAAAGACCTGGGTACCCAAAATAGGTTCACGTCAGTAGAGCCTCCCCAAGCCAACAGACAAGTTAAAGCATCTAATAAGATCATCCTATCCGGAATGAAGAAAAAGTTAGATGAAGCAAAGGGCCCGTGGGCCGAGTACTTGCCAGAGATCCTTTGGTTGTACCATACGACCCCTCACTTCACCACTAGGGAAACACCTTTATGGATGGTATACGGAGCTGATGCCATGATACCACTAGATATCAACACTCCTACATGGAGAAGGGAGAAATTTGATGAATAATCCAACAAGGACGATCTGAATAGCTCGGCCGACTTGGTGGACGCGATTTGAGACATGACCCAGATCAGATAGTTTGCAGTCACGAGTAGGTTAGCTAAGAGGTTCAACCTGAAGGTCAGACAGAGAGGTTTCCAATCAGGTGATCTAGTTCTCAAAAGGACTATTGTCCCTAAGAATAAAGGAAAGTTGTCTCCAAACTGGGAGGGTCCATATCAGGTCCTTCATAAGATAAACAATGGAGCATACAAATTAGAAACTCTGAACGGCGTAGAAATATCTAGGACATGAAATGTATCCAATCTTAGGTTTTACTTTAGTTAAAACTATGTAACAATATTGTTAATAAATGTACGGGATGCACTCTTTTCCCTTGAAAGGGAAAGTGTTTTTAATGAGGAACCCAAAGTGAAAAACATTTGTAGCACTATTATAAAAAGTAAGGCAACTCGGTCAACCTCGCCTTTGAGCAAAGAGACTCTGATCTAGAAAAAAGACGAAGCGCACTCGAAGCCTCTTGCAAAACCGGTCAACCTCGCCTTTAGGCAAAGAGGCTCTGATCTAGAAAAAAGACAAAGCACACTCGAAGTATCTCTCAAACTTGGTTCATCTCACCTTCAGGCAAAGAGGCTCTGATCTAGAAAAAAGACGAAGCATACTCGAAGCCTCTCACAAACTTGATCAACCTCGCCTTTAGGCAAAGAGGCTCTGATCCGGAAAAAAGACGAAGTACGCTCGAAGCCTCTCATAAAACTCGATCAACCTCGTCTTTCGGCAAAAATGCTCTAATCTGAAAAAAATATGAAGCACACTCGAAGCCTCTCGCAAAATCAATCAACCTCGCCTTTTGGAAAAGAGACTATGATCTTGAAAAAAGACGAAGCGCACTTGAAGCCTCTCGCAAACTAAATCAACCTCACCTTTTGGCAAAGAGGATTTGATTCGACAAAAAGACAAAGCACACTCGAAGCCTCTCGTAAACTCTGTCAACCTCGCCTTTGGGTAGAGAGGCTCTGATCCGTCAAAAAACCCAAGTGTACTTAAAGCCTTTGGCATTAAGTCGATTAAGCCTATGGGCCTCTGTCCGCATCCGTTAAAACTCCCCATAAAAGGGTCAAGTTCCACTCCCCTCAGAAGGGTTGAGTTCCACTCCCTACAGAAGGTCGAGTTCCACTCCCCAGAGAAGGGTCGAATTCTACCCCCCTCAAAAGGGTCGAGTTCCACTCCCCTTAAAAGGGTCAAGTTCTACTCCCCTCAAAAGGGTTGAGTTCTACACCCAACATAAGGATAGAATTCCACTTCCCATATAAGGGTTGAGTTTCACTGCCCAACATAAGGGTCGAGTTGTGTAACTAAAAAACTCCCTGCATAAAGGTTCGAGTTCCACAAATTGAACGCTCCCCATATGAGAGGTAGGAATTCTGAAAGCAAGAAACCCTAAACACAAACATAAAGAGCTCAGGGAGACAATTCCAAGGACGCAAATAAATTCATTTAAGGGCTCACTAGCTCGGAAAATGGACAGATGACTTCATAACCGGCTTCAAGCGAGCCAACTCTTAAAGTAAAATCATGTGATTTATTATGAGAAGTCCAAACTAATAAAACATGAAAGTAGTTGGGGATTCTTAAGCTTAAAACCTGACACTACATAATCGGATACATACAACCCCATGGACTTTTGTATCTGAGGGGCATATATATATATATATATATATATATATATATATATATATATATATATATATATATATATATATATATATATATATATATATATATATATATATATATATATATATATATATATATATATATATATATATATATATATATATATATATATATATATATATATATATATATATATATATATATATATATATATATATATATATATATATATATATATATATATACCATATTATCTTAAAAGCCAAAAATGCAAAAAAATGCAAACATAAAGCTAAGATGAAAATAAAGTAACGATTATATAAAACCATAAAAGGGAAGTCAGAAGTACAAAATCCCGGAGGCAATGGTCAAGGTAACAAAAAAGGAGAATAAACCACCCCTTAGCAAAAAAATACATAAATTTATCCTTATCAGATGACTAACAGAAACACAACATCATGTAGTCAAGTTCTTTTTCCTGTCACCATTATTGTTGACATTCTCCCCAGCAGAAGGGTCTTCTGGATTCGGTTAAGAAGATGAAGTCTTCTCCACTTCTTCGAGATCTACAAGGCGACCATCCCACACCACCTTAAAATAGTCCATCTCTGATATGGCCAGGTCAGGATGAAGACATAGTATCTGATCCTTGGCCCGCTCGAAGGCCTCATCACCAGCAGAAAGAATGTCTGCTTGAGACTTCCTAAGAGCCTCCCTCAGCCTGTTAGCAGCAGCCTTCAGCTCGTCATTAGTGGCCTTCTCCACCTTTAACTTCTCATTGAGTTGAGTAAGAGAGGCCTTACTATCATACTCCAGGGTCTACCTAAGCTCTTTTGTGCTTGCATGCACTCCAATCAAAGTGTTTTGATGAAGACCACCATATATAAAGTTACAGAAATATCAAGGCTGCGGAAAAGAATATATTCAAGATCATATAATATTTCAAGATC
Organism: Vicia faba; assembly: GCA_948472305.1. NCBI lineage: Eukaryota > Viridiplantae > Streptophyta > Magnoliopsida > Fabales > Fabaceae > Vicia > Vicia faba. The sequence goes on from OX451737.1 coordinate 712,396,481, forward strand.
ACTCTTTGAAGTCTTCTACATGTGTACAACTAACTTTCAAGATGAATATTTATGAAGATTTAACAACAAGTTAGGTACGAGTTTTAATTTGAGGTTTTTAAGATGATATAGGGCTCAAAATATACTCTAAACATTTTACATAAGTGTCATGATCATTTAAGAGTATAACATTTCATGTCCATCCCTTAGAAAATAAATTTTTATCACTTTCACTCAGTGGTAACCTGTTACAGGGTTACAGTAACCGGCTACAGAACTTCACAAAATAAAAATAAAATTTTTGGTTCAGTAGTAACCGGTTACAGCTTTTGGGTAACCGGTTACAGACATGCAAATTTGAAAATATACATGTTATCATACACGTGTAACCGGTTACAGCCCTACGGTAACCGGTTACCGCTGAAGAAAAATTCAAAAAATTTCTATTTTACATGGTTGTTGAATGATACCTCTTGGGGTCCAACCATTGCATCTTTTTACTCATTTAGGGTGTAATGAAAGGGTGCATTTCATATATAAAATTTGTTTGCACTCAGATCATAACATAACACATATTATTCAAAACTTCAAAAATTCTTAAGTGTTGTAAAACTTTGAGAATTTACATATTGCATGAAATATTATTTAGAACTTTCATACTCATCATTGTTTCAGCAAATATTAAGCTCTAGATCTGACTATTAACTTCCTATTAAATCTTGTCTTAGTATCTTGATAACCATTGTTTTATTCAAGAATTGATCATACTTTGTAAAAATCATATTTTGTATAAGATTAACCTTGCATTCCTGGATTGTTGGAGCAAGTGTGTGCATTGAAGATAATTGTTTTGTTCTTCTTGCACTTAGTGTTGAAGATCTTAAAGGTTTTAAGATCCTTTGATATCCCTATAGATTAGATAGTAAGGCATCACCTTTGGTGTGATTAGGCTTGTGCAATTATTCTAAACTATAGTGAAATCTCTTCTGTGTTGGAAAGAGGACTGAAGTACTCTCGATATGTGAGGGGAACCAGTATACATCTGGTGTTCATTTACTTTCCGCACTTTATTACTTTCCGCACTTTATTGCTTTTAGGCGCATTATTAACTTACATCTTTCTCCTTAGCCAAACTTTTCTCCACACTTGACAGATTCTCGGACTGACCCTTTTGAGCCTCCTTTAGTCGGGTTATCTCCTCCTTCAACCTCTGCTTCGTCTTATCACAGTCATCACTTGACTTAAAGAGATTACGAGTTAAAATCGCATATCTTATAAGGTAAGAGCTGAGATTTTGATTCATCTTCTGTCGCCCTACGGTCTTGACTTTGTTGACATCCTCAGTGGCATTAAGATGATCGTAGAGAAAGCGGAGCCCATCAAAGCTATTGGACCAAAAGTTGAATTCCCCAGAAGCATGACTATCCCTGGGTTTTCCCATTAGAGAAGTTATCTCCATATCATCCCGACAAACTTCGTTGCTCATGAGGGTCTTTAACTTCTTGGGAGTACCCTGATGAACCTCCTCCTGGATGGTTGGGGCAGAAACCTGGGGCTCAACCATGTTTGAGGTAGCCTTGGAGCTTACACCCTTACGCTTCTTCAAAGCTCGGGTTTCTAACTCGGACAGATCCGACTTAATCGCAGAGGCCCCACCTGATCCCCTCTGAGCAGCCTTTGCCTCCAGTACAACTTCTTTTGCTTAGTTACAGAGAGATCGGCCATCTTATCTGCAGCAAAAGAAAAAAAATAGTATGAGTATTATACACAAGTGCACATTATTTTCAAATAAAAAACAAAGGCTATTACCAAGAAAATCAGGAATTTGTTTGTCGGATAAGGACAAAAGGTCTTTAACCTTCATTAATCAGAAGGAGTCTAGTATGGTCAGAGCCTGGACTTCCAACTCGATCAATTTTTTAAACGTAAAACCCGATATGGGAGAAGGGTCATGGGTCTAGTAAAAAGGAAAGCGGGGGTTGTAAGTACGAAGTGCTCCTAAGAAGGGGGGGGGTGAATTAGGTACTTAAATTTTTTCTGGTTTTAGTGATGATGGATATTATTTTTCTTGTTTATGATGAGTTTATGAAAGAGTAAAGTGCAGAAAAATAAAGAGACACAAGCGAGATATCCTGGTTCCCCTCACAGTCCGAGAGTACTCCAGTCCCCTTTCAACATGAAAGTGATTTCCTTATAGTTGGAAAACTTAAACAAGAACTACCAAAACTAAGAACAATCCTCTTGGACCAAGAACAATCCTCTTGGATTTTCACCATGTCAACAGTGAGAACAATCCTCTCAAGGTGACCTTACTTGTTTCCAACAATCTTGGAAAAACAAGAGTACAAAAACCACTAATCTTATTTCCAAAAGTGTACAACAATATTTTGATTGAGTGAGTTTATAGAGTAATAATCACTTTGAATTATTTTATCAATAACTTGATCTTCTCTTCTAATAACAATGATATACAATGACTCAAGACTTAGATTGCTCAAAGTTTTCTTTTATACAAGATATGAAAATATGCAGAAAACTTTTTGAATGAAAGTGAAAAAGACTTGAGTTGAATATTTGAAAATTCAGAAAAATATTGATTGGAAGAGATTGTTTTTGATTTTGAAATTTCAGTATTTATATATTCATAGCACCCCTTTGAAACATCATAAGTTTCTATAAATTAATCATGAAAAATTGCTAAGATTAAATGAAAAGATTCCATGAAGTGGTGTTATGAAAAGGTATGTTCAAAGCTGTTGTTTTTCAGAAACGTTCAGCAAGAAATCGATTGCACCCTTGATGCAAATCGATTGCACGAGTTCTAACAGCTAGAAATTTCAAATATTTTCAGTGAGCAATCGATTGCACAAACATGCAAATCGATTGAACTTTAAAACAAAAGCATTTTTAACCAGAGAGAAATCAATTGCACTCTTGTGTAAATCGATTGCACTAAGAAACAAAAGCAAAACAACTGAAAAATGTGAGTCATGCAATCGATTGCACAGATGTAAACATGGATTTTTTGCTTAGTGAACTTGAGAAAAAGTTTGGACAAGTTTTAAACACTTCTTTTGATCATTGAGCATCTAAGACTTAAGTTCATTGTAAGATTGTTATTATACCTTGTGAAATTTGCCAAGAGCTTAAACCAAAGACTTTTATCCAATGATGCTTTAGCTTGATCAACATCTTTTCCTTCTTGCCATTATGATTTGTCTTCATCAAAACAAAGTTCATTGAGAGGCTTGATATTACATTCTCCCCCTTTTTGATGATGACAAACAATCTTCCTTGATACGTTGTTATTTTCGAAAAAAGACTTCTCCCCCCTAAGATGTATAACTCCCCCTTTGTATGAGAAGATTTGTAATCATTTGGATTTGCTCATCTAAAAGGATTATTTGTACCTTAAAGTTTAAGACAAGGAAATACACAAGCATAAAGTATAACATCCTTCTCCCCCTTTGACATTATCAAAAAGAATGGAAAGATGCATAAAAATGGACAAAATACATATAATAATATTGGAAGCTTAACCATAATATTCATTAAATATAACAAAACATAGAAACAATAGAAAGCTGAAACAAAAAGCGTGCAATCGATTTGCACTATGGTGCAATCAATTTGCACTGAAACAAAATGGTCAGAGAATAAAAACATATAGTGAGCAATTTATTTACAGAATGGTGCACTCGATTGCATCGGCCAAAAAGGGACCAAAAAACACATTTTTCTTGAAATAACTATATCTTAACTCATTTAACATCTTAAGGCAACATATGGACATGAATTTTTCACATAAAAATGTGTTAAAAATATAAATATTACAAAGACATTTTTTGAAAGCATAAATAAGGATAGAATGCACCTTAGATGTCATGTTCATCCAAAATACCAAGTTCTCGAAGAATTTTGTAAAACGATTCTCTTGCCAAAGGTTTTGTGAAGATATCAGCAAGTTTATCATGAGTATCTACAAATGTGACTTAGGCATCTCCTTGAATTGCATGATCATGAAGAAAATGATGTCGTATGTCAACGTGTTTGGTTCTTGAGTGCATGATCGGATTCTTTGTAATATTTATCGCACTTGTATTGTTGCACTGTAGAGGAATGCATCCTAGATCGAGTCTGTAGTCACGAAGTTGTTGCTTGAGCCATAATATTTGTGCATAACTACTACCCGCTGCAATATATTCTGCTTCGTCTGTGTTAAGAGAAACACATGCTTGTTTCTTGCAAGCCCATGATACTAATTCATTTCCAAGGATGTGACAGGTACCACTTGTGCTTTTTCTATCAGTTTTACAACCTGCATAATATGTGCCAGAGTAACCAACTAAATTGCAAACACTACCTTTAGGATACCATAATCCAACATTTGTTGTTCCTTTGAGATACTTCATGATCTGTTTTACCGCCATGAGATGTGATTCCTTTGGATTTGCTTGAAAGCGAGCACAGAGACACACACTAAACATTATGTCAGGACGGCTTGCCATCAAATACAATAAAGATATAATCATACCTCGATATTTTGTAATATCAATAGAGACACCCGATTCATCTTGATCAACATATGTACCGGAACCCATTGGAGTAGTCATAGCTTTACAATTATCCATGTCAAATCTTTTCAACATTTCCTTGTAATACTTGGATTGGTTGATGAAGATGCCATCCTTTAATTGCTTGATTTGAAGTCCAAGAAAATAATTCAATTTACCCATCATGGACATCTCAAATTATCCTTGCATTATTGCTGAAAATTCTTCACACATTTCTTTGTTTGACAAACCAAAGATGATATCGTCAACAATAACCAAGGCATATACATTACCTTCTAAACTTCTTATTCTTGATGGACCAAATAAGTCCATATGCAACAATTGTAGTGGCCTTGTAGTAGACACCACATTCTTAGATTTGAAAGTTGATTTTATTTGTTTCCCTTTTTGACATGCATCACAAAGTCTATCTTTGACAAAATTTCTCTTAGGAAACCTAATGACAAGATCATGCTTGATTAATTTATTCAAGTGTTCCACGTGAATATGAGAAATTATTTTATGCCAAAGCCATGAATCATCGTTGTTCGCCATGATACATTTTACCTTCAAATATGGATCATCAAGGGAAATCATAAATATATTATTAATTCTTTTACCTTTAAGTATAACCTCATGTGTGACTTCGTCTTCTATCAAGCATTCATCTTTGGTGAACTTGATCTTGAAGCCTTTGTCACAAAGTTGGCTAATACTAAGAAGGTTATGCTTTAGTCTTTCAATATAAAGAACATCTTCAATGGATGTGAAAGGTGGAGCACCAAATTTTTCTTTGCCAAGAATTCTTCCCTTATTGTTGTCTCCATAAGTGACAAAACCCTTGGCCTTTAGCACTATATTTGAAAATTGGTTTATGTCTCCCGTTATATGCTTTGAACAACCATTATCAAGATACCATAGATTGCATGTGGTCTTCAAGCATACCTACAAAACAAATTAGGTTTTGTTAGGTACCCAAGTTTCTTTGGGTCCTTTATAATTAGTACCTTTATTTACCCACACATAATTCCCACTTGCCACACTAAAGTTTCTAACATAGAAAACATTAGGTGTGTGGCCTTTAATACCACAATAAAAATAAGTAGGTTCAAAGTTACTTCTATATCTAGAAGGATAAGAATTCTTCTTAGGAATTTTTTTCTTTTTAGGATAATGATGAACCACTTTAGGTTTGTTAACTTTCTCTTTAGATGATTGATCACTAGCCTTAACAAAGATAGTTTTATTAGAACTTGGTTTTGAGAACTTTGAATATCCAAGTCCACTTTTATCATTGAAATATCTTTGTTGGCTAAGAACACCTTCCAATCCAATATGACCTTTTTCATATCTCTCAATAACTCTTTTTAATTGGATAATTTGGAAAGAGAGTGATTCACAATTTTTGCATACAAAATTCTGCTTTTGCTCACTAAATTTTTGTTTTTCATCTTTGAGATTTTTTTCATAGATTCACATTTTTCTTCTAGAGATGAAATTTGTTTCTTTTGAGATGAAATAGTTTTGTACAGAATTTTGCATTCATTAAATAGTTCATCTATAGAACCTTGTCAATCATTATCAAAAAGAGAAAATTCATTACTAACCTCGTCATCTTCATCATCAGAATAGTGTGAGGCCATCAATTCTAGATTTGCATGTTCATCACTATCAGAATCGGACGAAGAACTTATCTCATTATCTCCCCATGCAACATAGGCATTTTTGTTCTTAAATTCCTTTTTGCCTTTGTAGCCACCTTTCTTGGAGAGTTTCGGACAATCCGACTTTATATGACCTTGCTTACCGCATTCATAACATGTGACTTCTTATGTTGACGTGGAAGCTTCCTTTTTCTTGAATTGTTTCTTTCTTTTTGCATGAGAAAAGGATTTGTCATTTCTACCAAAGAACTTACCAAGCCTTTTAATAAGAAGCATGAAATTTTTATCTTCTTCCGGATTGTATTCCTTTTCAACTTCCTTGGAATCAATCTTTAAAGAAATATTCTTGGATTTCTTCTCTTGATTTTCATGCTTTTCAAGTCTTCCGAGTTCCGTTTCATATTCTTGAAGTTTTCTAAACAACGTTGCAGACGTCATTGTAGAAAGATATTTCTTTTCAGAAATTGCCGTTACTTTTGGTTACCATTCCCTAGTTAAAGATCTAAGCACTTTCAGATTTAGTTCATCATTAGTTAAAGTCTTACCAAGAGAACTTAGATGATTTGTCAAGTGCACAAAACTTTTCTGTAAGTCAAGGATGGATTCTTCGGGGTTCATTCAAAATAACTCGTATTCTTGACTTAAAGTATTTAATCTTGACCGTTTAACTTCAACAGTTCCTTCATGAGTTTGTACCAAGGTATCCCATATTTCTTTCGCTGTTTTGCATGCCGAGACACGAAAGAATTCACCCATTCTAAGTGCACCTTGAAGAAGATTGATTGCCTTTTTATCATAGAGGACCTTTTTCTTATCATCTTCATCCCATGCAGTTTTAGGCTTTGATGAACCAGCACCGTTAATCATCGTTATAGGAATAAATGGACCATTTTCGATGGCATCTCATATTTCTTCTCCTTGTGCTTATAGATGTGCCTTCATGCGTATTTCCCAAAAGTCAAAATATTCACCACGGAATAGAGGAGGCTTGTTGATACTACCACCATATCTGAAAACAGGATTTTGATTTGCAGAAGCCATTATGGATCTCTAGGAACAGGTTACCTATAACCTGCTTGGATACCAATTGTAAGTACGAAGTGCGCCTAAGAGGGGGGAGGGGGTGAATTAGGTACTTTAAATTTTTTTCTGGTTTTAGTGATGATGGATATTATTTTTCTGGTTTATGGTGAGTTTATGAAAGAGTAAAGTGCAAAAAAATAAAGAGACACAAATGAGATATCCTGGTTCCCCTCACAGTCCGAGAGTACTCCAGTCCCCTTTAAACATGAAAGAGATTTCCTTATAGTTGGCAAACTTAAACAAGAACTACCAAAACCAAGAACAATCCTCTTGTATTTTCACTATGTCAACAGTGAGAACATCCATCTCAAGGTGACCTTACTTGTTTCCAACAATCCTGGAAAAACAAGAGTACGAAAACCACCAATCTTATTTCCAACAATCCTGAAAAAATAAGAAAGTGTACAACAATATTTTGATTGAGTGATTTTGTAGAGCAATAATCACTTTGAATGATTTTATCAATAACTTGATCTTCTCTTCCAATAACAATGATACACAATGACTCAAGACTTAGATTGCTCAAAGTTTTCTTTTATACAAGATAAGAAAATATGCAGAAAACTTTTTGAATGAAAGTGAAAAAGACTTGAGTTGAATATTTGAAAATTCAAAAGAATATTGATTGGAAGAGATTGTTTGTTATTTTGAAATTTCAGTATTTATATGTTCATAACACCCCTTTGAAACAACATAAGTTTCTGTAAATTAATCATGAACAATTGCCAAGATTAAATGAAAAGATTCCATGAAGTGGTGTTATGAAAAGGTATGTTCAAAGCTGCTGTTTTTCAAAAACGATCAGCAAGCAATCAATTGCACCCTTGATGCAAATCGATTGCACGAGTTCTAACAGCCATAAATTTCAAATATTTTCAGTGAGCAATCGATTGCACAAACATGCAAATCGATTGCACTTTAAAATAGAAGCATTTTTAACTAGAGAGCAATCGATTGCACTCTTATGTAAATCAATTGCACTAAGAAACAGAAGCAAAATAGCTGAAAATGTGAGTCATGCAATAGATTGCACCAACATGTAAATCGATTGCACAAATATAAAAATGGATTTTTTGTTTAGAAAACTTGAGAAAAAGTTTGGACAAGTTTTAAACACTTCTTTTGATTATTTAGCATCTAAGACTTAAGTTCATTGCAAGATTGTTATTATACCTTGTGAAATTTGCCAAGATCTTGAACCAAAGACTTTTATCCAATGATGCTTTATCTTGATCAACATCTTTTCCTTCTTGCCATTATGATTTGTCTTCATCAAAACAATGTTCATTGAGAGGCTTGATATTACAGGGGTGCCCGCCCAAGGTTTATAAAATCTGGGGGCATCTAGGCCCACACTTTACCTTCAGGAACCGTTCTCTGAAACCCTTGTAGTTGGAGGTATACACTTGGAGAAAACTCATGTGAGGGAGACCATTGACTTGGATCTAGGAAATCTTCTTGGCCCCTTTTACCTCATAAAAGGAAAAGAACAAATCAATGGTGGGAATAATGTTCATCGCCTCACATACTATCTCAAAAGCCTTTATGAAGCCCCAACTGTTACAGCGAAGTTGCGAAGGCACAACATTCATGGGATTCAAAATGTTGGTCTCAAACTTAGAAAAAGGTATAGGACTCTAAAGTCCTCCAGAACCCCGACATAGAAGTATAAAAAATCTTCATCAGTGTTCTTGTGACGAAGTATACACACATGTTCCCCTAAGACGCATGACTCCAGGATAACGTTGCTCTCCTATATAGTTGAGGAGACACTTATCAAAGACCGAAGTTTGGAGATCTATGTTTTATTGAGCACACTATTTTTGTAAACCATGACTTCAAGGTCGAAAGGGGAAGACACTTCCATCAGAAATTCTACAGAACCTAAGGAGGAAGAATCACAGTCATAATCACTCAAAGAGGTGAAGGTACAACCATAAAATTCCCTCGTGATCTAATTAAACTCCTCTTGGATTAAAGCGCCCTTCACCTCTCACATGCACTGGTCCCATAACTCCCGCCTCTCTTCAGCATTAGAGGGCTTTATAATATTCCCCTCATCATCATACTCCCTTAAGGTAACCATAATCTAGAAAACAAAAATGAAAGGGTAAAGGAGAAATACTTGGAAAAACGAAGAACACTTGAGGAAGATTGAACGCTTTCTTGAAGATGTAACGCCTTCTGAAATTCCAAAGGAAATAATAAAAATATGGTTTTTGTAGAGCCCAATGAGCAGTGCACTAGGCGAGGGAAATGTCACCCAGTCAACAGAAGTTTAGGTGAAAGTTATCATTATTCTAGGAAAGAGAAAATGATGACTTTTCAGTTTGCGCCACGTATAAAGAGACGAAGGAATGAGGTGCAACCCGATAGTGCTTTTAATATCTTTTGTGACTTCGTGACCGAACATTGCATCCTTACAGAAAGAATTTGAATTTGGGGGGCTTATGTGCATCCAAAAAATATGAGTCTCTATCGTGTAGTATAATTGGCGAGAGAGATGATGAAGCTCGTAGTCGGCTCAATGGAGAAGGTACCCAGGGTGCAACTCGACTAAGGAGTTCCAAACGGTCATCACACCTCCGGGTAGCAGCCCGTATGTATGTTAGACCCGGATAAGGCCGGTGATCGAGTCTGCCTACCCGTAACCAATCATCAACCTCGGCTCATTAATGCTCATAACCTCCGACGGTGCATTTACTACAGTGTTCCACAACTTTAATCACCTACATTCATGGAGACGACGAAGGTGATATGGTTATGGAACTCAAAAATCACTCATTAACTGAGGCTCTTGATGGCGCAAAAGGAACACTATAAATAGGGGCTCCTGACATATGGATAAGCAAGACATACATTCTTGAGACAATACACTCACAGACGTAGCTCTCAAATCCCCAATAATCCTACAAACCTATTTTTGTGGCTTTCCTCACCTCCAGAGAGGAAGTCGGCCGAATATTTTTTCTATGCAAGAAAAATTATATATCAATAAAATATCAAGATCATCTTAAACTTAATTTAAAGGCTCTGATCTAATTGTAAAATTTGATCTTTAATAAAAAAACACAAAAAATTAGAAAAATATATATCATATTTTGTTTAACATATAAATTATATTTAAAACTTGCAAATGACATTGTACTCATAAATAATACATATGTTTGACAACTCCTAATGGATAAGAGTTGTCAAAGGCTTTAAGGTAGTTGGGATATTGAGAGCTATATCATGTGAGGTGAGAAGCTATTGTATATGTGTATTTCTCTATATTGTAGTTGGTTAGGTCCTCCTCAGTGTTGTCACACTAATGTACTTATACCCTTTAGGGATCTTCATTGAGAGAAATGAGTCTCCTTAGAATATACCAACATCTACATGAATTTGTGGTTGATTCTCTAAAATTCATAAGATGTAGTTAAGTCCCATGATTTCCCATGTATAATTGTTGACCCGGTACACGCTTCATACACGATCATGTATTATGGAAGGTGAAATGGGAAGATAGGATGATACATCTAGATAAGAGGCGATTGAACCAAATGAAGGGCGCTCGAACTATCAAAATTGTGATTAAGGAAGGACAAAATACTAGGTGTATGCCACTCGCTCTACCTCAGGGCTTCTCTCAATTACATAGTCCCTCAAGCATGAGGGCTCGTAGAGGACGAAGTATTTTAACACCTATTTCATCTTTTGACCTTCCTTAGAAACCTCGTTGGGCATTTATTCCTGCAGTTTATTCTCAGTTTTAAATAATCTTTCTGAGTGAGGATTTGGCTTAAAAATATCTTTGAGAGACTTTAGTTGAGTCCCTTGGGTGAGACTTTAGTTGAGTACCTTAAGGGATACTTTAGTTGAGTCCCTCAAGCGAGACTTTAGTTGAGTCTCTCATGTGATAATTTAGTTAAGACCATCATACGATACTTTAGTTGGGTCATTTAGGTGAGACTTTAGTTGATTCCTTTTGTTGAGACTTTAGTTGAGTCCTCCAGACAAGACTTTAGTTAATTCCCTCGGTCGAGACTTTAGTCAAGTCCCTCAGATGAGGACTTTAGTTGAGTCCCTCAGAGGTTAATTTCCTCAATCATTGTTTGGGGCAGGTTCAATTCTTATTTAGTACATTATTCGTTATCTTCCCATTTTTATGAAATTTTGTACCCCCACTTTTTAGGGGATTTTCTTTAAGGGTTATGTTCATGCCTTTGGCGATTTGTTTATGCCATTCTTAGTGTGGCGTCCTTTTGTTACTTATAGTATTTGCATCGAGTGAGGGCCTATTAATACACAAGGATTCATCTATGATGGTCCAACAATCTAATCACCACATGGGGTTGACAACGATCTTTTGTGGAAGTTTGATGATATGATTACCTCGTAGGGCGGCGAGGATATTTTTAGGGAAATCCAATAATAGTATTACCTCATAGGGCGTAAAGGATCTTCTTGTGGAAGTCTATAAATATAATTACCCTGTAGGTAAGGGTAGAAAATGGGCATGTTTGGCCCGTTTAAGCCTACATTACAAAAGCCCACAAAAAATTGGGTGGGTGTAGTAAGCATAGTTGAGGGTGTGGGTCTAAAACCTTGGTTTTCCCCACACTAAAAGTGAGGATGGGGCGAGGTGGGCATGTGGACACTGCACATTTTAAGCCTAAAAATACAAATTTATGTTAAAGTTCGTGCCCACAAAAAAATAGGGCGGAGCGGGTGATGACTTCTCCCCAAGTGTATCAACAATGTTGAAGTAATATAAAAATAAATCATCTCCACAAGGATGGGATTTTAATAAGTTTCAAATTATGCGAATGGAAAATAATAATTGGGGGATTTTAGACGGTGTTGGGAAAACAAAATTAAATTGATTCTAATTTTGATAACGAGAAAGAAATTAGGTTTTACTTGAATCCCTTGTATTGTCCCTTGTTGATGTTTAATGTATTATATGAATGGTAAAGTCATTATATTCCCATGCAGAATTAACAAGGTCACTGTACCCAATCCCTTGGTGTATAGATATCTGTATTCAACTAGCTTAAGTGAAATTAGGCAATGTAATAACGCGTTAATTCAAATGCCACTACTAGAGGTCTCTTATTCCTATTCAACCAGCATAAGCTCAATAATTTCCCTACTTCAAACACATAGTTTAAGGACCATCATTCCTTATGTGCCCAAGATCATATTAACACAATATCTCAAATAAAAAACATTAAGTACAAGAGACAATTAAATAAAAATATAATTTCAATTATTCATATAATATCAAATTAAACATATGTTCCAACAAGTTTAATATAAGTTCATCTAATAATAGCTAATCTATAGTAGATTAACTACTCATATTAAAACGATAAATTACCAAGATATATGATGAAGTTTGCATGAAAATCCCTTGAAGAAACTAGCCTTCAATAACTTCCAATGCTCTCAAAATTGCTCCTCTGGTGCTCCTTGCTGTCACTTTATGTCTCCAAATTATAATACTAGAGAAACTGCAAAAAAATCCCTTGTTAAAGGTGTCAAATTAGTCCAGAACGCATCAAAAAGCCCAAAAAAGGACCTATCATGCACGCGATGTTGTGCAATGTTGTATCATGTGCACGGTGTTGTGTGATGGCATGTGCGATGATGTATCACGTGCACGATGTTGTAAGATGATGTATCACTCATGATGTTGTGTGATGGCATGTGGTATGATTTATCACGTGCATGGTATTGTGTGTTGTGTTGTATGATTATCTAGTAACTTTCACGTTTTCGCTCCTTTTTTCATCCAATTTTCACCAAGTCCATATTTCTTCATACTTAGTGACTTTTGCATCATTCTTTTACCTTTATACTTCATATTTTCTCATATTTGATTGATTTTTAATTGATTCTTCAATGAAATATATGTAATGACAGAGTGTCATCAGCGAGGCAGACACATTAGAGAGTGTGGGCCTAAACCCTTGACCCGCCCGCACTAAAGTGCAGGCAAAATGGACATGCCCAATGGACTGGGACCGTTTTTCCATCCCTACCCATAGGGCATAAAAGATATTCCCATATAATTCCAAAAATAAAATTACTCTGTAGGGCAACAATGATCCCCCATTGGAAGTCCAATAGTATAATTAGCTCATAAGGCAGGAAAGATCTTTCTGTGAAAGTCCAACAATATAATTACTCTATAGAAACAAAAGGATCTTCTTGTGGAAGTCCAATAATATAATTACCCCATAGGGCGAAAAGGATCATCCTATGGAATTCCAACAATATAATTTGAAAGTCAAACCATAATAACATGTTGCAAAATCCATAATTTGTTACAAGATTTTCGTAAACAAACTATTCACCCTCCTACTACTTAGCTATAATATTATCAAAAATTGCTTGAGTTCCATGTTATGTGGATGAGGCATTCACCTAATTCATATAGATTATATTCTCTATTAGGAAATTTCTTATATATATGATACAACCCCTCCCAATTAGGTCTTAGTTTTCCCTACTGAGAGAGCACCACAACTTGTCGTAGCACTAAATCGCCTTCCTACACATCTCTTTGAATGACCTTAGAATATCTTTTGCAGGCTCTAAATTTAGCGATGAACTCTTGGATATGGTAAACATCCCATATCTCGTCCATTAGGTCAACATGACATCTAATGCCTTCCTCATTCTCTTCCTCATTGAAATGGGAACGTTGCTATGTTGGCATGTCGATTTTGGCTAGTAACATGGCGTCTTCCCCATACACTAATGTAAAGGGGTTTCTCTTATGATGGAATGAGGGGTAGTGTGGTATAACTCCAGCACTTCATGCACCTACTCGGCCTACAAACCTTTGTCTTTATCCAGTTTCTTCTTAATCCCTATCAGTATCACTTTGTTAGCCAACTTTGCTTGTCTGTTTGTCTATGGGTGAAGGACAGATACAAATTTAGTTTGTACTCCCATATCTTTGCAGAAGTTCCATTGTCATCGACAATGGTTCTTGGTAGACCAAACATGCACATGCTTTTCTGCCAATAAAAGCAGTGGACTCTCTATCGTCATCTTGGACACAGATTTTTCCCCGATCCACTTTGTGAAGTATTTTACTCTAACTAACATGAATTTTAGTTGGTCGAAAGTTATAGGAAAAAGGCCTAAAAATATCAACTCCCCACTGATAAAATAGTTATGGCATTGATACACAATGGATAAGCTCAGCTGGTGCATTATATAGATTGGTATGCCTCTAGCATTTGTCACACTTGCTAACAAAAGCTATGATGTCACTCATTAATGAGGGTCCGTAGTAACCCGCTCTTAACAGCTTGTGGGTCAAGGATCGCCCACCAATATGGCTTCCACAAGCCCCTTGATGAAACTCGACTAAAAGTATGGAAATCTCATATTCCCTCAGACATCTTAGCATAAGAGTGGCTCTTCCCATTTTGTAAAGATTTACTGACATAAGGATGCATTTGTTGCACACTTGTAGATTTTCTTTGTTTCTAAATCGCCTTACAGTAAATTGCTTGACTGTATATAGGAGACTATGGGTGCTATCTAACAACCAGTTAGGACGATATTGATAACATTCACCTTCTCTTCATCTATGCTATGGATGACAAGCATTTCGTGTATTACAGTGTAACTAAAACTTATTTTCTTCGAACTAGTCAACTTGGACAACAAGCATGTCCTAAAATTTTGCTCCTTGAGCACATGTTCTATCTCAAACTTTTTGAAGCACTCAGAAAAATAACATACTTTTTCAGCATCTGATGAGATGGGGTTCCTTTGATTGGTACTCGCAAGAGATCTGTTTCACCACTAATAGAAAGTCGCTACTAGCTTGTAGAGTCGACACACCCACTTCTAAACTGAGGGTCATGCCATTCCAACAATGAAGGATTTATATTTAGTATGGTTATTGCTAGCCTTAAATTCAAACTTTAGTGGTTGCTCGATCAATAACTCATATGGTCCTTCCAGTATTAACCTAGCGTCACTCCCTTTAATGTTGAAGGATTCATCCATGGAAATGATACATGTGTGAGAGACCTCCTAGCCCATAGGTGTGCTTGTTAGGTATGCGATTTTATGGTTGGTAACAATTTTGTTTAAACAAATAGTTGACAACAAATCTATCAACATGTTCTATTTGGGGAGAACATGTTTTGCAGCCTAATGTTGAGCAAGATGTCATAACATCTTGACCAGTTGGTACAACAGTATATGCAAGTACTTATTTGACGTTCTATCAGATGTTGTAACATGTTGCAACAAAATATCATATCAGCATAGATGGATATTTATCCTTGAAGATTTGATTGAAAAATATGAGATTCTGGAGGTTTCTAGTACTCATAACAGGCACACCCAATCAAGGATTGTTAGGAATAATTACATATCTGATTTATTTCATAAAAGGATCCTTGAGACTTTTTAGGAATTTTTAAAAGATTTCTTTTTTGTTTCTATTTTCATGGAGAATATTCTGCAGGCATTTAAACATGAAGATTATATCTGATTGAAGAGTCCAAGCCCAACTGCAGAAGCCTATATAAGGAGTCGTCTAAGACCTAGTTTTTAAGCATGGTTTTTATTGTAAAACCTTGTGAAAAATAAGGGTTAGGGTTTGATAGTCCTTAGGTTCTCTGTGTGTTTTTTGTACGTCCTCATATATCTTTGATGCATTTGAGTTTATTGATTGTTACTTGTTTATCAAGTTATTATTCTCCTCGAAGCATTTAAGCAAGAGTTGAGTATTGTTCTTAGTGGAACTTTTAAGCAAACTAAGTATTTGTAATTTGTAAGTGTGTTCTTCCTTTTTGGTTTCTTGAGACATTCCCTAGGACTGGGATTGTTTATTATCACTACAGTCAATTAGAAGTTATAGGGATTCTAATATCTTGGAGGTGCCTAGGTAGAAGTTGCATTGTGTAGGAATTAAGTGGGAGATTGTAAATGGGGGAGTTTAGATTCGAATTAATATTACTAATAGTGGATTTCCTTCCTGTCTTGGTAGCCCTAGAGTATGTGAGTTTGCACCAAACTGGGTTAACAATTTTGTATGTTCTTTTATTTTCTGCAAATTATAATTTTACATAGTTGTTATCTTGTTGATGTTCTGTCTGCAGATGTCATAACATCTGTTGTGACATTGTGTGTTGTTGAGACATCTGTCTTGACTTCTATTATTGTGCATGCCAAAGTTTCAATTGGCATCAAGAGCAAGCACCCTATTTTGTTTACTGGATGAGATTCAGGAATATGTTTTTTGGAACTATGTAGAAAGAAGAGGGATATAACAATAGATCACCAATGTTGTATGGTTCAAAATATGAGTGGTGGAAAGTTAGAATGATAGCTTTTCCGAAAGCTATGGACAACAAAGCTTGAAAGGCTATTTTGAAAGGATGGAAGCATCCTTTTGCGAATGACATTGACAAAGATAGGAAAGAGACTGGAACTGAAACTATCAAACCTGAAGAAGAATGGAATGAAGATGATTATAAAGAAGCTATTGGAAATTCCAAGGTTTTGAATGATCTATTCAATGAAGTTGACAGAAATGTGTTTAGGTTGATTAATACTTGTATTGTATCCAAGGAAACTTAGGAAATTATCAAGATAACTTATGAAGGTACCCTGATCAGTGGTTTTTACACATTTATTTACCATTAACTTTAGTTATTTTATTTTTTATTGTCACATGTTTTATTTCATTTTACCACTTTTTATGTGTTGGTTGTGTGTTTTATTGTTTTCAGGTTCACGAGAATAAATCGGGACAAATTAGTACAAAAAAGTGTAAAATTCAGAGTTTCCAAAAAAAATTTGGCACACTTCAGGAGGCCTGACATGGCCACCCGTGTCATCTGACACGGGCCGTGTCAGACAATGCATTAATTGATCAATTTTCACTAAAAAATTCATAACTGGAGCTACGAGAATCGGATTGATGCATTCTAATATTTGTTGGAAAGATGAGAGAAATAGATACAACTTTCATTTTGAAGTCATAAGCTGATTCATACAGTAGAAGCCTAAAAAAATTCATTAAATTTGCACACTTTAGAAATTTAGTTGTTTCAGGTTGTTTTACGGGCCTGATTTATGTTTCTGACCCAGTTTGAGTTAGTAGTGAAAGATTCTTACACGACTAAATATTGGGGAGATCAAGGTTCTTGGAGAGCGGAAGATTCTTATGAGCGAAAGCAATTGAAGATCGAAGGTATCCAATTACTTGTAATGTCTAATTTTTATCTTGTGATTATTTTGAACAATATAAGTAGGTAAACCCTCCGATGCTAGGGGGTGTCCCTGATTTGACTATGTAAATAATTTTGATTCCTGAATTTCTTTAATACAATAGTCTTCTCTATTCAATTTATTTGTACCTGGTTTTTATGCTTTCCTGATTGGACAAATTAGAATTTATTTACGGTTAACAATCAGCTGGACCACGACTGTTAAGGTTTTTGTACAATTAGACTAGAGTAGATATTACCTAGGACTAGGGATACCCTATAGTTACCAGATAACTCTTGATAAAACAAAGGCTTGACTCCATTAGAAATCTTTAAGGACTTAGGATTTAGGATAAAGGTTCAAAGGTTTTCCCACTAAGGACTTAGGGGAAGATAACCTAAAGGGCTGGTAATTGGATATTATGAACTTTTTGAAGAGATCAAGATTCAAGGTAGTTATAGGGTAAATCATACATCTTCCCTAGCATGTTACTCATATCTCTTAAAACAGTCATTCACATCTATTTATTTTATTCGTAATTATTTTATTTTAGAAAATTAAACCCAAACTCTAGTTTTTGTTTAATTGAACAACAATTCGAACTCCATATTTATACGCAGTCCTTGAGATCGACATTCGGGGAACTTTCCTCATTATTACCGCAGAGGCAAAATAATACACTTGTTATTTTTCCCATCATACCTCTAGAGTGAAGATTTCAAGACTTCAACTTCTCACTTCAAAAATCGATAATTTGAGGATGGATGATGATGAGATAATTCATGAATATTAGATAAGATTCTTGAAATTTCCAGTACATCCAGTGCATTAGGAGAGAAGATGTCAAAAGCGAAGCTGGTAAGAAAGATTCTTAGATACTGGCCTAGGAGATTTGACATGAAGGTCACAAAAATTGAATAAGATCATGACATCAACAAAATGAAAGTTGATGAACTTATTGGGCCACTTCAAACATTTGAATTCACTATTGGTGATAAGGCTAAGAAAAATAACAAAGGCATAATTTTTGTATCTAATGTTGAAGATGATAAAATGTCTAGCTGAACTGAACACTGATTAGGATTTTTCTAAGACTATTGTTCTTCTTGGAAAGAAATTTAATAGGGTATTAAAAATATTGGACAGAAAAGGAAGAGATGTCAAGAACATCTCATATGACACCAGTAACAATCTTGATTCTCAGAAGAAAACAAGACCAGGAGAGAAGTTAGGTTAAAATAGAGGCATTCAATGTTTTGAATGTGATGGATATGGTCATATTAGAACTGAATGTCCCAACTTCCTCAAGAAACAATAGAAGGGGTTCACTGCATCTTGGTCTGATAATGATAAGTCAGAAGATGGAGACAATTTTGAGACTGCCAAACTTGTTTTAGCTCTATCTAGAAGATGGACAGATAAAGTTGAAGCTTATGATGAGAATGATCTTTATGAAGACCTGGATGTGTCATACAAGGATACTTGTGAAAGGTATGAAGAAAGCCTAAAAACGGAGGAAGAGCGAAGAAAGATTATTACTGATTTGAAAAATGAAAGGAAGCAAATCCTAAGTATTGTTTCTCATCTACAAACTGAGGTAACCCGCTTAAATTCCAAGCTTGATAACTTGATTGTTTCCATAAATATGGTGAAAGAGGATGAAGATACCATAATTCATTATCAATCTGATAATAAACTACGGAGAATGTTAGAAGATGAGGTCTTTCCTTTTTATAAGAAGAAATATATCAACAAGTCCAAGAAAATGTTACAACATCCTGGAATAAAATGTGATTTTTCAAATCATCCTCAATCTACTTGGAGATGTTACTATTATGGTGAGTCTGGTCACATAAAGCCTTTTTGCTTCAAATTGAATGGAGATAAAAAATCTTCAGTTTGTTCCAAGGCTAAGAATATGAGCAAGAAGATAAGTGTTGAAAATAAGATCAGTGGATTCTCTAGACATATGACATGAATACTACTTTCTATATTCATAACAGAGACACCTTAAGGGGAGGTATTGTCTTTACTCCCTATGAGCTATGGAAAGGAAGGAAACATAAAGTCAAATACTTTCATATTTTTGGAAGTAAATGTTAGATCTTTGCTGCTAAAGATCAAGTGGACAAGAAGGATCCCATGGGGGCATAAATGGATATTTTTGTGTTACTCTTCAAGCATAAGAGCTTATAGGATTTATAATTATGGAATTGTCATGACAATGGAATCTATCAATGTGAGAATTGTTGATTCAGTTGGTAAAGAGAAGTAGGATGTCAGAGATGATGTTGGAGACTAGTGAATTTACAAACACTGAGTCAGTGAATTATCAATCCAACACAGGTCTATCTACTGAGGGACAGATAGAACAAACCAGGGATCTAACTGCAAGTCACCCTGATGAAGGTAACATCACTAAATTTAAAAAAAAAACATATGAAATACATATAGATGTGTTGCCTTAAGGGAAACATGAGAAAGTTTCTCCGAACCGATGTTGAAGATGTATGATGTCAAGAGAGATATCATGACATTTTATAGCGAAGATCTGAATTCTTTTAGATATCTCATTCAACATGACTGGAATAAGGAACTTGGTAGTTGTAAGTAACTGACCAGGAATCTTATTGAAGGAAAGGATGATACTCTGGAGCTTATGGACAATAAGGAACAACTTATTGTTATAAAAAATAGTGGGATTGGAACTCATATTATTGAAGAGTTATAATAATTACAGAAATGGAGGAACACAACTAGTGTTGCATCTTTCCTCTATACTTTGAGGCATGGCATGCCTGGATAAATTACTACTAAAGAGGGATGGAAAGAAAGTATTCTGCAAGAAAGTGGGGCTGGCTACAACACCAAGGAATGTAGAAGGATCTTTGATAGTGAAAAGATGTGGAAAACCACATGAAGCTGGCCAAGAAGTTATGTTTCCATCTATTTGTTTCCATCTGGTTCTCATGGTTAGTGGTTCTGTTGTGTGCTTTCATCCGTCGTATTGCTAGTGTGCAATATGTGTTTCCATATGTTGTATTGACTGAGTGTAATATGTTCTGAAGTACTATGTGTTTCCATTGTGTACATTTACTCTGTTTCTTTTTGTCAATATTTTGGCTAAAAAGAGGGAGTAAAGTGTTTGTGTCCTGATGCTACATCACATATCTTGACATGTTGATCTAGCATTATGATAGGACTATGTGCTACTACTTTTGTGAGAGTATTTGTTTGTATTTATGTGGTTGCTCATGCAACTATTCAGGGTGAGCATGATTTTTTATGCTTATGTATGCTGAAGTTGTTGTTGTTGCTTTTGCTGTTCCGCTACAAGTGCTCTGGTGTGGGATTTTCCCTTGAGGAGGAGATCCTATTATGTTTGACAGGGAAAATTTTATACTTGTCTGATTGTACAAGCTTTTGAGCCGTGTTGTGTTTTTTGTGGTGTTATTCCTTTCTCCATGTCTTTGGTTGTTTTAGCCAAAATTTGTTAAAGGGGGGAGATTGTTAGGTCTGTGATTTTATGGTTGGTAATAATATTGGTAAAATAAATAGTTGACAACAAATCTATCAGCATGTTCTATTTGGGGAGAACATGTTTTGTAGCCTAATATTGAGCAAGATGCCATAACATCTTGACCAACTGGTACAATATTATATGCAGATACTTATTTGACATATGTTCTATCAGATGTTGTAACATGTTGCAATAATACATAATATCAGTACATCTGGATATTTATCCTGGAAGATTTGATTGAAAAATACGAGATTCTGGAGGTTTCTAGTACTCATAATAGGCGCAGCCAATCAAGGATTGTTAGGAATAATTACAAATTTGATTTATTTCATAAAAAGGATCCTTGAGACTTTTTAGGAAATATTTGAAAGATTTGTTTTTTGTTTCTATTTTCATGGAGAATATTTTGCAGGGATTTAGAGCTAAAGATTATATCTGATTGAAAAGTCCAAGCCCAACTTCATAAACCTATATAAGGAGTCGTCCAAGACCTAGTTTTTAAGCATAGTTTTTATTGTAAAACCTTGTGAAAAATAAAGGTTTAGGGTTTGATATTCCTTAGGTTCTCCGTGTGTTTTTTGTACGTCCTCGTGTATCTTTGATGCATTTGAGTTAACTGATTGTTACTTGTTTATCAAGTTATTGTTTTCCTTGAAACTTTTAAGCAAGAGTTGAGTATTGTTCTTAGTGAAGATTTTAAGCAAACTAAATATTTATAATTTGGAAGTTATTCTTCCTTTTTGGTTTCTTGATACATTCCTTGGGACTGGGATTGTTTGATATCAATTCGTGATTGGAAGTGAGAGTGGTTCTCATATCTAGGAGGTGCCTAGGTAGAAGTTGCATTTGGTAGAGGTTAAGTTAGAGGTTGTAAACGAGGGAGTTTAGCTTCGAGTTAATAATTCTAATAGTGGATTTCCTTCCTGGCTTGGTAACCTCTAGAATAGGTGAGTTTGCACTGAATTGGGTTAACAATTTTGTGTGTTCTTTTACTTTCTGCAAGTTATAATTCTGCATAGCTGTTATCTTGTTGTTGTTCAGTCTGCAGATGTCATAACATTTGTTGTTACATTGTGTGTTATTGAGTGTTGTACCTTAAAATTTTCCCTCCCATTTTCACATAAGACATACTCCTAGAGGTCCTCAATTGCTCAAGGTTGACCAAGAATTTATCAGACAAATTCTCCTCCTAAGCATTGGCCTTCCAACTAGGGTTACATTTTTCACCAAGATGTGTGAGCTCAAAAGGTCTCAAATGTCTTCCATGGTCCTAATATGTCTTCAATGTTATCATGACAAATTTCATACCTTGCACTACAAGTTTGCTCAGTCAATTGCTCAAATGCTTGAAAACCAACTATGCTAGGTCAAAAGTCAATTGTGGCCCATGTGCAGTCAAACTTCAAGATTTTGGGTCAATATCAACCTTTTAAAGTGATATCCATCATTTGATCAAGGGTTGATCATGATTCCTCAAGAAATGCTCATAATCTATCAAAAGTCAAAATTGCCAAATTAGGGTTTCTATAGGAAAAGTCAACTGAACTTTGACCAGGCATAACTTTCACATACTTCATCCATTTCCCCCCAACAAAATCTCATTTTGAAGAGAATCTAATTCCTCACAACTTCTCTTTTATCCTCAAGTTCAATAAAGGCATCATTTGGAAGATACAAGTTCATACATTACAGTTCAAAAAGTCAACACAAGTAATTTTTTTCCAAGACCGTTTACATTAAGAAGATTTCTCCAAATGAAAAAATGGTCAACATAGAGATTGTAAAGGACATCTAGGGATTTCCAAAAAGTCCAATATCATCATTATTGGATAAAAATTGAGCAAGTTATGGATTGCACAAGTCGGGCAATTTTCAAAGGAAAGACATGAAATCTCAATTGAGAAAATTTGTGATTTTAAATTATTGGGCCTAAATTTTTGGAGTTCAAATATGTTCATGATGTTTCCAAGGACCTCTAAATCTATCCATGTTTTTTTTTTAATTTATTTGAATTTTTATTCATTTAAATATAAATTAAATCAAATAAAAAATAAATAAAATTGCATAAAATAGTAAATATTGGTTATGGCAATATGGGATGATGGTTTGAATTATTTTTGGCTCCAAAATTTCGTGCAAAGGAGGCTAGGTGCATTGCACCTCAAAATGGGCAAGAATTTTCATTTTTGGAACTTTTTTAATGTGTTTGAATTTGGTTTAAAAGAGGATCATTATGGGTGGATTCTTACCATCTTTGCTATCCCTCTTCTTCCTCTATAAATACAAGACCAAGGCATGAGCAAAGGACACAAAAATCATTGCTAGGAAGCCATATCAAAATTCACAAAATTTCCACAAAGTTGTCAAAATCAAAACAACCTTTTGAAGCATCCTCGATCTAAAACAATTGCCCAGTTGTGATCCTGAGGTTCCCAGGAACTCATTACATCCATTCCTAAGGCTTGCAACACCGTAGATCATCGTATCCACGCATCACCAGTTGGTAAAATTTTCTTGAATTTTAAAACTATATTTTCAT
This sequence comes from Vicia faba, assembly GCA_948472305.1. Taxonomy (NCBI): domain Eukaryota; kingdom Viridiplantae; phylum Streptophyta; class Magnoliopsida; order Fabales; family Fabaceae; genus Vicia; species Vicia faba. The sequence continues at coordinate 712,420,058 of OX451737.1, forward strand.
GGCATGTTAATACTTTTAACCGTTTGATTTGTGTTTAGCATGTCTATTAGAGCAGGTGTGACGTTTAACATGAAGGTTTTGGGGCCACAAGAAATTCAAATTACACCCCCTTTTCCACTTACTGTCTGGCCCGTTTCTATTTGTTTATTTTGTTTTTTACTTATTTCTTTTAGTTTGTTTTTTTAATCAATATAAAATCAGATAAAAATCATAAAAATATTAGATTAGCATTTTTTCAATTAAATTAATTTTGTAAATTAATTAATAATTATTTAAACCATTTTCTTTAATTAAAAACTAAATAGACTTAGGATTTTAATTCATTTTCTTTTCATATTAAAAAATACCAAAAAAAGCTTAGAAGATTAATCTCTTTTCTTTAATTTAATTTTTCTTTAATAATTAACTTTTTCTTTAAATATAGATCTAGATTAATTACTTTTAATTCAAATATTTTCTTAAATTAAAACAAAAAACAACAAAAATATTTTTTATATCTTAGGATTTTTAGACGTCTTTTCAAAATCGCGCGTTACTATTCTTTCGCACTTCCTTTTATTATTGTAACTGTATATTGGGATGTAATAGATGATTAGTAGGACCTTTACTGCTTTTATTTATTTTTCCCCAGTTTTGGATATGTACATAATCCCCCTCCCCGAAGCCTTGTAATAGCTAGGTTTTATATTTCTGCACTTTTAATTACTGCAATTATTAACTGCTAGATGTATGACTAATAGGATTATATGGCAAGAATAAAACAAAATATTAGTGTGATACGGTGGGGGAACTGACTTGGGATTTTGCGTTTGTGTTCACAAAATGTTTCGGTTTAGCAAGGGTCGCCACCGACTTTTTATTTTATCCTAAGGAAAGGTCAAAAAACAAAGGAAAGACCTTTGAGATGTTTTCTTGGGTTCGGGGAGTAGATTATGAAAAGGGAAGGTGCTAGCACCCTTTTTATCCATGGTTTTCCATGGGCTCTTAGTTTTAGATCACTTGCATTTGCTTTTCAATTTATTTGAAATGGTGCTTTGTGTGGTTTTGAAAGTATTTTGAAAAGAGGCCTTTGTTTAGGCAATCTTTGTAATGATTCTCGTTCGTAAGAATGTATACAAAGATGTTTGTCTTTTTTAAAAAATGTTTCAATGTTTTGAAAGATGTTTGGAAATATTTTGAAATGTGTGTGTGTTTGAAAATAACAAGGATGTTTTTGCAAGCTTTTGATCAAGTAACTAAGAGCTATCTACTCTATTTTACTCAAAGATCTTTCTTATGTTTTTAACCCTTTTAACAGTGTTGTTTCACCATTGTATTTGGTGAACAACCTTATGTTAGGATGTTAAACGGGACAGGCGCGGGTCATCGTATTGACCATGATAGCAACATTGCCAAGTATCTTTAGCAATCTTCTGAGGGACTAGATCATTTTTGTATAGGAAACCAAGATAGCGTCATCGAGGGACTATGATCTTTTGTTTTGTTTTTGTTTTGCCAATAGATACTCAACATGCATATCATGGCCATTTATTTAGGCAACCAAGTGGAGATACCTTAGGGGTGTTTATGTGCAAGTGCGTTTTATTGCATGCAAGAATTTATCTTGAATTAGGATTTTCTATTTCATTGATTTTATCTTGCCATAAACATCCTAATTACTAGCATTTATACTTGAAAGCAATAAAAGGCGGAAATGTAAAATCCTACACTATTACAACATTTAGGGGATGGGGATACACATTTGTACATGGGGTGGTTCAACGGGAAAAATAGATAAGAAAAGAAAATAACAAAGGTAAGATAGAGAGAAAGAGAGAGAGAGGGCTAGCGCGCTGCTGAGAGGAAGTCAGAAGTTATGACCCATGCCTGCTGCAAGATTATCAACCTGTTAGTGAAACTGTATGAGTCAGAACTTTTGACTCTGGCACCTGTAAAACAGAAACATGTTAGTGGGAAGGTCAGAAGTTCTGACCCCCATGTGCTGCAAGACAAAAGTTTGTTAGTGGGGAGATCAGAAGTTCTGACCCTGCTGGAAATACAATAATTCTCACAAGTTCTGATATTATTGACAGCAAAACAGGCTTCAGATGTACTAACGTCAAAGTCAGCACTTGGCTTCTCCCTGTGCTAGCCAGAACATCTGCAGTTTTGTTATTCTTCCACAAAACAGAAAACATGCTTGGGACAACTTCAGCAAATGTCAAAGTGTTTCAGGAGACAGAACCAACAAGGTCACAGGAAGGTTCTACACTGATTCACTTCCTACTTAAACATTATGAGGTATGAAAATTCTCAGAACGCAAACAGCAGCAACATGATATTTACATTATGTTTATTGAGCATGTAAAGCTGATGATGCTTAGCAGCGTGACGAGAGCCAGCAGGTGCTTACCTGTCTGTTAAAAAAGTCTGTGAGTGGGAGCTAGCTTTTAGCTCCAATGATATTTTGGACAAGTTCTTTTTTAGAATGGGTGGATGGAGAAGATATGTGTATGTATGGTCAGAGACTAAGGGTGTTCTTTGGTCATAAAGCAAACTGGGTATTAATGAAGTTTGGAGGTAGGAAGTTTAAAGTTATGAAACACTGGGGATTTTGGCAGAATTTCACAAGGTTTCCTTCACTAGAGTTTTCTGTTTCTTCTCTAGCAATTTTTTCTGGATGTTTTTTCACGTCCTCCTTGTGATGGACAATGGTGTCCTATTTATAGGCAAGGCTTTGTGGATTTTTGAATGTTAAAGGCGCCAATATTATGCAGTAGAGGTTAAATTGTTTTTGAAGGAAGTTCATGAAAAGTTGTGATGATAGACAGCTTTTCAGCCTAGGCTGGAACAGTAGGCAAGGATTGAGGAGAAGTGACCTCTATAGGCGAAAAGTGGCGCATAGACCCATGCCTAAACCTGCATAAAGGTGTTTACCAAGCCACACGTGGAGAGACCCCTTGGATGAATGTTCAGGAGTGGTTGTGGGCATTAATGAGCATTAAATGGTGATGAGATTTATCAACATCAAAAATCTTGTAATAAGAGATTTTGCATCATTACCTAAAACCTGAGCCAGCAGTTCTGCTTTACCAGAAACAACATAAACCAAGCTCTGAGAGTTTTCCAGTATGCTCCTTTGATCTGTCTTTACAGACTCTGAACTTAGTGATCATGCTTCAGTACTTTACCCAATCTGCTGATCCCATTACCTTCTGATCCCAGTTCTTTCTGAAGGAGTTCCAGGCTTTGTTGTTTTCTCTAGCAAACTCTGACTGAATTTCTGCGTAGCTGCTGAAAAAGGCCATGTTCTGTTTAAAGATCACGTGCTGAAACATGTTTACAATCTCTGACTGAGTTGGTGTAACTGTTGAAAGAGCCATCTTCTGACTGAATGCTATGTGCTGAGCCAAGTTTGCAGCTTCTGACCGTTTCTGCCTGGAGGTTAGTTCAGAAGTTCTGAAGTGCCATTTTCTTCTTAAACACCCATGTTTTAGAGAAAAATTCCCAATGTTTAGAAGTTAATTTTTCCAAGGTAAAAGCTTTGCCTTTAGAGCTTGTGTGATGAGAAATGTTGATGATTATAGGAGGGAAAAGTTTGGGGTACAACAGTTGCCTCTGTTCAATCTTCTTGAAACCTGAAGAGTTAGATTGGCAAGTTTGCCTTTCGCGACTCGAAGGTAAAAGAGGATTGGACACTAGAGTGCCCGTAAATTTGCACTCGTCAAAATATCATCGAGGGAATGGGCTTAAAGATGCCATTTGGAGTTGGTAGAATCTTGCTGGAGATGGGCTTAAAGATCCCATCCAAGAATCTTTGTTGAATTGTAATGCTGTAGGTCAAAATAATGGGTATCAAAATGGTATTTGTGTCTAGAATGCACTTGAACTGTATCTGGAGTCTGAGTCTGTATGAGCAAAGGAATGGTGTCCGTGTTTGGAGCGTATCTGAGCTGTAACTGTATCAGAATTTTGAATGGATATCAGAATGACTACCGTGTCTGAAGTGTATATGTATTGTATCTGAATTTTGAATGGGAGATAGAGAAACATCTTTGTATGGAGTATCTCTGGGCTGGGGATAAATTATGAATGAGTGACAGAATGGCAACCGTGTCTGGAGCGCATCTGGACTGTATATGAAGTTGAGATCTGTATGAGTAGCAGAATGACTTCCATGTCTGGAGTGTATCTGTACTGTAACTGGGATCTGGACAAGTGACAGAATGACCTTCGTGTCTGGAGTGTATCTGTAGTTGAGATCTGTATGAGTAGTAGAATGACTTCCGTGTCTGGAGTGTATCTGTACTGTAACTGGGATCTGGACAAGTGACATAACAACTTCTGTGGCGATTGCACTGGGGAGAATCAAGCTGCTGGTGTAAGGGTCAGAATGGCATCCGTGTCTGGAGCGTATCTGAACTTGTGGTTGATAGTTGAATCTGAATGAGAGATAGAATGGACACCGTGTCGGGAGCGTATCTAGTCTGTATCGGGTTGCTAAAGTCTGAATGAGTATTAGAATGACCGCCGTGTCTGGGGTGTATCTGTACTGTATTTGATTTGAAGTTCTGAATGAGTAATAGAATGACCACCGTGTCTGGGGTGTATCTGTACTGTATTTGATTTGAAGTTCTAAATGAGTAATACAATGGCCGCCGTGTCTGGGGTGTATCTGTACTGTATTTGATTTGAAGTTCTGAATGAGTAATAGAATGGCCGCCGTGTCTGGGGTGTATCTGTACTGTATCTGAATAATTGTTAGCGATAGCCTTTTAATCTTATCCTGAAAAGGGCAAAATGTTAGCTAAAACACATAGTTATGTTGCATGATATGTATGATGCAATGGAATGTGTTCCATCCATTTTTATGATATATGAATGTAATGGATGCATGTAAGCTAATTAACCGTCTTGCTGAGGAAGATAAATCCTTGATAACTGGAGATAATGAAATCTTTGACTGCTGTCGGGGAAGGTGAATCCTTGACCGATGCTGGGGATTAAAGATCTTTGATTGTTGAGAATGAGAAATCATGGGGTCACTGCTGGGGATTGAATATCCTCGGTGACTGGTGGAGATTTAACGAGAGCTTTGACAACTTCTGCGGGGAATGAGAACCCTTCATGACTTTCCTAGGAAATAAGGAGAACTCTGAAGACCTCTACTGGGGAATTAGAACCTGGGAGGCTTCTGTTGGAGAAATGAGATCGAGAATCTTCGATTTACTGGGAAATAAATCTATGGGAGAGTGTTTACTCGGCTGGGGAAATCAGGAGTTTGGGTGTATGCCAATCTACTGGGGAATCATCCTAGTTGGGGATAAGCCAAGAAGTTAACTGTTATCTGCTTGGTTCTCAGATTTTTAAGATAAACTGCTGGTGAATTTGGGGAAGCTGAATGGTTCCCACCGGGGATTGATAGTTGGGGAATTTTGACTTCGCTGGGGAAGAAGATTTTAGACTATTTTGGCTCCACTGGTGATGGGGTTTTCAAGGTTTTCGGGCTCCACTGGGGATGGGATTTTCAAGGTTTTCGGGCTCCACTGGGGATCTTTGAAGCTTAACCCTGATGGGGATTTTGAAACTTAACTCAGCTGGGAAATCAAGTTTTAGAATGCACTGGCTCCGCTGAGGGTCTTCAAGTTTAACTCCGCTGGGGAAATGTACTCCAATTTTTAGCTTTGTTGAGGATCTGGATGATGTATTGCAGGGGATTTCTTCTTGAATAACATAAAGATTTCTCCCTAACTCCTTCAACCTATCAGTAATTATCCTTTCTCATTTTTTTTTATTTGTAAGCAATGATTATATTCAAATGCATATGCCTATTTAACAAACCATTGGACGTTTTCAAATGAAACATAAGTGTAAAAAGAAAAGAAAGGCAAGCAAATTTCTGCACTTTGAAGTATTTTTGTATTAACTTTGTAAGTATTTTTGTACAAAGGAAACAAACATCCTAGTAAGAGAATGTTGTCGTAAAATTGGGAAAATTTTTATACAAAAGAAAGATGGCTATGTGTAATAATTCCATGGGATTCCCATTCTGCTATAGCCTTCACAACTCTGAATATCTTGTCCATTCGCTGCTTCGTCCGCCGATGATTGGATTGATCAGAAACTTGGAGCTTGTTGGTGAAGAGATTGTTCTTAAAGTGATCCGACGAGGCATAGTCATACGCTTTAATTCCTTAAATTTTGCCTGAACCGCCCTTTCGGGTTTTTGGTCTACCAGGAAACCCCTTTTTTTGCCCAAGTCGCCCTTTCAGGTTTTCAACTTGCCGGGTGTACAGATTTTTTTGTTTTATCCCTAACTTTTGCCTGAACCTCCCTTTCAGGTTTTCGATTCACCGGGATGCCCATTTTTGCCCAAGTCGCCCTTTCGGGTTTTCAACTTGTCAGGTCGTTTTATGCGTAGTATCTTTTGACTATGTCTGCGTTCGCAGGGTGCGGCAAGTCGTCACCGTCCATGGTGGTCAGAATCATTTCCCCACCATAAAAGATGCTTTTGATCACAAATGGTCCTTCATAAGTAGGAGTCCACTTGCCCCTGGGATCACTTTGCAATAAGATGATCCGCTTGATTACAAGATCTCCGACTTGATATATCTGACGTCTGACTTTCTTGTTGAAAGCCTTGATCATCCATTTTTGATACGTATGACCATGACAAACAACAGTAAGTCGCTTCTTGTCGATCAAATTAAGTTGGTCAAGCCGGGTCTGAATCCAATCGTCTTCACTCAAACCAGCGTCCTTCATAATCCTTAAGGAAGGAATCTGAACTTCCATGGGTAGAACAGCTTCCATGCCATACACCAAAGAAAATGGGGTTTCCCCTGTTGAAGTACGTGCCGTGGTACGATATCCATGTAGATAAAACGGTAACATCTCATGCCAGTCCTTGTAGGTGACTATCATTTTTTGAATGATCTTCTTGATATTTTTGTTCGCGGCTTCAACAACACCGTTCATCTTTGGCCGATAGGGAGATGAACTGTGATGTTGAATTTTGAACTGTTCGCACAGAGCGGTGATCACAGTGTTCTTCAAATTTGTACCGTTGTCCGTGATGATCCTGTCGGGGATACCATACCGGCATATGAGGTTCTGCTTGATGAAGCGGGCAACCACATTCTTTGTAACGGAGGCAAAGGAAGTTGCTTCGACCCACTTGGTAAAATAGTCAATAGCGACCAAGATGAAGCGATGTCCATTGGATGCCGTAGGCTTAATCTCTCCAATCATGTCAATGCCCCACATCGCGAAAGGCCAAGGAGCTGTCAGGACGTTGAGAGGAACAGGAGGGATATGTATCTTGTCGGCATAGACTTGGCATTTGTGACAGGTACGAGAATGTTCATGACAATCAGCTTCCATGGTAGACCAGTAGTAGCCTGCCCTTAGAATCTTCTTAGCCATCGTATGTCCGCTCAAGTGGGTGCCAAATGTGCCACTGTGTATTTCAGTCATGATCAACTCTTCTTCAGCTTTGTCCACACAACGAAGTAGAACATAATCATGGTTGCGCTTATAAAGGATGCCATTGCTTAGGAAGAACTTAGCAGCAAATTTCCTTAAGAACTTTTTGTCATTGACGGAAGCTCCTTCAGGATATTCTCTAGCCTGGAGATACCTTTTGATTTCATGGAACCAGGGTTGTTCCACTACTTCCTCAGTATTAATCTCATGACAGTGCACGGGTTCGTCCATTCACTCGATGGTAATTTGGGGAGCCTCGTTATCCCAGTTGAGTTTAAACATGGAGGACATTGTAGCCAGAGCATCTGCTAGCTGATTTTCTTCTCGCGGGAAGTGCTCGAAAGTAATCTGCTCGAAGTGAGGCAACAACGTCAAGACATGTTCTTTGTATGGGATAAGATTAGGAAGTTTGGTGTCCCACTCTCCTTTGACTTGACTAATAACCAAAGCTGAGTAACCAAATACGACCAAAGATTTGATTCCCAAGTCTATAGCAGCCTTGAGACCAAAGATGCAAGCTTCATATTCGGCCATGTTGTTGGTACAACTGAAACAAAGTCGGGCAGTGAATGGTGTATGGAAACCTTCCGGAGAAATGACTACCGCACCGATACCGTTGTCGAGTGCATTTGAAGCACCATCAAAGTACATGGTCCATCGGGATCCTTGTTCAGGTCCGTCATACGGTCCGTTACCTTCGATGTTGTCCAAAGTCATGATGTCCTCGTCAGGGAAGTCGAATCTCATAGATTGGTAATCTTCGACGGCTTGATGAGCTAGATGATCGGTTAATACACCCCCTTTATAGCTTTTTGGGTAGTATACTGGATATCATACTCAGTCAGGATCATTTGCCATCTAGTGATTCTTCCAGATAAAGCAGGCTTCTCGAAGATATACTTGATCGAATCCATTTTGGAAATCAGCAAAGTGGTGTGAGTCAACATATACTGCCTCAGCCGGCGAGCAACCCATACCAAAGCACAACAAGTTTTCTCGAGCAGTGAGTAGCGAGTCTCACAGTCGGTAAACTTTTTGCTAAGGTAATAAATGGCATGCTCTTTTCGGCCAGACTCGTCATGTTGGCCCAGCACACACCCCATTGAGTTATCTAAAACAATCAGATACATGATTAACGACCTTCCTTCGACGGGTGGCATCAGAATAGGAGGTTCTAGTAAATACTCCTTGATCTTATCAAAAGCAACTTGACAATCATTTTTCCATTCAACGACCTGATCCTTCTTCAACAGTTTGAAAATTGGCTCACAGGTAGACGTAAGGTGAGAGATGAACCTGGCGATATAGTTCAAGCGTCCCAAGAATCCTCTAACCTCCTTTTCAGTACGGGGGGCAGGCATTTCTTGTATAGCCTTCACTTTAGCTGGATCAACCTCAATGCCTTTGTTGCTGACAATAAATCCCAAAAGTTTACCTGACCTAACCCCAAAAGTGCACTTGCTTGGGTTCAATCTGAGCTTATACTCCTTCAACCTGGCAAATAGCTTTTGAAAATGTTCAAGGTGTTCTTCTTCTGTCTGTGATCGAGCTATCATGTCGTCTACGTAAACTTCGATCTCATGATGTATCATATCATGAAACAAAGCTACCATGGCGCATTGATAGGTTGCCCCTGCATTCTTCAGTCCGAACGGCATCACTTTGTAGCAGAAGGTACCCCATTGCGTGACAAAGGTAGTTTTCTCCATGTCCTCGGGGGCCATTTTGATCTGGTTATAGCCCGAGAATCCATCCATGAAGAAAAAACCTTGTGCTGAGCTGTGTTGTCAACCAAGATGTCGATATGTGGTAGTGGAAAATCATCTTTAAGGCTAGCCCTGTTTAAATCCCGATAGTCCACACACATTCTGACTTTTTCGTCCTTCTTAGGTACGGGCACGATGTTAGCAACCCATTGTGGATAGGAGGTAACAGCCAGAAAGCCAGTGTTGAATTGCTTCATTACTTCAGCCTTAATCTTCTCAGACATGTCAGGCCTCATTAGGCGAACCTTTTTCTTGATCAGTGGACAGTTTTCTCTTGTAGGGAGACGGTGAACCACGATATCTGTGTCCAATCCTGGCATGTCTTCATAAGACCAGGCGAAGATTTCAACATACTCGTTCAACAACTGCACTAAGCGCTCTTTGACACTTGGTTCCAGGTTGGCACCCTCTTTTACTTCTTTCATGTCTTCCTCTGTCACCAAGTTGATGGTTTCTAGCAACTCTTCATGAGGCAGAATATCCCTCTCTTCTTGTTGCAGAAGTCTGGCTAACTCTCCCAGTACTTCACAATCTTCGTCAACTTCGTACTCAGCATGATTGACCAAATCTTCAGAGTTATTGAAGGCTGAAACAGAACAGTTGCCCATGGAATCCGGAATGGATGGGTACCTGCATTTGTGAGTGTGGATGTGTGTAAGGGATAGCCATCCTTAAACAAACAAAAATGCAAAATGAAAGAAAATGAACAGTTTATAGATGAAAAACGTCCAATGATTCATTAAAACATGGCATATGATTATGAAGAAAATAAAACCCTTACAAATGGACCTACATGCCCCGGGCAAGGCATGAGGTGAAAATAGGGTGCAAATTGTTTAGTTATTACAGACCACAAAAATGGGAAATTGTTCCAAGATGAAATTACTGGTTGATAAAGGTGATGGGAACAAAATCCTTTGCTTCCCAGTTGCTCAAACCCCCTTCGACGGTCGGAAAGATCCAATCTTCGAAGTGGCTCTCTTCATCTTCATCTTCTACAACATTAATTCCGTGATGAGTGATCCTTATGGGTGGCCCTCCAGTCTTGGAACGACGTATAGCCTTCTGTCCTGCAGCAGTAAACCCTAACCCAAACTTGTTCGTCTTATGGGGAAAGTCAGGAAACTGCCCCCATACTGTGCTCTTCCCCTTCTTAATCACAGCCTCTGCGTCCTTGAGGGATGCCATCCTAGATATATGCTTGGGAATGATAGGCACCTCAACCATTGTCTTCGCAACTGCTACTTCGGGAGAAACTTCCTCAAAATGCTGGAAAGGCGTTTCGATGAACTCGCCATCCAGCTCCACATAGCGAAAAGAGTTGATATGACTTATCATGTGCTCTTCCTCGCTGTGCACCATTATAATTTTACCCTTAACAGGATATTTCAGCATTTGGTGCAAAGAGGAGGTAACTGCCTCGGTGTAATGGATCCACGGCCTTCCTAGCAAACACGAATATGACGGACAGATGTCCATCACGTAGAAGGTGGAGTTGAAAACTTCGGTACCTACTTTGATAGGAATATCAACCTCTCCATGAACCATTCTCTTGGAACCATCAAAAGCCCTAACAATGATGTTACTAGGCTTGAGAGTCAGTCCTTCGCAGTCCAAGCGATCTAAGGCTTTCTTTGGCAGCACGTTCAAGGAAGAACCAGTATCAACTAAGACATGGGCGAGAGTGGTTCCTCGGCATTCAACTGAAACATGTAACGCATCATTGTATTTCCTTCCTTTGGGAGTTAAGTCAGCATTGGAAAAGCCAAGGCCATTATCAGCAGTAAGACTGGCCACACATTCCTGAAATTGGTCAGACAGAGTCTCTTGGGGAACATTTGTCGCCTTCAAGAATTTGATCAGGGCCTTAGCGTGGGCCTCAGTACAGAGCAGAAGAGCCAACATTGAAATTTTAGAAGGGGTCTGCCCTAACTATTCCATAACGTCGTAGTCACTTTTTCTGATTATTTTCAAGATTTCATCCATTTCTTTGAGTGGTTTCGGGGATAACCACAGTATGGGCCTTCGTCCTGATAGGCACTTCCAGTATCCCCTAACCCTTGTCGATAATATCAGCAGATGATCTTACTTCAGGAGTAACCAATTCTTCAATCATTGGGTCTTGCACAGATGGTCCAACAGGTGCAGAAGCTTTCAAGGGTCCGAAAACTGCTCGAGGGGGAGTGATCTCTGGAGAAAAGATCCGGCCACTGTGGGTTATCTTGCTTGTACCCGCGATGTTCCCTATATCATGGTCTTCCTCAGCAATCTCTTGGACTGTTTCGATTTGTTTGATGCCGTGGTAGAAGATTTCTCCCCCATAGTTCCACGGTATCGTTTTGCTGGATTTGTATGGGACAGGTCCCGGCATGGTGATCTTTAAAGGTACACGTTCAGAGTTGGGTGTAATCCTGACAGGCCTTTTGCAAGCCTTGGGAGGATTGTCGGAAATGGTTATGATTGCAATATCGTTGTTTGAAGTATCACAATTATCAGGAGTAATAGGTTTGAAAGTATCAACAGGGGTTTTCTGGAAAAGTATCTCTTGGGTATCCATCAGGCGTTGGACACCTGACTTCAACATTGGGTAATCGCCTTGTATGTTCAAACAAAAATAACAGTCTTCATCACAACCAGGAAAGATCCCGACTCTCAACAAATTTTACTTAATCACAAGTAACGGTGTCAACAGGTCAACAACATCAGTAACATGAGTGTCCTCCATAATAGCATGAATATTGTGGCCGTGCTTGGGCATCGGAGCAGATATAACATTGGGCTTCTCAGGAGCATCAAATTCTACTTCCTTGGCATCAATCAGATCCTGGATTTTGTTCTTAAGTGCCCAGCAACTATTGGTATCATGTCCAGCACTGCCGGAATGGTAGGCACATTTGGAATTTGAGTTATAGGATGGAGATGTGGTATTTTAATTCTTTGGTGCCTCTTTTAAATTTGCAAGGTTCAATTTCAAGAGACGTGGAAGGATCTGAGCGGGTGTCATGTTTACTGGAGTAAATTGCCGTGGTGGCCTTTGCTGATAAGTTCTAGGCTGATAATTCCTCGGTTGACTGTTTCTAGGCTGGTCTGATGCGGACTTCTGAATTAATACGGCCCCCACTGTTGGCCGTTGTTCCTCTCTTTCCCGATTTTTCTGGGTGTAGACAACAAAACTCTCCTTCTTTGTCGGGAAGGTCTTCTTTATAGCGATGGAAGCGGAGGCATCTTTTTGGATCTATCCACTTTTAATACCGGCCTCAACCCTTTCGTCGGTCAGAATTAGTTCAGTAAATCCCGCGGAAGAACTTCCGATTAGGTGATTGAAGAAGGGGCCAGACAGGGTCCCCAGGAACATGTCAACTAACTCCCTATCTGACAGCGGTGGCTGCACCCTTCCAGCCAGATCACGCCACTTCTGGGCGTACTCTTTAAACCCTTCATTGGAAACCATCCCCATACTTTGTAACTGAGTACGAGTAGGCGCCAAATCAACATTGTATTGATACTGACAATAAAAAGCGGCAGCTAAGTCATCCCAATTGTGAACCTCCGATCTCTCGAGCTGATAGAACCAGTCCAACTGCGTGCCAGACAGACAGTCTTGGAAAAAGTGTACCCAAAGGTCTTTATCAGACGAGTGGGGTTGAATCTTCCTGACATACGACCTCAGGTGCATCTTAGGGCAAGACAGACCGTCGTACTTGGCAAATGTTGGTACCTTGAACTTGGGAGGGATAACAATGCTAGCTACCAGCCCTAGTTCCTCAAAATTCAAACCGGGCACTCTCTGCAACTCCATTGCTGCCAGTCTATCCTCAAGATTCTTATATTTTTCGTCCACTGGAGGATATTGTTGTTCAGAATAGTCTTCGTCTTCTTCCTCTTCCTCCTCTTCAACCTCAGATTCAGAAGGTACAGCAGCCCATTTCCCTTTACCGGCCCCTTCGTCAGACGTTGAGGGGAAATCAAGAACTCTCCTGGCTTGATGCTCAAATCTTCTTCCCAAAGTGGCTACTCCAGGTCTCTTTTTCTTTTTCTTCTCTTTATTCCTCTCCAACAGAACTTTGAGACCCTCTTGACCCTTTTCCAAGGTCACGAGGAGTTGCTGGAACTGTGAATTTTGTGCCTGCAGATCCTTTACCGTTTGCTCCAAATCCATCTCGCTGAAATAAACAGCAGAAAGATAAGGAAACCTGGCGTGAAGACCTGTTTATGCATATGATGAATGGTATGTTATTCATGTAATGAATTCAAGGGTTCAAAAATTCAAATTTGTTGCAAACAAAAAGAACGCACGTCATATTAAGAAGAAATTTGTTAGTGCATAAACGCCCCATGGGCAAAATAGTACAAAATTCTTAATGTAAAAAGACATTGCGCATCCTCTTTGGTGCGATGTAAGTGTTGAGAGTTTCCTCCTCATGAAGTCGGCGGGTAAGCTCCAAAACCTTCTTCTCACTGGCATAGAAGCTGGCTTCAAAAATATCCCGTTCTTCCTTGAGTTGGATCCAACTCTTTTGCATTTCTTCCCATGATGTTGGCATGTCAGGATGTAGGATGGTGTATGGAACCTCTCCTTCCGTAACAGGCTCTTTGATCAAGGGGAGAATGTGAGGGTATGACATCATAAGATTTTGGGAGCAGGTTCGTACCCACATGAGATAAGGCTCAATGGGGATGGAATTCTTGTGCCCCAGTGTCTTACTATCCACCTTGTTAGGCATCCTCCAAGCTCCGTTGAACCTTTATCGAAGTCCCTGTGCATCGTTGTTGAAGTCAAAAACTAGGTCCGGAATCAGCATGTCATGAGGGCTATCCTTCCGAGCATATCCAAATTGTCTCAAAGCTAGATAGGGGTTGTAGGTAATGCCTCCCCTAATTCCAAGTAGTGGTACATTAGGGAATTCCCCACAACGATCAATGATGATGACATTTTCTCTGGACCGAGAACACCAATGTACATCAGAATGTGTGAGGGTCATCAATCGTTGTGACCACCTTAAACCCTGCTTATTCTTCAAAACTGATTGTGGAAGGTGAGAAATAAACCACCTTGCTAGGAGAGAAGTACATCACATGAGAACACCTCTTTTCCTCATTGTTCGTGTGTAAAATGAGTGTAGGATGTCCCCAAGCAATGTAGGTACAGGATTCCGGGATATGAAAATCTTGACAGCATTCATATCTATAAGTTGATCAGGGTTTGGGAACAAGACCAACCCATAGATGAGGAGTGCCACAATCTCTTCAAAAGCTTGTAGATCTAAAGAGTTCCAGCAGTCTTGTGCCTTCTCAAACAAATTTTTTGCAAAGAAACCCTTGACACCACTCCTGGTTTCCCAATGACCCTTGACATCAGATGGTTGCAAGTGTAATGCTTGAGCAACATCTTCAGGCTTTGGTTCTTTTTCTGTACCGTTGTAGGGTAGTTGATGAAGAATAGGAATTCTCAGGCGTTGAGAAAATTCCTCCAAAGTAGGCACCAATTGGTAATCAGGAAATATGAAACAGTGGTGTAGGGGGTCAAAGAACTGGAAGAGAACTTTCACCATGTCTTCTTCAATGTTGGAGTTGACCAAGTTGAGAAGTCTACCATGTCTTTCACTGAAGAGAGAATTCTCTAGAATCCTGGAAGTGAGCTCCTTGAGTTGAGGAGGGATTCTTACAAGGCTGACTTGAATTGTCTTCCTGCGAAGAGATTCCATGACCTACAAAACAAGAACAAAGATGAAGATCCAAACCCTTGAAATGGTTAGTGGATGCATATGATGCTTTATGATGCTCATGATGTATGCACAAGCACATGTACAAACAAGTCACACAAAACCCTAGTTTCAGGCTTGCATGAGGTTTCATAGGTAAGTACCCTCTTGAGTTTAGTTGGCTCAAACCCTGTCCTATAAATAGTAACCGGGTTCTAAGGAGCTCAATATCACTGGATTGTTTTCTATGTTCATTGTTTTGGTTTAGCCACTTAACTAGCGACCAAAATATTCTAAGAAAACAACCCTCAATGAGTGTAGTATCGAGTATCTACCAGCTTCGAACTGCACCAAAGCCGGTCACCTCACTACCCCTATCAAAAGGCCAAGATGGTCAAGTAAGGTTCTAAAAGTTCATTACTGCTTCATGACATCACACAGCGGCCCCGTATTCTCTTTGATTGACTCAAAGGCTACCAGTACTCACAAATATGTCGCACTAATATATCTATTGCTTCAACCGTGTCAGTATACCCCGCACAGTTTCCACAACTTATTGCTATTTACCTATGAATGTTTCCCAAATCCGGGTGTAGGATTTAAAACAAACCCAAACAAGCAACCCAAAAAGTAAAGCAATCAAAGCAATCAAGGTAAGCATGTAAAGGTGATCTAAAACCCTAAGGTAACCCCACTTTTAGAAATATCCCCTGCAGAGTCGCCAGTTCTGTGATACGGTGGGAGAACTGACTTAGGATTTTGCGTTTGTGTTCGCAAAATGTTTCGGTTTAGCAAGAGTCGCCACCGACTTTTTATTTTATCCTAAGTAAAGGTCAAAAAGCACAGGAAAGACCTTTGAGATGTTTTCTTGGGTTCGGGGAGTAGATTATGAAAAGGGAAGGTGCTAGCACCCTTTTCATCCATGGTTTTCCATGGGTTCTTAGTTTTAGATCACTTGTGTTTGCTTTTCAATTTGTTTGAAATGGTGCTTTGTGTGGTTTTGAAAGTATTTTGAAAAGAGGCCTTTGTTTAGGCAATCTTTGTAATGATTCTCGTTCGTAAGAATGTATACAAAGATGTTTGTCTTTTTTAAAAAATGTTTCAATGTTTTGAAAGATGTTTGGAAATGTTTTGAAATGTGTGTGTGTTTGAAAATAGCAAGGATGTTTTTGCAAGCTTTTGATCAAGTAACTAAGAGCTATCTACTCTATTTTACTCAAAGATCTTTCGTATGTTTTTAACCCTTTTAACAATGTTGTTTCACCATTGTATTTGGTGAACAACCTTGCGTTAGGATGTTAAACGGGACAGGCGCGGGTCATCGTATTGACCATGATAGCAACATTGCCAAGTATCTTTAGCAATCTTCTAAGGGACTAGATCATTTTTGTATATGCAACCAAGATAGCGTCATCGAGGGACTATGATCTTTTGTTTTGTTTTTGTTTTGCCAATAGATACTCAACATGCATATCATGGCCATTTGTTTAGGCAACCAAGTGGAGATACCTTAGGGGTGTTTATGTGCAAGTGCGTTTTATTGCATGCAAGAATTTATCTTGAATTAGGATTTTCTATTTCATTGATTTTATCTTGCCATACACATCCTAATTACTAGCATTATACTTGAAAGCAATAAATGGCGGAAATGTAAAATCCTACGCTATTACAGCATTTAGGGGATGGGGATACACATTTGTACATGGGGTGGTTCAACGGGAAAAATAGATAAGAAAAGAAAATAACAAAGGTAAGATAGAGAGAAAGAGAGAGGGCTAGCGCGCTGCTGAGAGGAAGTAAGAAGTTATGACCCAGGCCTGCTGCAAGATTATCAACCTGTTAGTGAAACTGTATGAGTCAGAACTTCTGACTCTGAAACCTGTAAAACAGAAACCTGTTAGTAGGAAGGTCAGAAGTTCTGACCCCCATGTGCTGCAAGACAAAAGTTTGTTAGTGGGGAGATCAGATGTTCTGACCCTGCTGGAAATACAATAATTCTCAGAAGTTCTGATATTATTGACAGCAAAACAGGCTTCAGATGTGCTAACGTCAAAGTCAGCACTTGGCTTCTCCCTGTGCTAGCCAGAACATCTGCAGTTTTGTTATTCTTCCACAAAACAGAAAACATGCTTGGGACAACTTCAGTAAATGTTAAAGTGTTTCAGGAGACAGAACCAACAAGGTCACAGGAAGGTTCTACACTGATTCACTTCCTACTTAAACATTATGAGGTATGAAAATTCTCAGAACGCAAACAGCAGCAACATGATATTTACATTATGTTTATTGAGCCTGTAAAGCTGATGATGCTTAGCAGCGTGACGAGAGTCAGCAGGTGCTTACCTGTCTGTTAAAAAAGTCTGTGAGTGGGAGCTAGCTTTTAGCTCCGATGATGTTTTAGACAGGTTCTTTTTTAGAATGGGTGGATGGAGAAGATATGTGTATGTATGGTCAGAGACTGTAAGGGTGTTCTTTGGTCACAAAGCAAACTGGGTATTAATGAAGTTTGGAGGTAGGAAGTTTAAAGTTATGAAACACTGGGGATTTTGGCAAAATTTCACAAGGTTTCCTTCACTAGAGTTTTCTGTTTCTTCTCTAGCAATTTTTTCTGGATGTTTTTTTACGTCCCCCTTGTGATGGACAATGTTTTCCTATTTATAGGCAAGGCTTTGTGGATTTTTGAACGTTAAAGGCGCCAATATTATGCAGTAGAGGTTAACTTGTTTTTGAAGGAAGTTCATGAAAAGTTGTGATGATGGACAACTTTTCAGCCTAGGCTGGAACAGTAGGCAAGGATTGAGGAGAAGTGACCTCTGTTGTACCCCAAAATTTGCCCTCCCATATTCCTCAAGGTTTGTCAAGAATCATCTTCAAATGATTCAAGATTGCTCAAGAGATTGTATAATCAAACCACCTCACAGAACAGTTGAAATTAGGGTTTTGGTTCTTTCAAGGAATTTGGGGTTTTCAATGGTTCAAACAAGTCTCATAGGCCTATATACATTCTCAAGCACCTACATGCCAAGTTTCAAGACTCACAATGCCAATTTGCACAGTCAAAAGCCTCATTTGATCCACAGTCAACTACAAGGGCAAAATGGTCATTTTGCAGTCAAAAGTCAGAGTTTTTGGTCAACATCTTATTTTGAGTCCACAATCATCATTTGATCAAGTCTTGATCATGATTCCACAAGGATAGCTCAAAAATCATCAAGATGCAAAAAGTTATTATTTTTGGACAATAGAAAAGTCAACTGTATCTTGACCAGGGCATAACTTTTTCATGGTTCATCAGAAAAATCCCATCCAATTCTCATTTTGAAGGGGATGCAATTTCCTGTAATCCATCTTCTCATTCCAAGTTCAAGAAATGTTCTCACAAGAAGTTACCAATTTTGACATTATAGGTCAATTTCAAAAGTCAACAAAAGTGCACTTTAAGTCAAAGGCCATAACTTGGGATTGGTAAATCCAAATGACATGGGACCAAAGTCATTGGTTAGAGGACTTCAAGAGCTTTCCAAAATGTCCAAGAACATGGTCATATGATCAAAATTGAGCAAGTTGTGCATTGGAGAAGTTGGGAAAGTTTTATGAATTTGCAAAAGTCAACTTTGCTCAAAACACCTTATTTTTGCTAATGGGCCTCAAATCTCTTCTTGAAACTTCATCCATGACATATGCACGACCCATCAAGCTTAATTGAATTTATTTTCTTATTTTTATTAATTAATTGGATTTTTAATTAATATTAATTCATTTAATTAGTTTAAATTGTAGGAAAATGCAAGATTTGATTTTTCAATCAATTTGTGAAGCAAATATGGTCAAGATATGCTGGCAAATTCGTGCACAAGTCAAAGATACAAAAATCTCCAAATTTGGCAACATTTTCCAATCATGAAAAATAAAAAAGATTTGATTTCCAATCAAAGATTCAATCACCATTGCACATGGATTTTTGCCCAGCTCTTGACCTAATTCAGTTGCCCTATATATATGCAAGCAAACCCTAACCTAAGGGTCGTGAAAAAAGCTGCAGAAAAACCATAGCCAATTCAAGAAATTTCCAAGAAAATTGAAAATTGACTTTTGCATTCTAGGGTGATTCAAGGATTTTTGTTGATTCTAACACCTTGCAGGAGTTCCCAGGAGTGTTTTGCAATCAAATTCAGACCCTAAAGCTTAAAGAATCAAGGAATACAGAATCACGGTTTGGCTTCTTTATTCAAAATCGTATATCCTAATTCATGCATAATTAACATGTTTTCGTGATTGTTTTGTATTGCTAGAAGTCATACCAAGCTTATGGAATGGTTTAATTGAGGTATAACTCCCTGAATCCAAAGATGCCATGACCAATTTCTAGGGTTCTTAAGCTTTGAAATTGGGGCTTTCTAAACCAGGAAAAATTAGGACTCCTAAGGCACATGGTTGGAATCGTGAGGACAAGACGAATACAATTGACCCCTCGCGAAATATTTATATGTACTGTATCTCTAGTCGCTATTTTTCCTTGCAGTGGTTAGTGGGGGTTAAAAACCCCCGCTATCTAATATTCTTTATGCAGGTACAAGCGAAGAAGATGATGAGGTGTTAGCGTCCCATTGGCTTATTCAAAAAAACGCGCGTTTACTTTTTTATTTACAGTGTTTTAGTTTGTTTCATATATAATAATTGTCTTTTATTCTAATATCAATTGAAGCAGCGTGGTGGAGTGGTTGAGCAAGTGTCCAATAAGCATTGGGATCTGGGTTCGAATCCCAGGTCCCCCAAAACAATTATTTGTTCTTTTTCTTCAGGCGTTCTGGTGCAAAGCTTGCAAAGGGAGTCTACCATGTGCTTCAAATCTCAGCATGCCAAGTGGCTCCTGGCCAAATCTGAAGGCCAGGATTGAAGGCCTATCATGCTCCCCAGTCAACAGGCGTGTGGATGATCACCAAGGTCAACGTGGCTGAAATGCTAGTGGGCCTGGAAATTGACAAATGCACCTCCAAAGCTGGCCCAAACCCCCTGGGTTTGCCTCTTTATTTTTTTCTTTCATTATTTTTTTTATTTTACTTATTTAATTTTAATTCTTAATTAACTATTAACTAAATAATTATTATTTTTCTTAATAAATTCATAAAACATAAAAAACATAATATTTTTATTTATTTATTAAATTCACCCTTAATTTATTATTTTTGTAAATAAAAACTAACATAATTAATTTAGTTGTTTTAATTAGGTTAATTTCAATATTTTCACAATAATTTAAAATCAACATAGACTTAGGGATTTTGACAATTTAATCCTTTTTATTTTTATTTCCTTAAAACATTAAAAAACAAAAAATGTTTCTTTCTTTTATTTAATTAATTAATTAGTCTAGGTTTAATTTAATTAAATGAAAAATAACCAAAACTTCTTTCTTTCTCAAAAAAGGGGTCAAAACCCTAAAGACTCTCCGATTCAATTCTTTCTCGCGCATGTGATTATTTTTGATTCGTATTTTGATCCATATTTATGTATTTGCTCCGAGGATGTAATAGCTTTAATTAGGACCCTTTTTATCGCTTTTATTTATTTTCCGCATTTACTTTTTCAAGGGTTGTTTTTGGCGATGTAAATACCTGACGCCTTGTAATAGCTTAGTTTTATTTTCCGCAACTATTAACTGCTAGATGTATGCTAATTTGGCTATGCATGACAAGACTTCTCTAAAATTAAAATCAACTCGTAGCTCACCATAACATGTGCAAAGATAACTTAACTGAAACCTGACACACTTGCACATGCCACTCCTAGGGTACGCCTCACTTGGTTGCCTCGACGTGGTCATTGAGTATAGGGTGTTTTAGAGGTCGCCCTCCTGTCTAAAGATCAAAGTTTCCTCGGAACGGTTGCCTCGATAAAAAACGATCTAAGACATTAGGGTTACCGCTAAGGCGTCCTACTATTGCTTTGGTGACCACATGTCCCTATAATCGAATTGACCCGAAAACTCCAACGACGGTGCTACCTACTTCTCAATAGTGGGATGGTACTTTCTAAAGGACATTTACACAGCTTAATTTCTTTCGAGTAGGTAGAGGTTCTCAGGTACTTGCTCTTTTCAAAACAAAAATACTTTTCGCACTTACACTTTCAAACAAAGTTTTCAAACAAATACTTCATACACTCTTGAGGACTGATACAAGAGTTAAATCGAAGTTTTCAAACAAACTTTTTCAAAACCCACAAACACAAGAAAAGCAAAACATTTTTGAAAACATAGTGAGCAAGTATCTAAGAGCCCGTGGATAACCACAGATAGAAAGGGTGCTAACACCTTCCCTTTCTATAATCTACCTCCCGAACCGAGAAACATCTCGAAAAGGCATTTTGCTGTGCTTTTGTCCTTTCCTTGTTGGAGAAAATAAAAGACGGTGGCGACACTTGCTTACCGCGACATTTCGCGAACCAGCATTCCAAAACAGTCAGTTCTATTTCCACCGATCACAACCTCTATAGGCGAAAAGTGGCGCATAAACCCATGCCTAAACCTGCATAAAGGTGTTTACCAAGCCACACGTGGAGAGACCCCTTGGCTGAATGTTCAGGAGTGGTTGTGGGCATTAATGAGAATTAAATGGTGATGAGATTTATCAACATCAAAAATCTTGTAATAAGACATTTTGCATCATTG
This sequence comes from Vicia faba, assembly GCA_948472305.1. Taxonomy (NCBI): domain Eukaryota; kingdom Viridiplantae; phylum Streptophyta; class Magnoliopsida; order Fabales; family Fabaceae; genus Vicia; species Vicia faba. The sequence continues at coordinate 712,441,660 of OX451737.1, forward strand.
CCTAAAATCTGAGCCAGCAGTTCTGCTTTACCAGAAACAATGTAAACCAAGCTCTTACCTTGGCCTCTTGCTGCCTCAACAAGCTCTGAGAGTTTTCCAATATGCTCCTTTGATCTGTCTTTACAGACTCTGAACTTAGTGATCCTGCTTCAGTACTTTACCCAATCTACTGATCCCATTACCTTCTGATCCCAGTTTTTTCTGAAGGAGTTCCAGGCTTTGTTGTTTTCTCTAGCAAACTCTGACTGAATTTCTGCATAGCTGCTGAAAAAGGCCATGTTCTGTTTAAAGATCACGTGCTGAAACATGTTTACAATCTCTGACTGAGTTGGTGTAACTTCTGAAAGAGCCATCTTCTGACTGAATGCTATGTGTTGAGCCAAGTTTGCAGCTTCTGACCGTTTCTGCCTGGAGGTTGGTTCAGAAGTTCTGAAGTGCCATTTTCTTCTTAAACACCCATTTTTTAGAGAAAAATTCCCAATGTTTAGAAGTTAATTTTTCCAAGGTAAAAGCTTTGCCATTAGAGCTTGTGTGATGACAAATGTTGATGAATATAGGAGGGTAAATTTTGGGGTACAACAGTTAACAACTATAACATAAAGACAAAATAACTGAAACAAGCACACTGCACATATGCACCTCTAGGGTACTCCCACTTTGGTTGCTTTTGGAAAATAAAACAGTTGCGTCCCTCGAAAGTGGGGACGCTTTAACAAAGACCCTCGGATCCAAAGATCATAGTCCCCCGATTATCCTTCGGTGTTGCCTTTTGGTAAATGATCTAGTCCCTTAAACAAAATTGCCAAAGAGTCTCTATATTTTGCCTTTATGACTGTACGATGACCCACGAATGTCCCTCATACATCCAACGATAGGGCTACTGTGATACGGTGGGAGAACTGACTTGAGGATTTGCGTTTGTTTTCACACTTGTTCGGTTTAGTAAGAGTTGCCACCGAATTTTTATTTTATCCTAAGGAAAGGTCAAAAAGCACAGGAAAGACCTTTGAGATGTTTTCTTGGGTTCAGGGGGTAGATTATGAAAAGGGAAGGTGATAGTACCCTTTTCATCCATGGTTATCCATGGGCTCTTACTTACTTGTTTTAGATCACTTGCCTTTGCTTTTCAATTGTTTGAAATGGTGCTTTGTGTGTGTGGTTTTGAAAATGTTTTGAAAAAGATGCCTTGTCTAGGCAACCTTTGTAACGGTTCTTGTTTGAATATATACAAAGGTGTGTGTCTTTTTGAAAATATATTCCAATGTTTTGAAAGTTGTTTTGAAATTGTTTTGAAGTTGTGTTGTGAAGTGTGTTTGAAAATGGCAAGGATGTTTTTGCAAGATTTTGATCAAGTAACTAAGAGTTGTCTACCCTATTTTACTCAAAGATCTTTCTTATGTTTTTAACCCTTTTAACAGTGTTATTTCACCATTGTATTTGGTGAACAACTTCGCGTTAGGATGTTTAAACAGGACAGGCATGGGTCATCGTATACAATCATTGAAAGCAACTTGTGAGATGCTCTAGCAATTTTATAAGGGACGAGATCGTTTTACCGAAGGCAACATCGATGGTCATTGAGGGACTACGATCTTTGTTTATTGAAGGGACATTTGCTAGAGTGTCTCATACTCGAGGGACATGATTGCATTTTCCGAGGCAACAAGCGAGGTTACCCTAGAGGTGCAAGTGTGAATTGTGTATTGATTTTCATGCATTTGTTCTTGTATTAGGTTATCTAGCGATTGATTTTGAATCTTCGCATACAAACCCTAATTACTATACAGTATATTGAAAGCGATAAATTGCGGGAATTTAAAGTCTAAATTATTAAAAAATAGTATCCGGGGATGGGGGTACAAATTATTTACAAATGGGGATGAGTCTTATCAGAATAATAATGTCCAAGTATTATGTTACAACCAAATTGAACTGTCGCATTTTTAATGTAAAAATCATGACAAATTGTAACAAAACATAAAAAATAAAGAGAATCAAAAGTATTGTGTGATGTATATATTTATTTACAAATGAAACAAATAAAATTTAACCTAAGGAAAACTAAGTATTTATTTATTTTTTGTGTTTTTTATTGATTATGTAAATAAAGAGTTTTTTAAAGAAAAGGAAATGTATTTAAGTTAAAGTTTTATTATTTATGTACTTTTGTGTTATTAAATGTAATAAATATTAAGGAAAACTATTAAGAAAATTTTATACAAAAAATTTAATATATTTTTTAACAATAAGAGAAAAAGAATTATATTGTAAAAAAAAATGAAAAAAAAGTATTAGTTCAACTAAATGGAGTAAAAAAAATGATGATGGGCCTTATGAGCTTGTGAAGGAGCAGGCCCAAGACAAGGAAATGAGAGAAATAAGGTTTAGAAAGAAAAGGGGGTGTTCACGCTGGAAAATGCTTGGGCTTAGGCTGTTGGGAGAAGGCCCATTAGGAATATTGACAAATTTTGTTAGGATTAATGTTTAGTGTATTCAGAATCTAGGGTTTACAGTTTTGGTACAGCGGCACCTCCTCTTCTTTGTTCTCCCATCTTCTCTCTCAAACGAAGCAATAATTCGTTCTCACACCTCCAAGCTACCAGAGTGTTGCCTCCGCTCTCTCCTCTCCACGACTGTCCAAGGCGATGGTTTGAAAGGTACCGCTTCTTTTTGTTCCAAATGCATTTTTACAGTTTACGTTTTCATTTAGCTTGATTATTACATGCACGTTTTAATCCATGGTTTCTTTGATATTTACATGTAGTATGAGCTTGAGGGACATACCTTGTGTGTTTTGTTCTGTAAGACGATGGAGGGAGAGGAACGTGGGACTGGTGGCGCTCTCAGGAGGCTAGGCGGGGGAGGAGAGCGTGATGATGACGGTGTTTCTGGTATTTGTTGTTTTATGTTGTTTGATGATGACGAACTTTTCGCTTCTGAAAACCTACTGTTGCTTTTACTTCTAGAATTCTCTTCTTTTCTCTTTGTATGCTGGTGTTTTATGATGATGAATCTGAAAACTTACTCGAAACCTTTGCTTGCTTTAGTCTCTTGTTGATGATGAAGGACATACTTCTGAAATTCCTCTTTTTTGATGTGTTTTTGTTGGCTTGATGATTCGTTGATGATGAATGTACTCTGAAACTTTTTGTTGTTTTGCTTTGAGTTGATGATGAAAATGCTTCTGAATCTTTGTTTTTTTGCTTTGAGTTGATGATGAAAATGCTTCTGAAACTAGCTCTACTTCTGAATCTTTTCCTTTCTCGTTGCTGAATGTTACTGATGTTGAATGCTCTTCCTCTCTCCTTGTGGGTTATTTGATTTTTTGATGATGAAGATACTATCTGAAAAAACTAGCTATTGTTGTTGTCTTTTGTTGATGATGAAGGTGCTTCTGAAACTAGCTTATGTTTGAACTGTTTTCTTGATGGTTGATGAAGCTAGACTGTGTTTGTAGTTTAGGTAGTTTTTGGCCTTTTGAACTGTCACTTACAGTTTTACAGGTTTGACAACAGTTTATGCAATTTTTGCTTTGATAGTAGGTTTGCTTTGGCCAACAGGGTTGGATTAGGGATTTGCAGGTTTGTTCTTTTGCAAATAGGCTTGAGCTGCAATTTATGATGCAGGTTTGTTCTTTGAGATGCAATTTTGCTGGTCTGTTGTGTTTTGGGAGGCAGGCTTGTGGTTATGCTTGAGTTATGCAAGGTGTTTGTTTGGTTTTTTGGAAACAGGCTTGTGCTTGTTGAGCTTAAGATGTAGGGTATTTGTTTGTTTTTTAGAAATAGGCTTGCTGAGTCTTTGTTTTAGCTTGCAGCTTAGCAAATTTGTAAGTTTTTGTTTGAGCTTGCTGATGAGTTTTTGTGCAGGTTTATAACTTTGTAACTCATGTTTGTGATTTTTAGAGGCAGGCTTGCTGTTGTTGCGTTTTGGGGAAGGCTTAGCAGTTTTGCTCCGTCTTTTTGATTTGTTTTTGTGGGTCTTCTTTTTAAACAGGCTTGTAGTTTGGAGGTTATATCTCTCATCTCTCTCTTTCTTCTGGACTGTTATATCCTTTTGTTATATTTTACTGCCTTTTTACAGCCTGCCAAACTGCAAACTCTCACTGGTTCCCCCTTTCTCTCTCTCCATAAGCATTTTAAATTGCTTATTATATTTTTTTTCTGAAAAGCTGCTGGCCAGAACATGATGAGGGCTAGGACAAGCTCTTGCTTGTAACTTGGTTCATCTCCTGCATTATTGTACTTTCTGTACTTGTTTTCTGCATTCTGTACTTTCCGCTTTTGCTAGTTACTATGCTTCTTGTAACTTATTTTTGACATGCTTGGTTAATGCATTTTGAAACTTAGTTTGGCAGTTCAGTTTACTTTGTGTGCAACCTTGTGCAGTTTGGAATTCAGTTTGCTTTGTGTGCAACCTTGTGCAGTTTGGAATTCAGTTTGCTTTGTGTGCAGCCTTGTGCCTTTGCATTTTGAATAACTTGTATGCTTGAAATTTTATATATTTTATTTTTCTCTCTGTGAACCGAGAAGAGAAATCTTCTTGTGATTTGTAGAGAGGAAAATGAAACATGATGAACATAGCATTTCTGATTCCGGCCAGCAGACTTTAATGATGATTTTTCTTTTTACCTGCTTCTGCTGGAAAATTATTATACTAACTTCTTTCTGTCTTTTGCAGGTAAGTAACAGTTAGATGATAGAGGAAGCGGTAGAAGTAGAAGTCAAAGATCTCAAGAGATTTACGCTTAGATTTATTATATTGTTTTTCATATATTGTAAACAAATATTACTGTAAATACTGTAAATTGTAAATTCACAATATTCAAATAAAATTTGTAACAACATTTGAAATAAAAAAAGTCTTTGTCAAATATCTTCCAACTTTTCCTTGTATTGTCTATTTAATCATTTAAGACTCTTAAATTAAAATAACTGGAAATGTATCCCAATAACTTTAATCCAGATGAAATAAATAATCAACAAACTTTGCCGTCTCGCAACCTTGCATTAATCACAATACGCCTGGTATTCCAATTAACATATGCGTTGTACAGTTAAACAAACAAACATTCCATAAACCTTTCACTCCACTGATCAAGCAAATGCCTTTAAGGTTCCAAACAAAAGTCTCAGCTCCTACCCCAGATAAATAGGTTTTGAGAAATAACCAGTAATCTTGAACAAGCGTAAAAATGATATAACAGTCAACTGAATTTCTGAGGATTCAGTTTCTTCTGAGAAATGCGAGTGCAAACCCTAATCCTGGATCAATGCCAAAGAAAGATATGTCTGATCAATTCTTAAGTCAACCTTAACAAATCAGAGAAAACCCTAATTCTGGATTGCTGCCAAAGAAAGATCTGTCTGATTAATTCCTGAGGCAATCTAAACAAAATCAATGGAAACCCTAATTCTGGATTAACTGATAAAGAAGAGTTTGTTTGACCGATTCTCAAGCCGATCTTAAAAATCAGAGAAAACCATGAGGTTGTGATTTCTTGTGAAAAAGGATGGGAAACTTTTGGGGTACAACAGTTGCCCCTGTTCAATCTTCTTAAACCTGAAGAGTTAGATTGGCAATTTTGCCATTCGCGGCTCGAAGGTAAAAGATGATTGGACACTAGAGTGCCCAAAAATTTGCACTCGTTAAAGCATAATTGAGGGAATGGGCTTAAATATGCCCTTTGGAGATGTGACAGAATCTTGCCGGAGATGGGCTTAAAGATGCCATCCAAGAATGTTTGTTGAATTGTATGTTGCAGGTGAGTCGATGAGTATCAGAAAGGTATCCATGTTTGGAACGTCTCTGAGCTGGGGGTATGAATAAGCAACAGATTAGCATCCGTGTCGAGAGGCATCCGTAAACTGTTTTCAGAAATCTTTGAAGCTTGAAACTTGCTAAACTTAACCTGCAAAGGGTAAAATATTAGCTGAAACATAAAGTTATGTTATATGATGCAATGTATGTGTTATATTAATGTAATGAATGTGTATGTAAGCTGATTAGGCGTCTTGCTGAGGAAGATAAATCCTAGATAGCTGGAGATAATAAAATCTTTGACCACTGTCGGGGAAAATAAATCTCTGACTGCTGCCGGGGAAAATAAATCTTTGACTGCTGCCGGGGATTGAAAATCCTTTGATCGTTGAAAATGAGAAGACCTGGGACCGCTGTTGGGGAAATTAGGAGTTTGGGTTGTATGCCAATCTACTGGGGATTCCTGCTTTGAGGAGATCTTCGCCGGGGAATATCTGAAAAACTCTGTGAGGAATTGAGAATGAGAGTCTTCATTCTGCTTGGGAAATAAGAATTTTGTGGGGAATAGCCATACTGTTGAAAAGTAGCTATCCTGTTGGAGAGTAAAACTCAGGATTCTGGAAAAAGCTTATTCCTGTTTGGAAGAAGTTCAGGTTTAGGTTGTATGCCACTTTAAGAATGAGAATCTTCATTCTGTCGGGAATATCAGGAGGTTGGGTGTATGCCAATCCACTGGGGAAGCGAGAAATGAGAATCTCCATTCAGGCGTTTTGGGTCAGAAGGTCGGGAGTATACCAATATACTGGAGTTTTAAGGATGAGAATCTTCATTTGTTAACGGTATCAGGAGCTTGGGAGTATACCAATCTTCTGAGGTTTCAAGGATGAGAATCTTCATTCTGTTAAGGGTCAGAAGGTTGGGAGTATACCAATCTTCTGAGGTTGTAAGGATGAGAATCTTCATTCTTGAGAGAAACAGATTTTAGGAGCTTCAGTTGTCCGTTATTCTGTTGGTGGCTGTAACTTCCAACAAGTGACAGAGGAATTTTTGATGACGACTGTAACTTCCAATAGGTGATGAAGGAATTTTTGCGACCGTGACTTCCAACAGGTGATGAAGGAATTTTTGATGACGACCGTAACTTCCAACAGGTGATGAAGGAATTTTTACGACCGTGACTTCCAACAGGTGATGAAGGAATTTTTGATGACGACCGTAACTTCCAACAGGTGATGAAGGAATTTTTACGACCGTGACTTCCAACAGGTGATGAAGGAATTTTTGATGACGACCGTAACTTCCAACAGGTGATGAAGGAAATTTTTACGACCGTGACTTCCAACAGGTGATGAAGGAATTTTTGATGATGACCGTAACTTCCAACATGTGATGAAGGAATTTTTACGACCGTGACTTCCAACAGGTGATGAAGGAATTTTTGATGACGACCGTAACTTCCAACAGGTGATGAAGGAAATTTTTAACGACCGTGACTTCCAACAGGTGATGAAGGAATTTTTGATGACGACCGTAACTTCCAACAAGTGATGAAGGAAATTTTTAGCGACCGTGACTTCCAACATGTGATGAAGGAATTTTTGATGACGACCGTAACTTCCAACAGGCGATGAAGGAATTTTTACGACCGTGACTTCCAACAGGTGATGAAGGAATTTTTGATAACGACCGTAACTTCCAATAGGTGATGAAGGAAATTTTTAACGACCGATCAATTTGAAATGTAATTTGTTTTGGAGAATAAATCCTTGACAAATGTTGGGGAAATAAACCCATGACTGCTGGTCTGCTAGAGAGGTGATAAACTTCTCAAGGACGCTTGAACTTCTTTTCAGAAAGATTTCAGAGAGATTCGTCACTGCCCCTAGTGTCAAGTGCTTGTGGCACTGCCAGGAAACTTGGACTTTACGTAACCTTGAGATTGACGTTTAAATGCCCCAAGTGATGGTGAGGGAGACTTGCCCTAGGTTAATCTGCAAATTGAGAGATTTCTTGAAATCTTGACTGGACTGCCCCAGGTTTAATGGATTTTGAAAGATTTGTTGAAATCTTGACTGGACTGCCCCAGGTTTACTGTACAATACCATACCAAGTCCCCTTTTTGTTGATGGGATATTTTTGCCACGGGAGTGTCATCCCACTTGAAATGATTTTACTCACTGAGAGAGCTTTCATTCCTCCGAACATTCATTGTATGAATTTCTTCGCTGTCAAACAAATAACCATGTGCAAACAATGATATTCAAATAATGCAAAGTTTATGCTTGTCTCAAAGTTTTAAAAAATACATTTTTTAGCAGAAAACTTTTTATAAGACAAATTTAACACAAGATTTAGAGCAAAGCCTTACAGGAGTCAGGATACCTTTTGTAACAGTATACTTTCGAACTAACCCATGCTTCAATTAGGAATTTTAAAGGGTTGTAACGTGGCTTGGTTCACGGTTTAAGAAACAAAGGATAAAGGCTCAAAGTATATTTGTACCCACCCGCTCTTCGTGATGTCCTTCAATCCTATACTCACTTAATTGTGCGTCAAACTCTATTCGAGTTTGGAACGATGTTTTGGTGATGGTTCATATAAGTTGAATTTTATGGGAAGGCAGTCATCTTTGCAAAACTTTTTCATGTTGTTGAGGATTTACAATGACCTCTTTCTTTTGATTTAATATCCCTAACTTTTGCCTGACTGTTCTTGTTTTCGAGATTACAGTCAGCGGGATGCCCCAGCTTTCTTAAGCCTCCTTTGTAGGTTTTGGCTCAGTGGGATTTTCTCTTTTGAGAGGTAATGACTGCCTATGAGATAAGGAACCATCACTGTCTTTTGGTTCCAAAGGAATGTTTTTGATGTCATTCGTTGTATTACGAACTGAGAGTTTGCGACTTCAATGCGCATCTTTTGAATTAACTGAGAGACTACCCTGCCTCAGGTTTGATTAAAGGTTTCAATTTGTGCTTAAAACAGAAAACTTTTACTTCTTTGGCTCGAAGGGATTGACTAGGGATTATCTTCCTTATAACTCCAGTGTTTAGGATTCGAAAGAAACGTCTGTACATCGTCAGCAAGGTCTGACCAAAAGCATATTGTATGAGATTATGGTATTGTTTCGTCATCCTCCCTCTAAAGGCTTTGTAACTTTTATCAAGAGTTAAATATCATAGAGAAAGTAGAAAGCATAATTCAAGAATAGTGAAAACGAATGGATGAATTCAAGACAAACATATGCAATGCAATAATGAAACAGAGTTTGACATCAACAGATAATTGTTTGAATAACAAAAGAAATTACAACTTGAAAATTCAAATGAAACAAAAGTCTCTTAGTTCAAGCTTGTCATTTCAAGTGGAGAACCCTCAGCGGAAGATTTTCATCTCGCCATCCGGCATGAATTTCAGCACTCCATTGTCAATCAAGTCTTGGATCTTGTTTTTCAAAGCCCAACAGTCGTCGGTGTCATGTCCAGGACTATAGGAGTGGTATACACAAAATGCGTCGGGGTAATATCTAGAAGCAGAGGTATTGGGCTTCCGAATAGGATCCTTTAGAACAGTCAGATTGACCTCCAACAAGCGTTCCAATATTAGAGATGATGGTATGTCAGTCTCAGTGAAATGTCTTCCAGATGTATTTTGCTTATGCTGATTACCCCGTTGACGCTGGCGAGGTTGTTATTGGGCTTGTGACCCTGAAGCAAGTTGGGGAGCTTTTCCCTTGTCTTCTTGTCTCAAAGAAGGTTGAATGATGACTTGATCTTCAACCCTAGTTGTTTTCCCCACATGGTTATCTTGAAGCAGTTTGTTGACGAGAACCATGAGCTCTTCTTGTCTTTGAGCCAGGTCTTGAATGAGAGCCATTTGGCCCACCAGTTGCTCCATCATCTGGATCTTCATTGTTGCCAGCTCAATCTGTAGTTCTTCCAACTGATCATTCCTGACACCGCCTGGATTTCCTAGGACCATGCCCCTTGTGAGGAGAGCTTTCACTTCTTCTTGCCCCTGGGACAGGTTCAAGAACAATTCTTGAAGTTGGACGTTTTGAGCCTAGATATCTTCGACAGTCCTCTCTAGAGCCATCTCTACTGAAATAAACAGTAGGAGAATAAGGAAACCTGAAAAGGGAAAACCTGTCATGATACAATGCATGATATGTGGATGCATGTTTTCAAGAATCTCGCGAGGTAAACACAATAAAATGTTAGAGGTTCAACTTTGATCAACAAATATTGGAGAGCTTTGTATCGGTGGATATCTTTCCACGAGAATCAAGCTCACCATGTCAAGTGGGTCATAGCCCCCGATTCATGTTGTTGTACTTGATCTTCAACAGCGTTTGTTTAGAGGAAGATGAATCCTCTTGCCCTTTGGTAGACGTCTGGTTCAACGTGACCCTGCATCAAAGACCCTCGAGATCCTCGAAATGGTTATTGAAAATGCTATGGTATGATGTTATGATGTTATGTACATGTATACAAAAGTAAGCAAGTGTATATACAGGTAATCACATTCACACAAAGAAGACAAGTCCTTAGGTTTAGGCTTGCATGGGCTTTGTAGGTAAGTACCCTCTTAAAGTTAGTTGGCTCAACCTATCCTACAAATAGAAACCGGGTTCTAAGGAGCTCAATATCACTGGATTATTTTCTGTGTTCATTGTTTCAGTTTAGCCACTTTACTGGCGACCAAAATATTCCAAGAAAAAAATCCTCAATGAGTGTAGTATCGAGTATCTACCAACTTCGGACTGCACCAAAGTCGGTCATCTCACTACCCCTAAAAAGGCCAAGATGGTCAAGTAAGGTTCTAAGAGTTTGTTAGTGCTTCATGACATCACTCAGAGGCCCCGTATTCTCTTTGATTGACTCAAATGCTACTGGTACCCACAAATATGTCACACTAACGTACCTACTACTTCAACCATGTTGGTATACCCCACACAGTTCTCTCGCAGTTTATTGCTACATACCTAAAAGGTGCCCCCAAATCCGGGTGTAGGATTTAAAACAAACCCAAACAAGAAACCCAAAAAGTAAATCAATCAAAGCAATCAAGGTAAGCAAGTAAAGGTGATCTAAAACCCTAAGGTAACCCCACTTTTAGAAATCTCCCCAGCAGAGTCGCCAGTTCTGTGATACGGTGGGAGATCTGACTTGAGGTTTTGCGTTTGTTTTTGCACTTGTTCGGTTTAGCAAGAGTCGCCACCGACTTTTTATTTTATCCTAAGGAAAGGTCAAAAAGCACAGGAAAGACCTTTGAGATGTTTTCTTGGGTTCGGGGGGTAGATTATGAAAAGGGAAAGTGCTAGCACCCTTTTCATCCATGGTTATCCATGGGCTCTTAGTTACTTGTTTTAGATTACTTGCCTTTGCTTTTCAATTGTTTGAAATGGTGCTTTGTGTGTGTGGTTTTGAAAATGTTTTGAAAAAGATGCCTTGTCTAGGAAACCTTTGTAACGATTCTTGTTTGAATATATACAAAGGTGTGTGTCTTTTTGAAAAGATATTCCAATGTTTTGAAAGTTGTTTTGAAATTGTTTTGAAGTTGTGTTGTGAAGTGTGTTTGAAAATGGAAAGGATGTTTTTGCAAGATTTTGATCAAGTAACTAAGAGTTGTCTACCTTATTTTACTCAAAGATCTTTCTTATGTTTTTAACCCTTTTAACAGTGTTATTTCACCATTGTATTTGGTGAACAACCTCGCGTTAGGATGTTTAAACGGGACAGGCGCGGGTCATCGTATACAATCATTGAAAGCAACTTGTGAGACGCTCTAGCAATTTTGTAAGGGATGAGATCGTTTTACCGAAGGCAACATCGAGGGTCATCGAGGGACTACGATCTTTGTTTATTAAAGGGACATTTGCTAGAGTGTCTCATACTCGAGGGACATGATTGCATTTTTCGAGGCAACAAGCGAGGTTACCCTAGAGGTGCAAGTGTGAATTGTGTATTGATTTTCATGCATTTGTTCTTGTATTAGGTTATCTAGCGATTGATTTTGAATCTTCGCATATAAACCCTAATTACTATACAGTATATTGAAAGCGATAAATTGCGGGAATTTAAAGTCTAAATTATTATAAAACAATATCCGGGGATGGGGGTACAAATTATTTACAAATGGGGATGAGTCTTATCAGAATAATAATGTCCAAGTATTATGTTACAACCAAATTGAACTGTCGCATTTTTAATGTAAAAATCATGACAAATTGTAACAAAACATAAAAAATAAAGAGAATCAAAAGTATTGTGAGATGTATATATTTATTTACAAATGAAACATATAAAATTTAACCTAAGGAAAATTAAGTATTTATTTATTTTTTGTGATTTTTATTGATTATGTAAATAAAGAGTTTTTTAAAGAAAAGAAAAATTATTTAAGTTAAAGTTTTATTATTTATGTACTTTTGTGTTATTAAATGTAATAAATATTAAGGAAAACTATTAAGAAAATTTTATATAAAAAATTTAATATATTTTTTAACAATAAGAGAAAAAGAATTATATTGTAAAAAAAATGAAAAAAAAGTATTAGTTCAACTAAATGGAGTAAAAAAAAATGATGATGGGCCTTATGAGCTTGTGAAGGAGCAGGCCCAAGACAAGGAAAGGAGAGAAATAAGGTTTAGAAAGAAAAGGGGGTGTTCACGCTGGAAAATGCTTGGGCTTAGGCTGTTGCGAGAAGGCCCATTAGGAATATTGACAAACTTTGTTAGGGTTAATGTTTAGTGTATTCAGAATCTAGGGTTTATAGTTTTGGTACAGCGCCTCCTCCTCTTCTTCGTTCTCTCATCTTCTCTCTCAAACGAAGCAATGATTCGTTCTCCCACCTCTAAGCTACCAGAGCGTTGCCTCCGCTCTCTCCTCTCCACGACTGTCCAATGAGATGGTTTGAAAGGTACCGCTTTAATCCATGGTTTCTTTGATATTTACAGGTTTGACAAAGGTACCGCTTTAATCCATGAGCTTGGGGGACGTACCTTGAGCATTTTGTTCTGTAAGACGATGGAGGGAGAGGAACGCGGGACTGGTGGCGCTCTCAGGAGGCTAGGCGGGGTGGGGGGGGGGGGGGGGGGGGGGGAGGGGGAGAGCGTGATGATGACGGCATTTCTGATATTTGTTTTTTCATGTTGTTTGATGATGACAAACTTTTCGCTTATGAAAACCTATTGTTGCTTTTACTTCTAGAATGCTCTTCTTTTCTCTTTGTATGCTGGTGTTTTATGATGATGAATCTGAAAACTTACTCAAAACCTTTGCTTTCTTTAGTCTCTTGTTGATGATGAAGGATATACTTCTGAAATTCCTCTTTTTTGATGTGTTTTTGTTGGCTTGATGATTCGTTGATGATGAATGTACTCTGAAACTTTTTGTTGTTTTGCTTTGAGTTGATGATGAAAATGCTTCTGAATCTTTGTTTTTTTGCTTTGAGTTGATGATGAAAATGCTTCTGAAACTAGCTCTACTTCTGAATCTTTTCCTTTCTCGTTGCTGAATGTTACTGATGTTAAATGCTCTTCCTCTCTCCTTGTGGGTTATTTGTTTTTTGATGATGAAGATACATTCTGAAAAAACTAGCTATTGTTGTTGTCTTTTGTTGATGATGAAGGTGCTTCTGAAACTAGCTTATGTTTGAACTGTTTTCTTGATGGTTGATGAAGCTAGAATGTGTTTGTAGTTTAGGCAGTTTTTGGACTTTTGAACTGTCACTTACAATTTTACAGGTTTGACAATAGTTTATGCAGTTTTTGCTTTGATAGTAGGTTTGCTTTGGCCAGCAGGGTTGGATTAGGGATATGTAGGTTTGTTCTTTTGCAAACAGGCTTGAGCTGCAGTTTATGATGCAGGTTTGTTCTTTGAGATGCAGTTTTGCTGGTCTGTTGTGTTTTGGGAGGCAGGCTTGTGGTTATGCTTGAGTTATGCAAGGTGTTTGTTTGGTTTTTTGGAAACAGGCTTGTGCTTGTTGAGCTTAAGATGTAGGGTATTTGTTTGTTTTTTAGAAACAGGCTTGCTGAGTCTTTGTTTTAGCTTGTAGCTTAGCAGATTTGTAAGTTTTTGTTTGAGCTTGTTGATGAGTTTTTGTGCAGGTTTGTAACTTTGTAACTCATGTTTGTGATTTTTGGAGGCAGGCTTGCTGTTGTTGCATTTTGGGGAAGGCTTAGCAGTTTTGCTCCGTCTTTTTGATTTGTTTTTGTGGTCTTCTTTTTGAACAGGCTTGTAGTTTGGAGGTTATATCTCTCATCTCTCTCTTTCTTCTGGACTGTTATATCCTTTTGTTATATTTTACTGCCTTTTTACAGCCTGCCAAAACTGCAAACTCTCACTGGTTCCCCCTTTCTCTCTCTCTCCATAAGCATTTTAAATTGCTTATTATATTTTTTTCTTCTGAAAAGCTGCTGGCCAGAACATGATGAGGGCTAGGACAAGCTCTTGCTTGTAACTTGGTTCATCTCCTGCATTATTGTACTTTCTGTTCTTGTTTTCTGCATTCTTTACTTTCTGCTTTTTCTAGTTACTATGCTTCTTTTGACTTAGTTTTGACATGCTTGGTTAATGCATTTTGAAACTCAGTTTGGCAGTTCAGTTTACTTTGTGTGCAACCTTGTGCAGTTTGGAATTCAGTTTGCTTTGTGTGCAGCCTTGTGCAGTTTGGAATTCAGTTTGCTTTGTGTGCAGCCTTGTGCCTTTGCATTTTGAATAACTTGTATGCTTGCAATTTTATATATTTTATTTTTCTCTCTGTGAACCGAGAAGAGAAATCTTCTTGTGATTTGCAGAGAGGAAAATGAAACATGATGAACATAGCATTTCTGATTCCGGCCAGCAGACTTTAATGATGATTTTTCTTTTTACATGCTTCTGCTTGAAAATTCTTATACTATCTTCTTTCTGTCTTTTGCAGGTAAGTAACAGTTGGATGATAGAGGAAGCGATAGAAGTAGAAGTCAAAGATCTCAAGAGATTTAGGCTTAGATTTATTATATTATTTTTCATATATTGTAAACAAATATTACTGTAAATATTGTAAATTGTAAATTCACAATATTCGAATAAAATTTGTAACAACATTTGAAATAAAAAAAGTCTTTGTCAAATATCTTCCAACTTTTCCTTGTATTGTCTATTTAATCATTTAAGACTCTTAAATTAAAATAACTGAAATGTATCCCAATAACTTTAATCCAGATGAAATAAATAATCAACAAACTTTGGCGTCTCGCAACCTTGCATTAATCACAATACGCCTGGTATTCCAATTAACATATGCGTTGTACAGTTAAACAAACAAACATTCCATAAACCTTTCACTCCACTGATCAAGCAAATGCCTTTAAGGTTCCAAACAAAAGTCTCAGCTCCTACCCCAGATAACTAGGTTTTGAGAAATAACCAGTAATCTTGAACAAGCGTAAAAATGATATAACAGTCAACTGAATTTCTGAGGATTCAGTTTCTTCTGAGAAATGCGAGTGCAAACCCTAATCCTGGATCAATGCCAAAGAAAGATATGTCTGATAGATTCTTGAGTCAACCTTAACAAATCAGAGAAAACCCTAATTTTGGATTGCTGCCAAAGAAAGATCTGTCTGATCAATTCCTGAGCCAATCTCAACAAAATCAGTGGAAACCCTAATTTTGGATTAACTGATAAAGAAGAGTCTGTTTGACCGATTCTCAAACCGATCTTAAAAATCAGAGAAAACCCTAAGGTTGTGAGTTCTTGTGAAAAGGGGAGGGCAAATTTTTGGGTACAACAGCTACCTACTCACTAATAGTAGGATAGCGATGTCTAAAGGATAGGAGGAAAAGAACGAATCTTTTCAAGTACAAGTAGATAGCTGTTAGATTCTTGATCAATAAAACAAACTCTTCACACTTACACATTTCAAAAACAACTTTCAAAAACATTTTCCTTGTCAACACTCTTGAGGACTGATACAAGAGTTAACGCAAAGCAAATTTCCGCACTAAGGCATTTTCAAACATTTTTCAAAACACACAAAAGCACAAGGTATTTCAAAATGAGCTAAGCATCTAAGAACCCGTAGAAAACTATGGATGGAAAGGGTGCTAACACCTTCCCTTTCCATAATCTACCCCCTTACTCAGAAAACTCTTGAAAAGGTTTTTTTTTCTCTGTTCTTTTCACTCTTTCCTTTGTTGGATAAAAGAAAAGTCGGTGGCGAATCTTGCTTACTGCAACATTTGTAAACAAAAATGCAAAACCAGTATATAATAGTCAGTTCTGCCACCATATCACAGAACTGGCGACTCTGCTGGGGAAAACATCAAAAAAGTGGGGTTACCTTAGAGTTTAGTTCATTTTAAAACTGTTGTATTTGCTTTTTTTGTATGCTTTATCCTTGGAGGGTTATTTTGAATTGTTACTATAGATCCTAATCCCGGATATGGGGCACCTTTTAGGTAAGCAATAATAGATCGTGGATACTGTACGGCATAGACCGATATGGTTGAAGCGATGGATACGTTAGTGTGACACATTTGTTGATACTAGTATCCCTTGTGTTATATCGAGGAGAATACAGGGCTGCCGCATGGTGTCGTGAAGCACTAACGGACCTTAGAACCTTAGTTGAACAAACTTGGACATTAGAAAGTAGTGAGATGGCCATCCTCGGTGTAAAGCTGGGGATTGGTTGATACTCGATGCTACACTCATTTAGATCGGATTTTCAAGATGTTTCGGCCGCAAGAAAAGATTTCTAAGCTGAAATAATGCTCGATAAAGAAAGATCAGTGATACTGAGACTCCTTAAAACCCGGTTGTGATATGGTGGGAGAACTGACTTGAAGGTTTTATGTTTGATTACAAATGTTGCAGTTAGCAAGAGTCGACACCGACTTTTCTTTTATCCAAAAGGAAAGGTGAAAAAGCACAAGAAAGACCTTTGAGATTATTTCTTGAGTTCGGAGGATAGATTATGAAAAGGGAAGGTTTTAGCACCCTTTTCATCCATGGTTTTCCATGGGCTCTTAGTTACTTACTAGATCACTTGCTTTTATTTGAAATTGTGCTTTGTGTGGTTTTTGAAAGTATTTTGTAAAGAGGCCATTGTTTAGGCAATCTTTGTAATGATTCTCGTTCGTAAGAATGTATACAAAGATATTGATCTTTTGAAAATGTTTTCAATTTTGTAAGATGTTTGAAAATGTGTGTGTTTTGTTTTGAAAATAGCAAAGATGTTTGTTTTGAAATGGAGCAAGTAATTAGGAGCAATCTACTTACTCAAATGTCTTTCTTGTTCATTTTCTTTTCCTTTGACATTGTTGTCTTACCATTGATTTGGTAAGCAACCCTATCTTTGGATGTAAACGGGACGGGCATGGGTCATCGTATAACCATGATTAGCAATGTTGCAAGGTATCTTAGCATTCTTTTTGAGGGACTAAGATTATTTGTAAGGCAACTTAGATAGCATCATCGAGGGACTATGATCTTGTATTTGCTTGTTTTTGCTAAGATACCTTACATGCGTAATATGGCCATTTTGTATAAGGAAACCAAGTGGAATAACCCTAGGGGTGCTTGTGTAAAAGTGTATTGTTTTCATGCTTGTTTTTATCTTGAATTAGGATTTTCTAAGTATTGGTTTTAGTCTTTCCATACAAACCCTAATTACTAGCATGTTATATAAAAGCGATAAATTGCGAAATTTAAAGTTACTACGCTATTACAACATTTATGAGGAGGGGGGTATACAAATTCATGAATGGGGATTGCAAGAATTTAAACCTAATTAGTCTATTACAAATATATTGAATTGATATCAATGTAGGAGGAAATAACTAAATACAAAGTATAAAATGAATGAATGTACAAAAAATGCAAAATGTAAAGAAAATGTATCTTTGTTTGATTTTCATGAAAAAGGTATTTTGTCTTAACCTAATTAAATAAAGAAAATAATTAATTAAATTTTAATTTTATTAAGAAAATATTCTAAGTAAAACCCTAGTTCTATTAATTAATCAAAAGAAAAGAAGTTTAAGAAAAGTATTTTTTGGTATTTTTATCTTAAAAATATTTATAGTATTATAAAATATTTTTGGCCCTTTTTTTGATATTAAAAATAATGTATTTTTAAATGGTGTGAAAAATAAATAAATAAAAATAACATAATATTAATTAAGTTTACAAGATTAGTTAATAAGATAAATAAAGTATAATAAATAAAAATATTTTTTTTTGTGGAAAAAAATAAAATAAAATAAGTCAAGATATAAATCTATTATTTTTTTGTATTTTATGATTTTTAGTATTTAGAAAAAAAATATATTTAAGAAAATAAAAATGAAATAAATAAGCAAATAAATAAACTTGGGCCAGGGTGCCAAGAGCCTGCAATGGGGTTAGTCAATAAAAAAAATAAAGAAACAAAGCAAGCCCAATAAAGGCCCAGACGCTCCAAAAAGGTCAGAAATGCCAAAAATGTGTGAAAAATGCAAAAGGGTACCACTGGGGCTCGAACCCAGGTCCCATAGGTTACAAGCGCGCGCTTCTACCACTGGGGTGGTTTTACATCCATTAACATAAGCAAAAAAATAAATATACAAGGCAAGACGTGCCCTGAAGACTTCATCTTCAACCTTCAACCAGACCAACTGTAACTTGCTCATTTCTCATCAAAAATGAAATCTGTAAACATGAAACTTGTAGCAAATTTTCTCACGATTCCAGAAATGTAAAGTATTAAAACTATAGATCAAAGATAAGCATGAATTTTAAAGGCCCTAATCTGAACCCTAAAAATTTCAGAAATTTCAGTTTCAAAATTCTCTAAGCTCAAGCAAAATTAATGGAAACTATGGACATGGTTAGCTTCAGGGAAATGATGTCTACATGTTTTGTTCACAAATAAACTATTGATGATGTCTGTATGAAGAGTTCAAAGTTGAGAAAACTTACCTCAAAACTGGAAATCGTGTTTTGAGTTTGAGCCTGTTTCAAGTGATGGTGATGATCAGGTTAGCTTCCTTGAGGTCCTAGGAAGCTATTGCAATGGTTTGCTTGAGTTGAGAGTGGCTGAAATGACTTGGAGAAGTCAATGTGCAGTGCTCTATTTTTGGTTATGGAAGATATGGTAAATTATGTTACAGTAATGAAACAGGGACATGGATAGGTTACACTTAATGTAAGGAATCTTTAGAAACTAAAAGGCCAAGAAACGCACGAGGGAAATGTGAGTTTGGTGTTCAAGGTCAGAAACTGTGCAACAATGGAGTTTTTGGGAAATTTCTGATTTGAGAGAGTTTTTGTGCATTTCAGGGTGTTCAAGCTCATCCTCTAGCTCACAGATAGTGATTCTATTTATAAGCAACAAGTTTGGAGACCTCTTGTTGATCAGAATTCAAAATCACAAGTTTATGCATAATATGTGATTTTTGAGAAATTCAAGTTTCAAAGCTTTGTGTACTTACTAAGATAGAGTGGTTATGCTTTAAACAAGCTTGCTTCTGACTTTGTGGATGGAGTGTGATCAGAGGGAACAAGTTAGAGGCTCAAGAATGAACTTTATGCAAAAATCTTGCTTTACAAGAATGGCAATGTTAACTTTGTGCCATTAATGGAAATGCAACTTGGATAATAGCTCAATTGCTTGGATCAAAGCCCTAACAACTGTTTAAACATTTAATTATGGAGGGACAAACAAGTTTGAGGCCTGCAAAGCAAGGATTATGCAGCCTAGCATGGATTTGGTTCATGTGTTCATCAAAAATGACTTGTAATTCAAGTGATAAAACCCTAATTTCATCTCTTCGATTCTCCCTACTCAAGAATGACCTCAAGGAGTTCTTGGACATTTTGGAAAGCTTACAATGTGGTATACAACCCATATTTGAATTTCTTTTGAAGATTACCCTTGGAACTATATGAAAAAGTGTCATTAAGTTAGGTCAAAATCCTGACCAAATTAGGGCAAAATTTCACTAAGTGTTTAGTTTCATGACCACATGTTCATAAAATTATAACTTGAGATCCAAGCATTTTTGGAAGGAGTTGTGTAAAGAAAAGTTGTAGATTTCATGGAGATCTACAACTTTCATGTTATAAGCTTCTCTTGAATCATCTTGCATCATGGTGAAAATTTTGCTCAAAGTTATGGAAAAAAAAGAAATTTCCAACACTTAGAAAAATTTCTACGTTTAGAAATTTTGACTTTTCAAAATGAAATCTTGAATTTTTGATTTCTTGATGAATAAGTTTCATATTTTTACATGTTTTTATGAATTATGATCTTTGGCACTCGAATTTAACCAAAAAGTCAAAGTTTGACTTTTTAGTATACAGTTGACTTTTGATCAGTTGACTGGAAAATTCATTTGTCAATCCAATGGACTTGCAATGTTTTGAACCATGTAATTAGGTTAAAATGATGCAATTGGACTCTTGAGATCATGCCTTAAACCAATTGACCATTTGCTAGATCAAAAAACCAGAAATTGCCCTTTCCCAATCAAAACCCTAATTTTGACCATTTTGCCCTTTTGGAGATTTGATCAAATTTCTTGAGGAGTTGTGGTCCAAACATGACCAAATGATACATATGAGTCTAAAATGTTGATGTGGATAAAAAATTATGAATTTTGACTGTAAATTGGCCATGATTGACTTTTTCCTCAATACAACTAATTTTAGGTCAACTGCTCAATTGACTGATCAAAAATGTGATCCAAGGCTTGAAACTTGACATAAGTAATCTTGGGGATCAATAATGATCCATTAAAGTCATATGGGGCATTGGAAGTTCAAAAATCCTTGTGCAAACTCAAACCCTAATTTTGGTCATCAGTGCTCAAGGAGGTGTCTTGAGCTGATTAAACCCTAGTGCAGTATTGAGTCTAAGGAGATCTTGTGAGCAAATTCTTGATAAGTGAGAGGGAAAATTTTGGGGTACAACAACTACCCATGTTCAATCTTCTTAAACCTGAAGAGTTAGATTGGCGAGTTTTGCCATTCGTGACTCGAAGGTGGAAGATGATTGGACATTAGAGTGCCCAGAAATTTGCACTCGGTGATGCAATGATGAAGGGAATGGGATTAAAGATGCCATTTGGAGGAGTGATAGAAAGCTGTTGGAGATGGGATTGTAGATGCCATCCAAAAGTGATTGTTGAATCTGAAAGAGAATCTGAATGAGTATCATAATGGCGTCCGTGTCTGGAGCGTATCTGAACTGTATCTGAAAGTTAAATCTGAATGAGTATCAGAATGGCCTCCATGTCTGGAGCGTATCTGTTCTGTATCTGGAAGTTGAGAATTGAATGAGTATTAGGATGGCATCCGTGTCTGGAGAGTATCTGAACTGCATCTGAAATCTGAATCTGAATGAGTATCAGAATGGCCTCCGTGTCTGGAGCATATTTGTATTGTATCTGGAAGTTGAGAATTGAATGAGTATCAAAATGGAATCCGTGTATGGAGTGTATCTGAATTGTATCTGAAAGTTGAATCTGAATGAGTATCTGAATGGCCTCCGTGTCTAGAGCGTATCTAAACTGTATTTGAGAAGTTGAATCTGAATGAGTATCAGAATGGAATTTGTGTCTGGAGCGTATCTGAACTGTATCTTAAGACTTTGAACATTGTTAATGGTAGATGTTGATTAATCTTATCTTGAAAAAGATAAAATGTTAGCTAATATGCAATGTTATGTTGTATGAAATGCATAGTATAATGCATTCGCGTTATCAATGTTTATGATATATGGATGTGATGTATGCGCATGCAAGCTAATCTGCCACACTACTGTTGGATTGGGGGAAATAGATCCATGACTGCTGCTGAGGATATGGAATATAAGTCTTCATGTTGTGAAGTCTAGTGTTAATGAATTTCTCCTTAGAGAAATAAACTCTGTTGTAAGGGAAATTCCATGTACTACTTGAAAAATCCTGCTTGGGGAATCCTAAGAAATTTGACGACTTCTATTGGGGATTGATAACTGGAAGCTCTGTTCTGCTGGGGATTAAACTGCACACTGCGGGGGATTTTATGGAAATAACTTAGAGAGATTTCCCTATCTCTTAAAGCCATCAGTGATTGTCTTTCTATTTTTTATTTATAAACAGTAATTATGTTCAAATGCACATGTTCAAAAATGAATCATTGGACGTTTTTGTAAACAAAACACAAGAGTAAAGAAAAAACAGATAGTTTTGCACTTTCAAAGGGATATCTTTGTTTTAACTTTGAGTAAGTATTTTTGTACAATGAGACAAATATTCTAGTAAGAGAATATTGTCGTAAAAAATGAAAATTTTGATACAAAGAAAAGATAGTTATGTGCAATAATCCCATGGGGGTCCCATTCTACTATAGCCTTCATATCTTCGAGCATCTTGTCTATTTGCGGCTTCGTCTGAAGATGATTGAATTGATCAAAACCTCTGAGTTTGTCAGTTGAAGCCAAAGGTTGTCCGTAAGGTGATCCAACGGGACATAGTCATACGCTTCAATTCCCTAACTTTTGCCTGGACCGCCCTTTTGGGTTTTTAGTCCACTGGGAAACCCTTTTTTTTACCTAAGCCCCCCTTTCGGGTTTTCAGCTTGCCGGGTGTACAGATTTTTTTGTTTTATCCATAATTTTTTTCCGAACCTTTTTGGTTCGCCGGGAAGCCCTTATTTTGCCTAGGTGTGTCAACCTAGCGGGTCTCTTATGCGTAGTATCTTTTGGCTATATCCGTGTTCACGGGGTGCGGCAGGTCGTCGCCATCGATGGTGGTCAAGATCATTGCTCCACCAGAGAATATGCTTTTGATTATAAATGGTCCTTCATATGTAGGAGTCCATTTTCCCCTGGGATCACCTTGCAGCAGTATGATGCGATTGATCACCAAATCCCCAACTTGATACACTTGGCGTCCGACCTTTTTGTTGAAAGCCTTGATCATCCGTTTTTGATACATTTGACCATGACAGACAGCAGTAAGCCTTTTCTCATCAATCAAGTTCAGTTGATCAAGTCGAGTCTGGATCCAATCCTCTTCGTTCGGCCCTGCATCCTTCATGATTTTCAGAGAGGGGATCTGGACCTCAATAGGAAAGACAACTTTCATTCCATATACCAAAGAGTAAGGTGTTTCCCCGGTTGACGTACGCGCTGTGGTACAATACCCATGGAGAGCGAATGGTAGCATCTCATGCCAGTCTTTGTACGTGACTATCATTTTATGTATGATCTTTTTAATATTCTTATTCGCGGCTTCGACAACACCATTCATCTTCGGTCGGTAAGAGGGAGAATTGTGAAGTTGGATCTTGAATTTTTCGCATAAGGCAGTGATCATAGTATTGTTCAAGTTCGTACCATTGTCTGTAATGATCCTTTCCGGGATATCGTAACGACAAATGAGATTATGCTTGATGAACCGGGCAACACCATTTTTGGTGACAGAAGCGAAAGAAGCTGCCTCTACCCACTTTGTAAAATAGTCAATGGCCACTAAGATGAAGCAGTGTCCATTGGAGGCTGTTGGCTTGATTTCCCCAATCATATCAATTCCCCACATAGCAAAGGGCCAAGGAGCCGTCAAGACATTCAGAGGAACTGGAGGTACGTGCACCTTGTCGGCATAGATCTGACACTTGTGGCAGGTTTGAGAGTGTTGATAGCAATCTACTTCCATGGTAGACCAGTAATAGCCTGCCCGTAGGATCTTCTTTGCCATTGTATGCCCACTGGAATGGGTGCCAAAAGTGCCTTCAAGTAACTCAGCCATGACCCTTTCAGCTTCAACCTTGTCTACACACCGAAGTAATACAGGGTCATGGTTGCGTTTGTAAAGAATGACATTACTAAGGAATAATTTAGCAGAGAATCTCCTTAAGAACTTCTTATCATGGACTGAAGATCCTTCTGGATATTCTTGGGTTTCAAGATACCTCTTGACTTTGTGAAACCAAGGCTGGTCCACTACTTCTTCAGTATTAATCTCGTGACAGTATGCTGGTTCATCCATTCATTCAATGGTGATCTGTGGAGCCTCGTTATCCCATTTAAGTTTAAAAATAGATGACATTGTGGCTAGTGCGTCTGCTAGCTAATTTTCTTCTCGCGGAAAATGCTCGAAGGTAATCTTTTCAAAATGTGGGAGCAATGTCAAAACATGTTCTTTGTAAGCGATAAGGTTAGGTTGTTTGGTGTCCCATTCCCTTTTGATATGGCTGATGACCAAAGCTGAATCTCCGAATACACTCAAGGATTTGATCCCTAAGTCTGTGGCAGCTTTGAGACCAAAGATGCACGCTTCATATTCCGCCATGTTATTTGTACAATTGAAGCAGAGTCTTGTAGTAAAAGGAGTATGACACCCTTCAGGAGATATGAGTACAACACCAATACCATTACCGAGTGCGTTAGATGCCCCATCAAAAACCAGGGTCCATCGGGATCCATGTTCAGGTCTGCCATATGGTCTGAATTCTTCATAGTTGTTTACCATCATGATGTCTTCATCTGGGAATTCGAACTTCATGGACTGGTAGTCTTCTACAGCTTGGTGAGCAAGGTGATCAGCTAGTACATTGCCCTTTATAACTTTCTGGGTAGTATATTGTATGTCATATTCTGTCAGGATCATCTGCTATCTCGATATTCTTCCAGAGAGAGCAGGTTTCTCGAAGATGTATTTTATTAGATCCATTTTAGATATCAACAAGGTAGTATGGGTCAGCATATACTGTCTTAGCCGACGAGCAGCCTATTCCAGAGCGCAAAAAGTTTTCTCAAGTAGTGATTATCTTGTTTCACAATTGGTAAACTTTTTGCTCAGGTAATAAATAACATGCTCTTTTCGGCCAGACTCGTCATACTGCCCCAACACACACCCGTAGAGTTTTCTAAAACAGTCAGATACATGATCAATGGTCTTCCCTCGACTGGTGGCAGCAAAATAGAAGGCTCTTGCAGGTACTCTTTTATCTTGTCGAAAGCAGTTTGGCACTCATCATTCCATTTGACTACTTAATCTTTCTTCAATAGGTTGAAGATTGGTTCACAAGTAGCTGTCAGGTGAGAAATGAATCTGGCAATGTAGTTTAAACATCCCAAGAACCCTCTGACTTCCTTATCAGTACGAGGAGCAGGCATCTCTTGTATCACTTTCACTTTGGCAGGATCTACTTCAATACCCTTATTGCTGACGACAAAACCTATGAGCTTACCGGACCTTACTCCAAACGTGCATTTATTTGGTTTCAACCTCAACTTGTACTTATTTAGCCTCTCAAACAGTTTTTGTAAATGATCAAGATGCTCTTCTTCTGTTTGAGATCTAGCTATCATGTCGTCCATGTAGACCTTTATTTCGTGATGTATCTTGTTGTGAAATAGAGCTACCATGGCACGCTGATAGGTTTCCCCAACATTCTTCAGTCCGAATGGCATAACCTTGTAGCAGAATATGTCCCACTGTGTGACAAAGGTTGTCTTCTCCATATCCTCAGGCGCCATTTTGATTTGGTTGTAGCCTGAGAAACCGTCCATGAAGAAAAACACTTTGTGTTGTACCATATTGCCAACTAGAATATCAATGTGGGGAAGTGGGAAATCTTCCTTAGGGCTTTCCTTATTCAAATCTCTGTAGTCCATGCACATTCGTACCATGCCATCCTTTTTGGGCACGGGAACAACATTGGCAACCCATTGTGGGTAAGAGGTGACAACCAAGAATCCAATGTTGAATTGCTTCATGACTTCAGCTTTAATCTTCTCTGACATATCTGGTCGCATTCGACGAACCTTTTGTTTTACTGGTGGGCAATCCTCTTTTGTAGGTAGACGATGTACCACAATATCTGCATCAAGTCCTGGCATGTCTTCATACGACCAAGAAAAGACCCCCACATATTCGTGTAGCAACTGAATCAGACGCTCTTTGACACTGGGTTCCAGATTGGCACCCACCTTGACTTCTCTTTTGTCTTCCTTGGTACCTAGGTTAATTATATCCACTGGTTCCTCGTGGGACTGAATGGTCCTCTCTTCTTTTTGTAGTAATCTGGCAAGTTCCCTTGGTACTTCACAATCTTCCTCACATTCTTCTTTGGCTTGGTAGATTAGATTTTCAGAGTCACAAAAAGCCATAGCAAAATCGTTATCCATGGGATCCCGAATGGATGTAGACCTGCATTGTGAGTGTGAGTGTGTTTAAGGGTATAGCTATCTTTGAAAGAAATGAAAATGTAAAAAAGAAGAAAAAAAATGAGCACAAAGTTTGTATACAAAACGCCCATGATTCATTGATGTCATATGGAAATGAGATAATAACCCTTACAAATGGACCATTGTGCCTCGGGTAAGACACAAGGTTTTGAGAGTCTGAATTGTTTTAATATTACAGATTCGACAAAATGTAAAGACAAATTACTGTGTGATAAAAGTGATCGGGACAAAATTTCTAGCCTCCTAGTTGCTGAGGCCTCCATTGAAAGTTGGGAAGATCCAATCCTCCAGGTTGCAACCATCTTCATCATCCTCTACCGCGTTGACTTTACGGTTGTTGATCTTCAGGGGTGGTCCTCCAGCACGAGCGTGGCGTACAGTCTTCTGAGCACCTGAAGTGAAACCCAGGCCAAACTTGTCAGACTTGTATGGGATATCTGAGAGTTGTCCCCAAATAGTGCACCCACCTTCTTCTATCACTGCTTTTGCATCCTTTAAAGATGACATCCTGAGTGGAGGCCTTGTGATCTTGGGAACAACCCTGGTTACTGACACATCTTGTGGGACTTCTTCAAAGTGTTGGAATGGAGTTTCAATAAATTCACCATCTAATTCCACATATCTGAAGGAATTGAGATGACTGATCATATACTCTTCTTCTCCATGAACGGTGATAATATTCCATTGAATTAGATACTTCAGCATTTGGTGCAATGTAGAAGTAACAGCGCCAGCATTGTGAATCCATGGTCGGCCTAACAAGCAGGAGTATGAAGGGCGAATATCCATTACATAAAAATTTGAATCAAATGTCTGGGTCCCAAGCTTTATGGGGATATCCACTTCCCCATGCACCATCCTTTTTGAGCCGTCAAAAGCTCTCACTACTATGTTGCTTAGTTTCAATATCAATCCTTCACAGTCGAGCCTATCAAGAGCCTTTTTAGGCAATACATTCAGAGATGAGCCAGTGCCCACCAAGACATGAGCCAAGGTTGTGCCCATGCATTCCACTGAGACATACAATGCCTCATTATGTTTCCTTCCTCTTGGCGTTAAATCAGCGTCTGAGAAACCTAGACCATTATCTGCAGTCAAGCTGGCTATGCAGTCTTGGAACTGATCAGCAGATGTTTCTTGCGGTACATGAGCAGTTTTCAGGAATTTTACCAAGGCCTTTGCATGCGCCTCAGAATATAGTAGTAAATCCAGCATGGAAATTTTAGATGGAGTTTTCCCCAGTTGCTCAACTACATTGTAGTCACTTCTTTTTATGATCTTTAGAATTTCCTCCAACTCTTTCCGGGAGGTCTCAGGGATAGCCAATGATTGTGCCTTTGTTCGGACAGGCTCAATCAGAATACTTTTACCTCGAGTCTTGGTTGACTCGGCAGCAGGAATGTCAGTAGGAGTGACAATAGGGGTTGTATCATCTTTGTCAGTTGGAGTATTAGCAGAGATGATTGTAGGATTGGAAATAAGCTTTGGAGGAGCAACATCAACAGGAATGATTGCGGTTCTAAAAACTGCTTTAGGGGTAGCAATTTCTTGAGAGAATATTCTTCCGCTTTGGGTAATCTTGCTAGTCCCTGCAATATTACTGATATTGGAGTTAATTTTCTCAGAACTTGAATCTTCGGCAGCTGGCCAATCTTGCTTGATATTGTGGTAGTAGACATCCCCTCCATAATTCCATGGTATGGTTTTGTCTGACGAATACGGGACTGGTCCAGGCATTGTAATTATTAAAGGAGCTACTTTTGGAACTGATGTAATTCTAACGGTCTTTTGGTGGAGACCCTGGAAGAATTGTCGGAAATGGTCACGATGGAAACATCACTATAAGAAACAGTTAGAACAAAAGTCTTTTCGAACATAATTTCCTTGTTATCTATTAGGAACTGAACACCTGCTTTCAACAAAGGACAGTTGGTTGGTAAGGACAAAAAGAAATGACAGCTTTTATCACAACCTGGGAATACACCGACAATCAACAAGTTCTTTTTGATAATTAGGAGCGGGGTCATAAGTTCATCAACTGAAGTAACAAACATATCTTCTTCAATGGCGTTGGCATTATGGCCATGTCTGGGCATAAGGGCAGAAATGACATTGGGCTTTTCTGGTGCATCGAATTCAATCTTTTTGGCTTCAAGAAGGTCTTGTACTTTGTTCTTTATAGCCTAGCAGTTATTAGTGTCATGGCCGGGACTCTCAGAGTGGTACGCTCAGCGGGCATTAGGATGATAGTGAGGAGATATTGTGTTAGGGTTCTTTGGAGCTTCTTCTAAAGTCACTAGGTTGGATCTTAACAAATGTGGCAATACTTGAGATAGGGTCATGTTAATTCTAGTGAATTGTCTGACTGGTCTTTCCATTCTTGGTTAGTTGTTTCTTTGTTGATCAGGCGCAAGTTTAGGAATCATAACAGCCCCCACCATTGGACGGCGTTCAGCCCTATCTTGATTTCTCTGAGGATACACAACAACCACTTCTTTCTTTCTGATGAATGGCTTCCTTATAGCAGCAGAGGATGCATCTTTTTGAATCTTTCCATTTTTTATCCCGGCTTCTACTCTTTCTCCGGTTAATAACAATTCAGTAAAACCCGTCGATGAACTCCCAATTAAGTGATTGAAAAAGGGACCAGACAAGGTGCCCAAAAACATGTCTACCAACTCTCTTTCAGATAGATGAGGTTGAACTCTTCCGGCCAAATCTATCCATTTTTGTGCATAGTCCTTGAAGCCTTCATATGAAACCATGGCCATATTATGGAGTTGAGTACGGGTAGGCGCGAGATTAGCATTATATTGGTATTGTTTGTAAAAGGATGCAACAAGATCTTACCAGTTATGAACATTGGCTCTTTCTAACTGATAAAACCAATCAAGTTGAGTTCCAGAAAGACTCTTGGAAGAAGTGTACCCATAAATCCTTGTCAGCGGTATGGGACTGGATTTTCCTCACATAGACCGGAGATGCATTTTGGGGCATGAGACTCCGTCATATTTGGCGAACACAGGTGCTTTGAATTTTGGAGGAATGAAAATTTTTGATACCAGTCCCAACTCCTCAAAGTCCAATCCAGACACTTTTTGGATTTCCATTGCACTCAATCGTTCTTCTAGATGCTTATACTTGTCGTCAACCGAAGGGTATTGTTCTTCAGAATAGTCTTCTCCTTCCTCTTTCTCTTCTGAATTAGACTGAACAATTGTTTCCTTTCCCTTCCCGTCTTAATTGTCTTTCTCACCGGATGTCGTTGCAAAGTCTAGGGTCCTTCTTGTCTGCCCGTGGAATCTTCTTCGCATGTTTAGAACTCCGGTTATCCTCTTCGTCTTCTTTTTCTTCTCCTCAACCAGCAAGGTCTTCAACACTTCCTGTCCTTTGGCCAGAGTTAAGAACAACTGTTGAAACTGTGCATTCTGAGCTTGGAGGCCCTTCACCGTTTTCTCGAGATCCATCTTACTGAAATAAACAGTAGAGAGATAAGGATACTTGTTGCAAGAAACCTGCTTATGTTATGATGAATGATAAATGCGTATGCAATGATTTCAAGGATTTTAAGATTCAAATTTATTTTAGACAAAAAGGAAACACACGTTATATTAATAAGTTAAAGCTTTGAGTACATCAATGCCTTCTTGGGCAAAACAAATACAAGAAACTCTAAGATAGAAAGGTAGTACGTATCCTCTTTGGTGCAATGTAGGCATTCAGAGTCTGCTCCTCATGAAGTAGCCTAGTGAGTTCCAAAACCTTCTTCTCGCTTGCGTAGAATTGGGCTTCAAAAGTATATCGCTCCCCCTTGAGTTATATCCAATCTCTTTGTAAGTCTTCAAGAGAGGCGGGCATGTCAGGATGTAGGTTAGTGTATGGAACATCCCCTTCCATGACAGGCTCAATGATTACCGGGAGAAGGGAGGGGTAAGGCATCATAAGATTCTAAGCACGAGTTCGTACCCATTTGAGGTAAGGCTCAAGAGGGATGGAATTCTTGTGCCCCAAAGTCTTGCTATCTACCTTGTTCAACATCCTCCATGCTCGGATAAATCTCTGGCGAAGACCTTGATCGTCGTTCTCGTAGTCAAATACCAAACCTTGAATCAGCATCTTGTGCGGGCCATTCCTTCGAGCGTAACCAAACTGTCTTAAGGCTAAGAAGGGGTTGTAGGTGATACCTCCCCTAATGCCAAGTAAAGGGACATTAGGGAATTCTCCGTAACGGTCGATAATAGTAACATTCTCTATGGATCGGGAGCACCAATGAATGTCTGAATGTTTGAGCATCATCAACCTTTGTGACCACCTTGAACCTTGCTCGTTCTTTAATACAGATTGGGGAAGATGCAAAATAAACCATCTTGCCAGGAGAGGAATGCAACACATAAGAACACCTATTTTCCTCATTGTACGAGTGTGAAAAGAGTGTAGGATATCCCCTAGCAATGTAGGCATCGGGTTGCAGGATATGAAGATTTTGACGGCGTTCACATCTATGAGTTGACCAAGATTTGGAAACAAAACCATCCCATAGATGAGGAGAGCCACAATTTCCTCAAAAGCTTGCAGGTCCAAAGAATTCCAAGAGTTTTGGGCTTTCTCAAACAAGAACTTTTCTAGGAAACCTTTGACACCACTCCTTATTTCCCAATGAGTTGTGACATCAGATGAGTGCAAGTGTAGAGATTGAGCAATCTTTTCTGGCTTTGGGTCTCTTTCTGTACCGTTGAAAGGTAGTTGGTTGAGAATGGGAATCCTCAAGAGTCGGGAGAATTCTTCCAAAGTAGGCACAAGTTGATAGTTTGGAAATGTGAAGCAATAATGTAAAGGATCAAAGAACTGAAAGAGCACTTTCATCATGTCCTCATCTGTGTTGGAGGTGACCAAGTTGAGTAGGCGACCATGTCTCTCGGTGAATGGAGAGTTTTCAGGAATCCTTGAGGCTATCTCCTTAAGTTGTGGAGGGATCCTTACAAGGTTTGACTTGAATAGTTTTCCTGCGAAGAGAATTCATATCCTACAAAACAAGAACAAAGATGAATCCCAAAATCCTTGAAATGGTTAGTGAATGTGTATAATGTTATGATGTTCATGATGTTATGTACAAGTATGTATATACAAACAAAATAAACAAGTCCCTAGGTTTAGGATTGCATGGAGTTTTATAGGTAAGTACCCTCTTGAAGTTTAGTTGGCTCAACCTGTCCTAGTAATAATAACCAGATTCTAAGGAGTTCAAAATCATTGATTTGTTTCCTTGGTCATTGTTTCAGCACAAACCTCTTTAATGGCGACCGAAATATCCCAAGAAACCAAACCTCAATGAGTGTAGTATCGAGTATCTACCAACTTCGGACTGCACCAAATCCGATCATCTCACTACATCCTAAAGGCCAAGTTGGTCAAGTAAAGGTTCTAAAAGTTCATTAGTGCTTCATGACATCACTCAACAGCCCCATATTCTCTTTGATTAACTCAAAGGCTATCGGTATCCACAAATATGTCACACTAATATAGCTATTGCTTAGACCATGTCGATATACCCCGCACAGTTTCCACAATGTATTGCTACTTACCTATAAGGTATCCCAAATCCGGGTAGAGGATTCAAAACCAAACAAAGAATCATAATGTAAAACATACAAGTCAAACAATGCAAGCAAGTAAATGTTATCTAACCCTAAGGTAACCACACTTTTAGAATTGTCCCCAGCAGAGTCGCCAGTTCTGTGATACGGTGGGAGAACTGACTTGAAGGTTTTGCATTTGATCGCAAATGTTGCGGTTAGCAAGAGTCGCCACCGACTTTTCTTTTATCCAAAAGGAAAGGTGAAAAAGCACAGGAAATACCTTTGAGATTATTTCTAGAGTTCGGGGGTAGATTATGAAAAGGGAAGGTATTATCACCCTTTTCATCCATGGTTTTCCATGAGCTCTTAGTTACTTGCTAGATCACTTGCTTTTGTTTGAAATTGTGCTTTGTGTGGTTTTTGAAAGTATTTTGTAAAGAGGCCATTGTTTAGGCAATCTTTGTAATGATTCTCGTTCATAAGAATGTATACAAACATGTTGATCTTTTGAAAATGTTTTCAATTTTGTAAGATGTTTGAAAGTGTGTGTGAGTTTGTTTTTTTTTAAAATAGCAAGGATGTTTGTTTTGAAATGGATCAATTAATTAGGAGCAATCTACCTACTCAAATGTCTTTCTTGTTCATTTTCTTTTCCTTTGACACTGTTGTCTTACCGTTGATTTGATAAGCAACCCTATCTTTGGATGTAAACGGGACGGGCGTGGGTCATCGTATAACCATGATTAGCAATGTTGCAAGGTATCTTAGCATTCTTTTTAAGGGACTAATATCATTTGTAAGGAAACTTAGATAGCGTCATCGAGGGACTATGATCTTCTATTTGCTTGTTTTTGCTAAGATACCTTACATGCGTAATATGGCCATTTTGTATAAGGCAACCAAGTGGAATAACCCTAGGGGTGCTTGTGTGCAAGTGTATTGTTTTCATGCTTGTTTTTGTCTTGAATTAGGGTTTTCTAAGTATTGGTTTTAGTCTTTCCATACAAACCCTAATTACTAGCATATTATATAAAAGTGATAAATTGTGAAACTTAAAGTTACTACACTATTCATGAATGGGGATTGCAAGAATTTAAACCTAATTAGTCTATTACAACCATATTGAATTGATATCAATGTACAAGGAAATAAATAAATACAAAGTATAAAATGAATGAATGTATAAAAAATGCAAATTGTAAAGAAAATGTATCTTTGTTTGATTTTCATGAAAAAGGGATTTTGTCTTAACCTAATTAAATAAAGAAAATAATTAATTAAATTTGAATTTCATTAAGAAAATATTCTAAGTAAAACCCTAGTTCTATTAATTAATCAAAAGTAAATAAGTTTAAGAAAAGCATTTTTTGGTATATTTATCTTAAAAATATTTATAGTATTATAAAATATTTTTGGCCCTTTTTTTGATATTAAAAATAATGTATTTTTAAATGGTGTGAAAAATAAATAAATAAAAATAATATAATATTAATTAAGTTTACAAGATCAGTTAATAAGATAAATAAAGTATAATAAATAAAAATATTTTTTTTGTGGAAAATAAAATAAAATAAAATAAGTCAAGATATAAATCTATTATTTTTTTGTATTTTATGATTTTTAGTATTTAGAAAAAAAATTTAAGAAAATAAAAATGAAATAAATAAACAAATAAATAAACTTGGGCCAGGGGTGCCAAGAGCCTGTAAGGGGGTTAGTCAGTAAAAAAAAAGAAACAAAGCAAGCCCAATAAAGGCCCAGGCACTCAAAAAAGGTCAGAAATGCCAAAAATGTGTGAAAAATGCAAAAGGGTACCACTGGGGCTCGAACCCAGGTCCCATAGGTTACATGCGCGCGCTTCTACCACTGGGGTAGATGTACATCTGTTAACATAAGCAAAAAAATAAATATACAAGGCAAGACGCACCCTGAAGACTTCATCTTTAACCTCCATCCAGACCAACTGTAACTTGCTCATTTCTCATAAAAAATGAAAACTGTAAACATGAAACTTGTAGCAAATTTTCTCACGATTCCAGAAATGTAAAGTATTAAAACTATAGATCAAAGATAAGCATGAATTTTAAAGGCCCTAATCTGAACCCTAAAGTTTCAGAAATTTCAGTTTCAAAATTCTCTAAGCTCAAGCAAAATTAATGGAAACTATGGACATGGTTAGCTTCAGGGCAATGATGTCTACATGTTTTGTTCACAAATAAACTATTGATGATGCCTGTATGAAGAGTTCCAAGTTGAGAAAACTTACCTCAAAACTGAAAATCGTGTTTTGAGTTTGAGCCTGTTTCAAGTGATGGTGATGATCAGGTTAGCTTCCTTGAGGTCCTAGGAAGCTAATGCAATGAGTTGCTTGAGTTGAGAGTGGCTGAAATGACTTGGAGAAGTCAATGTGCAATGCTCTGTTTTGTTATGGAAGATATGGTAAATGATGTTACAGTAATGAAACAGGGACAAGGATAGGTTACACTTGATGTAAGGAAGCTTTAGAAACTAAAAGGCCAAGAAACGCACGAGGGAAATGTGAGTTTGGTGTTCAAGGTCAGAAACTCGGCAACAATGGAGTTTTTGAGCAATTTTTGATTTGAGAGAGTTTTTGTGTATTTCAGGGTGTTCAAGATCGTCCTCTAGCTCACAAATAGTGACTCTATTTATAAGCAACAAGTTTGGAGACCTCTTGTTGATCAGAATTCAAAATCACAAGTTTATGCATAACATGTGATTTTTGAGAAATTCAAGTTTCAAAGATTTGTGTACTTGCTAAGATAGAGTGATTATGCTTTAAACAAGCTTGCTTCTAACTTTGTGGACGGAGTGTGATCAGAGGGAACAAGTTAGAGGCTCAAGAATGAACTTTATGCAAAAAGCTTGCTTTACAGGAATGATAATGTTAACTTTGTGTCATTAATGGAAATGCAACTTGGATAATAGCTCAATTGCTTGGATCAAATCCCTAACAGCTGTGTAGACATTTAGTTATGGAGTGACAAACAAGTTTGATGCCTGCAAATCAAGGATTGTGCAGCCTAGCATCGATTTGGTTCATGTGTTCATCAAAAATGACTTGTAATTCAAGTGACAAAACCCTAATTTCATCTCTTTGATTCTCCCTACTCAAGAATGATCTCAAGAAGTTCTTGGACATTTTGGAAATCTTGAAATGTGCTCTACAACCCATATTTGAATTGATTTTGAAGATTCCCCTTGGAACTATATGAAAAAGTGTAATGAAGTTAGGTCAAAATCCTGACCAAATTAGGGCAAAATTTCACTAAGTGTTTAGTTTCATGACCACATGTTCATAAAATTATAACTTGAGATCCAAGCATTTTTGGAAGGAGTTGTGTAAAGAAAAGTTGTAGATTTCATGGAGATATACAACTTTCATGTTGGAAGTTTCTCTTGAATCATCTTATATCATGGTGAAAATTTTGCTCAAAGTTATGACAAAAATAAGAAATTTCCAACACTTAGGGATCCACAATGATCCATGAAAGTCATATGGGGCAATGGAAGTTAAAAAATACTTGTGCAAACTCAAACCCTACTTTTGGTCATCAGTGCTCAAGGAGGTGTCTTGAGCTGATCAAACCCTAGTGCAATATTGAGTCTAAGGAGATCTTGTGAAAGAATTCTTGATAAGTGAGAGGGAAAATTTTGGGGTACAACACCGGTTATTATTGATAGGACAGGTTGAGCCAACTAAAATTCAAGAGGGTAATTACCTACAAACCCCATGCAAGCCTAAACCTAAGGCTGCTTGTGTGACTTGTTTGCTTTTAACTTGAACTACTTGTAGGGTTTTTATTATCTAACAACATGATTTCCTTGCATGATTTGTTTACAGTCATTATCCAATAACCTGGACTTCTTAGACTCACTTGTCTTCATCACCTTACACTTTTTCTTAACGCATAGCATACATATCATAACATCATGCCACAACATTTCCTTAACCATTTCAAGGATCTCAAGGGTTTGTGATGCAGGTTATGATAAATCAGACGTCTAACAAGGGTCAAGGGGATTTATTTTCCTCTAGCCAATGTCGTCAAAAGATCAAAACTCAACAACTTGAGTCAGGGGCTATGACCCACTTGATATTGTGAGCTTAACTCTCGTAGAAGGACACTCAACGATACGAAGTTCTTCAATCAAAGCTGCAAATTTCAACTTCTGACATTTTCTTGTTTACCTCGTGAGATCCTTGAAAACATTGCATGCATGCCATTTCATAACAGGTCTTCCAGTACAGGTTTCTCATCTTTTTGCTGTTTATTTCAGCAAAAGAAATGCCCCTTGAACAAACAGTAAAAGACTTTCAAGATCAAAACGCTCAGTTCCAACAAATGTTCATGGCTTTGGCCCATGGGCAGGAAGAACTGAAAGCTCTCGTCATCAAAGAGAAGAAGAAGAAGGAAAAAACTGGCTGGCATCTTGAATATGGGAAGAAGACTCAGAGGACTGGTTAAACGAGCTCTAGATCTCACAACTCAATCAAACTAAGGGGGATAATCATGAAGAAGTCAACAACCCCGAGGCTGATGAAGAAGAAGCTGATTACTCTGAGGAACAATATCCTCATGCTGACGATAAATACGAACAGCTGGAGGGTCGTCTCAATGCTATGGAGATTCAGCAGGTACCTGGATTGGACTTTGAAGAGTTAGGGCTGGTTCCTCAAGTGGTCATCCCACAAAAGTTCAAGGTTCCCACATTTTATAACTATGACGATGTCTCCTTCCCTAAGTTGCACTTAAGTTCCTATGTCAAGAAGATCCAGCCTCACACTGCTGACTGGAAGTTATGGGTTTATTTCTTCCAAGAAAGTTTAGCTGGCACGTAACTGGAGTGGTTCTATCAGCTAGAAAGAACAGACATTCATACCTGGGAAGACTTGGTTGCTGCTTTCTACAAGCAGTACCAATACAATACTGACCTTGCTCTAACTCGTACACAACTTCAAAGCATGTCTATAGGTTCTAGCGAAGGCTTCAGGGAATATGCCCAGAAATGGAGCGCTCTAGCTGGCAGGGTACAACCTCCTCTTAATGATTGGGAAATGGTAGACATGTTCATGGGCACTCTAACAGGCCCGTTCTTTAATCAATTTATTGGGAGTTCTTCATCTGGGTTCAAAGAGATGGTTCTGACTGGAGAAAGGATCGAAAGTGGTATCAAGAGTGGGAAGATCCCAATGGCTGCATCTTCTAATGTTGATAAGAAGCCATTTGCTGGTAAGAGGGAAGACAATGCTATGTATGGCCAAAAGGGTTGTAATAAGGTAGACTACCACCAATTTATAGGGGCAGTGCTGGTCTCTAATTCGGCACACGTACAACGACCACAACAATAGGGTAATCAGCGAAGGCAAGACGAGCCTAAGAGACAGTTTACCAAGATCAACATGCCGCTGTCTCAAGCATTAAAACATATGTTAAGGATGAATTTTATTACAGTGGTAGGCCCTCATACAAACCCTAAGACTTCTTCTCCTAATTACAATCCTGATGCAAGGTGTGCCTATCATTCTGGCAGTCCTGGGCACGATACTAACGATTGTTGGGCACTGAAATACAAGATTCAAAATATGATTGACGCCAAGGAGATTGAGTTCGACCCTCCCGAGACTCCCAATATGATCACTTAAGCCATGCCAAATCATGGCCAGGATTGAGAGCATTTTTGTTCATTTGAATTCTCAAGTTGTATTTTCTTTGTTTGTTTAAACAATTATTATCATGTCAAACTTTGTTATTTCATTAATGCATTGCACATGTTTGTCTTGAATTAATTTGTTTTCATTATGCTTAAACTGCTTTCTTACTTCCCTTTTGTGATATTCAACTCTTGATTAAAAGCTATAAGCCTTTAGAGGGAGGATGACGAGAATGATACCACAATCTCTACAATATGCGTTTAAACAGACACCGCTAATAATGTACAAGCGTTGTTTCAAATCCTAAATAGTGGAGTTATAAGGAAGATAATCCCTAGTCAACCACTTTGAGCCTAAGAAGTATGAGTTTTCTTTTCACACAAATTAAAACCCTTAATCATAAACTGGGGCAAGGTAGTTTTCTCAGTTAATTCAGATGTGCATTCAGTCACAAGCTTTCCCTTCATACACATCAAATGGTGTAGAAGATGCTCTCCAAAAGATGGTGATGGTTCCACATAATCATTAAGAACAGGCAGTCATTATCTCTCAAAATAAAAGCCCATTAAGTCAAAACCTATGAAGGAGACTTAAGAAAAAAACTGGGGCATCCCACTGGCTGTAATCATAAAAGAAACAGTTCAGGAAAAAGACAAGGATAGCAAAATAAAAAAAAGAAAGAGGTCCTACAAATCCTCAACAAAAAGAAAAGGTCACAAAAATGTCTGCTCTCAAACAAATGTTTAATTTCTGAATCATCACCGGAACATCGGGGCCAATATTCCAGAACTCAACTGGGATTCGAAATTCATAATTAACTAAGCATTGGACTGAAGAATATCACGAAGAGCGGGCTGGGTACAAATAAAATTTGAGCCTTTATCCTTTGTTTCTTAAACCGTAAACCAGGCCACGTTATAACCCTTAAGAGTCCTAGCTGAAGCATGGGTTAGTTCGAGAGCATACTGTTACAAAGGTATTCTGACTCCTGTAAGGTTTGCTATAAATCATGAGTTGATATCACATTCTTGAAAATTTTGTTTTACTACAAAAATCGCATTTTCAAAAAATTTCAAGACAGACATAAGCTTTGCATTCTTTAAATGACATTGTTTGCATATGGTTAATTATTCAAATGGCATAGAAATTCACACAACGAATATTCAGCGAACGAAGACCCCCTCAATGGACAAAATCACCTCAGACGAAAAAAACATTCCCAATAACAAGCCTTTCATAATCAAGGGGCATGACATGGTGTCTAATTCATCTGGGGCAGTCAAGCCAATATGCAAATAATCTCTCCAAAAATGTTGAATAGCCAGGGGCATATCTCCATATGAATCACTCGGGGGCTGTTACATTGATCCGGGATTCCAGCATAAAATCACTATGAAATTTGAATCTTTGGTACCACCAAATTGCTTGCCTGTGCCAATAGTATCAGATGGTGTTAGTATCATGTCTTCGAATCCTTCCATGACAGTTCTTAAAAAAGATACCTAGGAAATTCAAGACTATCATAAACTTGATCAAACATCAGGTGCACCAGATTCATCCTGAAGCAGCCCCACACAGGCTCCCACGTATGAAAGGGAACATGCGATCACATAAACATTTTCTGGCATTTCTACAACACTTGTTGTCATAGACGGTGACAACTCTCCACATCCTATGAGAACAAACATAGTCAGAAAATACTATGCATGAAAAAGACCTGCTAGGTTGACAGGCCTAGGAAAAATTAAGGGCAACTCGGCGAACCAAAAAAGTTTGGAAAAAAATTAGGGATATACATAAAAAAATTGTACACCCGACAAGTCGAAAGCCTGAAAAGGTAGTTTGAGCAAAAAAGGGTATCCCGGTGGACTGAAAATCCAAAAGGGCGATCCAAGAAAAAGTTAGGGATTAAAAACGTACGACTATGTCCTGTCATCTTATCATTTGTTTATCAGTAGAAGACTTATTATCCTAATCGGCATTTACCAAGCACCCCATGAGTTGGGATGACACTCAAACCATCCACAAAGTCTCTGCAGGTACTTTCTCCAGCAGGTACAGAGGCAGGGGCATCTTACTAAAAATTTTCCGCCATATCCTCAGCTTACAACCTAGTGATTTCAGGTGTTCTTGTATCCCCAGTAGAACAGGAATTTCCAACTACTGCTCCGACATCAGGTTTTCCCTAGTAAAGTCGTCAAACTTCTCAGGATTCCCCAATAGGATTTCACAAAATCCTCAGGCAGTGCATAGAGCTTTCCTTCCCCAACAAAGTTTATTTCTCTAACAACGGAAGATCATCTCTCAGCAGTTCATCTTCAACAAAATTTAAAGACATACATTCTTCATCCACAACAACAATTAGGGATTTATTTTCCCTAGTTCAACAACATTACAATAGAACAACTGATACATTCACATATTGCATTAATACATCATTCTACAAACGTCATAGCATCTGCAGTATAAATGCATACATCCCAATCTCATTTATTTTGAGAACACCATTACACAATGCATTTCATACAGCTAACGCTTTACCTTTTCAGGAAAGATCAATCAACAGATATTTATCATCAACAATTTTCAACAGGTCCAGGATTAGCTCCTGAAACAAAATAGAGTAATTATATGTACAACCAAATACAACTTTACACGGGCTCATCATGAATCAATCTTACACGGGTTTCTTCTGACTTCCAAATACAACTTTACACTGGCTCAACATGAAGCAATCTTACACGGGTTTTTTCTGACTTCCTAATACAACTTTACACGGGCTCATCATGAAGAAATCTTTCACGGGTTTCTTATGAATTCCAAATACAGCTTTACACTGGCTCATC
Organism: Vicia faba; assembly: GCA_948472305.1. Classification (NCBI taxonomy): domain Eukaryota; kingdom Viridiplantae; phylum Streptophyta; class Magnoliopsida; order Fabales; family Fabaceae; genus Vicia; species Vicia faba. The sequence continues at coordinate 712,481,719 of OX451737.1, forward strand.
ATGAGGCAATCTTACACGGGTTTCTTCTGACTTCCAAATACAACTTTACACGGGCTCATCATGAAGCAATCTTACACGGGTTTCTTCTGACTTCCAAATACAGCTTTATACGGGCTCTTCATGAAGCAATCTTACACGGGTTTCTTCTGACTTCCAAATACAACTTTATACGGGCTCTTCATGAAGCAATCTTACACGGGTTCCTTCTCCCTCCTTCTGAAGTTTTACACGAACTCATCCTGAAGAAACCCTACCCAGGTTCCTTCTCACAATCTCCAGATACAGTTTTACACGGACTCATCCTGAAGCAACCCTACCCAGGTTCCTTCTCTTGAATTCCCAGACGCAGTTTTACCCGGACTCATCCTGAGGCAACCCTACACAGGTTCATTCTCTTGAATTTCCAGATGCAGTTTTACATGGACTCATCCCGAGGCAACCCTACCCAGGTTCCTTCTCTTGAATTTCAAGATTCAGTTTTACACAGACTCATCCTAAGGAAACCCTACCCAGGTTCCTTCTCTTGAATTTCTAGATGCAGTTTTACACTGACACATCCTGAGGCAACCCTACCTAGGTTCCTTCTCACAATTTCCAGATGCATTTTTACATGGACTCATCCTGAGGAAACCCTACCCAGGTTCCTTCTCTCACAATCTCCAGATGCAGTTTTACAGACTCATCCTAAGCCACCCTACCCAGGTTCCTTCTAAAAATCTCCAGATGCAGTTTCACACGGACTCATCCTGAGGCAACCCTACCCAAGGTCCTTCTCTTGAATTTACATATGCAGTTTTACGCAGACTCATCCAGAGGCAACCCTACCCAGGTTCCTTCTCTTGAATTTTAAGATGCAGTTTTACACAGACTCATCCTAAGGCAACCCTACCCAGGTTCCTTCTCTTGAATTTTCAGATGCAGTTTTACACTGACTCATCCTGAGGAAACCCTACCCAGGTTCCTTCTTACAATTTCCAGATGCAGTTTTACACAGACTCATCCTGAGGCAACCCTACCCAGGTTCCTTCTCTTGAATTTCCATATGCAGTTTTACACAGACTCATCTTGAGGAAACCCTACATAGGTTTCTTCTCACAATTTCTAGATGCAGTTTTACACGGACTCATCCTGAGGAAACCCTACTGTAGCAATAGAAATGTTTAAGACTAAGCCATTGGATTGACTAGACTTATACATATCAAAAATAAAAATCGCCACCGCGCTTTATTGTTTCCAAAGGAATGGGAAATGAGCGAGTAACCCAAAAGAGGGGGGGAATATTCAAGGTAAGGGGGTTGGTTATGCAAAGGGAGGTATTAGCACCCTAAACATCTACGGTACTCTGCAAGAACCTCTTTGTAAAATCTGTATATTTTGGCTATAAAAATGTTGTATAAAAATGGATGGTGGAGGTGAGAAAAGAAATATATTTTTATGGTTTTTTTGCATCCGCCGCGGTTGTGAACCTTTAGTGCCTACATACCACCTTTTCGTGTAATAGGGGATCAGGGTACACGTAGTTCCTCTTTTAAAGATTTAAAACACAAGTGTGTTGGTTAATTTTATGAGATACGACATCATCGTCATTGTCCGTGTGGAAAACATACTTACTATCCACAATCATGAGAAAGGATAATTTGCATCATCTCAAAGTGGAGGATATGGCTTGGATTTTAAAATCAACAATGCCTCACTCAACACCCAAGTGGAAAATATCTCTCTTCACTATATATTGTAGAAGTATAGTTGTTTGCATCACTACAAGGATTGACAAGAGTCTAATCTTTTTGAGAAAAGTTTAAGATGAAAGCCAAGATGGAAAAATGGTTTGAATGAGATTGATTGATTTTTACTATTCTCACAAAAATGTCAAGGTATTATTAAGTTGATTGAATTTTATTTATGAAAAGGTTTTGAAAATGCATGGACCTAGGTCCAAGTTTATTACGAAAGTGGTTCAAGTTTAAAAAAACAAGAATAGTTTTCAAAAGGAGAGAGAAGATTTTTGAAATTAAAGAAGATGGGAGGAGGAGAAGAAGGGACTATCCTAAAGCATAAGGTAAAAGCCAGGGATAAGTACCATCTAACCAACAAGAAGCCAATACTTGACATTATGAGTCAAGATAGAATTCTCATCCTTTGGATTGAAACCAAGCAAGCAAAGATACTAGACCTCTTGAGAGAACTAAACTTCAAGTGTATTAAGTCTTCATAAAAATTGGGTAGAGTAACGACTGTATACGGGTGAATTCCAGATTACAAACAAAGAATATAATCACAATAACCTGCACACAAAACAAATAAACAACCCAATGTCTTGAGGTAAACCTCAAGAACTCCAGACAAAATATCAATTAAGATCATAAGGTCTCCAATATAGGCCAAGGTTTCTAATCCTAAGTCCAAAAAGTCCAATGATCCATAATGCCAAGGATAGTAACCAAATAGTACAAGTATTTTAAAGGTGTTTTTATGGTTCATGTTGATTATTAGGTTTCTTAGAAGAGAAAAGAAAATGCTCAAGTGAGCAAAAATAAAAATGACATGAAATATAATGCTTAAAGTAAATGGTACATAAAGTATAAAAAATAAAAGGACATAAAGTAAAAAACAATTTAATAATTAGTGGTTAGTTGGATGACCATCTTGAAACTTGCATTTGGAACTCATTAGAAGATTGGTAGAACCAAAGCCTCCACACAACAAGTTGCATTTGCTTTTTGTCAAGTATATCATCCATTTGGAATCCTCAAAAGTACCATTTAATGATCAACGATGTTTAAGTGATCCGCGTTGACCAAAAGTGTCGTAGATCCATTAGAGGATTGGTAGAACCAAAGCCTCCACACAATGAATCTCAAGGTTATTGGATCAAAGAGATGAAATTAACATACTTGGGCTTGCAAACATATGTTTGGGCCACGAATGATCATTTATTCGAATCAAGATAAAATTTAGCGTTAGGTTAAGTAATCGTAAGTGGACTTATATAGAAGTCGCACCTATTTTGAGGTTGGTCAATAACATTCTATGCACTATTTGTTTTGAGACATGATATAGAGATCATGCTCCAATAACACTTAGTGCAATGAGAAAGGGAGAAGATGAAGAAGGGTGAGAGAGAATATACAAACCACATTTGAATTAAATATAAATCAAACTATTATTAAAATCATTCATCCATTTTTATGGAGTTAGACTCAACACCATGGATCCAATGATGCTAATAAATTTCATGATCAAAATTCAACCCAAGTTCAGTCAGAAAATAATCACCAAATAATATTGCATTTAATATATATATATATATATATATATATATATATATATATATATATATATATATATATATATATATATATATATATATATATATATATATATATATATATATATATATATATATATATATATATATATATATATATATATATATATATATATATATACATTAAAAAAGGGTTTAAAAATGTTTTAAAATGGAAATAAGAAAGAAAAAATCAACTATATTTAAATTAGTCAAGAAAAATTAAATAAGACCATAGAAAAATCAGAAAAGGGCTCAAATATTTTTTATAAAATTTTTGGCAATTTTTAAAAGTCAGAAACTATTTTAAAACTAATTAAAATTGTTCAAACAAATAGAAAATAGGTCAAAAATAGTAAATGTCAATATAAAATTCTATAAAATTTTCAAAAAGTCAGAAATATGCAAAATGATATTTAGGAAATTTTTAAAATTAAAAAAATGTCAGAAAGTATTTTTAAGGTAATTAAAACAAAGCAAACAATGCAAAAAATATAAAAAAATATTAATTGTCAAAATAAAAATATGAAAAATATTCATGAGATCAGAAATAATTCAAAGTATTTTTGTGAATTTTCTCATGATTTTTGGATAAAAAATAAAAGAGTTATGAATTTTTGAAAATGAAATCAATTAAAATATAAAATCAGAAAATAAAATAAAACCACAAAAAGATATGGGTCATCAGATCATATTCAAAACGCGTTAGTAAGCTAATCCAATGGACTAGATGTGCTGTGCTTGATATGGACCTTAGTAAGATGCGCAGGAAATCAGAAAAAAGGCAACCAATGAAATTAAAACATTTGGCACGCTATCATTGGCTGAGACGAGGCATGTCATCGTCTTCAACCTCCAGCCACCCTACAATGGAGATTTTGTGAGATCTTTCAAACGGTAAAATTAGGACCCCAGACCAGTATCATTGGATTTGTCTCTTCAAGACGATCCTAACACGACCATCGCGCCAAATTTATATAAAGTATACAAAGAGATATGAATCAAAAACCCAGAAAATAACGAGCACCTTCAATTTGAGATTTCTCTCTCAATTCTCAATGGATTTAAAAATTGTAAGAAGCACTAGAATCAGGATAAGGAGTAGAACAGGTTAGTGCTTTATTTGGATCCAAATGGTGGATAATTCTACCTTTTCGAAGTACAAGAAAGAAGCTCTGAAACTGGACTTCTGTAGCTTGGATTATAGCTTGTTTTGCTTGATTGAAGTGCTGGAGAGTTTGTATGATGCTTAAGGAAGATGAATTTGCAAAGAATTTTGAAGGAAAAGGCTGGAATCTCAGAAACTGATTTCAAAAATTTGAAGTTTGTGTGAGGTTTTGATAGAGTGTTTTTGGCTCTCAAAGCTTGAGGAAATGAATGAGGGATGACCCTCTATTTGTAGGGAATCAAATGGAATGTTCAAGCGTGTGAAATGATGAGGTTTGGAGAGAAATCGTGTGAACCTGATGCACGAGCAAAGTGTGATCTGATTCCCATCAAAACGCATCCAATCCATGCGTTTTAAGGCTCTAATCCACTTTGGCAACTTGGTTAAACATGTTTAGATCACAAACGCGAGCTAATTTGATGTTTAGAAGCCAAAACACGGATTTTAAATTCTGACTTATGAAGAAACTTCAGTTCCAAGTTACCAAGTTCAATCCAATGGCCTTCTCAACTTAAGGGGTCTTAAGGCATGATTATTGATGCTTTAGAAATATGAGGTTACAAGCTTTGCAATGGAAAAAGAATAGAATCAAATGGATGCTTGAGCTGAAATTTGCATTGAGTCAAAGTTGGGGAAAAAAAGTTGACTTTCCATACTTAGAAATATTTCAAATTTTCTTCAAAAGTGACCTATAATGTTTTGCATCCAAACATGGCCTTCCACTTGGAATTTGCTCTTGACCAAAAAGATGGCATGAAATATACGTCTTGAATGACATTTTGAAACTTGAACCATTCAAAATATCCAAAAATTGAGAGAGTTATGAATTGTTGAAGTTGGAAAAAAATCATGAAATAATCTATAATCTTTTGTATCCTTAGGGCATCTTCCATCTATTTTCTCACTTTGCACATAAAAGAAGGCATAAAGTTCACATCCTCAAGATCATTATGGAAAAATAATGGGCTAAAGGTGATAAAAGCTGACCAAGTTATCATCATTTGAAGTCACATATGGGGAAATGGGGGTTCATCTAGAGGACTTGTAATATTTCTTCATCATCAAGTTTCTTCCACATGAAAACTCCTTGAAACTTTTGAAGTTATTTGTTGATAACCCTTTGAAGATAAGGATGTCTTTGGAATAACTCAAAAATACCAAAAGATGAGCAAGATATGCTTCTTTGAAGTTCAAAACCCTAGCTCCTAGATCAAGAAAATGCTTTGAGGAACTTTGTCAATTTTGAACAAACTTCTTGTACCAACACAATTGCTTTGTAAATAGAAGTTGTTGAGGATGAAAATGAGAACTCATAGCCACCAAAAGCACTTACATATCTTGAGAATTGATAGAAATATGCACTTGTGACCAATGGGAACAAAGCCTTATCCAAACATGACAACTTCTTCAATTAACCCCTTGTACTTTTGAATCAATCTTGATATCTTGGAAATGTAGTGGACCAAAATAACTTTTCCATGCCATTTCTTCCAAAACAACTCCAATGGTGAGGTTTGAACTTATCAAGCTTTATTGACTAGGGCATGGAAATAAACTCATGAACCCATGGAGCAACTTGCTAAATCTCATTGCCATTACCTACATTAGTAACAAGCAAGACAAACCAACATTGCATTTTATTAATTAAAAGGAAAAATCAAGACAAAATATTCATGATCACAAAAGAAAACAAGTCAAGGTGCTTGGTGATTCCTCAAAGAGCAAAGCTAAAGGTAGGGAGGAGAACCAAGAACCCTAATATGATCTTGTTATGATTGAATCAATATGGTATCATGAAGGGATCTTAGGGGCAAAAATTTGGGTACAACAGCTACGCAGGTTCCTTCTCACAATTTCTAGATGCAGTTTTACACAGACCGTCCTGAGGCAACCATACCCAGATTCCTTCTCACAATTTCCAGATGCAGTTTTACACATACTCATCCTGAGGCAACCCTACCCAGGTTCCTTCTCTTGAATTTCCAGATGCAGTTTTACACTGACTCATCCTGAGGCAACCCTACCCAGGTTCCTTCTCACAATTTCGAGATGCAGTTTTACCCGGACTCATCCTGAAGCTGCCTTACCCAGGCTCCCTCTCATATATCTCCTAAAACAACCCTACCTAGGTTCCTTCTCATACACTTCCAGATGAAGTCTTACCTGGACTCATCCTGAAACAACCCTACACAGGTTTCTTCTGATACATTTCCAGATAGCATTTAATTTCATTCTCCGCAGCAAATTACTGCGAAGCCTGGATTTCAACCAGAAAACAACAAATTTTCATCTCTCCAATCCAGAGATAACCCCTCAGTAGAGCCATGGACAACTGAAGTTCCTAGACTCTGTTCCCCACAGAGTTTTCCTCAAACAGGAAAATAACAGAAATCAACATACTCCAGCAGACTCCTCCTCAGACGACATGAATAGGAATCCCCATGGAAGAATCTCTTATGAAGTTAGCATATTCTCTGGATGGTATCTTTAAGGCCATCTCTGACGACTCTCCGTCATATTCTCTGGATGGCAACTTTAAGCCCATCTCCGACGACTCTCCGCCATATTCTCTGGATGGCATCTTTAAGCCCATCTCCGATGACTCTCCGTCATCTTCTCTAAATGGAATTTGTAAGACCATTCCCGACATCATCAACCAACGATGTTACTTTGTGCGAGTGCAAATTTCTGGGCACTCTAGTGTTCAATCATCTTCCACCTTCAGATCATGAAAGGCAGACAAGCCAATCTAAATCCTCAAGTTTAAGAAGATTGAACAGGGGCAGCTGTTGTACCCTAAAATTTCCCTCCCATTTTCACATAATATATACTACTAGAGGTCCTCAATTGCTCAAGGTTGACCAAGAATTGATCATAGTAATTCTCCTTCTAAGCATTGGCCTTCCAACTAGGGTTTCATTTTTCACCAAGATGTGTGAGCTCAAAAGGTATCAAGTGTCTTCAAGGTTATCATGATAAATTTCATACCTTGCACTACAAGTTTGCACAGTCAATTGCTCAAATGCTTGAAAACCAACTGTGCTAGGTCAAAAGTCAATTGTGGCCCATGTGCAGTCAAACTTCAAGATTTTTGGTCAATATAAACCTTTTAAAGTGATATCCATAATTTGATCAAGGGTTGATCATGATTCCTCAAGAAATGCTCCTAATCTATCAAAAGTCAAAATTGCCAAATTAGGGTTTCTATAGGAAAAGTCAAATGAACTTTGACCAGACATAACTTTCACATACATCATCCATTTTCCCCCAACAAAAGCTAATTTTGAAGAGAATCTCATTCCTTACAACTTCTATTTTATCCTCAAGTTCAATAAAGGCATCATTTGGAAGATACCACTTCATACATTACAGGTCATTTTCAAAATGTCAACAAAAGTTTTTCCAAGACCATTTACATTAAGATGAATTCTCCAAATGTAAAAATGGTCAACATAGAGATTGTAGAGGATATCTAGGGCTTTCCCAAAAGTCCAATATTATCATCATTGGATAAAAATTGAGCAAGTTATGGATTGCACAAGTTGGGCAATTTTCAAAGGAAAGGCATGAAATCTCAATTGAGAAAATTTGTGATTTTAAGTTATTGGGCCTAACTTTTTGGAGTTCAAATATGTTCATGATGTTTCCAAGGACCTCTAAATCTCTCCATGCATTTTTTTTAATTTATTTAAATTTTTATTCATTTAAATATGAATTAAATAAATAAAAAAATATAAATAAAATTGCATAAAATAGTAAATATTGGTTATGGCAATATGGGCAGATGGTTTGAATTATTTTTGGCTCCAAAATTTAGTGCAAAGGAGGCTAGGTGCATTGCACCTCAAAATGGGCAAAAATTTTCATTTTTGGAACTTTTTTAATGTGTTTGATTTTGGTTTGAAAGAGGACCATTATGGGTGGATTCTTACCATCTTTGCTAGCCCTCATCTTCCTCTATAAATACAAGACCAAGGCGTGATAAAAGGACACGAAAATCATTGCTAGGAAGCCATATCAAAATTCACAAAATTTCCACAAAGTTGTCAAAATCGAAAGAACCTTTTGAAGCATCCTCGATCAGAAACAATTGTCCAGTTGTGATCCTGAGGTTCCCAGGAACTCATTACATCCATTCCTAAGGCTTGCAACATCCTAGATCATCGTATCCATGCATCACCGGTTGGTAAGATTTTCTTAAATTTTAAAACTGTATTTTCATGGCATGTTAATACTTTTAACCATTTGATTTTTGTTTAACATGTCTATTAGAACAGGTGTGACGTTTAGCATGAAGGTTTTGGGGCCACAAGAAATTCAAATTACACCCCATTTTCCACTTATTGCCTGGCCCGTTTCTATTTGTTTATTTTGTTTTTTACTTATTTCTTTTAGTTTGTTTTTTTAATCAATATAAAATAATATATAAAAATCATAAAAATATTAGATTAGCATTTTTTCAATTAAATTAATTTTGTAAATTAATTAATAATTATTTAAACCATTTTCTTTAATTAAAAACTAAATAGACTTAGGATTTTAATTCATTTTCTTTTCATATTAAAAAAATACCAAAAAAAAGCTTAGAAGATTAATCTCTTTGCTTTAATTTCATTTTTTCTTTAATAATTAACTTTTTCTTTAAATATAGATCTAGATTAATTACTTTTAATTCAACTATTTTCTTAAATTAAAACAAAAAACAACAAGAAGATTTTTTTTATAACTTAGGATTTTTAGACGTCTTTTCAAATTCGCGCGTTATTATTCTTTCGCACTTCCTTTTATTATTGTAACCATATATTGGGATGTAATATATGATTAGTAGGACCTTTACTGCTTTTATTTATTTTTTCCCCAATTTTGGATATGTGCATAATCCCCCTCCCCGAAGTCTTGTAATAGCTAGGTTTTATATTTTTGCACTTTTAATTACTATAATTATTAACTGCTAGATGTATGACTAATAGGATTGTATGGAAAGAATAAAACAAAACGTTAGCAATTATAACATCAAGACAAAATAACTGAAACAAGCACACTTGCACATATACACCTCTAGGGTACTCCCACTTTGGTTGCCTTCGGAAAATAAAACAATCGTGTTCCTCGAAAGTGGGGACGCTTTAGCAAAGAACCTCAGATCCAAAGATCATAGTCCCTTGATGATCCTTCGGTGTTGCCTTTTGGAAAATTATCTAGTCCCTTAAACAAAATTGCTAAAGAGTCTCTATATGTTGCCTTTATGACTGTACGATAACCCACGAATGTCCCTCATAAATATAACGATAGGGCTACCTACTCAATAATAGTAGGATATCGCTGTCTAAAGGATAGGAGGAAAAGAATGAATCTTTTCGAGTACAAGTAGATAGCTGTTAGATGCTTGCTCAAATAAAACAAACTCTTCACACTTACACATTTTAAAAATAACTTTAAAAAACATTTGCCTTGTCAACACTCTTGAGGACTGATACAAGAGTTAACGCAAAGCAAATTACCGCACTAAGGAATTTTCAAACATTTTTAAAAACACACAAAAGCACAAGGTATTTCAAAATGAGCTAAGCATCTAAGATCCCGTAGAAAACTACGGATGGAAAGGGTGCTAACACCTTCCCTTTCCATAATCTACCCCCTTACTCAAAAAACTCTTGAAAAGGTATTTTTCTATTATTTTCACCCTTTCCTTTGTTGGATAAAAGAAAAGTCAGTGGAGATTCTTGCTTATTGTAACATTTGCGAACACAAATGAAAAACTAGTATATAACAGTCGATTCTGTCACCGTATCACATTGAGACATTTGTCTTGACTTCTGTTATTGTGCGTGCCAAAATTTTAGTGTTGAACTGCGCAAGAAAATATACTAAAACATGTGACTTGATGTTGCCTTTGGGAGCAAACTGGATATCACGTTCAAATAGTTCAACCGCCAAAGATACCATTCTTCCAACCAGGACTGGCTTCTTAAGAACCTAGTGTATGAGATAGTCTATTTTTTACCAATATTTGATGTCCTTGAAAATAAGGCTTGAGCTTTCTTGCAGTCACCATTACCTTAAATGTAGGTCTTTATATCTTCTGGTAGAGAGCATCATCACCTTTGAACACTTTGTTCACGAAAATAGAGAAGTCACTCTACCTTGTTTGTTTCCTAGACATGTATTGAGCTTAACGTCTGGTTAGTAATAGACAAGTGGAGATATAATAGTGTTTGACCTAAAGTCATTGAAGTGTGTATTTTTTGGTTATTCTCGTACCCAAAAGGAGTATCATTTCTTTTCCTCAAATCTTGGTCATTATTTGGTTTAAGATAATGTATCATTCTTTGAATATCTTCCCTTTTTATTGAGTCTCAATCCTCCTTGCTAGTGTGTGAGTTAAATTATTCTTTCTTCATTTATACCACTGCCCACTCTATTCCTTTAACTCCTATTGTAACATGTTTTAAGTTCTTTGAGAAGACATATTATCGTCATCCCTAAGTTTCAAGAGATGATATCCCAAAATATACCCAACCTTTACCCCCTCCAGTGCCTGAAAATTCTTTAAATAATCTTCCAATTGCCTTATGCCAAGGTAAATGTACTTATACTTATCTTATTTTATCCTATGTGTTTTCTATTTTTTTCATTTCTAAATCTTTTCAGATGTTATTAATCATGATGGTTTGAGATATGCCATAGAGGAGGAAATGAAGGCACTTAAGCATAATGACATTTGGGATTTAGTTTCTCTTCCTGCAAGTAAGCAAGATATTAGATGCAAATGGATTTATACTATCAAGATGAATCAATATGACTCGGTGGCCTGCTTAAAAGCACACTAGTTTCCAAAGGATATGCCCAAAAATACGGAGTTGAATATACTAATACGTTTTCCTCCATAGATAAACTTATATACATTCCTATTATTATATCTCTTTCTAATAAGTGTTATACCCCAATTTCCCCCCCTAATATTCCTCTATCATCTCATATCAACTCAATCATATCAATATTACACTTGGGTTTTGTTCTTCTCCCTATCTTTAGGTTTTCTTATGAGGGATCACCAAGCACTTTGATTTGTACATTGAAATCATATATGTCTTATGTTTATTAACTTTTAACTAACAAATACAATTAATATTTGCTCTAAATGATGATACTATAGGTGAGGGCACAACACATTTCATCAGGTTGACTCATATGTTCATGAGTTTATTTCCATGCCTTCTTCAACAAAGCTTCATTGAGATTCAAGCTTCATCATTGAGATTGCTTTAAAGTAATATCATGACAAGGTCTACCATTATTCATCATGCCTTAATTTTCCAAAGGAAGTCAAAAGATGCAAGAATTGATTGAAGAAGTTTGACCTAATTGGACAAGTTCTTGATTCCTTGATCGCAAGTGCATAACTCTCTCAATTCTTAATATTTGGAAGTGTTTATTGTTACTATAGGTTCTCATTGTCATCCACAACAACTTCTATTCACATGGAGAAAAAAATGATTGTATAAGAAAGATTGTCAAAATTGAAAGGGGTTTCCAAGTCATTTTTGTGCTCTAGGAGCTAGGGTTTTGAACTTCTAAGGGATATATATATTGTTCATCTTTTGAGATTTGAGTGATTACAAAGATATTATTTTCTTTAAAGGGTTATCAACCAATCACTTCAAAAGTTTCAAGCAAATTTTGTGTGGAAGATTCCTAATGATGGAGAAGGATTACAAGTCCTCTAGATAGGCCATCAAATTTTGTTATGTGACTTCAAAAAGTCATAACTTGATCAATTTTTATCTTCTTGAGCCCATTCTTTTTTCACAATTATCTTAATAGTGTGAACTTCAACTTTTATTTCATGTGCAAAGCTTGAAAATGGTTAGAAGATGCTTCAAAAACTCAAAAGATTATAGGTCACCTCATGGATTTTCACCAAATTCAAAGGATCATAACTTGTTCAATATTTGGAATTTTTTAGTGAAACAACTTTCACAATAATCTTTAAGGAGTCCACTTCAATATAGAATCAATGATAAAAGCTTAATTTTGAAGGAAGACCTTATTTGGAGTCAAAACATTATAGGACATTTTTTGAGAAAAACTTAGAATTTTTCTAAGTACAAAAGTCAGCGCATTTTTAATGATTTTGACCAAACACAACTTCTAGCTCAAGCATCCAAATGATATCTCTCTTTGCATATTGTAAAGATTGTGATCTTATCGTTCAAATGCTTCAAGAATTATGCCCTAAGACCTCTTGGATGTGAACATAATGGATTCAAAGTTTGTACCTTGGAACTGAAGTTTCACTTGCAGTAAGATTGCGATTTCCATAATGTGACTTCTGATCACCAAACTACCATGTGATTTTAACTTAAACATGATTAGCAAAGATATTTGGATTATTTAGAGTGACAAAATGCATCAATTAGATGAGTTTTGATGCACATGTGAATACACTTTTCTCGTGAACGCATGTGTGCATGAATTTAATTGAAATTGCATCATTCACCCCTCCTCTTGATCTTGTTCACTTCTCCTATAAATATAGACTCTATTCCACTCATTTTCGCAAGCTTGAACAACCAAAATCACCATGTCAAACTCCCTCCATAAATCATTTTTTTGAGTTTTCAAATTCAGCTTTTCTCCAATTTTTAATCTAATTTCTTCGTTGATTCTTCATCCTTGAATTTCGCTGAAGCTAACAAAATAAGAACCAAGCCCTGAGGTTCCCTAATTCATGCTAACAAAGTCCAATTGCAGAACAAATTCATCTGACTTCGTTCAAGTAGTTTAAGTCACCAAATCTTCTAACTCAAATTACTGGAATGGTCTATGATGTTCACTGATGCTTGCTATTAACTCAATTTTGGTGAATCAATGCATTTGATGCTTTTGTTTTCGATTTCAAATTTTTTAAAACATCTCTAGTTTTTTCTAAATCGAATAAGTTATGTTTTATATAAATTTGGCGCGAGGATATGATTGTGATCGTCTTGAAGAGACGCGTCTGATGATACCACAATGAGCGTCTAAATTTACAGATTTAAGAATCATGGTTTTGGCCTATTTACAGGAGGATTGAGGTTGAAGATGACCTACATGTCGTTCTTCAACCAATGAAGCTCAGCCAATTGTTTTATTTTGATTAATTGGACTTTTTGTGTTACATACACGCGCATTGACTTGGGTTCATGATACTCCCACACCTGAGATCCATTAGATCTGTCAGCGTGTATAAGTGAGTGAGATCCAATGCGTATGGATTTTTTCTGATTTATTTTATTTTACAAAATTATTTTTAAAATTCCTTTATCTTTAAAAATTCATAACTCTTTTATTTTTTATCCAAAAATTATTTAAAAAAATAAAAAATACTTTGAATTATTTTTGACTTTATGAATATATTTTCAAATTTATATCTTGATGTTTGATATTTTTCATAAATTTTGTTTTGTTTTCCTTATTTTAATTGTTTTAAAAATACTTTCTGGTCTTTTTAAATTTTGAAAAAATTATGGAAGGATCCAATGACATCTTGATAAATATTGGTGACCTCAATTTATTTTGATTTCTGATTTTATTATTTTTCACAATTTTTGGTTTATTTTTATTATTTTCTCCAAATTTTAAAAATAGTTTCTGACTTTAAAAGTTTCTAAATTTGTTTGTCAACTATTATTGAATCATGCTTGACCCTTGACTTTTTTTTTAGGATTTTTATTTGGTATTTTAATATACTTTATGTATTTTACCAATTATTTTCCTTTTTATTAACCATTTTGATTTTGTTTTATTAAATATTATTTTTATTTTTATTTTTGGTCCTGACTTGGATTTCATTTGGTGACAAATTCCTCAACCTCATTGGATCTTGGGTGTTGATTGGTTGAGGAACCAAATCCACCAAAATGGATGAATGATGTTGATGATATTTGAAACCCTTATTTCTTAATACATCCCCTCCCTCTTCATCTTATCTCTTTCTTACTTGTACTACATGTTGTTAGAGGATGATCTACATATCATTTCTATAAACATACGGTACATAGATTGCTATTTCCTGGCCTCAATTTGTCCCAATTTCGCTAACATATCGCTAAATTTTGTCCCAATTTGAGAAATGATCATTCGTGGTCCAAAGTTATGTTTGCAAGCCCAAGTATGTTTAATTTGAGACCTTTGATTCAATAACCTTGAGGTTCATTGTTAGGAGGCTTTGGTCCTATCAATCCTCTAATGAACCTTCATAAATTTTGGTTTAAGTGAATCATTTAAGCATCGTTGATCATTTGTTGTTGCCTTGAGAATTTGAAATGAATGATATACTTGACAAAAAGCAAATGAAACTTGTTGTTGAGAGATTTTGATTTTATCAATCTTCTAATGATTTTTCAAATGCAAGATTCAAGATGATCCTTCAACTAACCTCTAATTTCTAACTCATGAACAATTAAATTTTATTTTATGCTTTTACTTTATGTCTTTACTTTAAGCACCATTTATTTTAGCATTTATGTTTCATGCTATTTTCATCTTTGCTCACTTGAGAATTTATCTTTATGTCATTTTCATTTTGCTCACTTGAGATTTCATTTTCTTTTTTAAGATACCTAATAACCAAATTGAACAATAAAAAGCTTTAAGGTTACTTGGACTATTTGGTTACTATCCTTGGCACGATGGAGTTATGGACTTCTTAGACTTAGGAGTAGAGACCTTAACTACTCTTGAGACCTTGTGACTTCTGTTATTATTTTGTCTGGAGTTCTTGGGGTTTACCCTGAGACATTGGGTTGTTTTTTTTCTTTATATGCAGGTTATTCTGATTATATGCTTTATCTGTGATTGGGAATTCATCTGTATACAGCTGTTACTCTGCCTGATTTTTGTGAAGACTTAATGCATTTGAAATTTGGTATTCTTAAGAGGTTTATTATCTTTGCTTGTTTGGTTTCAACCCAAAGGATGGGAATTCTACATTGACTCATTGTGTCAAGTGTTGGCTTCTTGTTGGTTAGACGGTTCTTTTCCCTAGCTTTTACTTTATGTATTAGGATAGTCTCCTATCTCCTCCCATATTCTTTAATTTAAAAAATCTTCTCCCTCCTTTTCAAAACTATTCTTGTTTTCTAACTTGAACCGCTTTCACAATAAACTTGGACTTAGGTCCATGCATTTTCAAAAATATTTTCTTAATTAAACTTTAAACAACTTAATCATACTTTGACATTTTTGTGAGAAGACTAAAAGTTAATCAATCTCATTCAAACCATTTTGTCATTTTGGTTTTTTACTTAAAACTTTTCTCAAAAGATTAGATTCTTGTTAATCCTTGTCGTGATGCGAGCTACTATACTTATATGATATGTAATGAAGTGAGATATTTTCCACTTGGGTGTTGAGTGAGGCTTTGTTGATTTTAAAATCCAATTTATATCCTCCACTTTGAGATGACGCAAATTCTCCTTTCTTATAATTATGGGTAGTAAGCATGTCCTTCCACTCGGATACGACAGTGATGTCTCATCTCTTAAAATTAACCAACATACTTATGTTTTAAAATTTTTAAAGATGAACTACGAGTACCCTGATCCCCTATTGCATGGAAGGTGGTACGTAGACACTAAAGGTTCGCAACCGCGGTGGGTGCAAAAATTGTAAAAAATATATATTTCTTTTCTCATCCCCACAATCTATTTTTTATACAACACTTTTAGCCAAAATACACAAATTTTTAGAGAGGTTCATGCAGAGTACAGTAGATGTTTAGGGTGCTAATACCTTCCCTTTGCATAACCAACCCCCGTACCTAGATTCTCTCCCCCTCTTTTTTGGGTTATTCACTCATTTCCCTTTCCTCTGGAAATAATAAAGTGCAGTGGAGATTTTTATTTGATCTGTGGGATTCAAGTAAATCCAATGGCTTAGTCTCAATATTTCTACCGCTACATAAAAAATGGAGAATTCACTAGGGACGGATCGACCAAATCATGGTCCACCTCTAAGTGTGTTGAACCTATCTCTGTATATTTGTGTGTGTTATTATTTGTTTGTATATTATATGGTGGATATATTCTTTTCTGGTTTTTCCTGGTTTTCAGGGTGCTTGGTGACTTCTCATAAGTCCTCTACCCGGACTTGGGTAAACTTAAGATATGACGAGCGATATAATCAAGTTAACTTTGAAGGAGTAATCCCAAAAAAGTAGACATGAGATCCCCCACTCAGTGGAGGCCCCTTTGACTATAGTATCATTTACCAAGTAATCGGGAAGACATGCTACTTTCTACCTGGGAGCCTACTGAAACTGAGGACCGTAGAACCCTTAATCCATCTTGGCCTTTTAGGTATAGTGCGGAAACCATGACGGAGTAATCCGGAAATGGTTGTCACGCGATACTACACTCAGACGAGTTTTTCCTGAGAATATTACTAATTACCGAGTCAATCAAGACGTTGCTAATATCCGAAGGAAGGATGTAGACTCTGGGAACCTCTTAGAACCTTGTTTGCAGGTGATAAACTATTAGTCCATACCTTATGGCTAGTACCTTTGACTTCATGCTCGTGACATCGAACTTATGAACCTCCCATGTTTGTGATTTTGTGTGTGATTGTTGCATCATGCATTCATGCACCCATGAGCATCCTTTAAAACATTTGTTTCAAGGGACTTAAAGTTGACTTTTTAAAAATATCTGAGGCACTTATTGACCATGGATTCTGGAAAACTCAGAAGTACAGTTTCAAGAATCCTAAGATAGATGAATTGATGAGTCGGATTCCCGAGATCGAGAGCTCTACAAATTTTTGGAAGAAATATGGATCCATCGTGTCTCTTATAAAGCTCAAGATGAAGGATGGTATTCTTTCTACTTTGGTCCAGTTCTATGATCCGATGTATCTATGTTTTACTTTCCCTAATTACCAGTTGATGCCTACATTAGAGGAGTATTTTTACCTACTGGGTTTACTTGTTACCGATCATGTTCCTTTCACTGGTTTGGAGGGAGAGCCTAAGTATCATGATATTACTTCCAGGATTCATTTGGGGAAGTCTGAGATCGAGGCCAACATGACTAACAAAGGAGGAATCATAGGATTACCCGCTCAGTTTTTATTGGAGAAAGCTTGCTACTTTGCTAGGATGAAGAGTATGATTGCTTTTGAGGCCACCTTTGCTCTACTTGCCTATGGGTTTCTCTTGTTCCCTAACGTCGACAAATTTATGGATATCAATGCCATCAGGATCTTTTTGATTGGGAATCCAGTTCCTACATTATTAGGATATTCTTATTATTCCATTCATCTTCGAGATTCTTATCATGGAGGGATGATCATTTGTTGCATGCCTTTGTTATATCAATGGTTTATTTATCACTTACCTCGGTCTGATACTTTCTGGGATATTAAGAAGGAACCTCGTTGGGCTCCGAAGATTATGGCTCTCACTCATTTAGACATTGTTTGGTATCATCAGGCTTACTATGATGTGGAGATTGTCGATAGTTGTGGTAGTTTCCACAATGTACCTTTTCTCGATACAAAGGAAGGGATTAACTACAATCCCGTTCTTGAACGATGTCAACTCGGATATCCAATGAGAGACAAGCCAAATAGTATTCATTTGAGTGGTTTCTTTCTCAAATAAGGAGAGGATAATAAGGAAGCTAAGGAGGAAATTACAAAGGCTTGGCGCCATATTCACAGGAAGAGTAGAAAATACTTAGGACCAAGAGGAGCTGTTTCTCTGGAGCCTCATCTCTGGTGGGTACAAACAAGGGAAATTCAGTTGAAGATGCCATATTCCCTTGAAGAACCTATACATGATATGTTTATGAAGACCACTCCTCCCCTTTTAGATGATATGGAAGATCTTCAGCTTGCCCTAGTTAGGATGCAGCAGGAGAAGGAAGCCTTGAAGAATAAGTGTCAGACTTTAGAGATGTCCTACTGTGCAGACTTGAAAGAGAAGGATGAATTGATTGAGATTCTTGAGAGTCATGTTGTAGAGATAATGGAGAGGCAAGAGGATTTATTTTCCTCTAGAACTCAATTAGGACTTAGTTACTCACTTCTTGACTCTGATGATTGGAAAGAGGTCGCCAACAAGTATGCAAAAGAGAACAAGCAGTTGAAGGCTCAGATTACAAGACTCACGGGAAAACGTCAGTGTGTGAAGAGATCTTCATCAGCTTTGCCTCTTTAGGTTTTTAGATTATATCTTTTCTTGTACTTAGGATTGTTGAAACTTGTACTAAAAGTTGTAATCCATTTTGAAATTATTATAATGAGATTTTCAATATTTCAAAATGTGTTAGTACTTTAGCATTTGCAAACTGTTTATAAACCTTTGAGTTCCTTGAAGTATTATTAATAATGATACATAAATCATATGCATTTCATATCATGCATCATATTGTACATATTTCTTGCATTTTTGTTCATACCCAGGTGTCTTACTGTGTCTCACCGGTATAATACTCGGGCTAATTCCAGGAAGAAAATGGAGAATCTTGAACAAGAGAATCGCGAGCTGCGTAAAGAGGTTACTGCTTTGAAGGACGATATAGCTAATTTGACTAATTTGATGGAAACATTGGTTGATACTCAGAATCAGCCACCACTTGTTCCTCCTTCTGCTCAGCCACAACAATCTACGGTTGCTTCTGAAGTTCCATCAATTCCATCAATTCTCGTTTCTGCTACTCCAGTTACTGTTGCACAGAACCGTATACCTCAGGGTTACCCGTGGGGAATGCTTGAAAATTTCATGCCAGAAGGTTATAATCTTGATGCTCAAGTTGCTCCAGTTGCTGAAGCTACTTCTAATTTTGCAACTCTTTTGGTGCATGTTACTCTTGTTACTAAAAATGAGATTCATTATACTGCACCTCCTACAGTGAATGCTATGTCATTTGTTAATGATGAAGTTTATCGTCATGTTCCTCTACCAAGTGAAAGTGTGGGTTTCTATGATCGATTGGATGATTTTCAAGACCAGTTCAATGAGATGCAGAAGGAAATGAAGGCCCTTTGAGGAAAAGAATTATTTGGGCAGAACGTTAGTGAAATCTGCCTCGTTCCCAATGTAAAGGTTCCAACAGAGTTTAAAGTGCCTAAATTTGAGAGGTACAAGCAAAACTCTTTTCCTCGTGACCACCTGGTGATGTATATCATAAAAATGTCCACTCATACTGATGATCAACGTTTGCTTATTCATTTCTTCCAGGATAGTTTAATCGATGCCGCTTTGAAGTGGTATACGAGTTTGGACAATAGAAATATCCACACCTTCAATGATCTAAGGGAAGCCTTCATCAAACAGTATAAGTATAATATGTTCATGGCGCCAGACCGTGACCAATTGAGGGTGATGGCTCGGAGAGATAAGGAGTCTTTCAAAGAATATGCGCAACGTTGGCGTGAGATAGCTGCCCAGGTGGTACCACCTATGGGAGAACAAGAAATGTCCAAGGTCTTTTTGAAAACCCTTGGATCATTTTATTATGAAAGGATGGTTGCCAGTGCACCGAGTGATTTCACCGAAATGGTAAGCATGGTGTTCATTTAGAAGAAGCTGTCAGGGGAGGACGCTTGACGAAAGACGAGGGACAAATAAGTCATCATATGTATTTTATAGAAAGAAAGAAAGTGAAACAAATGCTGTTATTGGGGAAAGGAAGATTAAACCACCTAGAAGACACCATCAGTACCAGCAATAGGTTTCTTCTGTGACTTCAGTTGTCAATGTAGCTCCAACCACTGTTTCCTATCAGAGACCACCTCCTCAGGAAAATCAAGGGCAAAGTCAGAAGAGAAAGGCCTTTGACTCTATTCTAATGAGCTATGCAGAGTTATTCCCGACTTTGATTTAAAAGAAGTTAGTTCAAACCAGGCCTCCCCCTGCTATACCTTCACTTTTACCTTGATATTATACGGCAAATCAAACATGCACTTTTCATCAAGGATCCCCAGGGCACAACATCGAGAACTGTTATCCTTTGAAATCGGAAGTACAAAAGATAGTGAGATCTGGCCTCCCATCCTTTAAAGACGTTGGCCCTAACATGAAATATAATCCTTTGCTTAAACATGGAGGTGCAAATGCTATAAATATGGTTGTTGGTTATCCTGGGGACTTCCAGATTTTTGATATCAACCTAGTTAGAGGGGATCTGGTAAAGATGCATGCCGACCTCTATGAATTTAGCTATTATGCGCACGACCATGATGGTTGTAGTATTTGCAGTACAAATATCTAGGGATGTGATAAGATAAAAGTTGATCTTCAAGAAATAATGGACGAAGGTCTCATTCATATAATCAGGCCAAAGGTATAGTACGAAGAAGATGTGAATATGGTCTATGGATGTCCCGATGAATTTAGAATTTTTTACGTGAATTATATGAATGATGATTTGGTGTAGCTACACGCTACATTTTGTCACATGGATGGCCTAGAAGAACATCATTACGGGTCTTGCCAAATCTGCTGCAGAGAATCTCGTGGTTGTTACATTGTGAAAAGGGGCGTTCAATTATTGTTAGATAATAGTACTATCAAATTCTCAGGCAATAGAGATGACTACAATGGAATTAACATGATTGAAGATTGCTCAGCCGAGACTGTGTCAGATGATGAGTATGTTTCTACAGATGATTTCTTTTCTTCTGACGAAGATGTATCCTCCAACAATGATTATGTGATGTCTAAGTATTTTGAAGAAGGGGTGGATGTTATTGTGCTGTGTTTTGCTGTTCCCGCCCCTATAGAGATTAAGTACCATATCAAGCCAGTTGTTGCTACAATGGTTATTTTCCTGTTGGGTCTTGTCCCATATGAATTAGATAAAGTCGTGCCATATAAATACAATGCGACAATCCTGTAGAATGGTGTGGAAATTCCTATCCAACCTTTGTCTGATGGCAAGAATATTACTGAAGCAAGTCAAGTAACTCGTAGTGGACGTGCTTTTGAACATGTCATTCGAGGGATTGTTAATTATGATAAAAAAGGTTGCTGAAAGTACTGAATCTAAGAAAACAGTGGGAGAATATAGCGACACTGCTTTGGAAAAAGATGTGGACGACTTGTTAAATATTATCAAGATGAGTGACTATAAGATTGTAGATAAATTGTTGCAAACTCCATCTAAGATATCCATTCTAGCATTGCTAATGTACTCTTTTGTCCATAGGGAATCTTTGATGAAAGTATTGGATCAAGATTTTGTGGAAAGTGATATGTCTCTGGACCAATTAAACAGTGTTATGGGGAATATTACATCTTATAATAACCTGAGTTTCTGTGATAACGAATTTCCTGATGAGGTAAGGAACCATAACCTGGCTCTCCATATCTCCATGAATTATAAGAATGACTCTTTGTCCAATGTGCTGATTGACAATGAGTCTACTTTAAATGTCACACCAAGGAGCACACTCATGAAGCTTAAGTACCAAGGAACTCCCATGCACCCTAGTGGCATAATTGTGAAAGCTTTTGACGGTTCTAGGAAGTCTGTCATCGGAAAAGTAGATTTTCCTATTCACATAATCCTGCACTTATTTTAGATTACTTTCCAGGTTATGGATATTGTTCCCGCCTACAGCTGTTTATTGGGACGACCATGGATCCACGAGGCATGAGTTGTTACTTCAACTTTGCACCTGAAGCTGAAGTTTGTTCGTGAAGGAAAGATAGTCATCATGAACGGATAGCAGGCTTTCTTAATATCTCATTTGTCCTCTTTCAGTGTTGTGGAAGCTGTTGTTGGAACTCAGTTCCAAACTTTACCCATTGATAATGTAAGGGAAAATGAGAATTCTATAGCTTCCTTTAAGTATGCTCAACAGGTAGTGCGTAATGGCCCTAGCAAGGTGTGTGAGCGGAATGTTGATCCACCTGTGAATAAGAATAAAGTTGGTTTGGGTTTCTCCGTGAAGAATAATAAAGGTGGGATTATGAAGTCGAAGTCTGATTTTAGGGAAATATCAAGACATCTTTCACAATGGAGGTTATCTTCATCCAACTACTCCTAAGATCAATGCTATTCTAAAAGGTGAATCAGAGCAAGAGATACCGAACTACGTGACGCATGGAGTTAGAGTCCAAAATTGAATCACTATTGATGTTCCTTCTTGCATTCATATTTCAAATTAATTTGTTTTTGTTAATCTTTTCAAAAATCTTTCACTCTGCCCAAGGTGAAAGTATTGACATTGTATGGGCATATCTGTTATTTTGATCTTTAAAATCATTAATAAAAGTTGTTTTTGATTCCAAAGTTATGTTTTTTTCTCTTCTTTTTCTTGGAAAATGGTAATCATAAAAATCCTTTCAAAATAAATAATCACTATAAATAAATCTGCATAATCACTTACTATATGTGTCAGTTTCTAAAAGCAATCATAAATCATATGTGCAGATTAATTAAAAAACTCGTTGAGTACAACCCTTAACCCTCTCCCAACTTTGAATATCCTGCATATGTGGCCGAAGAAGGAGAATATGATGAAATCTCAAAAGAGGTTTCACGGTTTCTTGAGTGCGAGGAAAATACCATTTAGCCGTATAAAGAGTCGTTGGAGATGATCAATTTGGATGCAGAGGAAGATCCAAAAGAAGTCAAGATTGGAGCATTACTTCATCCTAATGTGAAGCGCAGGTTGATTGAATTATTGAAAGAGTATGTGGATATATTTGTTTGGTCTTACCAAGACATGCCAGGGTTGGATACTGATATTGTGGAACATCATTTTCCGCTAAAGCCATAATGCCCGCCAATCAAGCAAAAGTTGCGAAGAACTCATCCTGATATGGCAGTGAAAATTAAAGAAGAAGTTTTAAAGTAAATTAATGCATGTTTTCTTGTGACATCAGTGTACCCTCAGTGGATTGCCAATATTGTCCCAGTACCAAAAAAAGGCGAAAAAGTTCGCATGTGCGTAGATTATAGAGATCTAAACATAACTAGTCCAAAAGATGACTTTCCATTGCCACATATTGATATGTTGGTTAATAGTACAATAAAATTCAAAGTATTCTTGTTCATGGACGGATTTTTCAGATACAATCAAATCAAAATGGTTACTGAGAACATGGAAAAAACAATGTTTATCACACCCTGGGAACATTCTGTTACAGAGTGATGCCCTTCGGGTTGAAAAACACTGGTGCAACGTACCAGAGGGCTATGACAACCCTATTCCATGATCAGATGCATAAGGAAATCAAAGTATATGTTGATGATATAATTTCCAAATCCCAAACTGAAGAAAGGCATATAGAAGATTTGTTGAAATTGTTTCAGCATTTGAGGAAGTATTGTCTCCGCTTGAGTCCAAATAAATATACTTTTGGTGTTCATTCAGGAAAATTGTTAGGTTTCATTGTCAGTCAAAAAGGAACCGAAGTTGATCCTGATAAAGTTAAGGAAATTCAAGAAATGCATGCACCAAGAATGGAAAAGAAAGTTAGAGGCTTCCTTGGGCATTTGAATTACATTTCCAGATTTACTTCCCATATGCCTGCAACATGTGAGCCGATCTTCAAGTTGTTAAAGAAAGATCAAGGTTGTGTGTGGACAGATGATTTCCAAAAGGAATTTGAAAGCATTAAAGAGTATATTCTTTAACCTCCTATCTTGCTCCCTCCTGTTGAAGGAAGATCATTGATTATGTATATGACAGTGTTAGATAATTCAATGGGCTGTATTTTGGGACAACAAGATGAAACGGGAAGAAAATAATATGCTATTTATTATCTCAGCAAGAAGTTTACTGACTGTGAGTCACGATATTCTATGCTGGAAAAAACATGTTGTGCTTTGGCCTGGGCGGCAAAGTGGTTGCGGCAATATATGTTGAATCATACTACTTGGTTGATTTCCAAAATGGATCCAATTAAGTATATTTTTGAAAAGACCGCTCTTAATGGAAGAATTTCCCATTGGCAGATGCTGTTGTCTGAATATGATATTGAATACCGTAATCAGAAGGCTATAAAAAGCAGTGTGTTGGCGGATTATCTTGCTCACCAACCAATTGATGATTATCAGTCTGTTAAATATGATTTCCCTTATGAGGATGTGATGTTTTTGAAAATAAAAGATTGTGATGAACCTTTGCCTGGGAAAGGTCCTGATCCTGAATCCTGGTGGGGCATGTGTTTGATGGAGCTGTAAATGCTTATGGGAAAGGAATTAGTGTCGTGATTATCACTCCTCATGGGTCGTTGTGATACGGTGGGAGAACTGACTTGGGTGTTTTGTGTTTTATCGCAAATGTTGCGGTTATCAAGAGTCACCACCGACTTTTCTTTTATCCAAAAAGGAAAGACTGAAAAGAACAGGAAAGACCTTTGAGATTATTTCTTGAGTTCGGGGGGGGGGGGGGGGGGGGGTAGATTATGAAAAGGGAAGGTGTTATCACCCTTTTCATACATAGTTATCTATGGGCTCTTAGTTGCTTGCTAGATCACTTGCTTTTGTTTGAAAATGTGCTTTTTGTGGTTTTTGAAAGTATTTTGAAAAGGCGCCTTCGTTTAGGCAAAATTTGTAATAGTTCTCATTCGTAAGAACGTACACAAAGTGTTGGACATTTGAAAATATTTCATGTTTGGAAAATGTTTTGAAAGTGTTTTTGAAAGCGTTTGGTGTTTGTTTTGAAAATAAGCAAGGATGTTTGATTTGAAAATGAGCAAGCAACTAGGAACAATCTACCTACTCAAAAGTCTTTGTTCATTTCTTCCTTTCTTTTGATATTGCTATCTTACTATTGATTTAGTAAGAAGCCTTATCTTTGGATGTAAAGGGACATGTGTGGGTTATCATATAGTCATGATAGCAATGTTGTGAGATATCTTAGCATTTTTCTTTGAGGGACTAAGATAATTTTGAAAGGCAACATTGATAGCGTCATCGAGGGACTATGATCTTGTATTTTTTATTGATTTTGGCTAAGACATCTCACATGCATAACATGACAATTTTTGTAAGGCAACAAAGTGGAATTACCCTAAGGGTGTAAGTGTGCAAGTGTGTTTGATTTGCATGCATTGTTTATCTTGAATTAGGGTTTGCTACTTGTTGGTTTTAATCTTTCCATATAAACCCTAATTACTAGCATTTATATAAAGCGATAAATTGCGGCAAGTAAAATTACTACGCTATTACATCATTAGGGGAGGGGGTATACAAATTTACAAATAGGGATTTTGCAAGAAAAATAAACCTAATTATCTATTACAACCATATTGAATATTGTACAAGAATTGAAAATATAATGCAAGAATATAAATAGAAGAAGAAATGATTTTTGTTTGGTTTTTTATGAAAGGGTTTAGTCTTGACCTAATTAAGAAAATGATTAGTTAAAAATAAACAAATTTAAATTTAAACTAATTAAGAAAGAAATTAAGTTAAAAAATATTTTTAGGTTTTTTTGTGAAAAAGTTTTAAATTAATAATAATATGAAAATTAATTAATAAGGAAACCTAAATTCTAAGTTAATTTTAATTTACAAGAGAATAATATAATAATTAAACCTAATTATCTAAATATTAATTATTTAATAAAAATAAATTAGTTTGTTAAAAAATATTTGTGTTCTTTTTTTTGTTTTATAAAGCAAATAAAATAAATAAGTGTAAAAATAATAAATAAAATATTTTTGGATTTATTATTATTATTAATAATAATAATAATAAATAATAATAAAAGGAAACTGAAAATAAAATAAAATAGGAAAAGAAAATATATCAAAATAAAATAATAAAAAAAGTTGGGCCAGGTGTGCAAAAGCAAGGCAGGGGGTTAGAAGAAGCAAAAAAAAAAATGGAAGGCCCAATGTTGAACGCCCAGCGCTGCTGTTTGGAAACAAAAAAGAGGGAAAATGTGAGAAAAATGCACAAAAGGTAGCGCTGGATGTTGAACCCATGACCTCTAACACAAACGCGCGCTACCTTTTCCACTGGGGTGGTTGTACATCCGGTAACATAAACAAAACAAATAATACATAACACAAGTCTTGCCCTGATTGTAACTTCATCTTTAACCTCCAGCCAGAACATCTGCAACTTCACCATTTCTCAACAAAAATGAAATATGCAAACATGAAAGTTGCTCCATTTTTCCATCCGAATCCAACCATATAAAAATCATAAGCTATAAATAAAAAATGAATGAGAATTTTTAAAAGTACCAAATCCTGGCCTAATTATTTTCAGAGATTCAAACATAAAATTCTCTAACCTCAAGCAATATAAATGAAATCTATGGACATGTACGACTTCAGGGCAATGATGTCTACATTTTATCTTCACAAATGCAAGCCTACAATGCCTAAATAAGAAGATAGAAGTTCATAAAATATACCTCAAAACTTGAAATTGTGAAATGAGTTTGAGTTGCTTTCAAGGAGTTTTGATGATCAGGTTAGCTTCCTCAAGTTCCCAGGAAGCTCATGCAATGATTAACTTGAGCAATGGATGGCTGGAATGGCTTGGAGAAGTCAATGTGCAGACTCTATTTTTTGGTTATGGAAGTTGATGTAAATGGTGTTACAGTTATGGAATAAGGATGGGGATGGACTATATTTGATATGTAAGAGCTTTTGGAAGTGAAATGCCAAGAAATGCATGAGGGAAATGGGAGTTACAAGTTTAAAGTCAGAAACTGTGCAACAATGGTGTTTTTAGGCAATTTCTGGCTTGAGGGAGTTTTAGAGAGTTTTAGGGTGTTAATGTTCATGTCTTAGATCACAAATAATGTCTCTATTTATAAGCAACAAGTTTGGAGGCTTGTCCTTGATCAGAATTCAAATTCAAATGTTTAAGCCCAACATGTGATTTTTTGAGAAATCAAGTTTCAAAGTCTTGTGTACTCGCTAATATAGAGTGGTTATGATTTAAACACACTTGCTTTTGACTTTGTAGAGGGAACAAGTTAGAGGCTCAAGAATTGACTTTGTGCATAAAGCTTGCTTTTCAAGAATGGAATTCTTCACTTTCTTCCCAAAATGGCAATGTGAATTGGATAAAGCTTAAACCACTTAGATTATAGCTCAAAAGTTTGTGTAATCCATTAATGATAGATAGATACACAAGTTAGAAGTCCTGCAAAGCAAGATTATGCAGCCTAACAATGAGATTGGATTATGTGTTCCTCAAGAAATGACTTGTAATTCAGGAATGAAACCCTATCTTCTTTCCTTCGATTCTCCTTGCTCAAATATGATCTCAATGAGTTATTTGACATTTTGGAAAGCTTGTAACATCCTCTACAACCTCTATGTTGGACATTTTTTAAAATTCATCTTCGAACTATGTGAAAAATTGCCATGAAGTTAGGTCAAAATCCAGCCTAAACTATGGCAAAATTTCACTAAGTTTCCAAGTTTCATGAACATGTCTTCTCAAAATCATAACTTGAAATCCATGCATTTATAGAAAAAGTTGTAGATCTAAATGATATCTAAAACATTGTAGAACACAACTTTTTCTATAAATGCATGGATTTCAAGTTATGATTTTGAGAAGACATGTTCATGAAACTTGGAAACTTAGTGAAATTTTTCCCTAAACTTTCATGTTGGAAGTTTCCTTTGAATCATCTTGCATCATGGTGGAAATTTGGCTCAAAGTTATGAAAAAAATGTGAATTTCCAACACTTAGAAAAATTTCTAAGTTTAGAAATTTTGACTTTTCCAAATGAAATCTTTACTTTTTTAATTTCTTGATGAACAAGTTTCATATTTTGACATGTCTTGATGAATTATGATCTTTGATACTTGATTTTGATCAAAAAGTCAAAGTTTGACTTTTCAGTGTAAAATTGACTTTTCATCAGTTGACTGAAAATCAACTATCAATCAATTAATCTTGAGAGATGTTTTGAGTCATGCCATTAGGTCAAAATGAAGAATTTTAATCCTTGATATCACGCCTTAAACCAACAAGTCATTTGCTAGGTCAAAAATCAGAAATTGCACTTTCTAAGTCAAAACCCTAATTTTGACCATTTTTCCCTTTTGATGGTCTGATCAAATTTCTTGTGGAATTATGGTCCAAACTTGATAAAATGACATATATGAGTTCATGATGTTGATATGGATAAAAAATTATGAAGTTTGATTATAAATTGACCACAATTGACTTTTTCCCCAATACCGCTGATTTTAGGTCAACTGATCAATTGACTGAGCAAAAATGTGATCCAAGACTTGATACTTGACATGAGAAATATTGAGGGTCCAAAATGATCCATGAAAGTCATATGGGGCATTTAAAAGTCCATTTGTACTTGTGCAGACTCAAACCCTAATTTTTAGTTATCAGTGCTTGAGGAGGTGTCTTGAGCTGATCAAGCCTCGTGTAGTCTTGAATCAAGGGAGATCTTACTTGATAAATGAGAGGGAAAATTTTGGGGTACAACAGCTGCCCCTATTCAATCTTCTTAAACCTGAAGATTTAGATTGGCAGATCCGTCATTCGTGACTTGAAGGTGGAAGATGATTGAACACTAGAGTGCCCAGAAATTTACACTCGAAGATGTATTGGGAATGGGCTTATAGATGCCATTTGGAGGAATGATGGCAAATACTGGAAGAAGTATAAATACAAATCTTTGGTCGATTTATACTAAAACTTGATGTTTTACCTGTATAAAAAGGGTTAGTTAAATGCAGATGTATGTATGATGTTCACAAGATGTGGTATTATGCTAAATGCATTTTGTATGTATATGCTATGATGTATAAATGTGTCATGCATATTTGTCTGGGAAAATGAATCCCTGACTGTTGCTGAGGAATTTTGGGAAGCTGAATCCCAGATCGCTGTTGGGGATTGTTGTACCCTAAATTTTCCCTCTCATTTTACTCAAAACATACTCCTAGAGATCCTCAATTTGCTCAAGGTTTCCCAAGAGTTGACTAGACAAACCCTCTCCTAAGGAAATGTATCTCAAACTAGGGTTTCCATTTTCATCAAGATGGGTAAACTCCAAAGACCTCTGTGATACGGTGGGAGAATTAACTTGAGGGTTTTGCGTTTTATCGCAAATTTTGCGGTTAGCAAGAGTCGCCATCGACTTTTCTTTTATCCAAAAGGAAAGGTGAAAAAGCACAGGAAAGACCTTTGAGATGTTTTCTTGAGTTCGGGGGGTAGATTATGAAAATGGAAGGTTTTAGCACCATTTCCATCCATGGTTTTCCATGGGCTCTTAGTTACTTTCTAGGTCACTTGCTTTTGTTGTTTGAAAATGTGTTTGGTGTGGTTTTGAAAATATTTTGTAAAAGAGGACATTCGTTTAGGCAATCTTTGTAATGATTCTCGTTCGTAAGAATGTATACAAAGATATTTGTCTTTTTGAAAATGTTTTCAATGTTTGTAAGATGTTTTTGAAATGTGTGTTTGTTTTGAAAATAGCAAGGATAGTTGTTTTGAAATAGAGCAAGTAACTAGAAGTAATCTACCTACTCAAATGTCTTTCTTGTACATTTTCTATTCCTTTGACATTGTTGTCTTACCATTAATTTGGTAAGCAACCCTATCTTTGGATGTAAACGGGACGGGCGTGGGTCATCGTATAACCATGATTAGCAATATTTGAAAAGTATCTTAGCATTTTGAGGGACCAAGACCATTTTTGTAAGGCAACCTTCAATAGCGTCATCGAGGGACTATGATCTTTATATTTGTTTGTTTTGCCAAGATACTTCGCATGCGTAACATGGCTATTTTTGTATAAGGCAACCAAGTGGAGAAACCCTAAGGATGTTTGTGTGCAAGTGTATCATTTTCATGCTTTGATTTTATCTTGTATTTAGGGTTTTCTATTTTGCTTTGTTTTGATCTTATCATACAAACCCTAATTATAAATCATGGCATGTAAAGCGGTAAATTGCATAATGTAAATATTACTAAGCTATTACAACAATTTATGGGAGGGGGGAATACAAATTTGAATGGGGATTTGCAAGAATGTAAACCTAAATAAATTATTACAACCAAATTGAATTTGTACGAATATTAGAATAAATAATATACAATATTTAAAGATGCAATATAATGTACATGTAAGAAAAGATTTTTGTTTTGTTTTTATGTAAAAGAAATTTTAATCTAAACCTAAAAATATAAGAAAAATAAATTAATTTTTAGAAGGGAGGCTTAACCCTAATTACTATTTTAAAATAAAATAAAGTTCTTATGTACTATTTTTTTATGTATTTTTTATGTTTAAAATAATAAATAATATTGTATATAAAATTATAAAGTTTTTATATATGCAAAAAGGAATATTTATAAATATGGGATGAAAAGGAAATAAATAAATTAAACTAAACATATCTTAATTAATTTACAAGTTTATTAAGAAAAACAAATAATATATATTGAAGATAAAATATATTTCTATGTGAAAAATAAACTAAAAATAAAATAAAAATGCAATATTATGAAATTTATATTTTTTGGATTTTTATGCATTAAAGAAAATATTAATGAAAACAAAAATAAATTAAATAAAAATGTATGGAAAATAATGGGCCAGGGGGTATAGCAAGCAAACTAGAGACAGCATGTTAGCAAAAAAACTATGGCCCAAATATGGAGGCCCATCCTGCAAAAAGATAACAAAGCTGAAAAATGGGAAAATATGGAAAAACAAAAGTAGCACCCAGGTTCGAACCCAGAACATGGGTCTCACCAGCGCGCTACTTTGCCACTGGGGTGGCTATACATCCGTTGATTTAAGTGAAACAAAAATAACATAACATGAACAAAGTCCTTGCCCTGTACTTCATCTTCTTCCCCAAGCTTGGCCACATGTCCTGTAACTCTCTCATTCTTCCATGAAAATGAAAACTTATAACATGAAAGTTGTAGTATTTGATCTCACGATTCTAACCATATAAGTTATGTAAGCTAACAATCAAAGATTAGAAAGAATTTTAAAAGCCCTAAATTTAAACCTAATTTTTTCAGAATCTTCAAGTTCTAAATTCTCTCAACTCAGGTCAAATAAATGCAAGATAAAGATATGTACAGCTTCGTTGCAATGAGGACTACATTATTTATTCACAAATCGTGGCCAATGGTTGTATGTACAAGGAGATAGAAGTTGATATTTTACCTCCTTGAGTTGAAATCGTGGATGGAGTTGGAGTGAGTTTGATGAAGGCCT
The DNA here is from genome assembly GCA_948472305.1 of Vicia faba. Taxonomy (NCBI): domain Eukaryota; kingdom Viridiplantae; phylum Streptophyta; class Magnoliopsida; order Fabales; family Fabaceae; genus Vicia; species Vicia faba. Next base: position 712,513,381 of record OX451737.1, read on the forward strand.
GATGCTTGCTTGAGCTTCCTTGAACCTCCCTGAATGTGTTCCAACCCTTGCCTTGCTTTGAAAGTGTCTGAAACTCCTTGGCCAAGTCAACCTGCAAGCTTTGAAAACAAAAATGGCAGATGGTGGAGAAGGGGTTACAGTACAAGGATGAAGGTTTGTATTAGTTAGATATCAAGTATGTAAGGTGTTTTCATGATCAAGACTTGAAACGCACGAGCCAAATGAGAGATTTGTATGCTTATGCAAAAACTGCAAGTCTTGACAGTTTTCGGGTGTTTTTGAGTTTTGGAGTGTTTCAGGCTTCAAGTAATCGTGTCTTGTGTTGTATTATGTTAGTATATTAGTATGGAATTAGTTTTTAGTCAGACCTCCAACAGATGTGCCAGTTCTCACCTTTTTGCAACCTTTCTTGCTTTTGAAGTAAAGTGAAGGGACAAGGCTTACCATGCTTGTACTGGCTTTCTTAGGGTTGGTATATACTTGTACAATTTGCTTTAGACCTGCAAGACTTATATGTGCAATGGATACAGGTTCAATTCTCAAGAATTGGAAAGTGGCAAAAGTTGAGCTTTTTCAAAATGCCAATGGTCACTTTATGCCATTTATGGGATTACAACTTGGGTAATGGCTCTAGGTCTTGGATCAAAGCTTTTTCAACTGAGTAAGCATTAAATTAAGGAGCAAGGAATAATTTTGGGACCTGTAAAGCATGGATTAGGCAGCATAGGTGCTGATTGGAACTTTGTTCTTCATGAAATGGCTTGGACAAAAAGTGAGAAATTGCCAACTTCATCCCTTCGATTCTCTCTACTCAAAAATGATCTTGAGGAGTTCTTGGAAATTTTGGAAAGCTTGAAGTGTGCTATATAACTCATCTTTGAAATGAATTTCAAGATACCTCTTGGAACTAGGTGAAAAATTTCCATGAAGTTGGGTCCAAAACCTGCCTAAATTAGGGCAAATTTTCACTAAGTTATTTAGTTCATGAGCATGTATTCATAAATTTATATCTTGAGATCCAAGAATCTTTATGGAAAAGTGTGTGAATAAAAGTTGTATATTTCATGGAGGTCTACAACTTTCATGTTGGGAACTTTCTTTGAATCATTATGCATCATGGTGAAAAAATGACCTAAAGTTGAGAAAAAATAAGAAATTTTCTATACAGAAAATTTTCTAAGTTAAGAAAATTTTCAAATTTAAATCCTAATCTTCAAGCTTGGATTTCTTGATGAACAAGTTTCACATTTTGACATGTTTTGATGAATTATGACCCTTGGCACTTGATTTTGACCAAAAAGTCAAAGTTTGACTTTTCAGTGTACAATTGACTTTTGATCAGTTGACTGCAAATTTCATCTGTCAATCCAATGAAATTGCAATGTTTTGAACTATGTTATTAGGTCAAGATTATGAAATTGAATCCTTAAAATCATGATTTAACTCAATTGGTAATTTGCTAGGTTAAAAATCATAAATTGCCCTTCCTTAGTCTAAACCCTAATTTTTGACCATTTTGCCCTTTTGGTGATTTGATCAAATTTATTGAGGAATTGTGATCCAAACTTGACCAAATGATACATATAAGCTTAAAATGTTGATGTGGATCCAGAATTATGAAATTTTACTGTAAATTGGCCATGGTTGACTTTTTCCCTAATATAGTTGATTTTTAGGTCAATTGTCCCATTGACTGATCAAAAATGTGGTTCAAAGCTTGAAACTTGTCCCGAGTGATATTAGGGATCCATAATGATGTTTGAAAGTCACATGAAGCATTGATAGTACAAAAATCCTCGTTCAATCTCAAACCCTAATTTTGGGTCATCAGTGCATGATGAGATGTCTTGAGCTGACCAAACCCTAATCCAGTCTTGAGTCAAAGAAATCTTGTGAGAAAAGTCTTGATAAATGAGAGGGAAAATTTTGGGGTATAACAACCTCATATGCTCTCCATGGTCCTAATTTGTTCTCAAAACCCTCCATGTCAAATTGCAAGCCTTGCACAAGAAGTTTGCTCAGTCAACTGCCCAGATGCTCGAGAATCGACTATACTAGGTCAAAAGTCAATTGTGGCCCACATACAGTCAAACTTCAATATTTTTGGTCAACATAAACATTTTGAATTTATATCCATCATTTGATCAAGGGTTGATCATGATCCCTCAAGGAATGGTCCAAATTCATCAAAACCCAAAAGTTACTAAATTAGGGTTTCTTAGGAAAAGTCAACCAAACATAACTTCCTCATACTTTATCATAAATTTTCCATCCAAAGCTCATTTTGAAGAGGATGCAATTCCTTACAATTGATCTTCATCTCACAAGTTTAAAATATGCACTCATAAAAAGATATGAATTTCTACATTATGGGTCCTTTTGAAAAGTTAACAAAAACACCTTTTGGGTCAAAGCTTCTTCCATGAACATGGAAGACACAATTGAGATGAGACAAAAAGGATTGCTTAGGGGACATCCTAAGCTTTCTAAAAAGTCCAAGAACACATCTCTAGGGTTAAAATTGGAGGAGATATGCCTTGTCAAAGTTGACCTTTTTTGCAAAATTGCCAAAAGTCAAATGTGCTCAAAAATACATTTCTTTTGCCAAATGGGCCTAACTTTTTATGCTTGCACCTCACTTATAACATGATCCACGACCCAAATATTCACTCACATGTTATTTTCTTCATTATTTATTTTATTTTGATTTTTTATTAATTAAAAATTGAATTAAATCAAATAAATGGTAAATAATAGCAAATATTTGTTTTGATTGGATTTTTGGACAGAATCACAAGCTCATTATGCTGGCATAATAGAATCAAATCGAATCAAAGCTGATTGGAACAAGAATGGCATGATTAGGCCAAATTTGGAAGGATATCATACAACATGAAAACCAAATCAAATCTTCAAAAATTGCAAAGATACTAGTGGTTTTTATAATCCTAATTCATTCAAGGATATATAATGAACAAAGCCAAGCACAAAAACAAGAGGTTGCAGTCGTGAAGAACCCTAGAACAAACTCAAAATTTTGGCAAAAAGTGGTGATCTGATCTCTACCCTAGAGGATAATTCAAGGCCTTCCAACGTTCCTAAACGATTCCTGGATCTTCATAGAAGCTAACCCAATCGATTGCAGGTCCTTTCATGCCCAGAAACGCTCGCTACATCTCATACGGTTTGCTTATTTTTTTTCAAATCAATTACAGCCATTCTTGCATCATTAGCATGATTTAATGATATATTTGTGATCATTGATGTATTTCTAACATGTCTGGATTGTTTAATTGGATTTTTGAGGCTTATACGAGTGATTGCCATGGCTAGGGTTTGAGGTCACGATTTGGGGTTCCTTGATACAGGTAAAATTGGCCTACACAAAGGGTACCATCGTACTCGTGAGGTCAAAACAATTTGATTGGTGTAGCCATAATTCATTTATCATGCATGTGCTGGATTTTGGGAATTTGCAGGTTTGTAGATATGGAAGATGTCCGTAGGTATAAGTTACTTACCTAAGACGACAGACCTGCGAAGAAGATAATAACGTGGCAGCTAACCACTGGGCCATTCAAATTGGCGCACGTTTTTTTTTGTTTTGTCCACTAATTCACTTGTTTGCATATATTATATATTATTGCTATTATATTGACAAGCAAAACAGGTAGCGCAGCTGGAAAGTGTGCACGTTGGAAAGGGTAGAGGACTTGGGTTCGATCCCAGGTCCCAGCAACTTTCTTATTTTATTCTTCTTTGCAGAATCTTGTACATCACCCACTCAAGCGCTCATCATGCACCTCTATCATCCAACCACTGGATCTCATCACATTCATGATCAACCAGATCCAACGCCTCTACCTGCCAGAGACCATGGTACACCATCAGGAAGCTGCCCCACTGGATCCAGCGTAGACTGGGCTTCAACTTGGTGGGCCTGGAATATTTTCAGCAACACACCCCCCTCCAATTGCTTAAGCAGGCCCATTTTTCTTCTTTATTTATTATTTTTATTTCTTATTAATTATTTTTATTTCCTATTAATTATTTTTATTTCTTATTAATTATTTTCTAATCACATTTCTTTTTTAAAAAATAACATCAAAATTATTTCTTTTTAATCAAAATCATAAAAAACACCCAAAAATCATTTTTTTTATAAAATGTTTATTTTCTTTAATTAATTAATTTAATTCTAATTAGGTTAATTTAACTCCTTTTCATAATTAAAATCAAATTAGAAATTAGGGTTTTGTAAATAATTAATTTTGCTTCAAAAATAACTTAAATATCTTTTTTCTCAAATTAGATTTTTTACGTTTTCTAATCGTCCTCGCATTTAATTGGTCGCGCGTATTTTGATTACTTTTTAATTATTTTTGTAATTGCTCCGAGGTTATAATAGCTTTAATTAGGTTTTAATTACACATCTAAATAATTATGTATCTGCGTAAGCCATGTAATAGTTAGGATTTGTATTTCCGCACTTTAAATTTCTGCAATTATAAATTGTTAGATGTATGCTAATAGGATTGTATGGCAAGAACATTTGAAAATTAAAACGGTAGATAACCTAAATGTGCAAAGACAAATTAACTGAAAAAGCTCACTCACACATGCTCACTCCTAGGGTTTACTCCACTTCGGTTGCCTTCGGTTAAGCGGTCATGAAGTATAGGGTTCGTTAGTGGTCGCCCTCTAGCCCCGAAAGATCTCAAATGACCCATTCAGATGTTGCCTCGGAAAATATCTTTAAGGCTTTAGGATGATTACTAACACCTCCTAACATTGCTTTTGTGACCGTATATGTCCCTTCGAACGTCCCTAAAAACTCCAACGACGGTGCTACCTATTCCTTAATAATGGGATAGTGCTATCTAAAGGAAAACGAACAGTCTTTTTCGAGTAGGTAGATAGTTCCTAGGTACTTGCTCAAACAAACAAATTTCACACCAACACTTTTCAAAACAATTTTCAAAAAAAACTTCGTCACATCCTTGAGGACTGATACAAGGGTTATCACGAAGTAAACTCTTTTCAAAACAAGCACACACACAAGCAATTTCAAAATGAGCAAGTACCTAAGAGCCCATGGAAAACCATGGATAGAAAGGGTGCTAACACTTTCCCTTTCTATAGTCTACCCCCCGTACTCAGAAATATTCTTGAAAAAGGTTTTTTCTGTTATTTTTCCTTTTCCTTTGTTGGATAAAATAAAAGTTGGTGGTAACTCTTACTTACCGCAACATTTTGCAAACAAAAACGTAAAACACAAACCCGTATTAACAGTCGGTTCTGCCATCGTATCACAGGGATGAAGAGTATACATGTCTTCAAACTTTGTTGAAAGGATGCTTCTGCTGGGGAATATCTCTTGAATGCCAGCTGTTATCTAGTCAGATCCAAGCTTTACAACTATTTGTTGATGATGAGGAAGTCAACTGCTATCTGGTCGAATCCAGGATTCGCTATAAATTAACGGGGAAGAATAAATTAACTGTTATCTGGTCGGATTCCAGGCTTTGCAGAAAATTCTTGGGGAGAGAGAAGTTAGGTTGTTATCTAGTCGGATCCCAGGTTTCTTAACAACTTGCTGGGAATAAGGAAGTTAACTGTTATCTGGTCGGATTACAGGCTTTGCAGTAACTTTCTAGAAAGGATGAAGTTAAACTGATATCTGGTCGGGTCCAGGCTTCTAGTAACTTGAAGTGGTAACTACTATCTAGTCAGGTCCGGGCTTCATAGTTTTTGAAAAGTTATACTATTATCTGGTCGGGTACAGGCTTCATAGTGTCTTTCTGGAGATTGTAGCTAGTTGTTATCTGGTTGGACTCCAGGCTTCATAATAAATTGCTTGAATAGGCGAATTTAAACTGATATCTGGTCGGATCCAGGCTTTACAGGTTTTGAGGTGAACGAAAGTTGATTGTCATCATGTCGGGTGTAGGCTGCACAATAAACTTGTTTGAAAAGATAGAATTGAGAACTGATATCTGGTCGGATCCAGGCTTCATTGTAACTTGTTTGGAACTTAGTTGTTATCTGGTCGGATTCCAGGTTTCACAACGAACTTCTGAGGGGAATTTCTATCTGGTCGGATCCAAGTTTCACAATAACTTACTTGAAAAGATGAAGTTGAAAACTAATATCAGGTCGGATCCAGGCTTCACAGTAACTTGTTAGGGTAGAGGCAAACTCTACTGGGGAAAAGAGGTTAAACCTTGGTCTGGTTGAATCTAGGTTCTTCTATATCTTTGGAGAGTTAAATTATTATCTGGTCGGGTCCAGGTTTCATAGTATTCTGAAAGTAGTACTATTATTTGGTCAGGGCCATGCTTCATAATATCTAAAAGGCTTTAACTATCATCTGGTCGGGTCCAGGCTCTATAGTGACTTGAGAAGTTAACTATTATCTGGTCGGGCCCTGGCTTCATAGTAACTTGAAAATTGTACTAATATCTGGTCGGGTCCAGGCTTCATAGTACCTTTTGGAGATAGTAAAGGTTTTATTGACGACTTCACTGGGGATTAGGGGTTGTGGCCCGATGATTTGCAATAGTTTAAAAGGCAGACTCAATATGGAGAGGGTAAACTCAGCTGGGGAAGACAAGCTCAGTTGGGGAAGATGGACTCAGTTGTGGAAGATAAACTATACCGTAGGAATATAAACTCAGCTGGGGAGTTATGCTACTCGTTGTTTGTTGGGGAAATAAACCCTATTGGGGAAATAAACCCTGTTGATGAATGCTTGATGAACTGCTTATGACGTGAGTTCTTTGAGGAAGAGATCTATAAGGCTTCTTCTTATAGGAGTAACTTAGTTTGGGAGAAAGCTTCCAAGAGACTGGGACTTTGGCTGGAGATCAAGCTATGCAAAAAGACTTTGTGGGTAACTTTGGTTGAGAGAAGAGGTTTATTGTAGCCGTCCTTGTGGGGATAATGCTAGTGAAATAACTTTGCGGAGATATTCCATATACATTAAAGAGATGCTTGTTACTGCTTAGCAGGACACACGTGCCAAATAGTTTTAATTATGTTCATATGCATATGTTCGTTCAATTTTAGTCATTGGACAATTTTGCATTCAAAACAAAGACATAAAGTTTGCACTTCAAAGCATATTTGTATTGATATTTTGCCCACGAATAGGCGTTTTTGTACAAAGAGATGGAGATCCTAGTAAGAGGAAATTGTTGAAAGGAAAACAAAATTGAAAACAAAAATAATAGCCATGTGGAAATGATCTCATTGCACTCCAACTCTACTATTTCCCCAATGTCTTTGAATTCCCCTTGCCGTTGACAGAAGTTGATTGGATTGATCTTGGACCGTTTGAACTCGGACCTTGATGATATAGTTGACTGTGGTGATTCCACAGAACATAGTCATGCACTTTCAATCCTAAACTTTTTCCTGGACTACCCTTTCGGTTTTTCATCCCACCAAGATACCCATTTTTTCCCAAGTCGCCCTTTTGGGTTTTCAAGTTGTCGGGTGTACAATCTTTTGCATATATCCCTAACTTTTGCCCAAACCTTTTGGTTTGCCGGGATGCTCTTATCTTGCTTAGGTGTGTCAACCTAGCGGGTCCTTTATGCGTAGTATTTTTTAACTATGTCCGCGTTTATGGGATGTGGGAAGTCTTCACCATCCATGGTAGTCAGCATCATGGCACCACCAGAGAACACTCTCTTGATAACAAATGGCCCTTCGTAGGTGGGAGTCTATTTGCCTCCGGGGTCGCCTTGTGGCAGAATGATGCGCTTTATTATCAAGTCACCAGCTTGATATACTCGAGGCTTGATCTTTTTGTTGAAAGCCTAGATCATACGTTTTTGGTACGTCTGACCATGACAAACAGCAGCCAATCATTTTTCGTCGATCAAGTTCAACTGATCCAATCTCGTTTGAATCCACTCGGCTTTGCCTAAGCCTGCTTCATTCATAATCCTTAGTGAGGGAATCTGAACTTCCACTGGCAAAACAGCTTCCATGCCATAGACTAAAGAAACGGGAGTTTCCCCAGTTAATGTTCTAGATGAAGTACGGTAGCCATGTAGAGCAAACGGTAACATCTCATTCTAGTCCTTGTAGGTTACTACCATCTTCTGCACAATCTTCTTAATGTTTTTGTTGGCTGCTTCGACCGTGCCATTCATTTTAGGTCTATATGGAGAAGAATTCTGATGCTTGATTTTGAACAAAGTGCAAAGTTCAGAAATCATAGCATTGTTGAGGTTAGTCCCATTGTCAGTGATGATCTTTTCGGGGATACCATAGCGACAGATGAGGTTATGTTTGATGAATTTGGCTATCACATTCTTGGTGACTGAGGAAAATAAGGCAGCTTCGACCCATTTGGTGAAATAATCAATAGCGACCAGAATGAAGCAATGTCCATTGGAAGCACTGGGCTTAATTTCTCCAATCATTTCAATGCCCCACATTGAAAATAGCCACGAAGCGGTCATGATGTTCAGAGGGATAGGGGGAACATGGACCTTGTCAGCATAGATTTGGCATTTATGGCAAGTCCTAGAGTGTTGATGGCAATCAATCTCCATTGTTGACCAATAGTAACCAGCTCTTAAGATTTTATTAGCCACCGTATGTCCGCTTGAGTGAGTGCCAAAGAGACCATCGTGCATGTCTTCTATAATTTCCCTTGAATCCTTCTTGTCCACACATCGGAGTAGAGTATAATCATGGTTGCGCTTGTACAATATTCTGTTACTTAGGAAGAATTTGGGTGAAAATATTCGTAAGAACTTTCTGTCATTGATGGATGCTCCCTCGGGATACTCTTGCGCTTCAAGGTATCTTCTCAACTCATGATACCATGACTTTTCTGTATTAGTGTCAAACTCACAGCAGTGTACAGCTTCTTAGAATCTCTCAATTGTAATCATAGGGGCTTCATTATCCCATCTAACCTTGAACATTGAAGACATGGTTGCCAAGGCGTTAGCCAACTAATTTTCTTCCCTAGGGAAGTGCTCAAAGGTGATCTCTTCAAAGCGAGGAATTAGAGATAGCACAAGTTCCTTGTAAGGGATGAGATTAGGGTATTTAGTGTCCCAATCTCCTTTTAATTGGCTAATTACTAGAGAGGAATCCCTAAACTCCTTCAAATTCTTGATCCTCAAATCAATGGCAGCTTTCACACCCAAAATACACGCTTCGTACTCATCCATGTTGGCCCAAGTCATTGGAAGCCCCGTCTAAGACCATATTCCATCAGGATCCTTGTTCAGGTCCGTCATACGTCCAGGTTTCGCACAGTCGGTTACCAGCATGATGTTCTCATTCGGGAAGTCAAAATTCATAGACTGATAATGATCAACAGCTTGATGGGCCAAATGATTTTCTAGTATGCTTCCTTTGATGGCCTTTTATGTTGTATGTTTAATGTCGTACTCAGTCAAAATCATTTGCCATCTGGCTATCCGTCCGGAAAGGGCAGGTTTCTCGTAGATGTACTTGATTGGGTCCATCTTAGAAATCAACAAAGTGGTATGAGTCAACATATATTGTCTTAGCCGGGGAGCAGCCCATGCCAGAGTGCAGCAAGTTTTCTCGAGCAATGAATATCTGGTTTCACAGGCGGTAAACTTTTTGCTCAAGTAATAAATAGCAAGCTCTTTTCGGCCAAACTCATCATGTTGGCCCAAAACACACCCCATAGAATTCTCTAGTACTGTCAAGTACATGATCAAGGGTCTTCCTTCAACTGGAGGCATGAGAATAAGAGGCTCTTGCAGATATTCTTTGATTTTGTTGAAGGCTGATTGGTATCCATCATTCCATCTGACTACCTGATCTTTCTTCAAGAGCTTGAAGATTGGTTCACAAGTAGCAGTCAAGTGAGATATGAAACGAGAGATGTAATTGAGACGACCCAAGAATCCTCTATATTCCTTTTCAGAGTGGGGGACTGGAATTTCTTGGATGGCCTTTAACTTGGCAGGATCAACTTCAATGCCTTTATTGCTGACAACAAAACCTAGAAGCTTTCCATATCATACTCCAAATGTGAACTTGTTAGGGTTCAACCTTAACTTGTACATTTTCAGCCTCTCAATAGTTTGTACAGGTGAACGAGATGTTCCTCTTCAGTTTGTGATATGAAAATCATATCATCCACATATACCTCTATTTCATGATGGATCATATCATGAAACAAAGCCACCATAGCTCTTTGATATATTGCCCTTGCATTCTTCAATCCAAACGGCATGACCTTGTAGCAAAAGGTGCCCCATTGCGTGACGAAAGTGGTCTTCGGGAGCCATCCTAATCTGATTATAGCCATAGAAACCATCCATGAAAGAGAAGACTTTATGTTGAGCAGTATTATCGACTAAGACATTAATGTGAGGTAGAGGGAAGTCATCCTTGGGGATCACCCTATTCAGATCCCTATAGTCTACGCACATGCAAACTTTTTTGTCTTTCTTCGCTACTGGCACTACATTGGAAACCCATTGGGGGTAAGATGTCACAGCTAGGAACCCTACATCAATTTGTTTCATCACTTTAGCTTTTATATTTTCAGACATGTCAGGCCTCATGCGACTATCTATTTGACAGGAGGACAATCTTCTTTTGTTGGCAGATGATAAACTGTGATATCGGTATCCGACCCGGGCATATCTTCATACGACCAAGCAAACACTTCCACATAATCATGCAACATCTGAACCAATCTTCTCTTGACACTGCTTTCCAGGTTAGCACCGATATTGACTTCTTTCTTGTCTGTCTCGATACCCAGATTGATGGCTTCAATTGACTCTTTGTATGGATGAATAGCTTTTTCCTCTTGTAATAGAAGTCTGGCTAGTTCTCCCGGTATTTCACAATCTTCCTCGCCTTCGTCTTCGACTTGGTTAATTGTACATTCAAAGTTATAGTTAGCAATAGTAGAGTAATTGGCAATAAGATCCAGAGTAGATGAGGACCTGTAAGAGTGTGTGTGTGTGTGTGTGTGTGTGTGTGTGTGTGTATGTGTGTGTGCATGTAAGATATATGGCTATTTTGAAAAATGTATTTGAAGGAAAAGAAAGACAATGAACACAAAGATTTGAATGCAAAAGAGTTCAACGATTTGTATTGAATGATCATATGATTAGATGAACATAAACAAAACCCTTGAAAAGTGGGCCAAAGTTCCCCGGGCTAGGCACATAGCTTAAAAGTCATTGTTAAATATTACAGACAAAATGTTCTTGAATTCAATAAAAAGCAATAAACAAGTAGATTACTCCTCAATGAAGGAGATGGGCATGAAGTCCTTTGCATGCCGATTTTTCAGCTCCATTGTAGTAGGATACACCCAATCTTCAAATGCAACTCCTTCATCAGAATCACCTACAACATTGACTTCATGGCTTCTAATACGGAGAGGTGGCTTTCCTACACGAGCATGCCTCACTTCCTTATGAGCCTTGGCGATGAAACCTGTTGTACCCCAAAATTTTCCCTCACATATTCTTCAAGATTTGTCAAGAATCATCTTCAAATGGTTCAAGACTTCTCAAGGGTTGCACAGTTCAAATGCCTCCTAAGCCAGCTGAAATTAGGGTTATGGTTCTCTCAAGGAATTTGAGGTTTTCAATGGTTCAATCAAGTCCCATAGGCCCATATACATTGCCAAGCATCTACATGTCAAGTTTCAAGATTCACAGGGTCAAGTTGCACAGTCAAAAGTTCCATTTGGTTCACAATCAACTGTAGGGGCAAAATGGTCATTTTACAGTCAAAAGTCAAAAAATTTGGTCAACATCTTATTTTGAAGCCACAATCATCATTTGATCAAGTCTTGATCATGATTCCACAAGCATGGCTCAAAAATCATCAAAGATGCAAAAGTTACTATTTTTGGACAGCTGAAAAGTCAACTGTAACTTGACCAAGGCATAACTTTTTCATGGTTCATCAGAAAAATCCCATCCAATGCTCATTTTTAAGGGGATGACATTTCCTACAACTCATATTCATACTCCAAGTCCAAGAAATGCTCCCACAAAAAGTTATCAATTTCTACATAATAGGTCAATTTCAAAAGTCAACAAAAAGGCATTTTAAGTCAAAGACCATAACTTGAGATTGGTAAATCAAAATGACATGGAACCAAAGGAATTGGTTAGAGGACTTCAAGACCTTTCCAAAATGTCCAAGAACATGTTCATATGATCAAAATTGAGCAAAATATGCATTGGAGAAGTTGGGAACTTTTCATGAATTTGCAAAAGTCAACTATCCTTAAAACTTCAATTTTTGACAAAAGGGCCCACTTTCTTCCACTTGATTCAGCCTTGTCATGCCACACACGTGTCCCATGATTAATTTCAAGATCAAACATTTATTTTTCCATTTTATTTAATTTTTATTGATTTAATTCATTTTAAATCCATAATAATTCAAATAAAATCTAAAAATTAATGGAATAGCATCTTTGTGATTTGAATAGCTTTTATATGTCATATGCCAGCTAACCAATTCGTGCTAAGCCTTTTTTGTGCATAAAATCCTAGATTTGAACCAAATTTGGAAAGTTCTTCAATGGTGGTCAACCAAATCTCCAAACTTCAATACACCAAGATTAAGGCCCAGCTTTTGACCTAATTCTATTCCCATATATGCAAGCAAGCCAACCCTAATGCTATTCACGTGAGATTGCTGCAAAAAGGCCATATGCAATATTGAAAAAAAAGTGAAGAAAACTCAAAACTGAATTCCATAATCTAACGTGGTTCAAAGCTTGTTTTTGTTTCTAATATATTGCAGGAACTCCCAGGAGCAATTTGCAATCAAAATCACACGCCAAAGCTCAAGAAATCTCCACAAACAGTCACACGGTTTGGTTATTTTTTCCATAATCGTAATTCAATATTCATGCATTATTAATGAGATTTTTTGTGTGTATTGCATCGCTAGAACTCCCATGAAGCTTTTGGTACTGGTTAATTGCCTTATAACGCCCTGAAATGAAAATTACCATTGGCGAATTCTAGGTTTTCGAAGCTTTCAATTTGGGGATTTCCAGCACAGGAAAAATTAGACCTTCTCACGCATATGGTTGAACTCAGGAGATTGAGACGAACATGTTGACACCATCGCGCCCTATTTATATTTAGTGTACGCCTAATCGTTATTTTCTGTGGATGCAGGTTGTGGGGGTTAAAAACCCCTGCTATCTCTTTGCTTTTTTACAGGTTCAACGAAGGGGATGAAGACTTGCTGATCTTTGGTTGGTCCATTCAAACATAATGGCGCGCGCGTGTTTGTTTCCAGCACATGTCGTTGTATTATATATTATTTTAATTGCTTATCTTATTAACAAATGCAGCGTGATGGCCTAGTGGTTGGTGATCTGTCCAAGAACCATTGGGACCTGGGTTCGATTCCCAGGTCCACCCAAATTCCTTGTATTATTTTTCATAACTGGATCACGTGCAGGTTGTTCAAGTGATGTCCACCATATTCTTTCCAATCCCAGGCGCCAAGTGGCCACTAACAGCAATTCAATGGCCAAAAATGGATGGACACCATGTTCCTGGTCAATGTAACACACAGACAATTCCAGAAGTCAACGGGCTTATGTGCTTATTGGGCCCAGATTTCCAGTCAACACCTCCTAATGGGTCCAACACCCCCTGGTTTCCTTGTTCCTTTTTCTTTTTCTATTTTTATTTCTATTTAATTCTTTCATTAATTATTACTATTATTAATATATAATTAACAACTTAATTATTTTCCTAATAAAATTCAGAAAAACTAATATTTTTATTTTTATTATTATTTAGTAATTTCACCTTAATAATTATTTTGTAAATAAATGTAAATTAATTAATTTAGTTAATTAGGTTTAATTTTAATTTTCTTTTACAATAAATAAAAATGAATTAGAATTAGGGTTTTCTTGACTTCTAATTTCTTTTATTTTTGTTTTTCATTAAGACATAAAAAACCACAAAAATACCTTTTTTTCTTTAATTATTTAATTAATTAGTTATTAGGTTTAATATTTCATTAATTTCAAAAAAGGACAAATTCAATTCTTTTCTCAAAGAGGGTAAAAACTCTAAGACATTCCCGATTTAATTTCTTTCACGCTTTAATTCCTATTTGATCATACTTATGTATTTGTTTCCGAGGATGTAATAGTTAATTAGGCTTTTATCGCTTTATTTACTTTTCTCGCATTTATTTTCCAAACGGGTTTTGTTTTTTGGCAATGTACAGACCCGCGCCTTGTAATAGCGTAGATTTACCTTTCCGCAATTTATTTTCCGCACTCTTAACTGTTAATATGCATGCAATACTTGCTTGACAAATAAAATCAATTCGTAGCTCACAAATAACATGTACAAGATAAACATTAACATGAAACAACACACATGCACATGCCACTCCTAGGGTACGCCTCACTCGGTTTCCTCGAAGTGGTCGTCAAGTATAGGGTGTTTTAGAGGTCGCCCTCCTGTCTAAAGATCCAGTTGCCTCGAAACGGTTGCCTCGGATGAAAAAAGGATCTAGGACATTAGGGTTACCGCTAAGGCGTCCTACTATTGCTTTGGTGACCACACATGTCCCTATAATCGAATTGACCCGAATAACTCCAACGACGGTGCTACCTACTTCTCAATAGTGGGATAGTACTGTCTAAAGGACTCTTACACAGCTTAATTCATTAGAGTAGGTAGATTTCTCCTGGGTACTTGCTCTTTCAAAAACAAAAAACAACTTTTCGCACCTACACTTTCAAAAAGTTTTCAAACAAACACTTCATACACTCTTGAGGACTGATACAAGAGTTACCTAGACGTTTTCAAAACGAAACTTTTTCAAAACCCACAAACACTTGAAAAGCAAACAAATTTTTGAAAACATAGTGAGCAAGTACCTAAGAGCCTGTGGATAACCACGGATAGAAAGGGTGCTAACACCTTCCCTTTCTATAAATCTACCTCCCGAACCGAGAAACATTCTCGAAAAGGAATTTTGCTGTGCTTTTGTCCTTTCCATGTTGGAGAACATAAAAGACGGTGGCGACTCTTGCTTACCGCGACATTTCGCAAACCAGCTTAAAAACAGTCAGTTCTATTTCCACCGATCACAGAACTGGCGACTCTGTTGGGGAAAATTAATAAGTGAGGTGTACCTTAGGATTAGACCACTCTTATGTTTTCAATTGTATGCCTTGATTGCTTTTATATTTGTGGGCTTGCATCGGAGTTTCATAGATCCTAACCCGGATCTGGGGAATACCCTTTACGTAGCATAAGTTGTGAGGGACCTGTCCGGCGTAGACTGACACGGGTGAAGCAGTGGCTACGTTGGTGTGACACCTTGGTCTGTACCGATATCCCATGTGTTGGAACGAGGAGAATATGGGTCTTCTGAGGAGTCATTAAGCACCAACCGACCTTAGAATCCTAAATTGACCCAATTTGGCCATAGAACAGTAGCAGTATGCTACACTCATTGAGGCTAAACTCTCGCGATGGTTCTGGCCGCAAGAAAAGATTGCGAAGCTGGAGTTATGACCGATTGAGGGTAGTCAGTGATATTGAGATCCTCTAGAACCCGGTTACTATATTCTAGGACAGGTCTTAACCAACGAAACTGAAAGAGGGTAGTACCTAAACTTCATGCTGGCCTAAACTCTAAGGGCTCTCTGTGTGACTTGTGAGCCTTCATACTTAAACTACTTGCATACTTGTTATCTAACAACACGGGTTCCTTGCAGGTTTTGTTTACAGTCATTAATTGGGACTCATTACAGGGCCTACTCACATCACTCCATGCATAGCATAACATCATACCATTGCATACATCCTGCATAAGGACTAACCCATTTCAAGGATCTCAAGGGTCTGTGATGCAGGTCATGATGAATCAAAATGTCTAGAAAGGGGCAAAGGGGATTTATTTTCCTCTAGCCAAGTTTGTTTGAAGATCAAAACATGACAGCTTGAGTCAAGGGCTATGACCCACTGGATATGGTGAGCCTTGACTCTTGAAGAAGGAATCTCAACAACATGAAGTTCCTTCAATCAAGCTACCAGATTCTAACAATTTTTCTTGTCTACCCCGCGAGATACTTGAAAACATTGCATGCATACATACATATCATTGCATTGTAGGTACCCCTTTTGACAGGTCACTTACCTTCTTCGCCGTTTATTTCAGCAATCATCATGAATCCTGAACCATCCGCTGAACAAGCTATCAAGGCCCTCCAGGCCCAGAATGCCCAGTTCCAGGAGTTGGTTATGAGCCTAGCCCAGGGTCAACAGGACTTGAAAACTCTGATTCTGAAAGAGAGGAAGAAGAAGAAGAGGACGGTTTTGTTCAACCCTAGACGCCGATCTGAGAATGGATCACAAAATGAAGCTGAGCTGACTACCCCATCTGTTGGGAAAGACAGTCCCCAAGAGAGAGAGGTTCCTAGTCCAGTGGTCTCCGACAACGAGACCGATTACAATGATGAACAGTACCCTCCTGCTGAGGACAGGTACAAACAGCTGGAGGACCGATTAAGTGCTATGGAGATTCAACACGTGCCCGGGTTGGATTTTGGAGATCTGGGTTTATCCTCTGGGGTGGTGATTCCTCACAAGTTCAAGGCACCTGCCTTTGCGAAGTACGACGGGGCTTCCTGTCCTAAGCTGCATCTCAGATCATACGTAAGGAAGATCCAACCTTACACTGCAGACAAGAATCTATGGATCCATTTCTTCCAGGAGTCTTTCAGGGACTCAACTCGAATGGTTCTATCAGCTGGATGGAGCCAGTATTCGTAACTGGGAGGACTTGGCTACTGCATTCTACAAGCAGTATCAGTACAATTCCGACCTCGCTCCTACGCGTACCCAACTCCAGGGTATGTCACTAGGGACGGGTGAAGGATTCAAGGAATACGCTCAAAAGTGGAGAGACCTTGATGGACGGGTGCAGCCACCCTTAACTGATCGTGAACTTGTGGATATATTCTTGGGGACCCTGTCAGGTCCGTTCTTCAACCATCTGATTGGGAATTCTTCTACTGGGTTTATAGATCTGATCTTGACTGGTGAGAGGATAGAAGATGGTATCAAGTCTGGGAAGATACAAAAGGGTGACTCCTCGAACACTGAGAAGAAACCATCCAAGAAAGAATCTAGTGCTGTCAACGCGGTAGTTATTTCAAAACTGGCCAGTGCTCCTCAACATCGCAACCAACAAAGGGAAGAGAGACCTAAAAGGAAATTTACTCCCCTCGGCAGGACCTTGTCCCAGATATTGCCACAGTTGCTGGAGACCAAGTTGGTAACTCTAAGGGACCCTCCTAAGAATCCCAACAGGACACCTTCAAGGTATAACCCCAACGCCCGCTGCGCTTATCACTCTGACAGCCCGGGGCATGCTACAGATGATTGTTGGACTTTGAGGAACAAGGTTCAGGACCTAATCGATGCAAAGGAGGTCGAGCTCGAAGCGCCCGAGACTCCCAATGTGATCACTGCTCCCTTGCGAAAACATGGCTAGCATTGAAAAAACTTTTGTTCATTCGAATGTTCAAGTTGTATTTTTTTCTTTGATTGTTCAAACATTTACTCATGTCAAACTTTATCACCTTATCAATGCATTGCATATGTCTGTTTTGAATCAATATATTCGTATTCACTATATTCAAACTGCTTTCATGTTGTTGTGATGTTCAACTCTCGATAAAACAATTCTAAGCCTCTTGAGGGAGGATGACGAAAATGATACCGCAATCTTTACAGTATGCTTTTGAACAGACCCCGCTGATGAGGTACATGCATTGTTTCAATTCCCAAACACTGGAGTTATAAGGAAGATAATCCCTCATCAACCCCTTTGAGCCAAAGAAGTTGGAATTTTTCTTTTCGAAAAGTAAAACCCTTAATCATAACCTGGGGCAGGGTAGCTCTCTCAGTTAATCCAAGTGCACAACGAATGGCACCAAAGAAGTCCTTACAAAACAAAGACAGTGATGGTTCCGAATAATCATAAAGGTAGGCAATCGTCATCTTTCAAAATAAAAGCCCATTAAGTCAAAACCTATGAAGGAGACTTACAAAAACTGGGGCATCCCGCTGACTGTAATTACAAAAGAAACAGTTCAGGCAAAAAACAGGGATAACAAAATCAAAAACGAAAGAGGTCCTACAAACCCTCAACAAAAAGAAATGACTGCCTATTCAAAATAAATTGTCAACATCCGAACCATCACTAGAATATCAAAGCAAAGACTCAAACAAGGTCTAACACATGATCAGTTGAGATTAGGTTTGAAGAATGTGATCAGTGGAAATAGAACTGACTGTTTTTTAAGCTGGTTCGCGAAATGTCGCGGTAAGCAAGAGTCGCCACCGTCTTTTATGTTCTCCAACATGGAAAGGACAAAAGCACAACAAAATTCCTTCTTTGAGAATGTTTCTCGGTTCGGGAGGTAGATTTATAGAAAGGGAAGGTGTTAGAACCCTTTCTATCCATGGGCTCTTAGGTACTTGCTCTTATGTTTTCAAAAATGGTTTGCTTTTCAAGTGTGAGTGGGTTTTGAAAAAGTTTCGTTTGAAAAATTTCTAGGTAACTCTTGTATCTGTCCTCAAGAGTGTATGAAATATTTGTTTGAAAACTTTTTGAAAGTGTAGGTGCGAAAAGTTGTTTTGTTTTTTAGAAAGAGCAAGTACCCATGAGAAATCTACCTACTCTAAGGAATTAGGTTGTGTAAGAGTCCTTTAGATAGTGCTATCCCACCATTGAGAGGTAGGTAGCACCGTCGTTGGAGGTATTCGGGTCAATTCGATTATAGGGACAATGTGGTCACCAAAGCAATGGTAGGATGCCTTAGCGGTAACCCTAATGTCCTAGATCCTTTTTTATCCGAGGCAACCGTTTCGAGGCAACTGGATCTTTAGACAGGAGGGCGACCTCTAAAACACCCTATACTTGACGACCACGTTCGAGGCAACCAGTGAGGCGTACCCTGGGAGTGGCATGTGCATGTGTGTTGTTTCAGTTCATATTTATCTTGTACATGGTATTTGTGAGCTACGAGTTGGTTTTATTTTCATACAAGTCTTTCATGCATATTAATAGTTAAGAGTGCGGAAAATAAATTGCGGAAAGATAAATCTACGCTATTACAAGGCGCGGGTCTATACATCGCCAAAAACAAAAACCCGTTTGGAAATAAATTGCGAGAAAAGTAAATAAAGCGATAAACCCTAATTAACTATTACATCTCCGGAAACAGATACATAAATAATTAAAATAAGAATTAAAGCGCGAAAGAAATTGAATCGGGAACGTCCTTAGGGTTTTGACCCTTTTTGAGAAATAAAGCAATTTTGGTCCTTTGCAATTAATTAAATATTAACCCTAAACTAATTAATTAATTAATTAAAGAAAAAAAATGTTTTTTTGTGTTTTTTAAGTCTCTAATAAAAATAAAATAAAAAGAAAATAAAAGTCAAAAGGAAAAAACCCTAATTCTAATCTTTTTATTTATTGTGAAAAATAGTCGAAATTTATCTAATTAAACTAAATCAATTTGGTTAGTATTTATTTACAAAATAATGAATTAAAGTGAAATTAATAATTAGTAATAAAAAATATTTACATTTTAATAGTCTGAATTTATTATGAAAATTAATTTGTGAATTAATAATAATACTAATAATTAATAAAAAGAAATTATAAAAGAAAAGAAAATAAAAAGAGTAACAAAACCAGTGTGGGTGTTGACCCAAGAATGGAGGTTAGTTTAGAAATTCTGGCCCATCAAGAATCAGGCCACGTTGACTTTCTGGAATTGCCCATGCTTGCTTTGACTGGGGAACACCATGATCTTCATCTCTGGCCCTTGGATGTATGCTTGTAGACACATGGCACATGGATGCCTAGAGCGCATGGTGGAACGCGTTTAGGAAGCTGCATGTGAACTTATTTGAAAAAATATGAACAAAGGTTTGGGGGACCTGGGAATCGAACCCAGGTCCCAATGATGAACGTCCACCTCACTGACCACTAGGCCATTATGCTGCATTTTTTAGTATTATGCTAAACAAATATAATATTAATAATCAATCAATATGCTGGAATTTATGAAAGCGCGCGCCATTATTTGAACGAGCCAGTGGTACGCTTCCACGTCTTCATCGTCCCCAGATTCCCTGTAAAAACAAAGCTAAATAGCGGGGGTTTTTAACCCCCACAAACTGAAAAAGGAAAAATAGCGATTAGATGTATGAGTTATATAAATAGGGTGCGAGGGTTGGTTTAAGTTCGTCTTGTCCAGGTGGTTCCAACCATGGGTCTTAGAAGGCCTGATTTTTCCTATGCTGAAAAGCCCTAAATTGAAAGCTTTGAAAACCTAGAATTCGTCCATGGTAATTTTCGTTTCAGGGCGCCATAATGCAATTCAATCACACTAATAGCTTCGTATGAGTCCTATGAACACAAAGCAATCCACAAAAGAGGTTAAATATGCATGAATAATGATATGCAATTATGGAAAAAAGCTTCAAACCGTAAAACTGTTTGTGGAGATTTCTTGAGCTTTGGCACGCGAATTTGATTGCAATAGGTTCCTTACACCTCCAGCAATGTATTGGAATCACTCTAAGGCTTTGAATTGGTCTGAAATATGAAAAACAGTTTTTGGTTTTCTTTGAATTTTTTGGAATTTGGCTATGGTTCTTGCAGCAGTTTTGCACGTTGCAGGCATTAGGGTTGAGTTATGCACTTATAGTAGAATGGTTTTAGGTCAAGTCTTGATCCAAAAATCCATGGCTTTATGATTTCAATATTTGATTTCAATCAAATCTTTTTCAATCTTTTTGATTGATAAAACTTGCCAAAATTGGATGATTTTGTCTCCTTGATGTGTACACGAAATCTTCAGCATGTGTTGACCTCTTTTGCATCACAAAAAGATTTGAAAACCATATCTTTGAATTTCCTACATTTAAAATCAATTAAATGAATTAATATTAATAAAAAATTCAATTAATTAATTAAAAATAAGAAAATAAATCAATTTAAGCTCATTGGGTCGTTCATAGGCCTTGGACAATGTTTCAAGAAAGAATTTGAGGCCCATTAGCAAAAATGATGTGTTTTGAGCAAAGTTGACTTTTGCAAATTCCCAAAAATTTCCCAACTTCTCCAATGCATATCTTGCTCAATTTTGATCATATGAACATGTTCTTGGACATTTTGGAAAGGTCTTGAAGTCCTCTAACCAATGCCTTTGGTCCCATGTTATTTTGATTTACCAATCTCAAGTTATGGTCTTTGAATTAAAGTGCCTTTTTGTTGACTTTTGAAATTGACCTATAATGTAGAAATTGATAACTTTTTGTGAGAGCATTTCTTGGACTTGGAATGTGAAGATGAGTTGTAGGAAATGTCATCCCCTTCAAAATGAGCATTGGATGGGATTTTTCTGATGAACCATGAAAAAGGTATGCCTTGGTCAAGTTACAGTTGACTTTTCAGCTGCCTAAAAATAGTAACTTTTGCATCTTTGATGATTTTTGAGCCATGCTTGTGGAATCATGATCAAGACTTGATCAAATGATGATTGTGGCTTCAAAATAAGATGTTGACCAAAAATTTTGACTTTTGACTGTCAAATGACCATTTTACCCCTACAATTGATTGTGGAGCAACTAGGGCTTTTGACTGTGCAACTTGATGCTGTGAGCCTTGAAACTTGGCATGTAGATGCTTTACAATGTGTATAGGCCTATGGGACTTGATTGAGCCCTTGAAAACCTCAACTTCCTTGCAAGAACCAAAAACCCTAATTTTGACTGGCTTAGGAGGCAGTTGGACTGTGCAACCCTTGAGCACATCTTGAAGAATATGGGAGGGCAAATTTTGGGGTACAACAGTTGCCCCTGTTCAATCTTCTTAGACCTGAGGATGTAGATTGGCTTGTGTGCCTTTCGTGATCCGAAGGTGGAAGATGATTGAACACTAGAGTGCCCAGAAATTTGCACTCGCATAGTAGAGTATCAGCAGTGTGATGGCGGGAATGGGCTTACAGGTGCCATTTGGAAAGATGGAGGATAGGAGGATGGGCTTATAGATGCCATCTGGAGATGTGACAGAACCTTGTCGGGAATGGGCTTATAGATGCCATTTGGAAATGTAATGGGTAGTTATGGAGATGGGCTTACAGATGCCATCGGGAGGTGTGACAGACTTTGTCGGGAATGGGCTTATAGATGCCATTTGGAATTGTGTGTCGATCGCGTAAGAGATTCCTTAGTGAGAACTTGCGTACCTGAGAAAGAAAGATAATTTCATGGCCTTTTACAGGGGTTGATCTTCAAACTCTTCATGCAGACATGCCCTGGCTGGATACAGATATCGAATCTACAATCGATTGCTCACAGATATGCCCTGGCTAGATACAAGAATCGAATCTCTAAACTCTTCATGCAGACATGCCCTGGCTGGATACAGGTATCGAATCTATAATCAGTCACAGATATGCCCTGGCTAGATACAGGAATCGAATCCGGAATTAGTCGTCTACAGATATGCCCTGGCTGGATACAGGTATCGAATCTCTAAACTCTTCATGCAGACATGCCCTGGCTAGATACAGGTGTCGAATCTACAATCAGTTACTCACAGATAGGCCCTGGCTAGATACATGAATTGAATCTGGAATTGGTCGTCTACAGATATGCCCTGGCTGGATACATGAATCGAATCTCTAAACTCTTCATGCAGACATGCCCCGGCTGGATACAGGTATCGAATCTACAATCAGTTACTCACAGATATGCCCAGGCTAGATACAGGAATCGAATCTGGAATTGGTCGTCTACAGATATGCCCTGGCTGGATACAGGAATCGAATCTCTAAACTCTTCATGCAGACATGCCCTGGCTGGATACAGGTATCGAATCTACAATCAGTTGCTCACAGATGTGCCCTGGCTAGATACAGGAATCGAATTTGGAATTGGTCGTCTACAGATATGCCCTGGCTGGATACAGGAATCAAATCTCTAAACTCTTCATGCAGACATGCCCTGGCATCTACAATCAGTTACTCACAGATATGCCCTGGCTAGATACAGGAATCGAATATGGAATTGGTCGTCTACAGATATGCCCTGGCTGGATAAAGGAATCAAATCTCTAAACTCTTCATGCAGACATGCCCTGGCTGGATACAGGTATCGAATCTACAATCAGTTACTCACAGATATGCCCTGGCTAGATACAGGAATCGAATCTGGAATTGGTCGTCTACAGATATGCCCTGGCTGGATACAGGAATCGAATCTCTAAACTCTTCATGCAGACATGCCCTGGCTGGATACAGGTATCGAATCTACAATCAGTTACTCACAGATATGCCCTGGCTAGATACAGGAATCGAATCTGGAATTGGTCGTCTATAGATATGCCCTGGCTGGATACAGGAATCGAATCTCTAAACTCTTCATGCAGACATGCCCTGGATGGATACAGGTATCGAATCTACAATCAGTTACTCACAGATATGCCCTGGCTAGATACAGGAATCGAATCTGGAATTGGTCGTCTACAGATATGCCCTGGCTGGATATAGGAATCAAATCTCTAAAATCTTCATGTAGACATGCCCTGGCTGGATACAGGTATCGAATCTACAATCAGTTGCTCACAGATGTGCCCTGGCTAGCTACAGGAATCGAATCTGGAATTGGTCGTCTACAGATATGCCCTGGCTGGATACAGGAATCGAATCTCTAAACTCTTCATGCAGACATGCCCTGGCTGGATACAGGTATCGAATCTACAATCAATCACTCACAGATATGCCCTGGCTAGATACAAGTATCGAATCTGGAATTGCGACAGTTGATAGTAATCATCTTTGGACGGACCTTTTTTCCTGAAAAGGAAAAACATCAGTTGTATGCAATGTCATGATGTATGAAATGCATGATGTCATGATGTTCAGAGGTAGTGTAGTATGCACTTTATCATGTATGTAAGCAGGATGTATGAAATGTGATATGTTTATGAATGTGTTTTCGTCTGGGAAAATAAATCCTGGACGAACGCCGGGAAGTTAACCCCAGCGGAGTATGCAGATGTTCCGGCAGTCTTAATATAAGATTGTTCCCCGGCGGAATACAGACACCCCAGTGGAGCCACTTCCCCGGTACAGTTCAAAAGTTTCCCCAGGAGAGTTGAATCATCCTCCCCAGTAGATTCTGGAAGCCTATCCCCAGTAAATCCCGGAAGCTTATCCCCCGCAGAGTACATGCATCTCTCCCCGACCATGTTCAGAGGTTATCCCCCACCAGAGCTTATAACTGGGTTATCCTCAGCAAATTGCAACGGAAAGATCGTCCTCGGCGAAGTTCTTCCTATCCCCAGCGGAGTTCATCAAATCCTCCAACAGAGCTTACCAACGGTATCCCCAGCGGAGTTATCATCAAAATCTCAGCAAAGCATCTCTTCCCACAGAGGAATTCCCCGCAGAGTAATCTCTTCAACAAGTTTATTCCCCGACGGAGTCATCTCCTCCTACCGGTTTATTCTTGCAGTCATCATCCCCAGCGGAAGCGGAGAACTCTACTCTTCAACATCAGCCCAGGATTTAACAAAACTCTCGGCATCCGTCAAAGATTTGTTTTCCCAGACGGAGAAACATTCATAAACATCACATTTTCATACATCATGATACATGCGTATACGCATCATATCATACAATCTCATTTATTTTCGAGAATATCATGCATTTCATACATCATAACATTGCATACAACTAATGTTTTGGCTTTTCCGGAAAAGGTCAATCAAAAGATGGCTACCATCAACCTTTCCAAGTCCCGGTTTAATACCGGTAACAAGCCAGGAAAATTCTATGGACGACTATCTACTTGACCATCATGAGGCAACCCTACACCGGTTCCTTCTCAATTTCAGACGAAGTCTCACACGGGCCTATCATCAAGGCAACCCTACACCGGTTCCTTTTCTTTCAGAAGAAGTCTTACACGGACCCATCACAAAGTAACCCTACACCGGTTCCCTTTCTTTCAGAAGAAGTCTTACACGGACTTATCTCAAGGTAACCCTACACCGGTTCCTCCCAAAGTTTTACACGAACTTATCCTGCAGTAACCTTACCCCGGTTCCTCCAGAAGTCTTACACGGACTTATCTCAAGGTAACCCTACACCGGTTCCTCCCAAAGTTTTACACGAACTTATCCTGCAGTAACCTTACCCCGGTTCCTCCAGAAGTCTTACACGGACTTATCTCAAGGTAACCCTACACCGGTTCCTCCCAAAGTTTTACACGAACTTATCCTGCAGTAACCTTACCCCGGTTCCTCCAGAAGTCTTACACGGACTTATCTCAAGGTAACCCTACACTGGTTCCTCCCAAAGTTTTACACGAACTTATCCTGCAGTAACCTTACCCCGGTTCC
Source organism: Vicia faba (assembly GCA_948472305.1). Classification (NCBI taxonomy): domain Eukaryota; kingdom Viridiplantae; phylum Streptophyta; class Magnoliopsida; order Fabales; family Fabaceae; genus Vicia; species Vicia faba. The sequence goes on from OX451737.1 coordinate 712,538,857, forward strand.
TCCAGAAGTCTTACACGGACTTATCCCAAAGTAACCTTACCCCGGTTCCTCCAGAAGTCTTACACAGACTTATCCCGAAGTAACCTTACCCTGGTTCCTCCAGAAGTTTTACACGAACTTATCCCGAAGTAAACCCTACACAGGTTTCCTTCTCAACTCCAGACGTAGTTTTACACGGACTCGTCATCAAGAAACCCTACACGGGTTATCTCTTTCCAAAGATGCAGTTTTACACGGACTCGTCATCAGAAACCCTACACAGGTTTTATTTCTTCCATGATGCAGTTTTACACGGACTCATCATGAGGCGACCCTACACCGGTTCCCTTTCTCTTTTCAGATGCAGTTTTACATGGACTCGTCATCAAGAAACCCTACACAGGTTCTCTCTTTCCAAAGGTGAAGTTTTACATGGACTCGTCACCAAGAAACCCTACACAGGTTCTCTCTTTCCAAAGATGAAGTTTTACACAGACTTGTCGCCAGGAAACCCTACACAGGTTCTCTCTTTCCAAGGATGCAGTTTTACACGAACTCGTCATCAGTCAACCATACACAGGTTTCCTTCCTTCAGATGCAGTTTTACACGGACTCGTCATCAAAAAACCCTACACAGGTTTTCTTTCTTCCGGGATGCAGTTTTACACGGACTCGTCGTCAGTAAACCCTACACAGGTTCTCTCTTTCCCGACGCAGTTTTATACGGACTCGTCATCAGTTAACCCTACACAGGTTTTCTTTCTTCCAGGATGCAGTTTCACACGGACTCATCATGAGGCGACCCTACACTGGTTCCCTTTCCATTTCCAGGGATGCAGTTTTACAGGGACTCGTCATCAGTAAACCCTACACAGGTTTCCTTCTCAACTCCGGATGCAGTTTTACACGGACTCGTTATCAAGAAACTCTACACAGGTTTCCCTCTCAGCTCCAGATGCGGTTTCACACGGACTCATCATCAGTCAACCCTACACAGGTTTCCTTCTTTCCAAGATGCAGTTTTACACGAGCTCATCATCATGCAACCCTACACAGGTTCCCTCGTTCAACTTACAAAATTACAATTCAACAAACAATCTCCAGATGGCATCTATAAGCCCATCCACCTACCAACAGTCTCCAAATGGCATCCATAAGCCCATTCACAATAAGGTTCTTTCACATCTCCAGATGGCATCTATAAGCCCATCCTCCTATCCATCATCTCTCCAAATGGCATCTGTAAGCCCATTCCCGACATCACATTGTTGATACTATGCTATGCGAGTGCAAATTTCTGGGCACTCTAGTGTTCAATCATCTTCCACCTTCGGATCATGAAAGGCCCGAAAGCCAATCTACATCCTCAAGTCTGAGAAGATTGAACAGGGGAAAAGAGGTTAAACCCTGGTCTGGTTGAATCTAGGTTCTTCTATATCTTTGGAGAGTTAAATTATTATCTGGTCGGGTCCAGGTTTCATAGTATTCTGAAAGTAGTACTATTATTTGGTCGGGGCCATGCTTCATAGTATCTGAAAGGCTTTAACTATCATTTGGTCGGGTCCAGGATCTATAGTGACTTGAGAAGTTAACTATTATCTGGTCGGGCCCTGGCTTCATAGTAACTTGAAAATTGTACTAATATCTGGTCGGGTCCAGGCTTCATAGTATCTTTTGGAGATAGTAAAGGTTTTATTGACGACTTCACTGGGGATTAGGGGTTGTGGCCCGATGATTTGCAATAGTTTAAAAGGCAGACTCAATATGGAGAGGGTAAACTCAGATGGGGAAGACAAGCTCAGTTGGGGAAGATGGACTCAGTTGTGGAAGATAGACTATACCAAGGGAATATAAACTCAGCTGGGGAGTTATGCTACTCGTTGTTTGTTGGGGAAATAAACCCTATTGGGGAAATAAACCCTGTTGATGAATGCTTGATGAACTGCTGATGACGTGAGTTCTTTGAGGAAGAGATCTATAAGGCTTCTTCTTATAGGAGCAACTTAGTTTGGGAGAAAGCTGCCAAGAGACTGGGACTTTGGCTGGAGATCAACCTATGCAAAAAGACTTTGTGGGTAACTTTGGTTGAGAGAAGAGGTTTATTGTAGCCGTCCTTGTGGGGATAATGCTAGTGAAATAACTTTGCGAAGATATTTCATATACATTAAAGAGATGCTTGTTACTGCTTAGCAGGACACACGTGCCAAATAGTTTTAATTATGTTCATATGCATATGTTCGTTCAATTTTAGTCATTGGACAATTTTGCATTCAAAACAAAGACAGAAAGTTTGCACTTCAAAGCATATTTGTATTGATATTTTGCCCACGAATAGGCGTTTTTGTACAAAGAGATGGAGATCCTAGTAAGAGGAAATTGTTGAAAGGAAAACAAAATTGAAAACAAAAATAATAGCCATGTGGAAATGATCTCATTGCACTCCAACTCTACTATTTCCCCAATGTCTTCGAATGCCCCTTGCCGTTGACAGAAGTTGATTGGATTGATCTTGGACCGTTTGAACTCGGACCTTGATGATATAGTTGACTGTGGTGATTCCGCAGAACATAGTCATGCACTTTCAATCCTTAACTTTTTCCTGGACTACCCTTTTGGTTTTTCATCCCACCAAGATACCCATTTTTGCCCAAGTCGCCCTTTTGGGTTTTCAAGTTGTCGGGTGTACAATCTTTTGCATATATCCCTAACTTTTGCCCAAACCTTTTGGTTTGCCGGGATGCTCTTATCTTGCTTAGGTGTGTCAACCTAGCGGGTCCTTTATGCGTAGTATTTTTTAACTATGTCCGCGTTTATGGGATGTGGGAAGTCTTCACCATCCATGGTAGTCAGCATCATGGCACCACCAGAGAACACTCTCTTGATAACAAATGGCCCTTCGTAGGTGGGAGTCCATTTGCCTCCGGGGTCGCCTTGTGGCAGAATGATGCGCTTTATTATCAAGTCACCAGCTTGATATACTCGAGGCTTGATCTTTTTGTTGAAAGCCTAGATCATACGTTTTTGGTACGTCTGACCATGACAAACAACAGCCAATCATTTTTCGTCGATCAAGTTCAACTAATCCAATCTCGTCTGAATCCACTCGGCTTTGCCTAAGCCTGCTTCATTCATAATCCTTAGTGAGGGAATCTGAACTTCCACTGGCAAAACAGCTTCCATGCCATAGACTAAAGAAACGGGAGTTGCCCTAGTTAATGTTCTAGATGAAGTACGGTAGCCATGTAGAGCAAACGGTAACATCTCATTCTAGTCCTTGTAGGTTACTACCATCTTCTGCACAATCTTCTTAATGTTTTTGTTGGCTGCTTCGACCGCGCCATTCATTTTAGGTCTATATGGAGAAGAATTCTGATGCTTGATTTTGAACAAAGTGCAAAGTTCAGAAATCATAACATTGTTGAGGTTAGTCCCATTGTCAGTGATGATCTTTTAGGGGATACCATAGCGGCAGATGAGGTTATGTTTGATGAATTTGGCTATCATATTCTTGGTGACTGAGGAAAATAAGGCAGCTTCGACCCATTTGGTGAAATAATCAATAGCGACCAGAATGAAGAAATGTCCATTGGAAGCACTGGGCTTAATTTCTCCAATCATTTCAATGCCCCACATTGCAAATAGCCACGAAGCGGTCATGATGTTCAGAGGGATAGGGGGAACATGGACCTTGTCAGCATAGATTTGGCATTTGTGGCAAGTCCTAGAGTGTTGATGGCAATCAGTCTCCATTGTTGTGTTGATGGCATTTTCTTAGCCACCGTATGTCCGCTTGAGTGAGTGCCAAAGAGACCATCGTGCATGTCTTCTATAATTTCCCTTGAATCCTTCTTGTCCACACATCGGAGTAGAGTATAATCATGGTTGCGCTTGTACAATATTCTGTTACTTAGGAAGAATTTGGCTGAAAATATTCGTAAGAACTTTCTGTCATTGATGGATGCTCCCTCGGGATACTCTTGCGCTTCAAGGTATCTTCTCAACTCATGATACCATGACTTTTCTGTATTAGTGTCAAACTCACAGCAGTGTACAGGTTCTTAGAATCTCTCAATTGTAATCATAGGGGCTTCATTATCCCATCTAACCTTGAACATTGAAGACATGGTTGCCAAGGCGTTAGCCAACTAATTTTCTTCCCTAGGGAAGTGCTCAAAGGTGATCTCTTCAAAGTGAGGAATCAGAGATAGCACAAGTTCCTTGTAAGGGATGAGATTAGGGTATTTAGTGTCCCAATCTCCTTTTAATTTGCTAATTACTAGAGAAGAATCCCCAAACTCCTTCAAATTCTTGATCCTCAAATCAATGGCAGCTTTCAGACCCAAAATACACGCTTCGTACTCAGCCATGTTGTTCGTGCAATCGAAACATAATTTGGCAGTGAAAGGAGTGTGGCAAACTTTAGGGGAGATGATCACAACACCAATTCTGTTACCCAAGTCATTGGAAGCCCCGTCTAAGACCATATTCCATCAGGATCCTTGTTCAGGTCCGTCATACGGTCCAGGTTTCGCACAGTCGGTTACCAGCATGATGTTCTCATTCGGGAAGTCAAAATTCATAGACTGATAATCATCAACAGCTTGATGGGTCAAATGATTTTCTAGTATGCTTCCTTTGATGGCCTTTTATGTTGTATATTGAATGTCGTACTCAGTCAAAATCATTTGCCATCTGGCTATCCATCCGGAAAGGGCAGGTTTCTCGAAGATGTACTTGATTGGGTCCATCTTAGAAATCAACAAAGTGGTATGAGTCAACATATATTGTCTTAGCCGGCGAGCAGCCCATGCCAGAGTGCAACAAGTTTTCTCGAGCAGTGAATATCTGGTTTCACAGGCGGTAAACTTTTTGCTCAAGTAATAAATAGTATGCTCTTTTCGGCCAAACTCATCATGTTGGCCCAAAACACACCCCATAGAATTCTCTAGTACTGTCAAGTACATGATCAAGGGTCTTCCTTCAACTGGAGGCATGAGAATAGGAGGCTCTTGCAGATATTCTTTGATTTTGTTGAAGGCGGATTGGTATCCATCATTCCATCTGACTACCTGATCTTTCTTCAAGAGCTTGAAGATTGGTTCAAAAGTAGCAGTCAAGTGAGATATGAAACAGGAGATGTAATTGAGACGACCCAAGAATCCTCTATCTTCCTTTTCAGAGTGGGGGACTGGAATTTCTTGGATGGCCTTTAACTTGGCAGGATCAACTTCAATGCCTTTATTGCTGACAACAAAACCTAGAAGCTTTCCAGATCATACTCCAAATGTGCACTTGTTAGGGTTCAACCTTAACTTGTACATTTTCAGCCTCTCAATAGTTTGTACAGGTGAACGAGATGTTCCTCTTCAGTTTGTGATATGAAAATCATATCATCCACATATACCTCTATTTCATGATAGATCATATCATGAAACAAAGCCACCATAGCTCTTTGATATATTGCCCTTGCATTCTTCAATCCAAACGGCATGACCTTGTAGCAAAAGGTGCCCCATTGCGTGACGAAAGTGGTCTTTGGGAGCCATCCTAATCTGATTATAGCCATAGAAACCATCCATGAAAGAGAAGACTTTATGTTGAGCAGTATTATCGACTAAGACATCAATGTGAGGTTGAGGGAAGTCATCCTTGGGGATCGCCCTATTCAGATCCCTATAGTCTACGCACATGTAAACTTTTTCGTCTTTCTTCGGTACTGGCACCACATTGGCAACCCATTGGGGGTAAGATGTCACAGCTAGGAACCCTACATCAATTTGTTTCATCACTTTAGCTTTTATCTTTTCAGACATGTCAGGCCTCATGCGACTATCTATTTGACAGGAGGACAATCTTCTTTTGTTGGCAGATGATAAATTGTGATATCGGTATCCGACCCGAGCATATCTTCATACGACCAAGCAAACACTTCCACATAATCATGCAACATCTGAACCAATCTTCTCTTGACACTACTTTCCAGGTTAGCACCGATATTGACTTCTTTCTTGTCTGTCTCGATACCCAGATTGATGGCTTCAATTGACTCTTTGTGCGGATGAATAGCTTTTTCCTCTTATAATAGAAGTCTGGCTAGTTCTCCCGGTATTTCATAATCTTCCTCGCCTTCGTCTTCGGCTTGGTTAATTGGACATTCAAAGTTATAGTCAGCAATAGTAGAGTAGTTGGCAATAAGATCCAGAGTAGATGAGGACCTGTAAGAGTGTGTGTGTGTGTGTGTGTGTGTGTGTGTGTGTGTGTGTGTGTGTGTGTGTGTGTGTGTGTGTGTGTGTGTGTGTGTGTGTGCATGTAAGATACATGGCTATTTTGAAAAATGTATTTGAAGGAAAAGAAAGACAATGAACACAAAGATTTGAATGCAAAAGAGTTCAACAATTTGTATTGAATGATCATATGATTAGATGAACATAAACAAAACCCTTGAAAAGTGGGCCAAAGTTCCCCGGGCTAGGAACATAGCTTAAAAGTCATTGTTAAATATTACAGAAAAAATGTTCTTGAATTCAATAAAAAGCAATAAACAAGTAGATTACTCCTCAATGAAGGAGATGGGCATGAAGTCCTTTGCATGCCGATTTTTCAGCTCCATTGTAGTAGGATACACCCAATCTTCAAATGCAACTCCTTCATCAGAATCACCTACAACATTGACTTCATGGCTTCTAATACGGAGAGGTGGCTTTCATGCACGAGCATGCCTCACTTCCTTATGAGCCTTGGCGGTGAAACCCAAACCAAATTTGTCTGCTTTGAATGGGATATCGAGGAGTTTCCCCCAAGTATCACAACTTCCTTCTTCAATTGCAGCACGAGCATCTTTGACTGAAACCATCTTCGGCATGACTTTAACAGCTTTGGACTCATCAGAGGAACATTTGGTAGCATAAACCATTGGTGGTACAACTTCAAAGGCTTGAAATGGGGTCTCAATGAATTCTCCCTCCATCTCTACGTACTTGAAAGAGTTGAGGTGGCTTACCATAAACTCTTCTTCTCCATAGACGGTGATGATTCTTCCCTTGACCGAATATTTGAGTTTTTGAAGGAGGGTTGAGGTTACTGCCCCATCTTTATAGATCCAAGGGCGACCCAACAAATAAGAATAGGCAGGACGGATATCCATGATGTAGAAGGTGGAGTTGAATATTTGTGAGCCCACCTTGATTGGAAGATCTACTTCTCCATAAACTGTCCTCTTTGATCCATCGAAGGCCCTCACAATGATATCACTGGGTTTCAAGAATAAACATTCACAGTCTAGATGGTCTAACGCCCCTTTGGGTAGTACGTTTAGAGAAGAACCAGTGTCGACTAGCACATGTGCTAAGGTAGTCCCTTTGCACTCGACAGAAACATGTAGAGCTTTATTGTGGTTCTTCCCAAGCGGCGTTAGGTCAGCATCTGAAAATCCCAAATCGTTATCATCCATCAAGCTCACCACACAATTCTCAAACTGGTCCGTTGTGGTCTCATGAGGGACATGATCCTTTTTCAAGAATTTGATTAATGTCTGAGCATGGGAATCGGAATAGAGTAGCAAAGACAACATATAAATCTTAGAAGGGGTTTGCCCCAACTGTTTCACAATCTTGAAATCACTCATTTTTATTATTTTCAAGATCTCGTCCATCTCACGAGCGGAGGGTTCTCCATCGGCAGCGTCCTTGGCGGGAATTTCTGTCACGACTGGTTCAACCATTTTCTCCTTCCCTCTGGTATCAGTACTTGGCTTGGCAACAGTAATGCGGATGAGTGCCTTTGCAACAACTGGTGGTGAGATATTGGGTGAAAAGATTCTCCCAGTTCGGGTTACCTTACTTGAGCCAGTTATGTTACCAACATCGTCATCTTTGTCTTCTTCAATCCAAGCGTCTTGTTTTATCCCATGGTAAAACACCTCAGCACCATAGTTCCATGGCACTTCCTTATTTGAAGAGTAGGGAATTGGTCCGGTATTGGTAATTATTAAGGGAGAAACAGTTGGTTCATTTGAAATCCTGATTGACCTTTGGAGGAGATCCTAAGAGGCTTGTTTGAGATGGTTATAATGGAGAGATCTTCACATTTACTAGTCAAACTTTTAGCAAGCGGGGTCTTCTCAAATAGAATTTCGTGGCTATCCATCAGGCGTTGAATGCCTTTCTTCAGCCATTCGCATCCATTGAGTTGTTTGGCACAACAAACACAACCTTTCACACAACCATGGAAAATCCCAGCTTTCAACAGATTCTTTTTGATGATATTCAGCGGAGTAGTCAAGTCTTAAACAGAGGCAAAAAAAATTGTATCTTCAACAATATTGACACCCTTTCCATGATTTGGAATAGGCGCGATGATTACATTCGGAGTTGGAGGAGGATCAAAATCAATAGTCTTGTTATCGATCAAATCCTAAATTTTATTCTTCAAGGCCTAGCATTGGTCAGTCTCATGCCCGGGGCTACTTGAGTGGTAAGCACATTTGGCGTTCAATTATACTTTGGTGAAGAGGTATGCGGATTGGAAGGAGGATCGCGCAATGTCACCAAATTAGCCTTGAGCAAGTGTTGTAAGGCTTGAGATAATGACATGCCTAACCTCATGAATTGTCTTCTCGGAGTTTCAAACTGTTGGTGGTTAGCAGATGGTTTTTGAGTAGGAGTTGGATTGGAGATTCAGACAACATTGACAGACGGATGATCATTCTTCTTGGTACTGGCCTTTGCCCCCGTACATAACATTGATTTCCTTCTTTGCAGCAAAAGGTTTCTTTACAGGACTTGAAGTGGAGGCAGATGCCATGGAGATCTTTCCGCTTTTGATGCCGCTTTCAACTCTTTCACCAGTTAAGATTAGCTCGGTGAAACCAGAAGAAGAGCAGCCAACCAATAGATTAAAGAATGGACCAGATAAAGTGCCCATAAACATGTCAATGTGCTCCCTATCTGTCAAAGGTGGTTGAACCCTAATGGCGAGGTCTCTCCACTTTTGTGCATATTCTTTAATCCTTCATTCTTACCCATTGTCATATCTTGCAACTGAACTCTTGTTGGCGCTAAGTCGGCATTATATTGGTACTGATGGTAGAAGGAGGTAGTTAAGTCTTCCCAGGTATTGATGCGAGAACCATCCAACTAGTAGAACCATTCTAGTTGTGTTCCGGTCAAGTTCTCTTGGAAAAAGTGAACCCAGAGTTTCTTATCAGCAGTGTGCAGTTGTATCTTGCGCACATAAGATTTCAGGTGAAGTTTTGGACAAGAAACTCCATCGTATTTTGCAAAGACAGGTAGTTTGAATTTGTAGGGAATGACAACCCCAGAGATCAAACCCAAATCATCAAAATTTAAACCGGGGACGACTTAGATCTTGACGGCCTTCAATCTGTCTTCTAACTGCTTATACTTGACATCGACGGGTGGATACTGCTCGTCAAAATAATCATCATCAGACGCTTGTTCATTAATGCAGTCAGCCTGGGTACTCTTAACCTCACCAGTCTGATTCTCGTCTTCCTCATATGAGTCTTCCAGTATCGGAACCTGACGGACTTGCTCTTTGAACCTTCTGCCCATGTTGACCAGGGCCTTTCTCTTGGGTTTCTTCTTAACTGCCAGCAATGCCATCATATCTTGTTTCCCCTTGGCTAGGGCCAATAGAGTCTCTTGGAATTGAGAGTTTTGTGCCTGAAGGTCTTTCACAGTTTTCTCTAGATCCATCTTGCTGAAATAAACAGCAGAAAGATAAGGAAACCTATTGTGCGGAAACTTGTCATGTTATGATGCATGGAAGATGTATATGCAAATGATTTCAAGGATTTATGAAATTTAAATTTGTATAGACAAAAGAAATGAGAAAACGTCAATTTTCATTAATTAGTTCAAAAGGATTACAACATGCCTCTTGGGCTTACAAAATAAACTCTCTAAGATAAGAAGACTGAACGCATCCTCTTCGACGCGGGATAAGCGTTCACACTTTGCTCTTCTTGTAGATGCTTTGTAAGCTCCAAGACCCTTTTCTCACTAGCATAGAATTGAGCTTCAAAAGTATCTCGTTCTTCATTTAACTTAATCCAACCCTTTTTCAAGTCTTCAAGAGAGGTAGGAATGTCGGGGTGGAGGACAGTGTACGGTACATCTCCTTCAACCACATGTTCCATTATAACTGGTAAGATGGAGGGATAAGGTATCACAAGTTTCTGAGCACGAGCTCGTACCCACTTAAGGTAAGGCTAGAGGGGAATGGAATTCTTGTGTCCCAACGTCTTGCTATCCACTTTGCTTACCATCCTCCAAGCTCGTATAAACCTCTGGCGGTAACCTTAATCTTCGCTCTCATAGTCGAATACCACTCCTTGGATGAGCATCTCATGAGGACCATCCCTTCGAGAATATCCAAATTGGCTTAAGGCTAAGAAAGGGTTGTAAGTGATACCTCCTCTAATTCCAAGAAAAGGGACATTAGGGAATTCCCCACAATGGTCGATGATAGTAACATTCTCCAAGGATCGAGAACACCAATGAATATCTGAATGTCTGAGCATCATCAACCTATGGAACCACCTCAAACCTTGATCGTTCTTCAACACAGATCGGGGAAGATGAGAAATAAACCATTTGGCCAAGAGATGAGTGAAACATATGAGGGCCCCTCTCTTCGTCATAGTGCGAGTGTGGAGAGAATGTCGGATATCTCCCAACAAAGTAGGCACTGGATTGCGAGACATGAAGATTTTGACAACATTGACATCTATGATTTGATCAGGGTTTGGGAACAAAACCATCCCATAGATGAGAAGGGCCAAGATTTCTTAAAAAGCTTGTAAGTCCAAGGAGTTCCAACAATCTTGAGCTTTCTCAAACAAGAACTTGGCTAAGAAACCTTTGACATCACTCCTTGTTTCCCAATTAGTCATGATATCAGATTACTGCAAGTGTAATGCTTGGGAAATCTCTTCAGGTTTTGGATCTCTTTCCATACCGTTGAAGGGTAGTTGATTGAGAATGGGAATCCTCAAGAGTTGAGATAATTCTTATAGAGTAGACACACGTTGATAATCGGGAAAAGTGAAGCAATGGTGTAGAGGATCAAAGAACTGGAAAAGCACCTTCATCATATCTTCATCATTGTTGGAGGTAACCAAGTTTAGGAGGCGACCATGTATTTCGGTGAATGAAGAACTCTCAGGGACCCTTGATGCCAACTCTTTGAGTTGAGGATGAATTCTTACGAGATTGACTTGGATAATATTCCTGCAGATAGAAGCCATGTCCTATAAAACAGAACAAAGATGAATCCCAAAAATCCTTGAAATGGTTAGTAAGAATGAGTATGATGTTATGATGTTTATGATGTTATGTACAAGTAAGTATATATAAATAATGCAAACAATTCCTTAGGTTTAGGCTTGCATGGATTCTCATAGGTAAGTACCCTCTTGAAGTTTAGTTGGCTCAAACCTGTCCTAGAAATAGTAACCGAATTCTAAGGGATCTGAATATCACTAATCTGTCTTATCGGGAATTGTTTCAGCGGAAGCCTCTTTCACGGCGACCGAAATATCCCGAGAAGTCAAATCTCAATGAGTTTAGTATCGAGTATCAACCAACTCCGGATTGCACCAAAGTCGATTATCTCACTAGGTCCTGATGGCCAAGTTGGTCAGGTAAAGGTTCTAAAAGTCAGTTAGTGCTTCATGACACCACTCAGCCCCCCGTATTCTCCTTGATTATTCAAGTTCTACCGGTATTGTTGTACCCCAAAATTTACCCTCTCATTTATCAAGAATTTGCTCACAAGATCTCCTTTGGCTCAAGACTGCATTAGGGTTGATCAGCTCAAGACACCTTCTTAAACACTGATGACCAAAATAAGGGTTTGAGATTGCACAAGGATATTTGAACTTCCAATGCCCCATGTGACTTTCTTAGATCATTATGGACCCTCAAGATTACTCATGTCAAGTTTCAAGATTTGGATCACACTTTTGCTCAGTTAATTGTGCAGTTGACCTAAAAATCAACTGTATTGGAGAAAAATTCAATTGTGGCCAATTTACAGTCAAACTTCATAATTTTTGATCCACATCAACATTTTAAACTCATGTGTATCATTTGATCAAGTTTGGATCATAATTCCTCAAGAAATTTGATCAAATCTTCAAAAGGGCAAAATGGTCAAAATTAGGGTTTTAACTAGGAAAGGACAATTTCTGATTTTTGACCTAGAAAATGATCAGTTGATTTAAGGCATGGTCTCAAGAGTCCAATTGCATAATTTTTACCTAATTACATGGTGTGATACGGTGGGAAGAACTGACTGTTTTTTGGAATGCTGGTTTGCGTTTTGCGTTTTTTGTGTTCGTAAAATGTCGCGGTAAGCAAGAGTCGCCATCGACTTTTATTTTATCCAACAAGGAAAGGAAAAAAGCACAGAAAAATTCCTTTTTCGAGATATTTCTCGGGTTCGGGGGGTAGATTATAGAAGGGAAGGTATTATCACCCTTTCTATCCGTAGTTATCTACGGGCTCTTAGGTTCTTGCTCAATTGTTTTCAAAATTGTTTTCTTTGTGCTTGTGGGTTTGAAAAAGTTTTTGTTTTGAAACTTCGATTTAACTCTTGCTTCTGTCCTCAAGAGTGTAATGAAGTGTTTTGAAAACTTTGTTTGAAAAGAAGTGTAAGTGTGAAAAAAGTTTTTGTTTTGAAAGAGCAAGTATCTAAGAACTATCTACCTACTCGAAAAAGGAATCGTTCTATGCTAATTTCCTTTAGACAATGCTATCCTACTATTTATGAGTAGGTAGCACCGTCGTTAGAGTTTGAGGGTCAATTCGAATGAGGGACTTACGGTGACTAAAGCAATGTTAGGACGCCTTAGCGGTAACCCTAATGTCTTAGATCATTTGTTTGAGGCAATCATATTGGAGGTAACCATTTCGAGGCGACTATGATCTTTTAGACAAGAGGGCGACCTCTAAAGTGACCTATACTCAATGGTCGTGTACGAAGGCAACCAAACGGGGTGTACCCTAGGAGTGCGCATGTGCGAGTGTGTTGTTTTCAGTTATTTTTATCTTTGTACATGTTAAGGGTGTTCTAATTTGATTTTAGTTTAAGCATTCAGTCTTGTCATGCAAACCCTATTATCAAACATCTAACAGTTATAATTTGTGGAATTTAAAGTGCGGAATTTAAATTACAAGGCGTCGGGTATTTACATCGCCAAAAACAACCCTTTGAAAATAAAATAAAGCGGTAAAAATAATTAAACATCCTAATTATCTATTACATTCCGTAAGCAGATACATAATTGGATAAAACTAAATAAAGCGTGCAGGATATTAAATCGAGTGCGAGATTTAGGGTTTTGACCCTTTTGAAAGAAAATGCTTTTTTTGTTGTTGTTTTTATTTAAGAAAAGAGATTAATCCTAAATTAAAATAACTAAATTAAATTAATAAATTAATTAAATGAAAAATAAATTATGACATATTTTTGGGTTTTTGTTATTTTAAGAAAGAAAATAAAATTAATTAAATTAGTAGTCAAAACCTAATTAAATCTAATTAATTTTAATTATTTATAAAAATAAGTTAGAGTTTTCTAGAATTAAAAAAAAACCTAAATTAATTAGTTAGTAATTATTAATAAAAATAAATTTTTTTAAAATTTGATTGGATAAAAATATTTTTTTATGATTTTATTTGATAAAAAAAAGAATTTTATGATTGGTTAGAAAATTAGTTAAATAAATAAAATAAAACAAATAAATTAAATAAACAAAACAAAAATAAAGAAAATAGAAGAATTGGGCCTGTTTTTGAAGGGTGTTGGTAGCAATTTTGTAGGCCCAACAATGCTGATCCGTTTGACTTTTTGGGATCCAGTGCAGGCATGTTGACTTGGCCTTTGGTGGACTTCCAACATGGACCACCAGATCTAGCTCCTTAGCCATCTGGCGCTTGGATCGTGAGGGAGCATGGTGGATTACAGATGGGCGCATACACTGGAAAACCTGAAAAGAAATAATATTGAGAAAGAGGGGGACTTGGGATTCGAACCCAGGTCCTGAAGGAGAATACATTGCCAAGGTTACCACTAAGCCACGCTGTTTTGATTGTTATAATAATAAGCATAAAATATAATATAGTAAAACAAAATCATGTGGTTAGAAAAAATAAAAACGCGCGCTATTTTTGAATGGTCCAATAGAGGGATGCCACGCATCATCCCTGACCTCTCGTCCGTGGCTAAAAGGTTAATCACCTATACCAACGGACAGAAGTCCGTAGCTATAAGCAGGTCCATCTCCAAAATCCTGTACAGGCTACAAAAATGATTTTTAAGGGCATGGTCATGTTCGTCTCAACCTCCCGGTCTCAACCATGTCTTTCATAGAGGTCAGTTGTACCTGAAACAAGAATGCCCAAAAACACGAATCAAACCCTAACAATGGTGGTTCTCCAAATAAGCCAGATAAATGCAATTGGATATTATGAAAAGCTTGCAAATGTTCTTGTGATCACGAATATGCCATTAGTTTTCTCAATAGATGCTAGAATAATTCAAATCAAAATGAAGAACAGGGGTGAATAGCGTGGGACTTACAGTGCGTTTGGGGGCCTGAGGGTGCGTGATTTGGATCGAGTTAGCTTGTGTGAATGGCCAGGAATCTATTGAGATATGTCTCCAGCCTTGAAAACGCCTCCAACACTATTTTTGATCTCTCACTTTTTGTGAATTTTTGCACTTTTGTTCTGCCTCTTCCAATGATTTTCAACCCTTATTTCATGTCCTTCAGCTTGCTTATGTAATGCACACTGGATTAGGGTCACCAACTTGGTTCAAATCTTGCTCTATCAATGCTCATGAATTTGGTTTGATACTTCCATTAAAACCTTCCAAATTTGATTTGATTTGGATCTTTTTGTGCATACAATCCTTGATCCGAATTTGATTCACATAATAGCTGTATTCTAAGCCTAAAGCAACCAAAAAATCATGAGTTATCAATGCCTTGGATTTTATATTATTTTATTTGATTTAAAATGAATAAATTCAAATAAAAATCAAATTAAATAATAAAAATGAGATATAGGCACATGGATGAAGCTAGGGCACGTGGGAAATAATGCAAACTCAAATCAAGTGAAAAAGAATGGGCCCATTTGGTAAAATTTGAAGTTTTGGGGATAGTTGACTTTTGGCAATTTTACAAAAAAGTCCACCTTCAACAATGCATAACTTCTTCAATTTTGAACTTTTGGAAGTGTTCTTGGACTTTATAGAAATCTTGAGATGTCCTATAACCAACCCTTTTTGTATCATCTCATTTTGATATTCCATGCTCAAGTTACAAGCTTTGACAAAAAAGGTGTTTTTGTTGACTTTCTAAAATGACCTATAATGTCCAAATTCATAACTTCTTGTGAGTGCATTTTTTGATCTTGGAGTATGAAGATGGATTGTAGGGAATTGAATCCTCTTCAAAATGAGCTTTGGATGGGTCATTTATCATAAATTATGAGAAAGTTATTTTTGGTCAAAGTTGAGTTGACTTTTCCTACAAAACCCTAATTTAGCAACTTTTGAGTCTTGATAAATTTTGAGCAATCCTTGATGAATCATGATCAACCCTTGATAAAATGATGAAATATCCTTCAAAATGAGAATGTTGACAAAAAATATTGAAGTTTGAATGTATGTAGGTCACAGTTGACTTTTGCCCTAGCACAATCGACTTTTAGACCTTTGAGCAATTGACTGAGCAAACTTCCTCTGCAAGGCTTAAAATTTGACATGGATGATCTTGAGAACATATTAGGACATTTGTGAGAACTTGGGGTCATTTGGACTCAAGGATCTTGATGCAATGTGAAACCCTAATTTGGGGTAGACTGCCTTAGGAGATAGCTTGTCTGACCAATTCTTGAGCAACCTTGAGAAACTTGGAGATTTTTCTTGCAATGTCTTGAGAAATATGGGAGGGAAAATTTTGGGGTACAACAACTGCCCCTGTTCAATCTTCTTAAACCTGAGGATGTAGATTGGCTTTTAAGCCTTTCGTGATCCGAAGGTGGAAGATGATTGAACACTAGAGTGCCCAGAAATTTGCACTCGCATGAAGTGGTATAAGCCTTGTGATGTCGGGAATGGGCTTGCAGATGCCATTTGGAGATTGCTGGCGGGAGGATAGGCTTAAAGATGCCATCTGAAGGAGTGTCGATCGCATAAGAGATTCCTTAGCGAGAGCTTGCATACTTGTTGTTGTGGAAGATTCCGCTGGGGGAGTCTGATCTTTGTTGAGATTTAGGAACTTGCCTGTACTTCAACTGAGAGAACCTCTCTGCTGAGTTTTAAGAACTTGTCCGTAATTCAACTGGGGGGAAAACATCTTCATCAAGATTTAAGAACTCGCCTGTAATTCAACTGAGAAAACTCTGTTGAGATTTAGGAACTGTCTGTACTTCAACGGAGGAGAATTGCCGAGATTTAGGACCTTGTCTGTAATTCAACCGAGGATAATTATGTTGAGATTTAAGAACTGGTCAGTACTTCAACTGAGGGAAACATCTTCATAGAGATTTAAGAACTCGCCCGTAATTCAACTGAGAAAACTCTGCTGAGATTTAGGAACTGTCTGTACTTCGACGGAGGAGAATTGCCGAGATTTAGGACCTTGTCTGTAATTCAACTGAGGATAATTCTTTTGAGATTTAAGAACTGGTCAGTACTTCGACTGAGGGAAACATCTTCATCGAGATTTAAGAACTCTCCCGTAATTCAACTGAGAAAACTTTGCTGAGATTTAGGAACTGTCTGTACTTCGATGGAGGAGAATTACCGAGATTTAGGACCTTGTTTGTAATTCAACTGAGGATAATTCTATTGAGATTTAAGAACTGGCCAGTACTTCGACTGAGGGAAACATCTTCATCGAGATTTAAGAACTCGCCCGTAATTCAACTGAGAAAACTCTGCTGAGATTTAGGAACTGTCTGTACTTCGACGAAGGAGAATTGTCGAGATTTAGGACCTTATCTGTAATTCAACTGAGAATAATTCTGTTGAGATTTAAGAACTGGTCAATACTTCGACTGAGGGAAACATCTTCATCAAGATTTAAGAACTCACCCGTAATTCAACTGAGAAAACTCTGCTGAGATTTAGGAACTGTCTGTACTTCGACGGAGGAGAATTATCGAGATTTAGGACCTTGTCTGTAATTCAACTGAGAATAATTCTGTTGAGATTTAAGAACTGTTTGTACTTCGACGGAGGAGAATTGTCGAGATTTAGGACCTTGTCTATAATTCAACTGAGAATAATTCTGTTGAGATTTAAGAACTGGTCAGTACTTCGACTGAGGTAAAAGCTTCATAGCTTCTGACTTTTATGAGAATTTAACCGCATCCTTCCTGAAAGGTAAAGGTCAGTTGTATGTAATGCATGATATATATCAAGCCATGATGTTCTCAAAAATAAATGAGATTGTGTTGTATGATGCGTATATGCATGTGTCATGATGTATGAAATGTAACGTTTTTAGCTGGGGAAAATAAATCCCGGATAGCTGCTGGAGAAAAGAGTTGGATTCTTCGTTTCTGCTGGGGATGGCGGATGAAGATGACTATGAGGATAAACCTACAGGAGAGGATAACTCCATTGGGGGATAAACTGCTGAGGAGATTACTCTGTGGGGAAGAGATGCTCTGCTGAGGATTCCACCGATAAATTCCGCTGGGGATGAATTTCCGTTGTTGGTGATAGCGAATCCTATTGGGAATTGAATTTCTGTTGGTTGAAATGCATGAACTCCGCTGGGGATGATCTTTCAACTGCGGCTTCACTGGGGATAACCTTTTAGACTCTACTAGGGATAATCTTCCAGGGTCTACTGGGGATAATTCTCCAAACTCCGCTGGGGAAGCTTTTTCAGACTGCACTGGGGAAAATTTCAAACTCCATTGGGGATATTTTGTATTTTGCCGGGGAATATTCTTATACTCCTCTGGGGAATATTAAGACCTTTCAATGCTGATGGTAAATAAACTCTGCTTGGGGAGAATACTACCGATTTATTCATAGTTGCAAGTCTCAGTTGGGGAGAGTTAACATTACTGTCTTTTCTTACTCTGTGGGGCGTGAACGCACCTTGGCCGTATTCTTCAGCTAGATTTACCTTGTACCTGATGGACAGAGCAACTGTAAAGCTTGGACAAATCTCATTTGCCCCTGTTTCTGAGATTACGAGTAATCGTCTTTTGTTTCGCATGTAAATATTTATGAGCAGCAATTAATGTCAAATGCATATATAAAAAAAATGAACATTGGACGTTCTTTGCAAAACAAAACAGAAAAAGGAAAAACAGTTTGAAATTTCTCTGAAAATGAATTGTATTGATTTTGAAGTTTGGCCTATAAATAGGCGTTTTTGTACAAGAGGCTGACGTCCTAGTAAGAGAACGCCGCCGAACAAATAGAATTTACACAATTTGTGAAAAACTTAACAAAACAGCTATGTGAATAATCCCACTGGGTTCCAACTCTGCTATTGCCTTTATGTCCTCGAGCATCTCATCACTTTTCTACTTGGTTGAAGTTAGATCAAATTGATTAGTGTCGTCCGAGCTTGATAGTCGATACCGAAGTCTGGCTGCAAGGTGATCCAATGAGACATAGTGATACGCTTTAATCCCTAACTTTTTCCTGGACCGCCCTTTCGGGTTTTCAGTCCACCGGGATACCCTTTTTTTGCCCAAACCGCCTTTTCAGGTTTTCGACTTGCCGGGTGTATAGATTTTTTTCATTTTCATCCCTTATTTTTGCCCGAACCCTTTTGGTTCGCCGGGAAGCCCTTATTTTTGCCTAGGCCAGTCGACCTAGCAGGTCCTTGATTATGCGTAGTATTTTTCACTATGTCTGCATTTACGGGGTGAGGAAGGTCGTCACCATCCATGGTGGTTAGAATCATAGCTCCTCCTGAGAAAATGTTCTTAACCACAAATGGCCCTTCGTAAGTAGGGGTCCATTTGCCCCTGGGATCACCTTGAGGTAGAATGATGCGCTTGATCACCAGATCCCCAACTTGATACTCTTGTCATTTGACCTTCTTGTTAAATGCCTTGATCATCTGTTTTTGATACGTCTGACCATGACAAATAGCAGTGAGTCTCTTTTTGTCGATTAAATTCAGCTGATCAAGCCGGGTCTGAATCTAGTCATCTTCGCTCAAACCTGCATCCTTCATAATCCGAAGAGAGGGTATCTGAACTTCAATGGGCAATACGGCCTCCATACCATATACCAAGGAATAAGGGGTTGCCCCTGTTGACGTCCACGCTGAGGTGCGATGCCCATGAAGAGAAAATGGTAACATCTCGTGCCAGTCTTTGTAAGTCACCGTCATCTTCTGCACAATCTTCTTAATGTTCTTATTAGCCGCTTCAACAGCCCCATTCATCTTCGGCCGGTAGGGAGAAGAGTTGTGATGTTGTATGTTGAACTGCTTGCAGAGCTCAGTGATCATCTTATTGTTGAGATTCGTATCATTTTCCGTAATGATCCTCTCTGGTACACCATATCGACAGATCATATTGTGCCGAATAAACCGTGCCACGACGTTTTTGGTTACAGTAGCAAAGGAAGCTGCTTCAACCCACTTCGTAAAGTAATCAATAGCTACCAGGATGAAATGATGCCCGTTGGACGCAGTAGGTCTGATCTCGCCGATCATGTCGATGCCCCATATTGCAAAAGGCCACGGAGCTGTCAAGACGTTCAGAGGAACTGGAGGTATGTGCACTTTATCAACATAAACTTGGCACTTGTGACAGGTCCGAGAATGCTGATCATAGTCGGCTTCCATTGTGGACCAATAGTATCCTGCCCGTAAGATCTTCTTTGTCATAGTGTGTCCACTGGAATGAGTTCCGAAAGCACCTTCATGTAACTCTACCATGATCCTTTCTTCCTCGTTCTTATCCATACATCGCAGTAAGGTCGAATCATGGTTACGCTTGTAAAGGATGTCATTGCTGATGAAGAACTTCGCCGCGAACCTCCTCAGAAATTTCTTGTCATTAACAGATTCACCCTCGGGGTACTCCTGAGCCTCAAGATACCTCTTCACCTCATGAAACCAGGGTTTATCTGCTACCTCTTCAGTCTCAATGTCACAACAATGTGCAGGTTCGTCCAACCTTTCAACGGTAATCCAGGGAGCCTCGTTGTCCCAATTGACTTTGAACATAGAAGACATCGTAGCTAACGCGTCCGCCAACTGATTCTCCTCTCTAGGGAAGTGTTCAAAGGTTATATCTTCGAAGTGGGGAAGCAACGTCAACACATACTCCTTGTAAGGAATAAGATTTGGGTGTTTCGTATCCCACTCGCCTTTGATATGACTGATCATGAGAGCGGAATCTCCGAATACACTTAAGAACTTAATCCTTAGGTCGATTGCTGCTCGAAGACCCATGATGCACGCTTCATACTCCGCCATATTGTTGGTGCAGTTGAAACATAGTCGGGCGAATAATGGAGTATGAGAGCCTTTAGGAGATATGATCACGGCGCCAATGCCATTGCCCAAAGCGTTTGAAGCTCCATCAAAGTACATAGACCATCGGGATCCCTCCTCAGGTCCTTCATCCGGTCCAGGTGTCTCACAGTCGGTCACTAACATGATGTTCTCATCCGAGAACTCGAAGTTCATAGACTGGTAATCATCCACTGCCTGATGTGCCAAATGATCTGCCAACACGCTTCCCTTGATTGCCTTTTGGGTCGTGTATTGGATGTCATATTCAGTCAAGATCATCTGCCATCTTTCTATTCTTCCGGATAAGGTGGGCTTTTCGAAGATATACTTGATTGGATCCATCTTTGATATCAATAGAGTAGTGTGAGTCAGCATATACTATCTCAGCCGGCGAGCAGCCCATGCCAAAGCGCAACAAGTTTTCTCGAGCAGTGAGTATCGGGTCTCACAGTCGGTAAACTTTTTGCTAAGGTAATAAATAGCATGCTCTTTTCGGCCAGACTCGTCATGCTGCCCCAGCACACACCCCATTGAGTTGTCGAGTACTGTCAAGTATAAGATCATAGGTCTCCCTTCAATTGGAGGCATTAGGATAGGTGGCTCTTGGAGATATTCCTTGATCCTTTTGAAAGCGGCCTGACATTCATCATTCCATCTCACCACTTGATCTTTCTTCAATAGCTTGAAGATTGGCTCACAAGTAGCAGTCAGGTGTGAGATGAATCGGGCAATATAGTTCAAATGTCCCAGAAAGCCTCTGACTTCTTTTTCTGTTTGGGGAGCTGGCATTTCCTGTATAGCCTTCACCTTGGCAGGATCCACTTGAATACCTTTGTCACTTACGACGAAATCCAGCAGCTTACCAGATCTCACCTCGAAGGTGCACTTGTTCGGGTTTAACCTCAGCTTGTACAACTTCAACCTGTCAAATAGCTTCTGAAGGTGGTCCAGATGTTCTACTTCAGTTTGGGATCTTGCAATCATGTCGTCGACATATACCTCAATCTCATGATGGATCATGTCATGGAACAAGGCGACCATGGTGCGCTGATATGTTGCCCCAGCATTCTTTAATCCAAAAGGAATGACCTTGTAGCAAAAGGTACCCCATTGAGTAACAAAGGTTGTCTTCTCCATGTCTTCGGGAGCCATTTTAATCTGATTATAACCGTAGAAACCATCCATAAAGGAGAAGACCTTATGTTGTGCGGTGTTGTCAACCAGAACATCGATATGAGGCAGAGGGAAATCATCCTTGGGGCTCGCCCTGTTCAGATCCCTATAGTCAACACACATTCGAACTTTACCATCCTTCTTCGGCACGGGAACCACGTTGGCCACCCACTGTAGGTAAGAAGTAACTGCTAGAAAGCCGGCATCAAACTGTTTCATAACCTCAGCCTTGATTTTCTCAAACATCTCCGGGCGCATTCGGCGAACTTTCTGCTTCACTGGAGGACAATCTTCCTTGGTAGGCAGGCGATGAACCACAATATCGGTATCCAACCCAGGCATATCTTCATAAGACAAGGCAAAGATCTCAACATAGTCGCGCAGCATCTGAATCAACTGTTGCTTAACACTAGGCTCCAAATTTGCACCGATCTTGACCTCTTTTTTGTCTTCTTCTGTACCCAGATTTACTGTTTCCACGGGCTCCTCATGCGGTTGTATGGCCCTCTCTTCCTGAAGTAGAGGTCTAGCAAGTTCACCAGGAAATTCGCAATCATCTTCACCTTCTTCTTCGGCTAAGTTGATCGGAATTTCAAAGTCATAACCAGCAGTAGCAGAGTCGTTACCAGTGAGATCCAGAGTGGATGTAGACATGTATATGTGAGTGTGTGTAAAATAGTTGTTTTGCAATATATAATAAAAGAAAAACAAGGAGCGCAAAATTTGAAATGAAAGAAATGTCCAATGCTTTTATTAATGATATATGTAGATGACACACATAAAGCCCTCACAAACAAAGCCACGGTGCCCCAGGTAAGACACCGGGCCTTAAAGTTTAAAAATGTCTATTACAAACTCAAAATAAAAGTCTCATTACTGGGTAATAACAGAAACGGGCATATAGTCCTTTGTCGTCCAATTGCTTAGTCCACCATCGGCAGTCGGGTATATCCAGCTGTCAATATCAAACTCTTCATCATCGTCTTCAATAACATCCACTCATGTGTCATGTTTGGGCATAGGTGCCGTTATGACATTGGGCTTTTCTGGTGCTTCAAACTGAATTTCCTTAGCATCAATCAGGTCCTGTACCTTGTTCTTTAAGACCCAGCAGTCATTCGTATCGTGCCCCGGGCTATCAGAGTGAAAAGCACAACGGGCGTTCGGATTGTACATGGGTGATATTGTGTTGGGATTCTTAGGGGCCTCCTTCGGAATCACCAAGTTGGTCTTCAATAACTGCGGCAGAATCTGAGACAGGGTCATATTGAGCTGAGTGAATTGTCTTCGCGGCCTCTCGGCTCTTAGCTGATTGTTGCGCTGAGGGGCAACTGCAGGTCTTGATATAACCACCGCATTGACTGCTTGGCGACGCTCAGGTTTGTTATGGCTCTTCGCGCTGTAAACTGCGTTGGATTCTTTCATAAAAGGCCTTTTCTCGGTGCTGGACGAAGCACCCTTCTGTATCTTACCAGACTTGATATCGGCTTCAATTCTTTCACTGGTCATAATCAGCTCTGTAAACCCGGACGATGAACTTCCAATCAGATGGTTGAAATACGGACCAGACAAGGTCCCCAGAAACATATCTACTAACTCCCTGTCAGCCAAAGGGGGTTGTACTCTCCCAGCAAGGTCCCTCCATTTCTGAGCGTAGTCTTTGAAACCTTCGCTCGCACCCATAAACATACCCTGAAGTTGGGTACGCGTGGGAGCGAGGTCGGCATTGTATTGGTACTGCTTGTAGAAAGCAGCAGCCAAGTCCTCCCAATTACGGATACTAGCTCCTTCCAGATGGTAAAACCACTCAAGTTGAGTCCCTGAGAGACTGTCTTGAAAGAAGTGGATCCAGAGGTTCTTGTCAGCAGTGTAAGGCTGAATCATTCTAACATACGAGCGGAGGTGCAGCTTTGGGCAAGAAACCCCGTCGTATTTAGCAAAGACTGGTGCTTTAAATTTGTAGGGAATCACCACCCCAGATGACAAACCTAGATCTCCAAAGTCCAGACCAAGGACTTCCTGGACCTCCATTGCATTCAACCGGTCTTCGAGTTGTTTGTACCTATCCTCAGCCAGAGGATACTGGTCTTCGTCAAAGTCAGTCTCGTTGTCCGAAACCACAGGGCTAGGAGCCCTCCTTTCTTCCTGATTTTCTCCCCCTCCAGATGAGTGAGTCAAATCAACATCTTCCCGCAAATTGTTTCCAAATCTGCGACCCATATTCAGTAGGACTGTCTTCTTCTTCTTCTTCTTCTTCTTCTCTTTCAGGATAAGGGTCTTCAGATCTTGCTGACCCTTAGCTAGGTTCATGAACAATTCCTGGAACTGGGCGTTTTGAGCTTGCAGAGCCTTGATGGCTTGTTCAGTTGATGTTTCAGAAGACATGGTGCTGAAATAGACAGCGAAGAAGATGAGAAAACCTGTAAGGGTACCTGTTATGAAGTGCATGGGAATGATATGTGTATGATATAATTTCAAAGACTTTAGAGATTCAAATTCATAAACCAAAATGAAACACACTTTTATTAGATAAAACTTTGAATTCAATTGTTAAACAAATGCCTTTAAGGCGTTACAAAAAAGAAATACTGAAAAGTAAATCAACACTAGAAATAATCAAAAGACAATCAGCGCTCCCATGGTCGTTTCTCATCGGTGCGGACATAGTTGTTAAGGATCTTCTCATTCTCCAGCTGCCTTGTCAACTTCTGAATCTTCCGCTCTTGCTCGTGATACTTTTCCCTGTAAGTATCCCGCTCTTCCCTTAGCTGCATCCAAGACCTTTTCAGTGCCCCAATGTCAGTGGGCATATGAGGATGGATGATGGTAGGAGGGACCCCTTCTGCATCAGCAAGTTCAACTATCACAGGCAAGACAGCTTCATACGGTATTCCCAGCTTCTGAGCACGTGTACGAACCCAACAGAGATATGGTTCCATAGGAAGAGAAGTCTTTACACCTAGCTCGTGTGGATCAGACCTGTTGAACCTATCCCAGGCTCGTATGAATCTGCGGCGATGTCCTTCTGTATCTTTCCTAAAGTCAAAGACAATACTTGGAAGCAGCAATTCATGAGGTGCATCCCTCCTAGCTCGCCCAAATTGTCGTAAGGCCAAACTAGGATTATAAGTAATCCCTCCATGAGTTCCCAGCAAAGGAACATTGGGGTATTCCCCACAGCAATCAATAATAGCTACTTCTTCCAGGTCTTTATTACTCCAGATGATGTCTGTGTGAGCAAGAGACATAATTTTGTAGGCCCAGCTCACGCCTTCCTTATTCTTCAGAATGGATTTGGGGAGGTGAGAAATAAAACACCTCGCCAACACTGGTGCGCAACATATAAGGGTTCCACTCTTCCGAGCAGTACGAGCATACATAGTGTGTAGGATGTCACCCAAGAGAGGGGGCACAGGATTACGGGATATGAAAATCTTCACCGCATTCACGTCGACAAAGGAATCTGAGTTGGGAAACAGAACGAGACCATAAATAAAAAGAGCCAGGATGTCCTCGAAAGCCTGAAAGTCTAAACTGTCCCAGAACTGATTAGCCCGATCAACCAAGAATTTAGCCAAGAAGCCTTTTGACCCACTCCTAGTTTCCCAATTAGACATCACCTCAGCCTTTGTCAGATGGAGAGCTGAAGCAATCTCTTATGGCTTAAGGGGTACCTCCCAACATGTAAACGGGGTCTGCTCTAGAATGGAGATGCCGAGTAGATCAGAGAACTCTTCCAAGGTAGGGACCAACTGGTAGTCCGGAAAAGTGAAGCAGTGGTACAGGGGATCAAAAAACTGGAATAAGACACTCATCATCTGTTCATCCAGCTTGGAGGTGACCAAACCAAGGAGGTTCCCATGTCTTCTGATAAAAGAGGAAGTATCTGGAACTTTGGCAACCAAATCTTTAAGCTGATCAGGAACTTGGACAAAGTTGATCCGAATAGTGTTCTTACGCATGGGTGCCATGACCTACAAAACAAAACAAAGATGAATCCCCTCTGTCTTTAAAGTGGGTTAGTCCAATGTAAGATGCATGCAATGTCATGATGTCATGATGTCATGATAGAAAACACACCACAAGTATCCACAAATAGCAAACATGGTAAGGGAAAACAAGTCACACAGATAGCCCTTAGATTTCAGGCTGGCAAGGAGCTTAGGTATTACCCTCTTTCAGTTCAGTTGGTTCAAACCTGTCCTAGAAATAGTAACCGGGTTCTAGAGGATCTCAATATCACTGACCACCCTCAATCGGTCATAATTCCAGTTTAGCAACCTTTTCTTGCAACCGGAATCATCGCGAGAGTTTGGTCTCAATGAGTGTAGCATACTGCTACTGTTCTATGGCCAAGTTGGTCAATTATAGGTGCTAAGGTCAGTTGGTTCTTAATGACCCCTTAGAAGACCCATATTCTCCTTGTTCCAACACAAGGGATATCGGTACAAACTAAAGTGCCACACCAACGTAGCTACTGCTTCAACCGTATCGGTCTACACCGTACAGTTCCCTCACAGTTTATTGCTACTTACCTAAAGGGTGTCCCCCAGATCCAGGTTAGGATCTATAGTAACTCTGATTCAAGCCCACAAAGATAAAGCATACAAGTCAAGCAATTGAAAACAATATGAACTATTCCTAAGGTACACCCCACTTATAAGCGTCCCCAGCAGAGTCGCCAGTTCTGTGATACGGTGGGAAGAACTGACTGTTTTTTGGAATGCTGGTTTGCGTTTTGTGCTTTTTGTGTTTGCAAAATGTCGCGGTAAGCAAGAGTCGCCACCGACTTTTATTTTATCCAACAAGGAAAGGAAAAAAGCACAGAAAAATTCCCTTTACGAGATATTTCTCGGGTTCGGGGGGTAGATTATAGAAAGGGAAGGTATTAGCACCCTTTATATCCGTAGTTATCTACGGGCTCTTAGGTACTTGCTCAATTGTTTTCAAAATTGTTTTCTTTGTGCTTGTGGGTTTGAAAAAGTTTTTGTTTTGAAACTTCGACTTAACTCTTGCTTCTGTCCTCAAGAGTGTAATGAAGTGTTTTGAAAACTTTGTTTGAAAAGAAGTGTAAGTGTGAAAAAAGTTTTTGTTTTGAAAGAGAAAGTATCTAAGAACTATCTACCTACTTGAAAAAGGAATCGTTCTATGCTAATTTCCTTTATACAATGCTATCCTACTATTGATGAGTAGGTAGCACCGTTGTTGGAGTTTGAGGGTCAATTCAAATGAGGGACTTACGGTCACTAAAGCAATGTTAGAACGCCTTAGCGGTAACCCTAATGTCTTAGATCATTTGTTTGAGGCAATCATATCCGAGGCAACCATTTCGAGGCGACTATGATCTTTTAGACAAGAGGGCGACCTCTAAAGCGAACTATACTCAATGACCGTGTACGAAGGCAACCAAGCGGGGTGTACCCTAGGAGTGCGCATGTGCGACTGTGTTGTTTTCAGTTATTTTTATCTTTGTACATGTTAAGGGTGTTCTAATTTGATTTTAGTTTAAGCATTCAGTCTTGTCATGCAAACCCTATTATCAAACATCTAACAGTTATAATTTGTGGAATTTAAAGTGCGGAATTTAAATTACAAGGCGTCGGGTATTTACATCGCCAAAAACAACCCTTTGAAAATAAAATAAAGCGGTAAAAATAATTAAACATCCTAATTATCTATTACATTCCGTAAGCAGATACATAATTGGATAAAACTAAATAAAGCGCGCGGGACATTAAATCGAGTGCGAGATTTAGGGTTTTGACCCTTTTGAAAGAAAATGCTTTTTTTTGTTTGTTGTTTTTATTTAAGAAAAGAAATTAATCCTAAATTAAAATAACTAAATTAAATTAATATATTAATTAAATGAAAAATAAATTATGACATATTTTTGGTTTTTGTTATTTTAAGAAATAAAATAAAATAAATTAAATTAGTAGTTAAAACCTAATTAAATCTAATTAATTTTAATTATTTACAAAAATAAGTTAGAGTTTTCTAGAATTAAAAAAAACCTAAATTAATTAGTTAGTAATTATTAATAAATATAAAAGTTTTTAAAATTTGATTGGATAAAAATATTTTTTGTGATTTTATTTGATAAAAAAAAGAATTTTATGATTGGTTAGAAAATTAGTTAAAAAAATAAAATAAAACAAATAAATTAAATAAACAAAATAAAAATAAAGAAAATAGAAGAATTGGGCTTGTTTTTGAAGGGTGTTGGTAGCAATTTTGTAGGCCCAACAATGGTGATCCGTTTGACTTTTTGGGATCCAGTGCATGCATGTTGACTTGGCCTTTGGTGGACTTCCAACGTGGACCACCAGATCTGGCTCCAGGCATGTTGACTTGGCCTTTGGTGGACTTCCAACGTGGACCACCAGATCTGGCTCCTTAGCATCTGGCGCTTGGATCGTGAGGGAGCATGGTGGATTACAGATGGGCGCATACACTGGAAAACCTGAAAAGAAATAATATTGAGAAAGAGGGGGACCTGGGATTCGAACCCAGGTCCTGAAGGAGAATACATGCCAAGGTTACCACTAAGCCACGCTGTTTTGATTGTTATAATAATAAGCATAAAATATAATATAGTAAAACAAAATCACGTGGTTAGAAAAAATAAAAGCGCGCGCTATTTTAGAATGGTCCAATAGAGGGATGCCACGCATCATCCCTGACCTCCTGTCCGTGGCTAAAAGGTCAATCACCTATACCAACGGACATAAGTCCGTAGCTATAAGCAGGTCCATCTCCAAAATCCTGTACAGGCCACAAAAATGATTTTTAAGGGCATGGTCATGTTCGTCTCAACCTCCCGGTCTTAACCATGTCTTTCATGGAGGTCAATTGTACCTGAAACAAGAATGCCCAAAAACACGAACCAAACTCTAACAATGGTGGTTCTCCAAATAAGCCAGATAAATGCAATTGAATATTATGAAAATCTTGCAAATGTTCTTGTGATCACGAATATGCCATTAGTTTTCTCAATAGATGCTAGAATAATTCAAATCGAAATCAAGAACAGAGGTGAATAGTGTGGGACTTACAGTGTGTTTGGGGGCCTGAGGGTGCGTGATTTGGATTGAGTTAGCTTGCATGAGTGCCCACGTGTCCTTCATCTTGCTTATGTAACGCACACTGGATTAGGGTCACCAACTTGGTTCAAATCTTGCCCTATCAATGCTCATGAATTTGGTTTGATCCTTCCATTAAAACCTTCCAAATTTGATTTGATTTGGATCTTTTTGTGCATACAAGCCTTGATCCGAATTTGATTCACATAATAGATGTATTCAAAGCCTAAAGCAACCAAAAAATCATGAGTTATCAATGCCTTGGATTTTATATGATTTTATTTGATTTAAAATGAATAAATTCAAATAAAAATCAAATTAAATAATAAAAATGAGATATAGGCACATGGAAGAAGCTAGGGCACGTGGGCAATAATGCAAACTCAAATCAAGTGAAAACGAATGGGCCCATTTGGCAAAATTTGAAGTTTTGGGGATAGTTGACTTTTGGCAATTTTGCAAAAAAGTCCAACTTCAACAATGCATAACTTCTTCAATTTTGAACTTTTGGAAGTGTTCTTTGACTTTATAGAAAGATTTAGATGTCCTTTAACCAACCCGTTTGGTCTCATCTCATTTTGATATTCCATGCTTAAGTTACAAGCTTTGACAAAAAAGGTGTTTTTGTTAACTTTCAAAAATGACCTATAATGTCCAAATTCATAACTTCTTGTGAGTGAATTTTTTGATCTTGGGGTATGAAGATGGATTATAGGTAATTGAATCCTATTCTAAATGAGCTTTGGATGTGTCATTTCTCATAAAGTATGAGAAAGTTATGCTTGGTCAAAGTTGAGTTGACTTTTTCTACAAAACCCTAATTTAGCAACTTTTGAGTCTTGATGTATTTTGAGCAATCCTTGATGAATCATGATCAACCCTTGCTCAAATGATGAAATATCCTTCAAAATGATAATGCTGACAAAAAATCTTGAAGTTTGACTGTATGTAGGTCACAATTGACTTTTGCCCTAGCATAGTCGACTTTTGGACCTTTGAGCAATTGACTGAGCAAACTTCCTCTGCAAGGCTTAAAATTTGACATGGATGATATTGAGAACATATTAGGACATTGGTGAGCACTTGGGGTCATTTGGACTCAAGGATCTTGATGCAATGTGAAACCCTAATTTGGGGTAGACTGCCTTAGGAGATAGCTTGTCTGACCAATTCTTGAGCAACCTTGAGCAACTTGGAGATTTTTCTTGCAATGTCTTGAGAAATATGGAAGGGAAAATTTTGGGGTACAACACATGGCTCAAGACATTGCTCAAGTCCAATGGATTGACAGATGAATTTTCAGTCAATTGATCAAAAGTCAATTGTATATTAAAAAGTCAAACTTTGACTTTTTGGTCAAAATGAAATGTCAAAGATCACAATTCATCAAATCATGTCAAAATATGAAACTTATTCATCAAGAAATCAAAAATTCAAGATTTCATTTTGAAAAGTTAAAATTTCTAAACTTAGAAATTTTTCCAAGTGTTGGAAATTTCTTATTTTTTCACAACTTTGAGCAAAATTTTCACCATGATGAAAGATGATTCAAAAGAAACTTTCAACATCAAAGTTGTAGATCTCCATGAAATATACAACATTGATTTACACAACTCCTTCCAAAATTACTTGGATCTCAAGTTATAATTTTAAGAACACACGGTCATGAAACAAAACACTTAGTGAAATTTTGCCCTAATTTGGTCAAGATTTTAACCAAACTTCATGGTACTTTTTCATATAGTTACAAGGGGAATTTTCAAAAGTTATTCAAATAGGGGTTGTAGAGCACATTACAAGATTTTCAAAATGTCCAAGAACTCCTTGAGATCATTTTTGAGTAGGGAGAATCGAAGAGATGAAGTTAGGGTTTTCACACTTGAATTACAAGTCATTTTATGATGAACAAGATTCAAAATTCAAACTTATGTTGCATAAACTCTACTTTGCAGGCCTCAAACTTGTTAGGAACTCTATAATTAATTCCTTGCACAGCTGTTAGAGGTCTCAATTCAAGCATTTAATGCAAGGCCATGCTTTATATCCATTTTGGGAATAAAGTGCACAGTGCCATTTTGATAAAGTAGCTTTTTGCACAAAACTTGTTCTTGAGCCTTGCAATTGTTTTCTTCTGATGATACAAGTCTTATAACTCAAGAGAAGCTTATCTAGACACTTACAATTACTCAGCCCAAGCTTGTACTTCCTCTTGAAACTTGTTTTCCCACTTTTCTTGAAAATCAAGTAACATAGACATTAGCTTGTAACTTGTACTTCTGACTGTCAAAAGCAATCAAGCTTTTTGCTTATACATACACAAGTTATTTGCCACAAATCCCATGCATGCTTGAGCCCTGAAAACACCAAGAACACAGAATCACCAAAAACACCTCAAAACTTGCCATTTCTTAGTTTTGAATCCAATCTCCAAATTTGCTCGTGTGTTTCTTGGCCTTTTACTTTCAAAAGCTTCTAAATGACATACACAAACAATTCCAACACCTGCAACACCACTGTAACACCTCCATCATCATCCACCATTTTCAAAAACAACACCTTGCACCTTGACTTCTCCATAACTCCTCATGCACTTTCAGCTCAAGCTAAGCATCACATTAGCTTCCTGGGAACTTGAGGAAGCTAATCCAATCATTGGAACTCGCTAAAAGCTACTCAAACTCAAAACACGATACCCTCTTGCAAGGTGAGTTTTCTGACTTTTGAACTCTTTAAATAAGCATCATTAATGGTTTATTTGTGAATAAGAAATGTAGGTATCATTATCCTGATGCTAACCATGTCCATTGTTTTCATTTATGTTGTTTGAGCTTAGAGAATTTTATGATTGAAGTTTTCTGAAATTTTTAGGGTTCAGATTAGGGCCATTAAAATTCATGTTTGTCTTTGATCTAAAATTTTATTGCTTTGCATTTCTGAAATCGTGAGAAAATTTGCCACAAGTTTCCTGTTTACATTTTTCATTTTTGTTGAGAATTGAATAAGATACAGAGGTTCAGGCTGGGCGTGAGGTTGAAGATGAAGTTGGCCTCAGGAACGTGTTTACCATATATATATTTATGGTTTTGATATTAATAAACGGATGTATAGCCACCCCACTATAGGGACCTGGGTTCGAGCCCCAGTGGTACCCTTTTGGATTTTTTTTCATATTTTTCACATATTCTGACTTTTTTGGCAGCGTTGGGCCTCATCCCCTTGGGCCTTATGTTTTTTCACTTCTGACCCCCCTTGCTGGCTATTCACACCTTGGCCCATTGTAATTTCTTTTATTTATTTATTTTTTGTTTATTTGTTTTCTTGAATATTTTATCTAATACTAAAAAAAATCAGAAAAGATATAAAAACATTAAATTTATATTTTGATATAGTTTATTTATTTTTTTACACAAAAAAGTTATTTTATTTAATCATACTTTATTTATTTTACTAATTGGTTTTTAAATTTAATTAAAAAACTAGGGTTTTAGTTATTTTCTTAAAATATATTATTTTAAAATGTAAAAAGACCAAAAATATTTTATAATACTATAAATTATTCTTAAGACAAAAATACCAAAAATATTCTTCTTATAAACTTAATTTCTTTTTTAATCAATTAATATATTAGGGTTTTATTTAAATTTTTTCCCTAG
Source organism: Vicia faba (assembly GCA_948472305.1). Taxonomy (NCBI): domain Eukaryota; kingdom Viridiplantae; phylum Streptophyta; class Magnoliopsida; order Fabales; family Fabaceae; genus Vicia; species Vicia faba. The sequence continues at coordinate 712,571,286 of OX451737.1, forward strand.
TAAATTTAAGTCTACTTTTCACTAATTTAATTAATTATTCTTCTTTTTTAATTAGGTTAAAACAAAACCCCCTTTTCCGTAAAAAAATCCAAATAAAAGTCCATTTTCTTTCCATTTACATTCTTGTATTTATTCATTTTTGTACATTATTTATCCAAATTCAATATGGTTGTAATAGATAATTAGGTTTATTTTCTAAGTGTTGTACCCCAAAATTTTCCCTCTCATTTTACTCAACACATGCCCACTGAGATCCTCAACTTGCTCAAGGATGCCCAAGAGTTGACCAGACAAACTCTCTCCTAAGGCAATGTATCTCAAACTAGGTTTTCCATTTTCATCAATATAGGTGAACTCCAAAGACCTCATATGCTCTCCATGGTCCTAATATGTTCTCAAGACCCTCCATGTCAAATTTCAAGCACTGCACAAGAAGTTTACTCAGTCAACTGCTCAGATGCTTGAGAATCGACTGTATTAGGTCAAAAGTCAACTATGGCCCACATACAGTCAAACTTCAAGAGTTTTGGTCAACATCAACATTTTTAATTGAATTTCATCATTCGATCAAGGGTTGATGATGATTCTTCAAGGAATTCCCCAAATTCATCAAAACCCAAAAGTTGCTAAATTAGGGTTTCTCAAGAAAAGTCAACCAAACTTTGACCAAACATAACTTCCTCATACTTTATTAGAAATTTTCCATCCAAGGCTCATTTTGAAGATAATGCAATTCCCTACAGTTCATCTTCAGCCCTCAAGTTCAAAATATGCACTCACAAAAAGATATGAATTTCCATATTATAGGTCCTTTTGAAAAGTCAACAAAAACACCTTTTGGGTCAAAGCTTCTTATATGAACATGGAAGACCCAATTGAAATGAGACCAAAAGGGTTGCTTAGGGGACATCCTAAGCTTTCTAAAAAGTCTAAGAACACCACTCTAGGGTTAAAATTGGAAGAGATATGCTTTGTCAAAGTTGACCCTTTTTGCAAAATCGCCAAAAATCAAATATGCTTAAAAGTTCATTTTTTTACCAAATGGGCTTAGTATTTCATGCTTGCACCTCACTTGTAGCATGGTCCACGACCCAAATATCCATCCACATATCACTTGCTTCATTTTCCATTTTATTTTGATTTTTTATTAATTAAAAATTGAATAAAACCAAATAATTGGTAAATAATATCAAAGATATGTTTTGATATGATTTTTGGACAAGATCTCAATCAAATTATGCTGAGATATCAAGACCAAAACGAATCAGGGCTGATTGGTACAAGAAAGGGATAATTTGGCTCAATATAGCAAGTTTGCATATGGCATGGAAATTAAATCAAATCTTCCATAATTGCAAAGATACATATGGTTTTTAGAACCCTAATTCTTTCTAGCATATATAATGAACAAGAACCAAGCATAAAACAAGGCTGGCAGTCGTGGAAAATAGAGAACAAAAACTCAAAAATTGGCAAGAAAGTGAGAGGCCATTCTTGGACTTAGAGGTTGATTCAAGCCATTCTAAGACTACCAATAGACTCCTAGACGTCTCAGGAACATGTTCCAATCACTTGCAAGCCTCTTCACACCCGGAAACAAACTATATGAACATCACGATTTGCTATGTTTTTAAAATTCGATTACCATAATTTATGCATTATAAATACATTTTGATCGTGCATTTCTGTTTTTTATCATGTGTACAATGTATTAGCATGATTTGATTGAAGTTTGAGTGAAAATATGTGCATTTGTCATTGCTAGGGCTTTCATGCTCGTTTTAGGGTTTTTGTCCACAGGTAAAATTAGACCACGAATAAGGTACCATGATGATCGTGACATCAAGACCAATTGAACCCTGGTCTTCAATTTCATTTATCTTGCGTTTTGTGAGTTTTTGAGTTTTACAGGGCTATGGCTATAAACATTGTCCGTGGGTATAGGGTGCACACCTAAAACGACGATTCCAGGAAGAAGAAGAATAACGTGGCAGCCAACCATTTGGCCATTCAAACCAGCGCCCGAGTTTTTGTTTTTTTCCCACTAACCACTTTGTTTCATATATTATATTTTGTTTTCATTATAATAACAACTGAACATGATAGCCTAGTGGTTGGGCGCGTTAGTGGTGAGAGTGAGGACCTGGGTTCGATCCCAAGTCCCAACAATTTCCTTTGTTTTAATTTTCCTATACAGGATCAGGTACATTAATCTTTCAAACGCCTTCCATACACCTCCAGCATCCATCCAGTGGATTCATCATCAATCCAATCCAGCGCCTCCAGCCATGAAGGATCATGGTACACCATCAAGCGCCAGTACCACTGGATCCAGCGTTGACTTGGGCCACCAACCTTGGGCCCAAGGTCAGATTCAGGGTTGCACCCCCCAGATTTACTATACATCAGGCCCAATTATTTTTTCTTTTATTTATTTCTTATATTTAGTTTATTCATTTAATTATTTTATTCCACAAAAAAATTAATTAATTTTTTTATTAATCATAAAATCAACAAATCACAAAATCACAAAAAACACAAAAAAAAATCTTTTTTCATAAAAAAATAAATTTTCCTTGAATTAATTAATTTAGTTTAAATTAGGGAAATTTAATTTAATTTTTTTTCATAATTAAAAACAATTAGAAATTAGGGTTTAATTTTGTATATAATTAATATTTTCTTCAAAAATAACTTAAATATTTTCTCAATTAAATTTCTTAGGTTTTTTTAAATATCCTCGCATTTAATTCGCCGTGCGTTTTAATTACTTTTATTTTTTTTATTAATGTAATTGCTGATGGTTTGTAATAGTTCAAATTAGGGTTTTTATTTATCGCTTTGTCCCCGATTTTTGTTTATGTAATTAATCCCCCCTCCCTGAAGCCTTGTAATAGTTAGGTTTATTTTCTCGCACTTTTAATTTCCGTAATCTTTAACTGTCTAGATGCATGGCTAATAGGATTGTATGGAAAGATGTTTGAGAAATTAAAACGGTAGATCACCTAAATGTGCAATGGCTAATTAACTGAACAATTCACATGCACATATTCACTCCTAGGATTTGCCTCACTTCGGTTTCCTTCGGTAAATAGTCCTTAAGCATAGGAGATTTTAGTGATTGCCCTCTAGTCTAAAAGATCAAATGTCTCATTCGAATGTTGCCTCGAAAATGTTGCCTCGGAAAGATCTTAAGACTCTAGGGTTATTACTAAAGTTTCCTACCCATTGCTCTGGTGACTGTATTTGTCCCTTTCGAACGTCCCTTACAAACTCCAACGACGGGGCTACCTACTCCTTAATAGTAGGATAGTGATGTCTAAAGGAAACGAGAACGAACAATCTTTTTTCGAGTAGGTAGAATCTTAAGTACTTGCTCAACAAAACTTTTCACACTACCACCTTTCAAAACAAATTTTCAAAAACAACTTCGTCACACCCTTGAGGACTGATACAAGGGTTATCACGAAGTAAAACATTTTCAAAAAACAAGCACACACACAAGCAATTTTAAAAAGATGAGCAAGTACCTAAGAGCCCATGGAAAACCATGGATAGAAAGGGTGCTAACACCTTCCCTTTCTATAATCTACCCCCCGTACTCAGAAATATCTCGAAAAAAGGTTTTTTCTGTTCTTTTTCCTTTTCCATGATTGGATGAAATAAAAGTCGGTGGTGACTCTTGCTTACTGCGACATTTGAGAATACAAAATGCAAACCAGTAAAAACAGTCGGTTCTGCCACCGTATCACACTAAGCAAATCCCCATTTGTAATTTGTACACCCCCTCCCACAAGCATTGTAATAGTGTAGTAATTTTAAATTCCGCAATTTATCGCTTTATATACAAATGCTAGTAATTAGGGTTTGTATGGAAAAACTAAAACCAATCAATTAGAAAACCCTAATCAAAGACAAAACCAAGTATGAAAAACAATACACTTGCACACAAGCACCCCTAGGGTAAATCCACTTGGTTGCCTTATAAATGGCCATGTTACGCGTGTGAGGTATCTTAGCAAAAACAAGCAAAATACAAGATCGTAGTCCATCAATGACGCTATCTATGTTGCCTTTCAAATTATCTTAGTCCCTAAAGAGAATACTAGGATATCTTGCAACATTGCTAATCATGGTTATACGATGACCCACACCCGTCCCGTTTACATCCAAAGATAGGGTTACTTACCAAATCAATGGTAAGATAACAATGTAAAAAGAAAGAGGAAATGAACATGAAAAACTTTTGAGTAGGTAGAATGCTCCTAATTACTTGCTCCATTTCAAAACAAAACATCCTTGCTATTTTCAAAACAAATACCAACATTTTCAAAAACATCTTTCAAACTTGAAAACATTTTCAAAAGATCAAACATCTTTGTATACATTCTTACGAACGAGAATCATTACAAAGTTTACATAAACGATGGCCCCTTTTAAAAATACTTTCACACACCATACAAAGCACATTTTCAAACAAAAGCAGGTGATCTAGAAAGCAACTAAGAGCTCGTAGATAACTACAGATGAAAAGAGTGTTAATACCTTCCCTTTTCATAATCTATCCCCCGAACTCAGAAAATATCTATAAAGGTCTTTCCTGTTCTTTTCAGCCTTTCTTTATTGGATAAAAGAAAAGTCGATAGCGACTCTTGCTATCCGTAACATTTGTGATCAAACGCAAAACAACCAATTCAGTTCTCCCACCGAGGTACAGAACTGGCGACTCTGCTGGGGAAAATTCTAAAAGTGGGGTTACCTTAGGGTTAGATCATATTTACTTGCTTTCATTGTTTGACTTGTATGCTTTACATTATGGTTCTTTGTTTGGGTTTGAATCCTCTACCCGAATTTGGGATACCTTATAGGTAAGTAGCAATACGTTATGGAAATTGTGCAGGGTATACCGAAATGGTCTAAGCAATAGCTACGTTAGTGAGACATATTTGTGGGTACCGGTAGCCCTTGAGTTAATCAAGGAGAATACAGGGCCGCTGAGTGATGTCATAAAGCACTAATGAACTTTTAGAACCTTTACTTGACCAACTTGGCCTTCAGGACGTAGTGAGATGACCGGCATTGGTTCAGTCCGAAGTTGGTAGATACTCGATACTACACTCATTAAGGTTTGGTTTTTTGGATATTTCGGTCGCCATTAAAGAGGCTTGTGCTGAAACAATGACCAAGGAAACAAACCAGTGATATTGAGCTCCTTAGAACCCGGTTATTATTGCTAGGACAAGTTTGAGCCAACTAAACTTCAAGAGGGTACTTACCTATAAAACTCCATGCAAGCCTAAACCTAAGGACTTGTTTGCTTTGTTTGTATATATTTACTTGTACATAACATCATAAACATCATAACATCATACTCATATTCACTAACCATTTCAAGGATTTTTGGGATTTATCTTTATTCAGTTTTGTAGGACATGGATTATATTCGCAGAAAAACCATTCAAGTCAACCTCGTAAGGATCCCTCCTCAACTCAAAGAGTTAACATCAAGGATTCCTAAAAATTCTCCATTTACCGAAAGACATGGTCACCTAATAATCTTGGTCACCTCCAACACTGATGAAGACATGATGAAGGTTCTCTTTTAGTTCTTTGATCCTCTACACCATTGCTTCACATTTCCCAATTACCAACTTGTGCCAACTTTGGAAGAATTCTCCCGACTCTTGAGGATTCCCATTCTCAATAAACTACCTTTCAACGGTACAGAAAGAGATCCAAAGCCATAAGAGATTGCTCAAGCTCTACATTTACAACCATCTGATATCACAACTAATTGGGAAACAAGGAGTGGTGTCAAAGGTTTCCTAGCAAAGTTCTTGTTTGAGAAATCCCAAAACTGTTGGAACTCTTTGGATTTGCAAGCCTTTGAGGAAATTGTGGCTCTCCTCATCTATGGGATGGTTTTGTTTCCAAACCCTGATCAACTCATAAATGTGAACGCCGTCAAAATCTTCATGTCCCGCAACCCAGTGCCTACTCTGTTAGGGGACATCCTACATTCCTTTCAAACTTGCACTATGAGGAAAAGAGGTATACTTATGTGTTGTACTCCTCTTTTGGCAAGATGGTTTATTTTTCATCTTCCCCAATATGTATTGAAGAACGAGCAAGGTTCAAGGTGGTCACAAAGGTTGACGATGCTCAAACATTTAGACATCCATTGGTGTTCCCGATCTATAGAGAATGTTATCATCTTCGACCGTTGTGGAGAATTACCTAATGTCCCTTTACTTGTAATTAGGGGAGGTATCACCTATAACCCCTGCTTAGCCTTAAGACAGTTTGGTTATGCCCGAAGGGATGGCCCACATGAGATGCTCATTCAAAGTTTGGTATTTGACAACGAGAACGACGATCAAGGTCATCACCATAGATTTATCCGAGCTTGGAGGATGTTGAACAAGGTAGATAGCAAGACATTGGGGTATAAGAAATCTATCCCTCTTGAGCCTTACCTCAAATGGGTACGAGCTCACGCTCAAAGTCTTATGATGCCTTATCCTTCCATTCTCCCGGTAATCATTGAGCCTGTTATGGAAGGAGATGTTCCATACACTATCCTGCATCCTGACATGCCCACCTCTCTTGAAGACTTACAAAGAGATTGGATACAACTTAAGGGGGAGCGAGACACCTTCGAGGCCCAGTTCTATGCCAGCGAGAAGAAGAATTTGGAGCTCACCAAGCAACTTCATGAGGAGCGGACTCTAAACGCCTACATCACACCAAAGAGGATGCGCACAACATTTTTATCTTAGAGTTTTTATTTCTGTGTAAGCCTAAAGAGGCATTGATGTAATCAAGCTTTAATTTATTAATATAACGTGTGTTTCCTTTTTTTTTGTCTAAAACAAATTTAAATCTTTAAAATCCTTGAAATCATTGCATATGCATCTACCATTCATCATAACATAAGCAGGTTTCTTGTAACAAGTCTCCTAATCTTTCTACTGTTTATTTCAGTAAGATGGATCTCGAGCAGACGGTGAAGGACCTCCAAGCACAAAATGCTCAGTTTCAACAGATGTTCTTAACTCTAACCAAAGGACAAGAAGAGTTGAAGACCTTGCTGGTTGAAGAGAAAAAGAAGAAAACAAAGAAAATAATCGGAGTTCTAAATATGGGAAGAAGATTCCAAGGACAAGCAAGAAGGACCCTAGACTTTACAACGTCATCTGTTGAGAAAGACAATCAAGATGGGAAAGGCAAGGAAGTAGTTGCCCAGCCAGATTCAGAAGAGGAAGAGGAGGAAGAAGATTATTCTGAAGAACAATATCCTCTGGCTGATGACAAGTATAAGCATCTGGAAGAACGGTTAAGCGCAATGGAAATTCAAAAAGTGCCTGGACTGGACTTTGAGGAGTTAGGTTTAGTATCTGGGATTGTCATTCCTCCAAAATTCAAGGCACAGGTGTTCGCAAAATACGACGAAGTTTCATGTCCCAAAATGCATCTCTGGTCCTACGTGAGGAAAATACATCCTCACACTGCTGACAAGGATTTATGGGTACACTTCTTTCAAGACAGCTTGTCTGGAACTCAACTTGATTAGTTTTATCAGCTGGAAAGAGCCCATGTTCCTAATTGGGAAGATCTTTATGTTGCCTTTTATAAACAATACCAATACAACACGGACCTTGCTCCCACCTGTACTCAACTCCAGAGTATGGCCATGGATTCAAGTGAAGGCTTCAAAGACTACGCTAAAAAATGGAGGGACTTAGCAGGAAGAATCCAGCCTCCCCTATCTGAAAGAGAGTTAGTAGACATGTTTTTGGGCACCCTGTCCGGTCCTTTATTTAATCACTTAATTGGGAGTTCCTCGGCAAGTTTTACCGAATTGATATTGACCGGAGAAAGAGTGGAAGCCAGGATAAATAATGGAAATATTCAAAAGGACGCATCCTCTGCTGCTATAAGGAAACCGTTTATTGTAAAAAAAGAAGGTGTTGCTGCATATCCTCAGAGAAATCAAGATAGGACTGAACGCCGTCTAATGGTGGGGGTTGTCATGATTCCTAAACCTGCACCTGCTCAGCAAAGAAGCAACCAACCAAGAATAGAAAGACCAGTCATACAGTTCACCCGAATTAACATGACACTATCTCAAGTATTGCCATATTTGTTAAGATCCAATCTAGTGACTTTGAAAGAAGCTCCAAAGAATCCTAACACAACCTCTCTTAATTATCATCCTAATGACACTAACAACTGTTGGGATCTGAAAAACAAAGTACAAGACCTTCTTGAAGCCAAAGAGATTGAATTCGATGCGCCAGAAATTCCCAATGTTATCACTGCCCCTATGCCCAAGCACGGCCGTGATGTCAACACCGTTGAGGAAGATATGTTTTTACTTTGGTTGATGAACTTGTGATCCCACTCCTGACTATCAAAAAGAACTTGTTGAATGTCGGTGTATTCCCAAGATGTGATAAAAGCTGTCATTTATGTTTATCCTTACAAACCAGCTGCCATTTGTTAAAAGAAGGCGTTCAATGCCTAATAGATGACAAGGAGATTTTGTTCGAGAAGACTTCTATTCCAACTGTTTCTTATAAAGATGTTTCCATGGTGACCATTTCTGCCAATTCTTCCAGGGTCTCCACCAAAAGACCCGTTAGAATTACATCAGTTCCTAAAGTAGCTTCGTTGATAATTACAATTCCTGGACCAATCCCGTATTCATCAGACAAAATCGTCCCATGGAATTATGGAGGTGATTTCTACTATCATGGTATCAAGCAAGATTAGCAAGCTGCTGAAAATTCAAGTTCTGAGAATGTTGACTCCGATATCAGTAACATTGCAGGGACTAGCAAGCTAACCCGAAGTGGAAGGGTATTCTCTCCAGAAATTGCTCCCCCAAAAGCTATTTCTGGACCTGTAATCATTCATGTTGTTGTTTCTCCTCCAAAGGCTATTCCCAGTCCTGCAATCATCTCTGCTAATACTCCTGTTGACAAAACTGTTGCAGTCCCTGTTATCACTCCTACTGACATTCCTACTGCCGAGTCAATTGAGGCTCGAGGCAAAGGTATTTTGGTTGAGCCTGTCCGGACAAAGGAATAATCAGTAGCTATCCCTGAGACCTCCCGAAAAGAGATGGAGGAAATTCTAAAGATTATAAAAAGAAGCTACTACAACATAGTCGAACAACTGGGGCAAACTCCATCAAAAATTTCCATGTTGGCTTTACTATTATGTTTCGAGGCTCATGCAAAGGCCTTGGTAAAATTCCTTAAAACTGCCCATGTACCCCAAGAAACATCTGCCAATCAGTTCCAAGACTCTGTAGCCATCTTGACCATAGATAATGGTTTAGGTTTTTCGGATGCTGATTTAACGCCAAGGGGGAGGAAGCATAACGAGGTATTACATGTCTCAATTGAATGCAGGGGCACGACTTTGGATCATGTCTTGGTTGACACTGGTTCGTCTCTGAATATGTTGCCTAAAAAGGCTCTTGATAGGCTTTACTGTGAAGGATTGACCTTGAAACCTAGCAACATAGTAGTGAGGGCCTTCGACGGCTCAAAAAGGATGGTGCATGGGGAAGTGGACATCCCCATAAAAGTTGGAACCCAAACATTTGATTCAACTTTTTATGTAATGGATATTCGCCCTTCATATTCCTGCTTATTAGGCCGATCATGGATTCACAATGCTGGTGTCGTTACCTCTACGTTGCATCAAATGCTGAAATATCCAACTCAGGGGAAAATCATCATCGTTCATGGAGAAGAAGAGTATATGGTCAGTCATCTAAATTCCTTTAGATATGTGGAATTAGATGGTGAATTTATTGAAACTCCATTCCATCACTTTGAAGAAGTCCAACAAACTGTGGCAGTAACCAAGGTTGTCTCACAAGTCCTAAAGATTACAAGGCCTTCGCTCAAGATGTCGTCTTTGAAAGATGCCAAAGAAATGATCGAAGAAGATGGGTGCATTATTTGGGGCCAACTCCCAGATATCCCATACAAATCTGATAAATTTGGTTTGGGTTTCACTTCAGGAGCCCAGAAAGCTGTACGTCGTGCTCGTGCCGGAGGACCACCCTTGAAGATTTGCAACCGCGAAGTCAACACAGTGGAGGATGATGAAGACAGCTATAACCTGGAGGATTGGATTTTCCCAACTGTCTGTGGAGGGCTCTGTAATATTAAACAATTCAGACTCTTAAAACCTTGTGTCTTACCCGAGGCACAATGGTCCGTTCGTAAGGGTTATTATCTCATTTCCATATGAAATCAATGAATCATGGACGTTTTTGCATACAAAAATTTGTGCTCATTGTTTTTCTTTTTACATTTTTCATTTTTTTCAAAGATAGCTATACTCTTACACACACTCACATTCAAAATGCAGATCTACATCCATTCGGGATCCCATGGGTAACAATTCTACTATGTCCTTTTGTGACTCTGAAAATCTAGTCTACTAAGCTGACGACGAAGGTGAGGAAGATTGTGAATTGCCAGGGGAACTCGCCAGGTTACTACAACAAGAACAGAGGACCATACAGCCCCACGAAGAACCAGTGGACACAATTAACCTAGGTACCGAAGAAGACAAGAGAGAAGTCAAGGTGGGTGCCAATCTGGAAACCAGTGTCAAAGAGCACCTGATTCAGTTGCTACATGATTATGTTGAGGTCTTTGCCTGATCGTAAGAAGACATGCCAGGACTTGATGCATACATCGTGGTACATCGTCTACCAACAAAAGAAGACTTCCCACCGGTAAAACAAAAGATTTGTCGCATGCGACCAGACATGTCAGAGAAGATCAAGGCGGAAGTCATGAAATAATTCAATTCCATATTCTTGGCTGTCACCTCCTATCCACAATGGGTTGCCAATGTTGTTCCCGTGCCTAAAAAGGACGACAAGGTACGAATGTTCATGGACTACAGAGATTTGAATAGGGCAAGCACTAAGGATGATTTCCCACTTCCCCACATCGATATTTTCATTGACAATACAGCATAACATAAGGTGTTTTCCTTCATGGATGGTTTCTCATGCTACAACCAAATCAAAATGGCGCCTGAGGACATGGAGAAAACAACCTTTGTCACACAATGGGGCATATTCTGCTACAAGGTTATGCCATTTGGGTTGAAGAACGCTGGGGTAACCTATCAGCATGCCATGGTAGCTCTATTTTACAACATGATACATCACGAAATAGAGGTCTATGTGGACGACATGATAGCCAAATCTCAAACAGAAGAAGAGCATCTTGGTCATTTGCAGAAATTATTTGAGAGGCTAAAGAAATACAAACTGAGGTTGAACCCAAATAAATGCACGTTTGGAGTGAGGTCCGGTAAACTCTTAGGCTTTGTCGTCAGCGGTAAAGGTATTGAAGTAGATCCTGCCAAGGTGAAAGCAATACAAGAAATTCCTGCTCCTCGTACTGAGAAGGAAGTCAGAGGATTCTTGGGACGGTTAAAATACATTGCCAAATTCATTTCTCACCCGATAGCTACTTGTGAACCAATCTTCAAATTACTGAAGAAAGATCAAGTAGTCAAATGGAATGATGAGTGCCAAAATGCCTTCGACAAGATCAAAGAATACCTGCAAGAGCCTCCGATTTTGATGCCACCAGTCGTGGGAAGACCCTTGATCATGTATCTAACTGTTTTGGAAAATTCAATGGGGTGTGTGCTGGGGTAACATGACGAGTCTGGCCGAAAAGAGCATGCTATTTATTACCTGAGCAAAAAGTTTACTGACTGTGAAACCATATATTCACTGCTCGAGAAAACTTGTTGCGCTCTGGTATGGGCTGCTCTCTGGCTAAGACAATATATGCTGACCCATACTACCTTATTGATATCTAAAATGGATCCAACAAAATACATCTTCGAGAAACCTGCCCTCTCTGGGAGAATAGCGAGGTGGCAGATGATCCTGACAGAATATGACATCCAGTATACTACACAAAAAGCAATAAAGGGCAGTGTACTAGCCGATCACCTTGCTCACCAAGCTGTGGAGGAATACCAATCCATGAAGTTCGAATTCCCAGATGAAGACATCATGATGGTAAACAAATGTGAAGAATTCAGACCATATGACGGACCTGAACAAGGATCCCGATGGACACTGGTTTTTGATGGGGCGTCCAACGCACTCGATAATGGTATAGGTGTTGTACTCATATCTCCTGAAGGATGTCATACTCCCTTTACGGCAAGACTTTACTTCAATTGTACAAATAATATCGCAGAATATGAAGCATGCATTTTTGGTCTCAAAGCTGCCATAGATTTGGGGATCAAATCCTTAAATGTATTCAGAGATTCAGCTTTGGTCATCAGCCAGATCAAAGGGGAATGGGACACCAAACACCCTAACCTTATCCCCTACAAAGAACACGTGCTGACATTGATCCAACATTTTGAGAAGATTACCTTCGAACATTTCCCGCGAGAGGAAAATCAGCTAGCAGATGCACTAGCCACAATGTCATCCATGTTTAAAATTAAATGGGATAACGAGGCCCCTCAGATCACCATTAAACGAATGGATGAACCAGCTCACTATCACGAGATTAATACTGAAGAAGTAGTGGACCAGCTTTGGTTTCACGAAGTCAAGAGGTATCTCGAGGCTCAAGAATATCCTGAAGGAGCTTCAGTCAATGATAAGAAGTTCTTAAGGAGATTCTCTGCTAAGTTATTCCTTAGTAATAACACTCTCTACAAACGCAACCATGACTCTGTTTTGCTCTGTTGCATAGACAAGGTTGAGGCAGAAAAGATCATGGCTGAGTTACATGAAGGCACTTTTGGCACCCATTCCAGTGGGCATACGATGGTAAAGAAGATCCTACAGGCAGGCTATTACTGGTCTACCATGGAAGTAGATTGCTATCAACACTCTCGAACCTGCCATAAGTGTCAGATCTATGCTGACAAGGTGCACGTACCTATGGTTCCTTTGATGTCTTGACGGCTCCTTGGCCCTTCGCTATGTGGGGCATCGATATGATTGGGGAAATCAAACCAACAACCTCTAATGGACACTGTTTCATCTTAGTGGCCATTGACTATTTTACAAAATGGGTTGAGGCGGCCTCTTTTGCTTCTGTTACTAAGAATGTTGTAGCCTGGTTCATTAAGAAAAATCTCATATGTCGGTACGGTATCTCGGAGAGGATCATCACAGAAAATGGTACGAATCTAAAAAATACTATGCTCATCGCCCTGTGTGAGCAATTCAAGATTCAGCATCACAATTCTTCCGCTTACCAACCAAAGATGAATGGTGTTGTCGAAGCCACAAATAAGAACATTAAAAAGATCATACAGAAAATGACAGTCACATACAAAGATTGGCATAAGATGCTACCATTCTCTCTCTAAGGTTATCGTACCACGACACACACATCAACCGGGGCAACACCCTACTCTCTGGTATACGGCATGGAGGCTGTCTTGCCTATTGAGGTCCAGATTCCCTCTCTGAGAATTATGAAGGATGCCAGGTTGAATGAAGATCATTGGATCCAAACTCAAATTGATCAACTGAACTTGATTGATGAGAAAAGACTTACTGTTGTTTGTCATGGTCAAATGTATCAAAAACGGATGATCAAGGCTTTCAACAAAAAGGTTAGACGCCAAGTGTATTAAGTTGGGGATTTGGTGATCAAACGTATCATACTACCGCAGGGTGATCCCAGGGGAAAATGGACTCCTACATACGAAGGACCATTTGTAATCAAAAGCATATTCTCTGGTGGAGCAATGATCTTGACCACCATGGATGTCGATGACCTGCCGCATCTCGTGAACGCAGACATAGTCAAAAAATACTATGCATAAGAGACCCGCTAGGTTGACATACCTAGGAAAAATAAGGGCATCCCGACGAACCAAAAAGGTTCAGGAAAAAATTAGGGATAAAACAAAAAAATGTGTACACTCGACAAGTTGAAAACCCGAAAGGGCGGCTTGGGAAAAAAAGGGTATCCCGATGGACTGAAAACCCGAAAGGGAGGTCCAGGCAAAAGTTAGGGAATTAAAGTGTATGACTATGTCCCGTTGGATCATCTTACGGACAACCTGCAAACTCGATGGTTCTAATCAATTCAATCAGCTTCGGACAAGGCAACAAATAAATAAGATGCTCAGAAACACGAAGGCTATAGCAGAATGGGAACCCCATGGGATTATTTCACATAGCTGTCTTTTCTTTGTATCAAATTTTCATTTTTTTACGACGGAATCCTCTTACTAGAACGTTTGTCTCATTGTACAAAAATACTTACTCAAAGTCAATACAAAGATATCCCTTTGAAAGTGCAAAACCATCTGTTTTTCTTTACTCTTGTGTTTTGTTTACGAAAATGTCCAATGATTTATTTTTGAACATATGCATTTGAACGTAATTATCATTTACAAATGAACAAAATAGAAAGAAAATCACTAATGGCTTTAAAGAGATAGGGAAATGTCTCTAAGCTATTTCCATAAAATTCCCCGCAGTGTGCAGATTAATTCCCAGCGGAACAAAACTTTCAGTTATCACTCCCCGGTAGAAGTCGCCAAATTTCTCAGGATTCCCCAACAGAATTTTACAAGAAGTACACGACATTTCCCTTACAACAAAGTTTATTTCTCTAAGTGGAAATTCATCAACACTTCAAAACATGAAGACTTACACTCCGTATCCTCAGCAGCAGTCGGGGATTTATTTTCCCCAATCTAACAAGCATTGCAGCAGATTAGCTCACATACGCATACATCGCATCCATATATCATAAACATCGATAACACAAATGCATGTATCATAATCTCATTATACCATGCATTTCATACAACATGACATTGCATATTAGCTAACATTTTACCCTTTTCAGGATAAGGTTAATCAATAGCTACCATTAACAATGTTCAAAGGCTTTTCAGATACAGTGCAGATACGCTCCAGACACGGATGCCATCCTGATACTCATTCAGATTCAATTCTCAGATACAGTTTACATATGCTCCAGACACGGATGCCATCCTGATACTCATTCAGATTCAACTTTCAGATACAGTTCAGATATGCTCCAGATACTTATGCCATCATGATACTCATTCATATTCAACTCTCAGATACAGTTCAGATACACTCCAGACACGGATGCCATCCTGATACTCATTCAGATTGAGTTTTCAGATACAATTCAGATACGCTCTAGATACGGATGCCATCCTGATACTAACTCAGATTCAACTTTCAGATACAGTTCAGATATGCTCTAGACACGGATGCCATCTTGATACTCATTCAGATACAGTTCAGATACGCTCCAGATACCGATGCCATCCTGATACAAATTTAGATTCAGTTTTCAGATACAGTTCAGATACACTCCAGATACGGATGCCATCCTGATACTCATTCGGATTCAGCTCTCAGATACAGTTCAGATACGCTTTGGACACGAATGCCATCCTGATACTCATTCAGATTCGGCTCCCAGGAATCATTTTTGAATGGAATCTTTAAGCCCATTCCCTATAGCATCAACCATCACATCACCGAGTGCAAATTTTTGGGCACTCTAATGTCCAATCATCTTCCACCGTCGAGTCATGAATGGCAAAACTCGCCAATCTAACTCTTCGGGATTAAGAAGATTGAATAGGGGAAGTTGTTGTACCCCAAAAGTTTCCCTGTCATTTATGAATAATTTGCTCACTAGATTTCCTTTGGCTCAAGATTGCACTAGGGTTGATCAGCTCAAGACACCTCCATAAACACTGATGACCAAAATTAGGGTTTGAGATTGCACAAGGATATTTGAACTTCCAATTTCCCATGTGACTTTCATAGATCATTATGGACCCTCAAGATTACTCATGTCAAGTTTCAAGCTTTGGATCACACTTTTGCTCAGTCAATTGAGCAGTTGACCTAAAAATCAGCTGTATTGGGGAAAAAGTCAATTATGGCCAACTTACAGTCAAAATTCATAATTTTTTATTCACATCAACATTTTAAACTCATATGTATCATTTTATCAAGTTTGGACCACAATTCCTCAAGAAATTTGATCAAATCTTCAAAAGGGCAAAATGGTCAAAATTAGGGTTTTGACTAGGAAAGGATAATTTCTGATTTTTGACCTAGAAAATGATCAATTGGTTTAAGGCATGATCTCAAGATTCCAATTGCATAATTTTGACCTAATGACATGGCTCAAGACATTGCTCAACTCCAATGGATTGACAGATGAATTTTCAGTCAATTGATCAAAAGTCAACTGTATATTAAAAAGTCAAACTTTAACGTTTTGGTCAAAATCAAATGTCAAAGATCACAATTCATCAAATTATGTCAAAATATGAAACTTATTCATCAAGAAATCAAAAATTCAAGATTTCATTTTGACCAAACTTCATGGCACTTTTTCATATAGTTCCAATGGGAATTTTTAAAAGTTATTCAAAGAGGGGTTGTAGAGCACATTACAAGCTTTTCAAAACATCGAAGAACTCTTTGAGATCATTTTTGAGTAGGGAGAATCAAAGAGATGAAGTTAGGGTTTTCACACTTGAATTACAAGTCATTTTGTGATGAACAAGATTCAAAATTCAAACTTATGCTGCATAAACTCTACTTTGCAGGCCTCAAACTTGTTAGGTACTTCATAATTAATTCCTTGCACAGCTGTTAGAGGTCTCAATTCAAGCATTTAATGCAAGGCCATGCTTTATATCCATTTTGGGAAGAAAGCGCACATTGCCATTTTGATAAAGTAGCTTTTTGCACAAAACTTGTTCTTGAGCCTTGCAATTGTTTTCTTCTGATGATACAAGTCCCATAACTCAAGATAAGCTTATCTAGACACTTACAATCACTCAGCCCATGCTTGTACTTCCTCTTGAAACTTGTTTTCCCACTTTTCTTGAAAATCAAGTAAGAAAGCCATTAGCTTGTAACTTATACTTCTGACTCTCAAAAGCACTCAAGCTTTTTGCTTATACATACACAAGTTATTTGCCACAAATCCCACGCATGCTTGAGCCCTGAAAACACCAAGAACACATAATCACTAAAAACACCTCAAAACCTGCCATTTCTGAGTTTTGAATCCAATCTCCAAATTTGCTCGTGCGTTTCTTGGCGTTTTACTTTCAAAAGCTTCTAAATAACATACACAAACAATTCCAACACCTGCAACACCACTGTAACACCTTCATCTCCATCCACCATTTTCAAAAACAGCACCTTGCACCTTGACTTCTCCAGAACTCCTTAGGCACTTTCAGCTCAAGCTAAGCATCACATTAGCTTCCTGGGAACTTGAGGAAGCTAATCCAATCATTGGAACTCACTAAAAGTTACTCAAACTCAAAACACGATACCCTCTTACAAGGTGAGTTTTCTGACTTTTGAACTCTTTAAATAAGCATCATTAATGGTTTATTTGTGAATAAGAAATGTAGGTATCATTGTCCTGAAGCTAACCATGTCCATAGTTTTCATTTATGTTGTTTGAGCTTAGAGAATTTTATGATTGAAGTTTTCTGAAATCTTTAGGGTTCAGATTAGGGCCATTAAAATTCATGTTTGTCTTTGATCTATAATTTTATTGCTTTGCATTTCTAAAATTCTGAGGAAATTTGCCACAAGTTTCCTGTTTACATTTTTTATTTTTGTTGAGAATTGAATAAGATACAGAGGTTCAGGATGGGCGTGAGGTTGAAGATGAAGTTGGCCTCAGGAACGTGTTTACCATATATATTTATGGTTTGATATTAATAAACGAATGTATAGCCACCCCAGTGGTAGAAGCGCGCGCCTGTGACTATAGGAACCTGGGTTCGAGCCCTAGTGGTACCCTTTTGGAATTTTTTTCTTCATATTTTTCACATATGCTGACTTTTTTGGCAGCGCTGGGCCTCATCCCCTTGGGCCTTATGTTTTTTCACTTCTGACCCCCCCTTGCTGGCTATTCACACCCTGGCCCATTGTATTTTCTTTTTTATTTTATTTTTTATTTATTTGTTTTCTTGATTATTTTATCTAATACTAAAAAAATCAGAAAAAATATAAAAATATTAGATTTATATTTTGATATAGTTTATTTATTTTTTTACACAAAAATTATTTTATTTAATCATACTTTATTTATTTTACTAATTGGTTTGTAAATTTAATTAAAAAACTAGGGTTTTAGTTATTTTCTTAAAATATATTATTTTAAAATGTAAAAAGACCAAAAATATTTTTTAATACTATAAATTATTTTTAAGACAAAAATACCAAAAATATTCTTCTTATAAACTTAATTTCTTTTTTAATCAATTAATAGATTAGGGTTTTATTTAAATTTTTTCCCTAGTAAATTTAAGTCTACTTTTCACTAATTTAATTAATTATTCTTATTTTTAATTAGGTTAAATCAAAACCCCTTTTTCCCTAAAAAAATCCAAATAAAAGTCCATTTTCTTTCCATTTTACATTCTTGTATTTATTCATTTTGGTACATTATTTATCCAAATTCAATATGGTTGTAATAGATAATTAGGTTTATTATCTAAGCAAATCCCCATTTGTAATTTGTACACCCCCTCCCACGAGCATTGTAATAGTGTAGTAATTTTAAATTTCGCAATTTATCGCTTTATATACAAATGCTAGTAATTAGGGTTTGTATGGAAAAACTAAAACCAATCAATTAGAAAACCCTAATCAAAGACAAAACCAAGCATGAAAAATAATACACTTGCACACAAGAACCCCTAGGGTAAATCCACTTGGTTGCCTTACAAATGGCCATGTTACGCATGTGAGGTATCTTAGCAAAAATAAGCAAAATACAATATCATAGTCCCTCGATGACGCTATCTATGTTGCCTTTTAAATGATCTTAGTCCCTAAAGAGAATGCTAGAATATCTTGCAACATTGCTAATCATGGTTATACGATGACCTACGTCCGTCCCGTTTACATCTAAAGATAGGGTTACTTACCAAATCAATGGTAAGATAACAATGTCAAAAGAAAGAGGAAATGAACATGAAAGACTTTTGAGTAGGTAGAATGCTCCTAATTACTTGCCCCATTTCAAAACAAAAC
The DNA here is from genome assembly GCA_948472305.1 of Vicia faba. Classification (NCBI taxonomy): domain Eukaryota; kingdom Viridiplantae; phylum Streptophyta; class Magnoliopsida; order Fabales; family Fabaceae; genus Vicia; species Vicia faba. Next base: position 712,590,403 of record OX451737.1, read on the forward strand.
ATCCTTGCTATTTTCAAAACAAATACCAACATTTTCAAAAACATCTTTCAAACTTGAAAACATTTTCAAAAGATCAAACATCTTTGTATACATTCTTACGAACGAGAATCATTACAAAGTTTGCCTAAACGATGGCCCCTTTTCAAAATACTTTCACACACCACGTAAAGCACATTTTCAAACAAAAGCAGGTGATCTAGCAAGCAACTAAGAGCCTGTAGATAACTACAGATGAAAATTGTGCTAATACCTTCCATTTTCATAATCTACCCCACAAACTCAGAAAACATCTATAAAGGTCTTTCCTTTTCTTTTCAGCCTTTCCTTATTGGATAAAAGAAAAGTAGGTGGCGACTCTTGCTATCCGCAACATTTGCGATCAAATGCAAAACAACCAAGTAAGTTCTCCCACCGAGTTACAGGTACCCACAAATGTGTCACACTAACGTAGCTATTGCTTAGACCATGTCGGTATACCCCGCACAGTTTCAACAACGTATTGCTACTTATATATAAGGTATTCCAAATCCAGGTAGAGGATTTAAAACAAGCCCAAACAAGGAACCAAAATGTAAAGCATACTAGTTAAACAATAAAAGCAAATAAATGTGATCTAGCCCTAAGGTAACCCCACTTTTAAGATTTTCCCCAGCAGAGTCGCCAGTTCTGTTATTCGGTGGGAGAACTGACTTGGGTGTTTTGCATTTTATCGCAAATTTTGCGGTTAGCAAGAGTCGCCACCGACTTTTCTTTTATCCAAAAAGGAAAGGCTGAAAAGAACAGGGAAGACCTTTGAGATTATTTCTTGAGTTCGGGGGGGGGGGGGGGGGGGTAGATTATGAAAAGGGAAGGTGTTAGCACCCTTTTCATTCATAGTTATTTATGGGCTCTTAGTTGCTTTATATATCACTTGCTTTTGTTTGAAAATGTGCTTTGTGTGGTTTTTGAAAGTATTTTGAAAAGGCGCATTCGTTTAGGCAAACTTTGTAATAGTTCTCGTTCATAAGAACGTATACAAAGTGTTGGGATTTTGAAAATATTTCATGTTTGGAAAATATTTTGAAAGTGTTTTTGAAAGTGTTTGGTGTTTGTTTTAAAAATAAGCAAGGATGTTTGATTTGAAATGAGCAAGCGACTAGGAACAATCTACCTACTCAAAAGTCTTTGTTCATTTCTTCCTTTCTTTTTATCGCTATCTTACCATTGATTTGGTAAGAAGCCTTATATTTGGATGTAAAGGGACGGGCGTGGGTCATCGTATAGTCATGATAGCAATATTGTGAGATATCTTAGCATTTTTCTTTAAGGGACTAAGATCATTTTGAGAGGCAACATTGATAGCGTCATCGAGGGACTATGATCTTGTATTTTTTATTGCTTTTGGCTAAGACATCTCACATGCATAACATGACCATTTTTGTAAGGCAACAATGTGGAATTACCCTAAGGGTGTAAGTGTGCAAGTGTGTTTTATTTACATGCATTATTTATCTTGAATTAGGGTTTGCTACTTGTTGGTTTTAATCTTTCCATACAAACCCTAATTGCTAGCATTTATATAAAGCGATAAATTGCGGAAAGTAAAATTACTATGCTATTACATCATTAGGGGAGGGGGTATACAAATTTACAAATGGGGATTTTGCAAGAAAAATAAACCTAATTATCTATTACAACCATATTGAATATTTTACAAGAATTGAAAATATAATGCAAGAATATAAAAGAAAAAGAAATGATTTTTGTTTGGTTTTTTATAAAAGGGTTTAGTCTTGACCTAATTAAGAAAATGATTAGTTAAAAATAAACAAAATTAAATTTAAACTAATTAAGAAATAAATGAAGTTAAAAAGTATTTTTAGGTTTTTTTGTGAAAAGGTTTTAAATTAATAATAATAATATGAAAATTAATTAATAAAAAAAGGAAACCTAAATTATAAGTTAATTTTAATTTAAAAGAGAATAATATAATAATTAAACCTAATTATATAAATATTAATTATTTAAGAAAAAGAAATTAGTTTGTTAAAAATGTTTTTGTTCTTTTTGTTTTATAAAGCAAATAAATTAAATAAGTGTAAAAATAATAAATAAAATATTTTTGGATTTTTTATTAATAAAAAATAATAATAATAATAATAGTAATAATAAAAAATAATAAAAGGAAACTGAAAATAAAATAAAATAATAAAATAAAATATATAAAAATGAAATAATAAAAAAAGTTGGGCCAGGTGTGCAAAAGCAAGGCATGGGGGTTAGAAGAAGCAAAAAAAATGGAAGGACCAATGTTGAAGGCCCAGCGCTGCTGTTTGGAAACAAAAAAGAGGAAAATGTGAGAAAAATGCACAAAAGGTAGCGCTGAGTGTTGAACCCATGACCTCTAAAACAAACGCGCGCTACCTTTACCACTGGGGTGGCTGTACATCCGGTAACATAAACAAAACAAATAATACATAACACAAGTCTTGCCCTGATTGTAACTTCATCTTCAACCTCCAGCCAGAACATCTGCAACTTCGCCATTTCTCAACAAAAATGAAATATGCAAACATGAAAGTTGCTCCATTTTCCTTATGAATCCAACCATATAAAAATCATAATCTATAAATCAAAGATGAATGAGAATTTTTAAAAGTACCAAATCCTGACCTAATTAGTTTCAGAGATTCAAACCTAAAATTCTCTAAGCTCAAGCAATATAAATGAAATCTATGGACATGTACAGCTTCAGGGCAATGATGTCTACATTTTATCTTCACAAATACAAGCCTAACAATGCCCAAATGAGAAGATCGAAGTTCATAAAATATACCTTAAAACTGGAAATCGTGAAATGAGTTTGAGCTGCTTTCAAGGAGTTGTGATGATCAGGTTAGATTCCTCAAGTTCCCAGGAAGCTAACGCAATGATTAGCTTGAGCAATGGATGAATGGAATGGCTTGGAGAAGTCAATGTGCAGACTCTGTTTTTTGGTTATGGAAGTTGATGTAAATGGTGTTACAGTTATGGAATAAGGATGGGGATAGAATATATTTGATATGTAGGAGCTTTTGGAAGTGAAAGGCCAAGAAATGCACGAGGGAAATGGGAGTTACAAGTTTAAAGTCAGAAACTCTGCAATAATGGTGTTTTTGGGAAATTTCTGGCGTGAGGGAGTTTGAGAGAGTTTCAGGGTGTTAATGCTCGTGTCTTAGCTCACAAATAGTGTCTCTATTTATAAGCAACAAGTTTGGAGGCTTGTCCTTGATCAGAATTCAAAATCACATGTTTAAGCTCAACATGTGATTTTTTGAGAAACCAAGTTTCAAAGTCTTGTGTACTTGCTAATGTAGAGTGGTTATGCTTTAAACACACTTGCTTATGACTTTGTAGATGGAGTGTGATCAGAGGGAACAAGTTAGAGGCTCCAGAATTGACTTTGTGTATAAAGCTTGCTTTACAAGAATGACATTCTTCACTTTCTTCCCGAAATGGCAATGTGAATTGGATAAAGCTTAAACCACTTGGATTATAGCTCAAAAGTTTGTGTAATCCATTAATGATGGATAGATACACAAGTTAGAAGGCCTGCAAAGCAAGATTATGCAGCCTAACAATGAGATTGGATTATGTGTTCATCAAGAAATGACTTGTAATTCAAGAATGAAACCCTAACTTCTTGCCTTCGATTCTCCTTACTTAAATATGATCTCAATGAGTTCTTGGACATTTTGGAAAGATTGTAACATCCTCTACAACCTCTATGTTGGACATTTTTGAAAATTCATCTTGGAACTATGTGAAAAATTGCCATGAAGTTAGGTCAAAATCCTGCCTAAACTAGGGTAAAATTTCACTAAGTTTCCAAGTTTCATGAACATGTCTTCTCAAAATCATAACTTGAAATCCATGCATTTCTAGAAAAATTTGGGTTCTACAATGTTTTAGATCTCATTAGGATCTACAACTTTCATGTTGAAAGTTTCCTTTGAATCATCTTGCACCATGGTGGAAATTTGGCTCAAAGTTATGAAAAAAATGTGAATTTCCAACACTTAGAAAAATTTCTAAGTTTAGAAATTTTGACTTTTCAAAATGAAATCTTGAATTTTTTGATTTCTTGATGAACAAGTTTCATATTTTGACATGCATTGATGAATTATGATCTTTGATACTTGATTTTGATCAAAAAGTCAAAGTTTGACTTTTTAGTGTACAATTGACTTTTCATCAGTTGACTGAAAATCAACTATCAATCAATTGATCTTGAGAGATGTTTTGAGTCATGCCATTAGGTCAAAATGAAGAATTTGAATCCTTGAGATCATTCCTCAAACCAACAAGTCATTTGCTATGTCAAAAATCAGAAATTGCACTTTCTCAGTCAAAACCCTAATTTTGACCATTTTGCCCTTTTGATGATCTGATCAAATTTCTTGTGGAACTATGGTCCAAACTTGATCAAATGACATATATGAGTTCATGATGTTGATATGGATGAAAAATTATGAAGTTTGACTGTAAATTTACCACAGTTGACTTTTCCCCAATATAGTTAATTTTAGGTCAACTAATCAATTGATTAAGCAAAAATGTGATCCAAGACTTGAGACTTGACATGAGCAATCTTGAGGGTCCAAAATGATCCATGAAAGTCATATAGGGCATTTAAAAATCCATTTTCCTTGTGCAAACTCAAACCCTAGTTTTCAATTATTAGTGCTTGAGGAGGTGTCTTGAGCTGATCAAGCCTTGTGCAGTCTTGAATCAAGGGAGATCTTACTTGAGAAATGAGAGGGAAAATTTTGGGGTACAACAGTCTCATATCCCTTTTGCTGCAAGTTTGGCATTTGATTGTACCAATAGTATGGCAGAGTATGAAGCTTGTATCATGGGTCTCGAAGAGGCTATAGATCTCAGAATCAAAATTTTAGATGTATGGCAATTCAGTTTTGGTAATAAATTAGTTTAAAGGAGAATGGGATACTCGTCATGTTGGTTTGATTCCCTATAAATACTATTCTAGAATATTATTACCCTTTTTTAATAAAGTTGAATTTCATCATATTCCTAGAGATGAGAATCAGATGACAGATGCTTTAGCTACTTTGTCTTATATGTATCAAGTAAATACTTGGAACGAATGTGCCTTGTATCACAGTTTGACGTTTGGATAGACTGTCTCATGTGTTTGCAGAAGAGGGAACGTCGGACAAAAACCTTGGTATTATGATATCAAGCATTTTCTCCAGACTCATGAATACCCGGCTGATGCGTCAAACAAAGATAGAAAGACATTGAGAAGGTTGGCATGTAGATTTTTCCTCAATGAAGATGTGCTATACAAAAGAAATTATGACATGGTCTTTCTCAGATGCATGGATAGACACGAAGCAGACATGTTGATGCATGAAATCCATGAAGGTTCCTTTGGTACTTATTCCAATGGACATTCGGTAGTAAAAAAAATGCTTAGGGAAGATTACTATTGGCTAACAATGGAATCTGACTGTTACAAATTTGCAAAGAAATGCCATAAGTTCCAGATTTATGCTGACAAAATTCATGTGCCTCTGACGCTCCTCAATATTATTTCTTCCATCTGGCATTTTTCTATATGGGTCATTGACATGATTGGAATGATTGAATCCAAGGCGTCGAATGGACATCGTTTCATCTTGGTGGAAATTGACTACTTCACCAAATGGGTGGAAGCAAATTCATATGCTAATGTCACTAAGCAGGTGGTAGTACGCTTTATCAAGAACAATCTTATATGTCGGTATGGTGTGCCAAGTAAGATTATCACTGACAATGGCTTGAATCTGAATAACAAGATGATGACAGAACTTTGTGAAGAATTCAAGATTGTATGTCACAATTCATCTCCTTACAGGCCAAAGATGAATGAGGCTGTTGAAGCTGCTAATAAAAACATCAAGAAGATCATCCAGAAAATGGTTGTTACTTATAAAGATTGGCATGAGATGCTCCCTTTTTCTTTTCATGGATATCGTACATCCATCCACACGTCGACAGGAGCAACTCTGTTATCTATTGTGTATGATATGGAAGCAGTGCTCCCCATTGAGGTTGAGATTCCCTCTTTGCGTGTGATAATGGAAACTAAATTGTCAGAGACTGAATGGGTCCAGAACAGGTTTGACCAATTGAACTTAATTGAAGAAAAAACAATGATGGCCTTGTGTCATGGTCAGTTATACCAGAAGAGAATGAAGAAAGCTTTTGATAAGAAGTTCAAACCTCGGGAATTCAGAGAAGGCGACCTCGTGCTTAGAAAAATCATGTCTTTTAACACTAATTCTAGGGCCAAGTGGATTCCCAATTTTGAAGGTCCATATGTTGTCAATAAAGCCTTCTCTGGTGGTGCACTGATTCTTGAAACTATGGATAGCGAGGAGTTCCCACGTCCTATGAATGCGGATGCAATCAAGAAACACTTTACCTATAGAAATAAAAGAACAGCTCGCTAAGTTGAAAACCTGAAAGGGCGACTTAGGAAAAAAAACCATCTCAGTAGGCTGAAAACCTGAAAGGGAGGTCTAGGCAAAAATAAGAGACACAAACAGAATAAATTTTCCCGCTAGGTTAAAAACCCACAAGGGAAACCTAGGCAAAAGTTAGGGATTTCTTGGCAAGTAACTGCGTCAGACAAGACTTGATCCTTGAAGCAACAATCTTCTAGGATCCTCACCACACTTCAACAAAAGCCACTGCTCAAGAATTCAAAGTTGTTAGGGAGAATAGTGGTCATTGTATTTCAATGTATCTTTTCCAATATATTATCATTTTCCAAACTTTGTAATCATCTATGGGGTCTCGCCATTCGCAGACTGCCATTCTATTAATAAAGTTTAAGCTTTTATCCAATTCTTTATAATTTTTATTTTATTTTGTTTGCAAAGATTTCATTTATTATTGATAGTAATTCTCAAAAAAAAAAGATTTAACAATAAAATTGTTTTTAAAAAGAATTTACAAATTACTTTTTACTTTAGATTTTGTGATTCAAGGAAAACAAAAAAATAATGATTCTGTGGATGGACGACCTCTGAAATTTTGGAAATTAATATTCCCCAGGAAAGTTCTCCCAGACCACTCTTGCTGATATGCACAGGATCTCTTTATGTTTCTTAAATAGTTGAAAATGATAACAATTAATGTATGGTGCCGTGTTGGGTTTGTAATCCCATTTTACCCAATCAAGTCTTGATTAAGCTCTTCTCCAGGTTGATTATTTTGATTTCGGGTTTGCATGGTTTGAAGCCTCTATCCCAGATCCCCCAGTAAGGTCTTCGCTCATATGACAAAATTCCCTTCTCCCTTTGTGTGTTGAGGTAGAATAATTTTCAAAACATCGCCCTTTGCAGTGATGGCATTATTGTTGTTGTTTGTTTCCAAGGAAACTAGACAAGGGCAGTATCTTTTCTAAGAAGTGTTGAAACAATTTTCAACTTTTTGGGTTTTCTCATGCCAAGTGCTGGGTTTGATTTAAAATCCTCATAATTTTGATTTCTTGATGTATTGTTTGACTTCTTAAATCCCCAAGTAAAGTTGAGATGACGTTTCTCTCTGAAAGTTGTATCCCCATGTGGTTTCATAATTTCTCCCCAGGGAAGTTTGTGTAATCATCACTCTTGGTATTGAAGAATGTATTTTGGGCTCCCTTTGACGATATGGTATTGTCCTCCTCAATGAAGTCAGCACGAGATCCTCAGTTGATATCTCGACGATATGGTTTTCATTAGAGAAGTCAGTACTATAATCTCCAGTGGAAATCTAGACGTTGAAACATTATTTTTCCCATTGAAGTCTGTGTGATATTCCTCGGTGAAGCCTAGAGGAGGATGTTATATCCTTGTATCTGTTTTGATTTACTATTTTGACTTGATTATTTTCAGATTATATTTCTTCCCAGAGGAGTTAAGCCATGAAATAGGAATTTGTTTTCTCGGTTGGTGCTTACTTTCTTATAAAATTTTCATCCTGGATGTGATTTAGCCGAGTGTTGACTCTACCCAAGCTAGTTTTGTCTGGTTATTCCTAGTGTTGTGTGTCTGTGTTGTCAGTATATACATGATAACATTCATACATTCATACATACAACCTGTATAGCTGAATTTAAAATTCATCGCTCATCTGCATTTATTAATTTTTTGTTGGCATATTACCCTATTTTGCAGAGTTATGTTATCCTCTCTCCAGTAGAGTGTCAACCTTAAGCAGAAAGTGTATATTCTTTCAATTTCCCCACTGAGTTATCCCTCGTGGAAGAATTATACTTTAGCTCTCTTATTCGGCTCATTATCTGGTTAGATCGGTGGTCCCCCTTTGAGTTTGTTTCTCATTAGGTGCTATCTTGGTTGACTTTTTTGCTCCAGTTTATTTCTGGTTTGGATATGTGGTTCCTGGCAACATTATTATTATGTTTTATGCAGACTTTAAGCCATGGTTTGAGAATGTTCACTTATTTTGCACGAGAAGACTTTATCTCCTCAGCAGGACTCTGTTGGCATATCCCCAGAGAAGCCAAGATTCATTTCCCAACAACATTATTGTATTTCCTTCTCATAGCAGCAAGTAACGGTCTCTTTATTTGAGCAACCTGTCCTTCCCCAGTAATTCTGTTAGTTCCCCGAGAAGATTCATTTGTGACTTCGATGAATGGTAGTCACATCATTATGGGAGATAGTTTGTTGTTGAGATTTATACTCTGATGAATGGTAGTCTCGTCATTATGGGAGATAGTTTGTTGTTGAGATTTTGGTACTCCAATGAATGATAGTCTCGTCATTATGGGAGATAGTTTGTTGTTGAGATTTGTACTCTGATTAATGGTAGTCTCGTCATTATGGGAGATAGTTTGTTATTGATATTTGGTACTCCAATGAATGGTAGTCTCGTCATTATGGGAGATAGTTCATTGTTGAGATTTGTTACTCCAATGGATGGTAGTCTCGTCATTATGGGAGATAGTTCGCTTTTGAGATTTGTACTCCGATAAATGGTAGTCTCGTCATTATGGGAGATAGTTTGTTGTTGAGATTTGGTACTCTGATGAATGGTAGTCTTGTCATTATGGGAGATAGTTCGTTGTTGAGATTTGTACTCTGATGAATGGTAGTCTTGTCATTATGGGAGATAGTTTGTTATTGAGATTTGGTACACCGAAGAATGGTAGTCTCATCATTATGGGAGATAGTTCGTTGTTGAGATTTTTTACTCCTATGAATGGTAGTCTCGTTGTAATACGGTGGGAGAACTAACTTGGTTGTTTTGTACTTTATCACAATTGTTGCGGATAGCAAAAGTCGCCACCAACTTTTCTTTTATCCAATAAGGGAAGGGTGAAAAGAACAGGAAAGACCTTTCAGATGTTTTCTTGAGTTCGGGGGGTAGGTTATGAAAAGGTAAGGTGTTAGCACCTTTTTCATCCATAGTTATCTATGGGCTCTTAGTTGCTTGCTAGATCACTTGAAAATTGCTTTGTTTGAAATGTGTTTGTGGTGGGTTTTGAAAGTATTTATGAAAAGCGCCTTCGTTTAGGAAAACTTTGTAATGATTCTCGTCTCTATAAGAATGCATACAAAATGTTGGACTTTTGAAAATATTTCATGTTTTGAAAGTGTTTGGTGTGTTTAAAAAAAAGATGTTTGTTTTTTGAAGATGGATTGTGAGCAAGCAACTAAGAATGTTCTACCTACTCAAAAGTCTTTTGTACATTTCTCTCTTCCTTTGATATTGTTATCTCACTATTGATTGGTAAGTAACCCTATATTTGGATGTAAAGGGATGGGCATGGGTTATTGTATAGTCATGGATAGCAATGTTGTGAGATATCTTAGCATTTCTCTTAATGGACTAAGATCATTTGTAAGGCAACATGTGTAGCGTCATCGAGGGACTATGATCTTGTATTTTGATTTTTTTTTTTGGCTAAGATGTCTCACATGCATAACATGACCATTTTTCTCAAGGCAATAAAGTGGAGTTAAACCTAGAGGTGCCAATATGCAAGTGTTTTGATTTCATACATTGTTTTGTCTTGAATTAGGGTTTTCTAGTGTTGATTTTATCTTTCCATACAAACCCTAATTTACTAGCATTTATATGAAAGCGATAAATTGCGAAAAGTAAATATCCTACGCTATTACATCATTTGGGAATGAGGTATACATGTTTACAAATGGGGACTGCAAGAATTTAAATTCTAATTACCTATTACAACCATATTGAATATTTACAAGAATTAAACGTACAAGAATGAATGAACGTAAAAGGATATAAATGGATAAGGAATAAATTTTATTTGGATTTTTATTAAGAAAAATAATTTTGACCTAATTAATTTAAAAGAAAATAATTAACTAAAATAAGAAAATTAAAATTAAGTTAATAAAAGAGATTTATTCATTAAAGAGAATAAGTTGTTTAGGGTTTTGTTTTGTGAAAAAAAGTTCTAATAATTATTTAATTAAAATTAAAAAAAAACCTAAGTTCTAAATTAATCTTAATTAAAAGATAATAAATTACGTAAATCTAATTACTAATTTATTTAAGAAAAGAATTAAATTTATTTTAAGAAAATATTTTTAATGTGTAAAAATAATAATAAAAAATCATACATTCTAATTAATTTACAAATTAATTATCAAAGATGAAATAAAAGGTGATTAAAATGAATTTATTTTTATGTCAAAATTAATTTAATTAAATAAAAGCCTAAATCTATTTTTTTTAATGATTTTATGATTTTTTTAGTATTAAATAAAAATATAAAAAAAAACAAATAAAATAAAAAATGAGAAAAAAGAAAATAAAATGGGCCAGTACTGCAAAAGTAAAGTGGGGGTGAGAAATTAGCAAAATTCCAGGCCCAATACAATGAGCCCAACGCTTATTTTTGTATCAAATGTGGGAGGCCCTGCGAAGGTGTATCAAGGGGATGTGTGCTGGAGCATTGGATTTGCTTTGCATGATGATCAGATGGCTGAGAGGAGAAGTGTACCACGCGTACTTTGGACTTAGCTTGCACTGGATCTGAAATAGAAAATATGAAAAAAACAAAAGGGTACCACTGAGGCTCGAACCCAGGTCCCTATAGTCATATGCGTGTGCTCTTACCACTGGGGTGGCTATACATTTGTTTATTAATACAAAACCATAAATATATATTTGAAACATGTTCCTAGGCCTGTATCATCTTCAACCTCGCGCCAGACCTTCAACATGATTTTTTTTTGAAATTGCTATCTCTCTTATTTCTCAACCATTTAAAAAGTATAAACATGAAAGTTGTTGTAAATTTCATCACGAATCCAACCATATAAATAACTTAAGCTAACACTCAAAGATGAATACAAATTTTAAATGGTACCAAATTCTGACCTAATTTTTTCCAGAGATTCAAACTTAAAATTCTCTAAGCTCAAGCAATATAAATGAAAACTATGGACATGGTTAGATTCAGGGAAATGATATCTACATTTTTCATTCACAAATTAATTATTAATGATGCTTGTATGAGGAGTTCAAAGTTGAGAAAATTTACCTCAAAATCGGAAATTGTGTAGGGAGTTTGAGCAACTTTCAAGGAATTGTGATTATCAGGTTAGCTTCTTCAAGTCTCCAGGAAGCTAATGCAATGCTTAGCTTAAGCTATGGATGGCTGGAATGGTCTGGAGAAGTCAAGATGCAATGCCCTGTTTTTGAAAATGGAGGTTAGTGAAGATGGTGTTACAGTTTGAAAACAGGGGTTAGGATAGCTTTTATATGTGTATTAGAAGCTTTGTGGATGGTTTGGCCAAGAAACGCACGAGGGGATTTGGAGATTGGATTTAAAAATAAGAAATGACAATTTTTTGTGCTTGTGTTGCAATTTTTAGTTTTGGGGAGTTTGAGGGAGTTTTTAGGGCTTGTAAAATCGCGTCTTAGCTCATAAATAGTGTCTTTATTTATAAGCAAAAGGTTTGGAGTGCTTAAGTTGACCTGAATTCAAAATCCATGTTTAAACTCAACATGTGATTTTCTTGACAAAATAAGTTTCCATGCCTTGTACTTTTGTTCATGGAGTTGTTAACCACTTTAAACACAATGCCTCTGACTTTGTAGATGGAGTGCAATTAGAGCAAACAATTTAGGAGCTCAAGAAGCTGACTTTGTGCATAAAGCTTGCTTTACAAGAATGGATATGTTACTTTCTTCCCAAAATGGCAAATTGATTTGGATAAAGCTTGAATCAATTGGATAATGTCTCAACCAGTTGTGTAAGCCATTAATTATGGAGTGAAACACAAGTTTAAGGCCTGTAAAGCAAATATTATGCAGCATGGGCTTGAGATTTGAGTTCTTGCATATCACAAAATGACCTATAATTCAAGAATGAAACCCTTACTTTATCTCTTCGATTCTCTTAGCTCAAGTATGATCTTAATGAGTTCTTATACATTTTGGAAAGCTCGTAACATCCACTACAAGCTTCTTGTTGGAAATTTTTTTAAATTAAATTTGGAACTAGGTGAAAAGTTGCCATGAATTAGGTCAAAAATCTGCCTAACTAGGGCAAAATTTTACTAAGTGTTTTTAGTTTCATGAACATGTCTTTATGAATTAATAACTTGAGATCCAAGAATTTATAGAAAAATTCCTGCCATACAATATTTTAGATCTCATTGAGATCTACAACTTTCATATTGGAAGTTTTCTTTGAATCATCTTGCATCATGGTGAAAATTTGGCACAAAGTTATGAAAAAAGTAAATTTTCCAACACTTAGAAAAATTTCCAAGTCTTGGAAATTTTGACTTTTCAAAATGAAATTTGACTTTTTGATTTCTTGATGAACAAACTTAATATTTTAACATTTCTTGATGAAATATAATTTTTGAAACTTGATTTTGATCAAAAAGTCAAAGTTTAACTTTTCAGTGTATCAGTTGACTTTCTATCAGTTGACTGAATTTCAACTATCAATCAATTGATATTTGGAAGTGTTTTGAACCATACCATTAGGTTAAAATGATACATTTGAATCCTTTATATCAAGTCTCAAACCAAAAGTCATGTATTTGGTAAACAATCAAAATTAAGCCTTTTTAGTCAAAACCCTAATTTTGACCATTTTGCCCTTTTGGTGATCTGATCAAATTTCTTGAGGAGTTATGATCCAAACTTGATCAATTGACATATATGAGTTCAAAATGTTGATATGGATAAAAAATTAGGAAATTTGACTGTAAATTGACCATAGTTGACTTTTTCCCCAATATAGTTAATTTTAGGTCAACTGATCAATTGACTGAGCAAAAATGTGATCCAAAGCTTGAAACTTGACATGAGAAATCTTGGGAGTCCAAAATGATCCATGAAAGTCATATGAAGAATTAAAAGTTCAATTATCCTTGTACAAACTCAAACCCTAATTTTGAGTCATCAGTGCTCGAGGAAGTGTCATGAGTTGATCAAACCTTGTGCAGTCTTGAATTAATGGAGATCTTGTGAAAAACTCTTGAGAAATTGAGAGGGAAAATTTTGGGGTACAACATATGCCCATGTTCAATCTTCTTAAACCTGGAGAGTTAGATTGAGGGGTCCTCCATTCGTGACTTGAAGGTGAAAGATGATTGAACACTAGAGTGTCCAGAAATTTGCACTCGATGATGTATTGATTCAGGAATGGGCTTATAGATGCCATTTGGAGAGATGATTGGTAGAAACTGGGAGAAATATCATCATAAACTTTAGCGATTCGTGATGAAAACTAGGTGTCTTGTCTGTCTTTGACTGGAAGAATCAATTCTGATCCAGAAGAGGTCTTTGGATTAATGACTTTTTCTGCAAGGAACAAAAGGACTTAGCCGTATGCGAATGTAAGCATGGTCTAATGATATTTCTCAAAATAAATGAGAGTTATATTGTATGTATATGTTATGTATGTTACATGATGTATGAATGTGACACGTTGTCGAAGCGTATCCTTGACAGTTACTGGGAAGCTTTGAGAAGTTAAATATCGGACTACTGTTGGGGATGAAGACTATGTAAATCTTCAGACTTTGTTAAAAATTCTTCCGCTAGGGATTCTTGCTTTGTTGAGAAGAAACTCCGCTAAGGAATATTAACTTTGCTTGAGAAGACTATGTGGAGAGTGTTGATTTCTGATTGGGAACCAAAATTCAGGAGTTTTAGTTGTCCATTGTCTGGTGGGGAATTATCTCTTGAGAGTTAGCTGTTATCTGGTCGGATTCCAGGCTTCACAACAACTTGCTAGGGATAAAAAGTTAACTTTTATCTGGTCGAATTCCAGGCTTTGCAGCAACTCGCAGGGATAGTGGAAAACTCTACTAGGGAAGAGGAGTTTTATTAGTGATCTATAAGAATTAAACTGTTATCTGGTCGGGTCTAAGTTTCAGCAACTCGAACTTTTAACTGGTCAGGTCCAGGATTTATAGTAGATGTAGAAGTTAAGTTACTATCTGGTCGGGTCCAGGCTCTAGCCACTTGAAATTGAGGTTTACTGTTATCCGGTCGGGTCCAGTCTTCAGTAATTTGAACTTGAGATCAATTGTTATTTGGTCGGGTCTAGGTTTCAGTAACTCGAACTGTTAACTGGTCGGGTCCAGACTCTGCAGTTGAAGGAGTTAAACTAATATCTGGTCGGGTCCAGGCTTTAGCAACTAAATTTGAGAATTACTGTTATCTGGTCGGGTCCAGGTTTCAAAAATTGGAGTTGTTATCTGGTCGGGTCCAGGCTTCAGAATTTTAAATGGTTAACTTGTATCTGGTCGGGTCCAGTCTTGAACTGTTGACTGGTCGGGTCCAGGCTTAAGCAATTTGAGAAGTTAAACTAATATATTGTCGGGTCCAGGCTTTAGTAACTTGGAATTGATATTTATTATTATTTGGCCGGGTCCAGTCTTCACGGTAAGTTGAGAGTAGAATGAAGTTGAACTAGTATCTGGTCGGGTCTAGGCTTCGTAGTAACTTGCATGAAAGGATAAAGTTGACTATTATCTGGCTGGGTTCCAGGCTTTACAGCAACTTTCGGAGATAGCAATGACTTTGTTGACGACTTTACTGGGGATTAGGGGTTGCGGTCCCTTGATTTGTAATAGTCTGCGAGGCAAACTCAAGCTGGGGAATCTATAGTTTGTTAGGGAAATAAACCTTGTTGAAAATGATATTTGATGAACTGCTTGAGAGGATATTTTTTAGGAATAATTCCATAAGGCTTCCTTTTAAGACCAACTCAGCTGGGGAGAGGATCTCCCGGAGATTGAAACTATGGCTGAGGATTTTATGAATCCGAATTTGTGGGGATAATGTTATTGAAATAAATCTATGGGGATATCTCAAATGCATTCAAGGAGATGCTTTGTCACTGTTTTTAAGCATACATTTGCTAAAAGTTTAATCATGTTCATATGCATATGTTCATTCAATTTAGTCATTGGACACTTTTGCACACAAAACATGAAAAAACAAAAAGTTTGTACTTCAAAGTACATTTGTATTGATGTTTTGCCCATGACTAGGCGCTTTTGTAAAAAGAGACAAAGATCCTTGTAAGACGAAATCGTCAAAATAAAATGAAAAATGTACAGAGTGAAAACAAAAATAATAGTCGTGCGGAAGTGATCTCATTGTGTCCCAACTTTGCTATTGCCTCTATGTCTTCATACAAACCTTTGTCGCTTGGAAGAAACTGATTGAATTGATCTGGTATCATTGAATTTGACTCTTGGTAATAAAGTTGGATATAAAGATCCCACGGGACATAATCTTACGCTTTAATCCTTAACTTTTGCCTAGACCGCCCTTTCGGGTTTTCAGCCCACCAAGATACCCATTTTTGCCCAAATCGCCCTTTTGGGTTTTCGACTCGCCGGGTGTACAATCTTTTGCATATATCCCCAACTTTTTCCCGAACCTCTTTGGTTCGCTGGGATGCCCTTATTTTTTCCTAGGTATGTCAACCTAGCGGGTCATTTTATGCGTAGTATTTTTTAACTATGTCTGCATTCATAGGATGTAGGAAGTCTTCACCATCCATAGTAGTCAGCATCATGGCACCACCAGAGAAAACTTTCTTTACAACAAATGTTGCTTCGTAAGTGGGAGTCCATTTTCCTCTGGGATCGCCTTGTGGAAGAATGATGCTCTTTATTACCAAGTCGCCAGTATGATATACTCGAGGTTTGATCTTTTTGTTGAAAGCCTTGATCGTACGTTTTTGGTACATCTGATCATGGCAAACATTAGCCAGTCGCTTCTCGTTAATCAAGTTCAACTAGTTCAACCTAGTCTGAATCCATTCGTCTTTGCCTAAATCTGCTTCCTTCATAATTCTTAGAGATGGGGATCTGAACTTTGACAGGGAGGATAATTTCCATTCCATAAACCAGGGAGAACGGGGTTTCCCCAGTTGACGTTCGGGCCGAAGTACGGTAGCCATGAAGAGAAAACGGTAACATCTCATGTCAGTCTTGTAGGTTACCACCATCTTTTGCACAATCTTCTTGATATTTTTATTGGCAGCTTCCACTGCACCATTCATCTTGGGTCTATATGAAGAATAATTATGACGCTTGATTCTGAACTGAGTATAAAGTTCTGTAATCATAGCTTTATTGAGGTTGGTTCCATTGTAAATGATGATCCTTTCAGGGATACCGTAACGATAGATTAGGTTATGCTTGATAAAACTGGCTACAACGTTCTTGGTGACTGAGGCATATGAGGCAGCTTCGACCCACTTGGTAAAGTAATCAATGGTAACAAGGATGAAACGGTGTCCATTGAAGGCAATAGGTTTGATCTCTCCAATCATATTAATTCCCAACAATGCAAACAGCCACGGAGTAGTCATGACATTTAGAGGAATAGGAGGTATATGGACCTTGTCAGCATAGATTTGACACTCGTGGCAAGTCCTTGAGTGATGATGACAATTATTTTCCATTGTGGACCAATAGTAACCAGCCCTCAGGATTTTCTTGGCCATAGTGTATCCACTATAGTGGGTCCCAAAGAGGCCATCATGCATATCTTCCATAATTTTCTCTGCCTCCTTCTTGTCCACACATCTGAGTAGAGTAGAATCATGGTTGCGCTTGTATAGGATTTCGTTGCTTAGAAAGAATTTGGCTGAAAATCTTTGCCAGAATTTCTTATCATTGAGGGAAGCTCCTTCAGGATATTCTTGTGCCTCAAGATATCTCCTCACCTCATGGTACCATGGTTTCTCTTTGTCAGTGTCAAGCTCATAGCAGTGTGCGGGTTCATCAAATCTTTCAATTGTTATCATAGGAGCTTCGTTGTCCTCTTTGACCTTGAACATGGAAGACATTTTTTCCAAGGCGTCAGCCAACTAATTTTCTTCTCTAGGAAAATGTTCAAAGGTGATCTCCTCGAAGTATGGTATTAGGGTTAACACAAACTCCTTGTAAGGAATAAGGTTAGGATGCTTAGTGTCCCATTCTCCTTTGACTTGACTGATCACTAGAGAAGAATCTCCTAATACATCCAAATGCTTGATTCTTAAGTCAATGGTAGCCTTTAAACCTAAGATGAACGCCTCGTACTCAGCCATGTTATTCGTACAATTGAAGCACAGTCTAGTAGTGAAATGAGTTTGACAACCTTCAAGAGAAATTATCACAGCGCCAATTCCATTACCCAAAGTGTTGGAAGCTCCATCAAAAACCATAGTCCATCAGGATCCTTGTTCAGGTCCGTCATACGGTCCAGGCTTTGCATAGTCAGTCACTAACATGATATTCTCATCCGGGAAGTCAAAGTTCATAGATTGATAATCATTAACAGCTTGATGGGCCAAATGATCTGCCAATACACTTCCTTTGATGGCCTTTTGTGGTGTATATTGAATATCGTATTCAGTCAGAATCATTTGCCATCTAGCTATCTGTCCGGAGAGAGCGGGCTTCTCAGAGATATACTTGATAGGGTCTATCTTAGAAATCAATAAAGTGGTGTGAGTCAACATATAATGTCTTAGGCGGCAATCTGCCTATGCCAGAGCACAACAAGTCTTCTCGAGCAGTGAATATCTGGTTTCACAGTCGGTAAACTTTTTGCTCATGTAGTAAATTGCATGCTCTTTTCGGTCAGACTCGTCATGTTGGCCCACCACACACCCCATAGAATTCTCTAGCATAATCAAGCACATGATCAATGGTCTTCCTTCCACTAGAGACATAAGGATGGGAGGTTTTTGCATATATTCCTTGATTTTATCAAAGGCAGCTTGACAATCATCATTCCAACTGACTACTTGATCTTTCTTCAAGAGTTATAAGATTGGTTCACAAGTATCAGTTAAGTGAGATATGAAGCGAGCAATGTAATTAAGACGACCCAAGAATCCTATAACCTCCTTTTCACAATGGGGAACCGGCATTTCTTGAATGGGTTTTACCTTTGCAGGATCAACTTTGATGCCTTTACCACTGACGACAAAACCTAGAAGCTTTCCAGACCTTACTCCGGATGTGCACTTATTAGGGTTCAACCTTAATTTGTACTTCTTCAGCCTCTCAAATAGCTTGTGTAGGTGATCGAGATGCTTTTCTTCAGTTTGCGACCTTGAAATCATATCATCCACATACACCTCTATTTCATGATGGATCATATCATGAAATAAAGCTACCATAGCTCTTTGATATGTTGCCCCTGCATTCTTTAATCCGGACGACATGACTTTGTAGCAAAAGGTGCCCCATTGTGTAACAAAGGTGGTCTTTTCCATATATTCGGGAGCCATCTTGATTTGGTTGTAGCCATAAAATCCATACATGAATGAGAAAACTTATGTTGAGCGGTATTATCAACCAAGACGTCAATATGTGATAGAGGGAAATCATCTTTGGGGCTTGCCCTATTCAGATCCCTATAATCTACACACATACGAACCTTTCCATCTTTCTTTGGCACGGGGACCACGTTCGTAACCTATTGAGGATAAGACGTGATGGCCAGAAAACCTGCATCAAATTGATTCATTACCTCAGCCTTTATCTTTTCATATATGTATGGCCGCATACGACGAACCTTTTGCTTAACAGAAGGGAAATCTTCCTTTGTTGGTAGATGATGAACCACAATATCGGTATCCAACTCTGGCATATCTTTGTATGTCCAAGCAAACACCTCAACATAATCATGTAACATCTGAACCAATCTGCTCTTGATACCATCTTCTAGGTTGGCGTCGATCTTGGCTTCTTTCCTGTCTATCTCGCTACCTAGGTTGATAACTTCGATGGGCTCTTCATGAGGTTGAATAGCTTTCTCCTCTTGCATCAGTAGCCTGGCTAGTTCTCCTGGTATTTCACAATATTCCTCTCCTTCGTCTTTAGCTTGGTTAATTAAATGTTTGAATTCATAGCTGGAAATAGTAGAGTCGTTGGCAATGAGATCCGGAGTGGATGAGGATCTGCAAGTGTGTGTGTGCATGTAAGATACATGGCTATTGAAAAAATGTAATAAAGGAAAAGAAAGACAATGAACACAAAAATTTGAATGCAAAAGGTCTAATGGTTTATATTAAATGATCATATGATAAATGAACATGAGCAAAACCCTTAACAGATGGGCCATAGTTCCCCAGGCAAGGCACATGGCTTAAAAGTCATTGTTTAGAATTTAAAATTACAGACAAAAGTTCTTGAATTGACAAAAAATAGTAAACAATAAATAATCCTCGATGAAGGAGATGGGAGTGAAATCCTTTTCATACCAGTTGTTGAGCTTTCCTTTGACAGTAGGGTAGATCCAATCTTCAAAAGTATTTTCATCATCAGAGTTTTCCATAGTGTTTACTTCATGATTTCTGGTGCGGAGAGGTGGCTTTCCCACTGAGCATGCCTGACTTCTTTCTGAGCTTTAATGGTGAAACCTAACCCAAATTTATCTACTTTAAGCGGAATTTTGGGAAGTTGTCCCCAGATAGTACAGTTACCATCTTCGACCACGGCACGGGCATCCTTAAGTGAAACCATTCTTGGTATAACTTCATCAGCTTTTGATATGTTGGAGGAGATTTTGGTGGCGGCAACCATAGGAGGAACAATTTCGAAAGCCTGGCATGGATTTTCTATGAATTCTCCATCCATTTCCACATACTTGAAGGAATTGAGATGGCTCACCATTAATTCTTCTTCACCGCAAACAGTAACGAACTTCCTTTTGACTGGATATTTTAATTTTTGATGAAGGGTGGATGTTACTTCCCCTGCCCCATGGATCCAAGGGCGCCCAAGCGAACAAGAGTAGGCGGGACATATGTCCATTATATAAAAGTTAGAGTTGAAAATATGTGAGCCAACTTTAATTGGGAGATCCACCTCTCCATGAACCATTCTCTTAGACCCATCGAAAGCCCTTACGACAATATCACTTGGCTTCAATACTAGTCCTTCACAATCTAGCCGGTCCAAATCACCTTTGGGTAACACATTTAAATATGAGCCAGTATCAATTAGGACATGAGCCAGGGTGGTCCCCTTGCATTCAATAGAGACATGCAAGGCTTTATTGTGGTTCCTTACCATAGGAGTCAAATTAGCGTCAGAGAACCCTAATCCATTGTCAGCCGTTAAACTTGCTATACAGTTCTCGAACTGGTCAACTGTGGTTTCTCGGGGCACATGGGATTTCTTTAAGAACTTGATTAAAGCTTGAGAATGAGCGTATGAACAGAGTAACAATGATAGCATGGATATTTTTGAGGGGGTTTTCCCCAGTTGCTCAACTATTTTGAAGTCACTCTTCTTTATGATTTTCAGGATTACCTCCATCTCTCAAGTGGAGGGTTCTTCAGCATCAGTATCTTTGGTAGGTACCTCTATCCCAGCAGGCTCACCTTCTTTCTATTTGCCTCCAGTATTGGCACTAAACTTGTCAATGGTTATGCAGATGGGAGTTACTGTAGTAGTGGGCGGTGAAATATCAGGGGAAAAGATCCTCCATGTTCTCGTTACTTTACTAGAACCTGCAACATTAGTAACATCAACTTCGTCTTCGTTGATCCAAGAATCTTTTTTTATCCCGTGATAATAAACCTCGGCACCATAGTTCCATGGAACCGCTTTGTCAGAGGAGTAGGGAATAGGCCTAACGGCAGTGATTATTAAAGGAGCAATGGTTGGTTCATTTGAAATCCTAATAGGACCCTTTGAGGGGATCCTAAGAGGCTTGTTGGATATGGTTATTATGGATAGGTCTTTAATTTGTTGGTTAAATTCTTGATGGTAGGAATCTTCTCAAACAGAATCTCGTGGCTATTTATCAGGCGTTGCACACCTTCCTTCAGCGGCTTGCACCCATTTACTTGTTGATCACAACAAACATAATCTTTAGAATATCCAGGGAACACCTTGGCTCTCAGCAAATTAACCTTCACAGTAGTTAATGGGGTTGTTAAATCTTCAATGGAAGAGACGAAAGTAGTATCATCAATTGCGTTAACACCTTTGCCATGATTCGGCATTCACGTGGTTATCACATTTGGAGTAATAGGTGGATCAAATTCATTTGTTTTATTGTCTATCATATCTTGAATTTTATTCTTTAGAGCCCAACATTGATCAGTTTCATGCCCGGGGCTATTAGAATGATACGCATATTTGGCATTTGGGTTGTACTTAGGTGATGAAATGTTAAGATTGGATGGTGGATCACACAATGTCACTAAGCTGGCCTTCAACAGATGTTGTAAGGCTTGGGATAATGACGTGCTTATCCTCGTGAACTGTCTCCGAGGAACTTCAGATTGTTGATTGTTGGATGATTGCCTTTGAGCAGATGGAGGGTTGGAGATTAACACAATATTAACAGAAGCCGATGATCCTTCTTGGTACGGACCCTTGCCCCATACACATCATTTGTTTCCTTCTTTTCAATGAAAGGCTTCTTTACAGCGTTGGATGAGGAAGCAGATGTCATGGGAATTTTTTCGCTCTTAATGCCACTTTCGACCCTTTCACCAGTTAGGATCAACTCGGTGAAACCGGACGAAGAACTGCCAATCAACAGGTTAAAAAATGGTCCAGTGAATATACCCATGAACATGTCAACTAGTTCTCTGTCAGTTAGCGGTGGTTGGACCCTACTAGAAAGATCCCTCCATTTTTGTGCGTACTCCTTAAAACCCACATTAGTACCCATTGTCATACCTTGAAGTTGGACTCTAGTTGGTGCCATATTGGCATTGTATTAATACTGGTGATAAAAAGCAGTGGCTAGATCTTTCCATGTGTGGATGTGGGAACCCTCCAATTGATAGAACCATTCTAGTTGAGTCCCAGCTAAACTCTCTTAGAAGAAATGGACCCATAGCTTTTTACCGATAGTGTGTGGTTGTATCTTGCGCACGTAATACCTTAGATGAAGTTTCAGGCAGGAAACTTTGTCATACTTGGAGAAGACCGGTATTTTGAACTTATGGGGAATGACGACCCCAGGTGTTGTACCCTAAAATTTTCCCTCTCATTTCTCAAGACATTTCCTCACAAGGATTTTCAAAATTCAAGCTTGCACAAGTACAATTGGATTTTCCAGCATCAGGTTAAAGAGGAAACTGTTAAAAAGGGGGAAAACAGATAAAAATAATCTTTTTGACAAAATTGAAAAAAAAGACAAGTTTTCTTCGATTTCACATCTTTCAATTGGGAACTTTGGCTCCTTCGATGCAAGCTTTGGTTCAGAGTTTTAGTTTGAACATTTGACTTCTTTTGAGCAAGATTACTGCTTCGTTTCGGCACTGGACTTCTTTTGGGCAAGTTTGATTCCTGCTTCGTTTGAACATTTTAGTTTCTTTGTGCAAGATTGGTATACATCTTTCGTTTGTCCATATGGCCTCTTTTCTGCATGTTTGCCAAATTCACAAGGCGTAATTTCCCACCATACTAGTGTGCACAAGGAAAAATCCTCCCTATGGCTAGCATTCACTGGATTCACATTAGCACCCACAGTGCAGTGGTTACCTGCATGCAAGCTCTGACTGGGCAAAATCTCCCTTTGAAATAACTTGCTGCAAGCTTCAACGGGGCAACGCTTATCTTCAACTAGCTTTAATTCATAAGGCAAAAAGCCTCCTACCGATGTCCTTCAATTCAGAAGGCAAAAGCCTCCTGATTGGTTTCCTTCGATTCAGGAGGCAGGGCCTCTTTTTGGTTTCCTTTGATTGCACCTTTTACCTCCTTTTGGTATCCTTCGATTGCATAATTTACTTCCTGCATGCCTCTTTCGTTTGGGCATGTGGCCTTCCTTTGACGCCTCTTTCGTTTGGGCATTTATACTTCCTGCATGCCTCTTTCGTTTGGGAATGTGGCCCTCCTTTGATGCCTCTTTCGTTTGGGCATTTAGACTTCCTGCATGCCTCTTTTGTTTGGGCATGTTGGCCCTCCTTTAATGCCTCTTTCGTTTGGGCATTTAGACTTCCTACATACCTCTTTCGTTTGGGCATGTGTCCTTCCTTTGATGCCTCTTTCGTTTGGGAACGTGGCCTTCCTTTGGTGCCTCTTACGTTTGGGCATTTAGACTTCCTACATGCCTCTTTCGTTTGGGCATGTGGCCCTCATTTGACGCCTCTTTCGTTTGGGCATTTAGACTTCCTGCATGCTTCTTTCATTTAGGCATGTGGCCCTCCTTTGATGTAAGCTTTGTTTGGGCATTTTTCTCCCTTCAAAGCAGTCTTCTTTGATACATTTCTAAAACTCTTCGACACACAAGTGGAAAACAGAATTTTGAAGGAACACTGATCAAATCCATAAGCCATGCTACATGATCTTACTTTACAGGCCTCAATGCTTGTATTTTACTCCATAATTAATTGCTTACATTATGGATTAAGTTATTATCCAGGTAATTAAGCCTTTGTCCAAAAGTTTTTTTTCATGAAAGTAAACTTGCTAGTACAAAATTTGTTTAGGCCCATGCTTTGCTTAAATCTTGATTGTACTTCACCATAAGTCAGGGAAGTCAGCCCCTTTTAACCAACAACTTTAGTACTTCACCTTGGGATCACAGAAAATCTGACATAGCTTAATATTCACGTTTCAACCAAGCTATATCTTTGTTTAAACTCCCAAACATTTTCTCTATAAATAGAGAAACCATTGACAAAGAAAGGGGCCAGATTTTTGCTGAAGAGAAAAATCATAAAATCCTCAAACACTCTAAAAACTCTCAAACTCTCCAACATTTTCAAACCTTCAAAACTCTAAAAAATTTCACAAAAAAATCTCATTAGTGTACCTTTCGATTCATTCCCCTAAACTATAGTATAACACAGCCTTCGATTCACTTCCCTAAACTATAGTATAACACAACCTTTGATTCACTCCCCCAAACTGCGGTATAATAAAATCTTTGATTTCCTCATAACTGGAAAATACCAACCTTTCAATTCAAGCAGAGAAGTGGTCCCAATAGCTTTAGAAAGGTTCTAGCAAAGTTTGATCCACCACCAAGGAAGTCACATACAGCTCCTTCGATTGACATTTCAAGAGGTAAGTTCCTCTAAACTTGGAACTTTCCATTTGAATATCATTTGTACATATAAATAACAGAAAAAATGTAGATATCACATCTAGGAAACTGATCATGCTTTAGCTTTCGATTATCACTGCCATGTATAATTAGTCTTTGGATTTTGGTGCCAAATAAATTTTTTTTAACCTTGGGCATGTAGCTTTCGAAAGTTACCTTTGTTAGGTTCATGTTCAAACTTTAGGCAGGTTGTATGTATCATTCGATTGGTGACAGGGAAGCCTTTCGAATCTCAACTAGGAAGATTTGCATTCCTGTAATCGAAGGGGGAGCTGGACACTTTAAACATTCAGTAACAAGTTTACTTTATACCCAATCGAAGCTTCCTCATGAACGGATGAAACAGACCACCCCAGTGGTATAAAAAGCACGCACGAAAAGCATTTCTGTGTAGGGACCTGAGTTCAAACCTTGGCAGGACCAAAAATAGTGTTTGCCTTTTTATTTGTGTTCTTTGTCTTTTTTAACAAACTTCAAATATTTTTCAACCAATCAAAACAACTCCTTTTGAGTTGATTTTTTACACACTATTTATTTACAAGTTTTATTTCATGAATATATAAAAACATCACAAAAAATATTTTATTTTCATAATTACTTTAATTAATCAAAAGCTTTCCTTAAATAAAAGTCAAAATAAAGTTCATCTTCTTTTCATTCCAATTTTTGTACATTTATTCACATTCAATATGGTTGTAATGGATAATTAGAACTTTATTTCTTGCAACCCCCATTTGTACATTTGTATCCCCATCTCCAAGTGATGTAATAGCGTAGTAAATTTACTTTCCATAATTTATCGCTTTCATATAAATGCTAGTAGTTAGGGTGTGTATGGAAAGATTAAAACCAATGCTTAGAAAACCCTAAATTCAATACAAAAATGCATGCAATCAAACACACTTGTACACATGCACCTCTAGGGTTAAATCCACTTGTTGCCTTGAGAAAATGGTCATAATATGCATGTGAGACGTTTTAGAAAAAAAAAAACCAATCAAAAGATCATAGTCCCTCGATGACGCGTCAAATGTTGCCTTACAAATGATCTTAGTCCCTCAAGAGAAATGCTAAGATATCTCACAACATTATTATTCATGACTATACAAACATCCCACGCCCGTCCCTTCACATCCAATGACGGGGCTTCTTACCAAATCAATGGTAAGATAGAAAACTCTAAAGGAGGAGGAAAGGAACATTAGACCTTTTTAGTAGGTAGGATGCTCCTAGTTGCTCGCTTGCTCACAACAAAAACATTTTATACACCAAAACTTTCATTTGAAACATTTTCAAAAGACAGGTTTTTGTACGCATTCTTATAGAAACAAGAACCATTACAAAGACATTTTTCAAAATCATATTCATAAACACATTCCACAAAAACCTCTTTGACTATTTTCAAAACCAACACTTTGTATGCATTCTTATAGAAACGAGAATCATTACAAAGACGTTTTTCAAAATACTTTCAAACTCACTTCACAAGCACATTTTCAAACAAAAGTAAGTGATCTAGCAAGCAACTAGGATCCCGTAGATAACTACGGATGGAAAGGATGTTAATACCTTCCCTTTTCATAACCTACCCCCCGAACTAAATAAATAATCTTGAAAGGTCTTTCTTGTTCTTTTCACCCTTTCCTTATTGGATAAAAGAAAAGTCGGTGGCGACTCTTGCTATCTGCAACAATTGCAATCAAATGAAAAACACCCAAGTAAGTCCTCCCACCGTATTACAGAATTGGCGACTCTGCTGGGGATTTTTAAAAGTGGGGTTACCTTAGGGCTAGATCACCTTTACTTTCTTTCTTTGTTTGACTTGCTTGCTTTACATTATGGTTCCTTGTTTGGGCTTGTTTTGATCCTCCACCGGGATTTGGGAAACCTTTTAGGTAAGTAGCAGTAGATTGTGGAAGTTGTACAGCATAGACCGATATGGTTGAAACAATGGCTACGTTAGTGTGACGCATTTGTTGGTACCAATAACCCTTGTGTTGAATCAAGGAGAATACGGGGCCGCTGAGCAGCGTTATGAAGCACTAACTGACCTTAGAACCTTAATTGAACAACTTGGCCATTAGGAAGTAGTGAGATAGCTAGTTTTAGTGGAAGCTAAAAATTGGTTGATACTCGATACTACACTCATTGAGATCGGACTCTTGGGATATCTCGGCCGCAAGAAAAGATTGACTATGCTGAGAAAATGCCTAAAAGAAAGGTCAGTGATATTAAGATCCCCTAGAACCTGGTTACTTTCTAGGATAGGTTGAGCCAACTAAACTTCAATAGGGTACTTACCTACAAACTCCATATAATCCTATACCTAAGGACTTGTCTGCTTTGTGTGTATATGATTATGTGTACATAACATCATAAACATCATAACATCATAAACATCATAACATCATAAGCATTCTCACTAACCATTTCAAGGATTTAGGAATTTATTTTTGCTTTGTTTTGTAGGCCATGAATCCCATTCGAAGGAATACCATCCGAGTCAGCTTCGTGAAAGCACATCCTCAACTCCAAGAGTTAGCATCAAGGGTGCCTGGAGATTCTCCCTTCACCAAGAAATATGGTCGACTTCTCAACTTGGCTACCTCCAATTACCAAGAAGAAATTATGTGTGTGCTCTTCCAATTCCTCGATCCCATGCATCATTGCTTCACCTTTCTTGACTATCAGTTGGTGCCTACATTAGAAGAGTTCTTTCAACTGTTAGGAGTGTCCGTGCTTGATCAAATATCGTTCACCGGTTTAGAGGAGACTCCAAAGCCTGAAGTCATTGTCGAAGCCCTGCATCTGAAGAGAGCTGACATTGTAACAAATTGGGAGACAAGAAGTGGAGTTAAGGGTTTCCTAGCCAAGTTTCTGTTGGAGAAGGCTCGTTATTTCTGGGAAGATATGTGTGATACGGTGGTAGAACTGACTTGAGGTTTTACGTTTGTGTTCGCAATTGTGCGGTTTAGCAAGTGTCGCCACCGACTTTTTATTTTATCCAAAGGAAAGGTCAAAAAGCACAGGAAAGACCTTTGAGATGTTTTCATGGGTTCGGGTGGTAGATTATGAAAAGGGAAGGTGCTAGCACCCTTTTCATCCATGGTTATCCATGGGCTCTTAGTTACTTGTTTAGATCACTTGCTTTTGCTTTTCAATTGTTTGAAATGGTGCTTTGTGTGTGGTTTTTGAAAATGCTTTGAAAAAGAGGCCTTGTCTAGGCAACCTTTGTAATGATTCTTGTTTGAATATATACAAAGGTGTTTGTCTTTTGAAAAGATATTCCAATGTTTGAAAGTTTGATTTGGGAAATGTTTTGAAATTGTGTTGTGAGGTGTGTTTGAAAATAGCAAGGATGTTTTTGCAAGTTTTGATCAAGTAACTAAGATTTTTTTACCCTATTTTACTCAAAGATCTTTCCTATATGTTTTTAACCCTTTTTGACATTGTTGTTTTACCATTGTATTTGGTAAACAAACTTGTGTTTGGATGTTAAACGGGACAGGCGCGGGTCATCGCATAAAATCATTGAAAGCAACTTGTGAGACGCTCTAGCAATTTTGTAAGGGACGAGATCGTTTTATCGAAGGCAACATCGAGGGACTACGATCTTTGTTTATCGAAGGGTCATTTGCTAGAGTGTCGCATATTCGAGGGACATGATTGTGTTTCCGAGGCAACAAGTGGACGAAACTCTAGGGGTGCATGTGTGAGAAGTGTATTGATTTCAAGTTATTTATTCTTGGATTAGGTCATCTAGCGATTGATTTTAGAATCTTTTCATACACGCCTAATTACTATATAGTATATCGAAAGCAATAAATTGCGGAAATTGAAAGTCTAAGCTATTACAAAAGTATCCGGGGATGGGGGTACAATTATTACAAATGGAAATGAGTCTCACAAGAATAACAATGTCCAAATATCAGGTATTACAACCAAATCGAATTGTCGCAACTCAATACAAAGTTATAACAAATTATGAAATAAAGAAAATCAATAAATTATGAAATGCATGTATTTACTTGAAAATAAATAAATAAAATCTATTCTAAAAAAGAAAGATTAAATATTTTATTATTATTATTATTCTTTGTATGTGTTTTTTATTAATAAATAAAAAAAAGTTTAAAGGAAGCAAACTAATTAAATTAATTGAAAAGTTTTGTTTTTTTTAGTATTTCCATTATGTGTAAGAAAAATAAAGAAAATGATTAAAATAAAACTAATTGAAAAAAACAAATTTATTTTACAAAATGAAGTTTTAATATAATACTTATTATATTTTTTTAACAAAAGAAATAAAAAGATAAATTAAAAAAAGAAAATTAACTAAAATATTAATTTACATAAAAAGAAAAGTATTGAGTTTTTTATGAATTTTATTAAAAAAGGTGAATTAAAACAAAATGAAAATGGGTTTTAGGGTTTGTGTTGGGCCCAAATAAAAATGAAAGAAAACAAAAAAAAAGTCAGAATGGAGGGGGTATGAGCCAACAATTATGTATGGGCTTAGGGTTGGGGCGGACAGGCCCAATGTCAAAGTTTGTAACATTTTGATTTTGGAAAAATTAGGGTTTGCCATTCTTGCTTCACAGCGGCGCTGTTCTCTTTGTTTTCCCTCTTCATCTCTCTCACTCAATGGTTCTGATCTCCCCTCCCCTCAAGCCGTCGGAGCTCCGCTCCTCCTCTCATCTCCTCACAATAATCAAAGGTTTCGGTGAAACGGTATGGTTCGTCTTTGTTTGATTTAACATCTTTCGTTCATGTTTGCTTGCTTTGTTCTAGTTTGATTTGTTTAACCTATGGTATTTATGCCTAAAACGCAGTAAAGGGTTTGAGGAGCAGCTTACCTGTGAGATTTTCTGGAAAAATGGAGAGGAAAGAGGTTGGACTGGCGGCGCTCCCTTGGTGGACGGAGGTGCGAAGCGGGAGAAATGATGAAGAACGCGCTTCTGGTGATTTCTTTCCTTTGAACTATGACGATTCTTGCTGCTTCTGACTCTTTGTTATGATTTGTTGGTTGTTTTTGTTAATGATGATTGTTGCTGAAACGTTGTTACCTCTTTCCTCTCTCTTTGAATTTGAATGATGATGCTAGTGTATTCTGAAACTTTTGATTTGTTGGTATGGATTTGTTGATGATGATTACAGTTCTGAATTTTTGGATTTTTCTTTTCTGAAACTTTGATGGTTTATTGTTCTCCTGATGATTGAACTGATTTGAACTTGTTTGGCTAAGTTATTCTTTTGATACTCTGTTGTTGGATAATGGTTTGTGATGATTGGAGTTCTGAAACCCTGTTTTGCTGGTAGTTTTTGTATGCTAGCTTTGGTTTCACAGTTGAGGGTTTTTGGTTGTTGCAGTTTGGTATGCTTGCTATGTTTGTGAAATTTTTTGATATCTGGAGATTCTTTATGACCCTGATAGTTGCAGTTGGAAACGGCTTTTGTCTACCTTTGGTTAGCAGGCTGTTGGATAGTTTGGTAGACTTGCTATGTTTGTGCAAGTTTTTGGGACTTGAAAGCTTTTGTTTTGAATCCTACAGTTTTGGTTTATTTTCTGAGATTTGTTGGAGTATGATTTGTTGTTTCTGTGATATACAGATTTTGGTTCTGCAAGTTTTGGTTGTGGGTTTGGTTATGCAGTTGGCTGGCAGGTTTTATGGTTTTGGCAGTTTCAGGCTTGTTTTCTCAAACTGTTATTCAGTTATGTTATTTTGTTTACAGTTTGGTTGTGCAGTTTTGTGGTTTGTTTGCAACTGATATGCTTTTTTCTGGTTTGTGCAATGTTTGCACAAGTTGGAAAGCTTGTGCAGGTTGCTGTTAACAGGCTTTTGTGGTTTGGCAGTTTCAGGCTTGTGTTTGAACTGCTATACAGTTTTGATGTTGTTTGAGTTTTACAACAGGTTGGGGATTTTAGTTTTATAGCAGGTTTTTCTGTTTGGTAAGCTTGCTTCTGTTTTGGAATTGGTTAGCAGGCTGGTTCTTTTTGAAACTGTTAACAG
Organism: Vicia faba; assembly: GCA_948472305.1. Classification (NCBI taxonomy): domain Eukaryota; kingdom Viridiplantae; phylum Streptophyta; class Magnoliopsida; order Fabales; family Fabaceae; genus Vicia; species Vicia faba. The sequence continues at coordinate 712,620,987 of OX451737.1, forward strand.
GTTTTTGAAGTTTGTTTTTTGACCACCCTGCTCTCCCCCTTTTTTTTTTGAAATTGTTATGCAGTTTTGGTCTTATATCCCTTTTCTTTTTGTTTTGCAACTTGTGATAGATTTTCTACCAAACTCTACAATCTCAAAAAGGTGATATATTTTCTCTCTTTCTCTCTCAATGACAAAGCACTTTTGCTTTTTCTTATTTTCTGAAAAGTTTGCCTATTAGCTGGAAAATGATGATAGGCTATGACAAGCCTTTTTTCTTGTTATATGGTTTACCTCCTGCTTTGCTTTTGGCCTACTGTGTCTGCACTTGTACTTGCCTTGTATGCTGCATCCAGTTTACTTTGTTCAGTTTGGTTTGTTGCAATACTTGCATCCAGTTTGCCTTGTCATGTGATGCATTTTGCTTGATAGTTTTCCTTGTGCTTTAGTACAGTTTAGCGCCTGTTTTCCTTAGTTGCTGCAATGTTTTAGTTGCTTAGACAGCATGCTTCAGTTGCTTGGTAACTTGCTGTAATGTTTGGTTTTGTTGCAATTTGGCCTGCTGTGTTGTTTAGTATTTTGGAGCCTTAATGCTTTTGAATAAATTTGCTTTGTTTGCATTCTTCTTTTTGCATTTTTTTATTTTTCTCTTTGTGAACCAAGAAGAGCAATCTTCTTATGATTTGCAAAGAGGAAAATAAAAATGTGATGAAAAATAGCACTCTGATTCCAGACGGCAAACTTTAATGATGAAAAAATTTCTTTTCTTTTTTGTTTGAAAATTTTGTTTAACTGACTGTACTAATCCTCTTTTCTTTGTTTTTCTTTCATGTGAGCACAACTTGGGTGATGACAAAGCAGAGGAAGCAGAAGACTTCGAGCATGGGAGCAATGGCTTAGAATTAGATTTTTAACTTAGATAGATTTTCCATTAATTGTAATAATTTATTTTTTTCAAGTACTATAAGTTGTAAAACCTACAGTATTCAAATAATAAATTATTTTTGTATCAACATCTGAAAAATCTTTGTGAGGCAATCTGAATAGAACCTTCTACTGTCAATATTTTGCAATTCTCTCTCTGCATCTTCACTTAATCCTTTAAGATTCTCAGATCAAAATAATTGAAATTGCATTCCAACAATTCTAATACAGATAACTTAAACTTTAAGTAATCCAATAACTTTGTAGTCTCGTAACCTTGCAACAGCATTCCAATCAAAATACACACTAGGTATTCCAATAAAGAAACAAACATTTCATTCCATTAACTAGCAAATGCCTTAACAGACGCACATTATCTAGTTAACCTGGATCAGACAAAACCTGAATATTCCAAATGACCATCTCAGCTCCTATCTCTTATCCCAAATAAACAAGCCTTGAGAACAACCAATAGCATTTCAATAAACTTGAAAAAGTGTGAAAACATGTGACAGTTAACTGAATTTCTGAGAATTCAGTTTCTTCTGAGAAATCGAGAGAAACCCTAATTCTTGATTTACTGCCATAGAAAAGTCTGTTTGATCGATTCCTGAGCCAATCTCGAAAATATGAGAAAACCCTAGGGTTATGATTTCTTGTGAAAAATGGGAGGGCAAATTTTGGGGTACAACAGCTGCCCCTGTTCAATCTTCTTGAACCTGAAGAGTTAGATTGGCGAGTTTGTCGTTCGCGACTCGAAGGTAAAAGATGATTGGACACTAGAGTGACCATAAATTTGCACTTGTCAAAGCATAGTTTGAGGGAATGGGCTTACAGATGCCATTTGGAGATGTGACAGAATCTTGTCGGAGATGGGCTTAAAGATGCCATCCAAGAATTTTTATTGAATTGTATGTTGTAGGTGAAAGAATGAGTATCAGAAAGGTATCCATGTCTGGAACGTCTCTGAGCTGGGGGTCTGAATAAGCAATAGATTAGCATCCGTGTTTGGAGCATCCGTAAACTGTCTTCATGAGATGAATCTGAACAAGCGATAGATTAGCATCCATGTTTGGAGCATCCGTAAACTGTTTTCATGATCCTTGAATTTGAATAAGCAATAGATTAGCATCCGTGTTTGGAAGCATCCGTAAACTGTTTTCATGAGCTGAATTTGAACAAGCGATAGATTAACATCCGTGTTTGGAAGCATCTGTAAACTGTTTTCATGATCCTTGAATTTGAACAAGCAATAGATTAGCATCCGTGTTTGGAGCATCCGTAAACTGTTTTCAATGAGCTGAATCTGAATAAGCGATAGATTAACATCCGTGTTTGGAAGCATCCGTAAACTGTTTTCATGATCCTTGAATTTGAACAAGCAATAGATTAGCATCCGTGTTTGGAGCATCCGTAAACTATTTTCAATGAGCTGAATCCGAACAAGCGATAGATTAACATCCGTGTTTGGAAGCATCCGTAAACTGTTTTCATGATCCTTGAATTTGAACAAGCAATAGATTAGCATCTATGTTTGGAGCATCCGTAAACTGTTTTCAGATTGTATACTGGTAGCTTGCTAATCTTATCCTGAAAAGGGTAAAATATTAGCTGAAACACAAAGTTATGTTGCATGAAATGTATGATGTAATATATGTGTTTTATCAATGCTCATGATATATGAATGCAACGTATGCGCATGTATGCTGATTAGCTGTCTTGCTGAGGAAAATAAATCCTGGATAGCTGGAGATAATAAAATCTTTGACTGTTGTCGGGGAAAATAAATCCTGGACCACTGTTGAAGAGTATGTGTGTCTTCAAGCTTTGCTTAGAATATTTCTGTCGGGGATTCCTATTTTGTTGTTTTAGGAGAACTCCGCTGGGGAATATTTGAAAAACTCTGTGGGGAGTTGAGAATGAGAATCTTCATTCTGCTAGGGAAATTTGTGCTGAGGAGTCAAGAACGAGAATCTTCGATCTGCAGGGGATTAAAAACTCTGACAAATTTATGCTGAGAGTACAAAAGGCTCTGGAAACTTCACTGGAGAATCAAGGATGAGAATCTTGATTTTGTTGGGGAGTAAAAACTCTGTGGGGGAATAGCTATATTGTTGGGGAGTAGCTATCCTGCTGGAGAGTAAGCTCAGGACTCTGGGAAAAGCTTATTCCTGTTTGGAAGAAGTTCAGGAGTTTAGGTTGTATGCCACTTTGAGAATGAGAATCTTCATTTTGTCGGGAATATCAAGAATTCGGGTTATATGCCACTCTACTAGGGAAGCAAGAATGAGAATCTTCATTCAGGCATTTGGGTCAGGAGGTTGGGAGTATGCCAATCTACTGAGGAAGCAAGAATGAGAATCTTCATTCTGTTAACGGTATCAGGAGCTTGGGAGTATGCCAATCTTCTAAGGTTTTAAGGATGAGAATCTTCATTCTGTTAACGGTATCAGGAGCTTGGGAGTATGCCAATCTTCTGAGGTTTTAAGGATGAGAATCTTCATTCTGATAACGGTTAACTGTTATCTGGTAAATGTCCAGGTTTCATAGTGTTGTATTGCTATCTGGTCAACATCCAGGTTTCACAATACCTTTCTTCTTATCTGGTCAACATCCAGTCTTCAGAAGGAAATCAAATGGTTATTCGGTCAACATCCGGGTTTCCCTTTTGATTTTGGGGCCTACTAATATCCGGTTGAATCTGGGCTTCAAAGTAATTGGCCGAGTAAACTGTTATTTGGTCAACATCCAAGTTTCACAGTATACCTTACTGTTAGCTGGTTAACATCCAGGTTTCACAGTCTTGTATCGTTATTCGGTCAACGTCCAGGCTTCACGATACGAATTTTGTGAGAAATTGATTGCATCTTTCCTGAAAGGTAAAGGTTAGTGGCATGACATATATCAAACAATGATGTTCTCAAAATAAATGAGATTGTGTTGCATGATGTCCTGATGTATGGATGTGTAATGCTTTTCAAGACAACCCCTCGTTGGGGAAAATAAATCCCGAACTCGTGATGGAGAAAAGAGTTGGATTCTTCGTCTCTGATAGTGAAAAATCTAGAAGTGAATCAAAATAAATCGTTGAGAGATTTATCTGAAACAGCAAAACCCGGAATATCTTCCACTGGAATAAGAACTAGGGAGATCTTAGTGTCGATCTGACTGAACCAGAGAAGGTCTTGGATTAACTTTGACTCAACCGGATGATGAAGGAATCTTTGACGACTGCTACTCCAAAAGGTAATGAAGGAATCTTTGATGACTGCAACTCGAAAAGGTGATGAAGGAATCTTTGACGACTTCTACTCCAAAAGGTGATGAAGGAATCTTTGACGACGGCTACTCCAAAAGGTGATGAAGGAATCTTTGACAACTGCTACTCCAAAAGGTGGTGAAGGAATCTTGGACGATTACTACTCCAAAAGGTGATGAAGGAATCTTGGACGATTACTACTCCAAAAAGTGATGAAGGAATCTTGGATGATTACTACTCCAAAAGGTGATGAAGGAATCTTTGACGACTGCTACTCCAAAAGGTAATGAAGGAATCTTTGACGACTACTACTCCAAAAGGTAATGAACCTTTACCTGTCGATCAATCTGCATATGTTATGAATGTTGTTGAAATGTAATTTTGTTTTGGAGAATAAATCCTTGACAATTGTTGGGGAAATAAACCCATGACCGCTGGTCTGCTAGGGAGGTGATGAACTTCTCGAGGATTCTTGAATTTCTTTTCAGAAGGATTTTGGAGAGATTCTTCATTGCCCATAAATGTTTGTGGCACTGCCAGGAAATTTGGACCGTACGTAACCCTTTGATGAGATTGACGTTTAATGCCCCAATTGATGGAGATGGAGACTTGCCCCAGGTTACTTTGCAATTGAGAGATTTCTTGAAATCTTGACTGGACTGCCCCAGGTTTACTAGTCTTTGAGAGATTTCTTGAAATCTTGACTGGACTGCCCCAGGTTAACTAGATAATGCCATGCCAAGTCCCCTTTTGTTGATAGGAGATTTTTGCAATGGAAGTGTCATCCCACTTGAAGTGATTTTGTTCACTGAGAGAGTTTTCATTCATTGGAACATTCATTGTGTGAATTTCTTCGCTGTCAAACAAATAGCCACATGCAAATGATGATATTCAAATAATGCAAAGTTTATGCTTGTCTTGAAATTTTGAAAAATGCGTTTTTTAGCAGAAACTTTTTATAAGAAAAATTCAACTCAAGATTTAGAGCAAAGCCTTACAGGAGTCAGGATACCTTTTGTAACAGTATGCTTTCGAACTAACCCATGCTTCAATTAGGACTTTTGAAGGGTTATAACGTGGCTTGGTTCACGGTTTAAGAAACAAAGGATAAAGACTCAAAGTATATTTATACCCACCCGCTCTTCGTGATGTTCTTCAATCCTAAACTCAGTTAATTGTGCATTTGAACTCCAAATGAGTCTGGAACGACGTTTTTGGTGATGGTTCACACAAGTTGAATTTGTTGGAAGGCAGTCATTTTCTGCAACATTTTTCATGTTGTTGAGGATTTGTAGTGACCTCTTTCTTTTTCTTTTTTTATTATCCCTAATTTTTTCCTGACTCTTCCTGTTTTTGAGATTTACAGTCAGCGGGATGCCCCAGCTTTCTTTAAACCTCCTTTATAGGTTTTGGCTTAGTGGGCTTTTTTTCTTTTTTGAGAGATAATGACTGCCTATGAGATAAGGAACCATCACTATCTTTTGGTTCCAAAGGAAATTTTGATGTCATTCGATGTATTACGAAATGAGAGTTTGCGGCTAAACGCACATTTTGAATTAACTGAGAGACTACCCTGCCCCGGGTTTGATTAAAGGTTTCAATTTGTGTTAAAACGGAAAACTTCTACTTCTTTGGCTCGAAGGGGTTGACTAGGGATTATCTTCCTTATACCTCCAGTGTTTAGAATTTGAAAGAAACGCCTGTACATCGTCAGCAAGGTCTATCGAAAAGCATATTGTATGAGATTATGGCATTGTTTTCTTCATCCTCCCTCTAAAGGCTTGTAACTTTTAGCAAGAGTTAAATGTCAAAAGAAAGTAGAAAGCATAGTTCAAGTATAGTGAAAACGAATGGATGAATTCAAGACAAACATATGCAATGCATTAATGAAACAGATTTTGACATTAACAGATAATTGTTTGCATAAAAAAATAAATTACAACTTGAAAATTCAAATGAAACAAAGACATTCTCAATGATTTTGCATAGGATCAGTGATCACATTTGGGGTCTCCGAAGGGTCAAACTTGATCTTCTTGGAATCAATCAAGTCTTGAATCTTGTTCTTCAAAGTCCAATAGTCGTCGGTGTCATGTCCAGGACTGTCAGGATGGTAGGCACATCTCACACTCGGATTATACTTAGAAGAGGAAGTATCAGGATTTTGAGGAGGATCCTTTAGCGTGATTAGCTTCAACTTCAGCAAATGTTGTAACGCTTGAGATAAAGGCATGTTGATGTTGGTATACTGCCTTTCTTGATATCTTACCCTACGCCTATTGCTCTATCTTTGTTGAACAGGCGTGGGATCAGAGATCAGGATTACCCCTATATGTTGATCATGACGACTCTTTTGACCAGTCACTGCATTGGACTCTTTCTTCCCATTAAAGGGCTTTTTCTGATCATCAGAAGGTGTTTCTTATTGAATCTTCCCACTTCTGATGCCAGCTTCAACCCTTTCGCTGGTCAGTATTAGCTCGATGAATCTGACTGAAGAGCTTCCGATCAAGTGTTTGAAGAAAGGCCCTGTTAAAGTTCCCATGAAGATGTCAATCAGCTCCCTGTCAGTTAAAGGAGGTTGTACCCTACCAGCCAGATCTCTCCACTTTTGAGCGTATCCTTTGAAGTTTTCGTTGGAACCCATGGTCATGCTTTGCAATTGCACACGAGTTGGTGCAAGATCAGCATTGTACTGATACTGTTTGTAAAAAGCAGCAGCTAAATCCTCCCAAGTGTGGATGCGAGAACTCTCCAATTTATAAAACCACTCAAGTTGAGTCCCTCCCAGGCTTTCTTGGAAGAAATGGATCCAAAGCTTTGGATCAGTTGTGTATGGTTGAATTTTGCGGACATAAGACTTTAAGTGCATCTTAGGGCAAGAGACTCCATCGTACAGGGCAAAGGTAGGGACTTTGAACTTTGGCGGGATGACTAATCCATAAACTAAACCCATGTCTCCTAAATCCAAACCAGGTATCTATTGAATCTCCATTGCATTGAGGCGATCCTCCAACTGTTTATATTTGTCATCAGCGGGAGGATATTGTTCCTCGGAGTAGTCAGCTTCAAATTCACCAATCTCCAAATTGTGGTCTTCTTCAAGACTATCCCTCATGTTGGATAGAGTTGAAAGATCTAGGGCTTTAGGTCTTCTTCTCAAGTTCAGGACGCCTACTGTCTTCTTGGACTTCTTCTTCTTGCCTTTGAGAAGGAGAGCTTTCAGGTCCTCTTTCCCTTTACCCATAGCCAGAAGCATTTGTTGGAATTGAGCGTTTTGAGCTTGGAGATCTTTCACCGTTTGTTCCATATCCACCTTACTGAAATAAACAGTAGGAAGATAAGGAAACCTGTATGGGAGAAACCTGTTGTTGTACCCCAAAATTTGCCCTCTCAATTCTCAAGGCCTTTCTTACAAGGATTCTCAAGGTTCAAGCTTGCACAAGTAATTTGGAATTTTCCAGTACCAAAATTAAAAGGAAACTGTCAAAAAGGGAGAAAACAGATAAAAATATTATTTTGACAAAAATTGGAGAAATACAAGTGTTCTTCGTTTCAGCTCTTTCGATTGGCCTTTTGGCCTCTTTCGACACAAGCTTGGCTTGCATCCTTCGATTGTCCATTTGACCTCTTTCGACACAAGCTTGACTTGCATCCTTCGATTGGCCTTTTGACCTCTTTCGACACTAGCTTGGCTTGCATCCTTCGATTGGCCTTTTGGCCTATTTCGACACAAGCTTGGCTTGCATCCTTCAATTGGCCTTTTGACCTCTTTCAACACAAGCTTGGCTTGCATCCTTCGATTGGCCTTTTGACCTCTTTCGACACAAGCTTGGCTTGCATCCTTCGACTGGGCATGGGCCTCTGACGCAGTTTGGTTTGGATTCACAAGTAAAAGAGCCTCTTGTAATCTATTTCATTTCCAAGGCAAAAGGCTCTCTTTTAACATCCTTCGATTTGCACCTCTTGCTCCCTATTTGTCTCTTTCGAATATGAATATTTTGTCTTTCGTTTGACCACATGTACCCCCTGGCGTGCAAGCTTTCGATTAGACATGAGCCACCTTAAGACACATTTGGCCCCTTCAAACGATGCACAAAGGTGATTCGTTCGAAGGACACTTGTTGGAGGAAAGTCAAACAATGTGTTGGAAGAAGAATCTGGTCGAAGGAGGGTCAAAATGAAAGGATAAAATATTCAAAGATGCTTGCTGCCAAGTTCAGACATGGTACACTGGCCAAAACTGCTGCATAGCAGTCCTGAAACACTGCCCCATTCTTGCACCAAAACAGCATACAACCACTGTCCCTCGAAGGCTACAAAGAGCAGTTTACCCAAATTGTTCAAATTATTTTGTTTTCCCTCCAAAAGCTTCAGCCAACTTTGCCTATAAATAAGAGGTTCCAACACATGTTTAAGGAGGATTTTTGGGACCAGAGGAACGAATCCCCCAAATTTTCTCAAACACCACAAATCTCTCAAGTCCCTTCAACACTTGTGAGAACAAACCCAGAATCACATACTTACTTCCTTCAATTCTGAAGAACAAATACTCTTCAGTATCCTTTGAATCCAGTTTGGAAAGAAACATAAGACTTGTTTCTTTCCTTCCTTCGAATCCAGCAGTCCAAGCACAGCTGTTGGCCCCCTCTTTCAAATCCAGAACCTTGGACCTCCACTCAAGGTCCCACACCCATTCAACGCCTCCATCAAGGTAAGTCACTCTTACCTTTGAACTTTTCGTTCCATAGCATGACATGTAAATAATCTTTACGTTCGTTGGAAACATGTACATACCACTGTTCCTTTCGATTCCACCCTTTTAACATATTTTTCAGAGCTATCCCTTTCGTTTTTGCTTCCTGTTTACTTGAACTTGCTTTAACTGTTAAACTGTTTACCAAACAAATACTAGCATGGCCTCAGGCCATGTTTACATTTAATGCTTTAAATGAAAGAAACAGGAAATAGGAAATAGGAAACGAAGCTTCTGGCTTCTATCCTCTTTTTCCAGGTCGAACGAAAGAGACAACCAGGAGGAAAACCATACACTGACTTCCAGGCCCCAGTCGAAGGATACAACTTGTTGCTGACTTTTGCCCAATCGAAGGAGGCCAACAGAATGCAAATAGAAGGCTGCTAGTTCCAATCGAAGGAGGCCAGCAGAATGCAAATCGAAGGGTGCTACTGCCTGGGTCGAAAGAGCTCTTTTTTTTATTTCTTTTTATCTTATTTTTGCCTTTACATTTTCTTGCCTTTCAATATGGTTGTAATAGCGTAGGATTTTATCTTTCTGCATTTTACTTACTTTGTACAAATGCTAGTAATTAGGTGTGTATGATAAGATAAAACCAACAAATAGACCACCAAAAAAATCAAAGACAAATGCATGCAATAAAACACACTTTGCACACATGCACCCTTAGGGTAATCTCACTTGTTGCCTCGGAAAATAGTCATGTCCCTCGAGCATGGGCGTTTTAGCAAAGACCCTCGATAAAAGATCGTAGTCCCTCGATGACCCTCGATGTTGCCTTCGGTAAACGATCTAGTCCCTAAAACGACATTGCTAAAACGTCCCATATGTTGCCTTCTATGACTATACAAACGTCCCATGCTCGTCCCATTCAACATCCTAACGCAAGGTTATTCATCAAACACAATAGTGAAACAACACTGTTAAAAGGGTTAAAAAGCATGAGAAAGATCTTTGAGTAAAATTAGGGTAGATAGCTCTTAGTTACTTGATCAAACTTGCAAAACATCCTTGCCATTTTTCAAACACACATCACAACACAACTTCAAAACAACTTTCAAAAACATTGAAACATCTTTTCAAAAAGACAAACACCTTTGTAAAACATTCAAACGAATTATTATAAAGTTTGCCTAGACAAGGCATCTTTTTCAAAATATTTTCGAAACCACACACACAAAACACCATTTCAAGCAATTGAAAAACAAAGGCAAGTGATCTAAAACAAGTAACTAAGAGCCCATGGATAACCATGGATGAAAAGGGTGCTAGCACCTTCCCTTTTCATAATCTACCCCCCGAACCCACGAAAACATCTCAAAGGTCTTTCCTGTGCTTTTTGACCTTTCCTTAGGATAAATAAAAAATTCGGTGGCGACTCTTGTTAAACCGAACAAGTGCGAACACAAACGCAAATCCCAAGTCAGTTCTCCCACCGTATCACACCTGTCATGATACGATGCATGATATGTGGATGCATGTTTTCAAGGATCTCGCGGGGTAAACACAAGAAAATGTTAGAGGTTGAACTTCGATCAACATCTTTGATTGGAGAACTTTGTATTGGTGGATGTCTCTCCACGAGAATCAAGCTCACCATGTCAAGTGGGTCATAGCCCTCGATTCAAGTTGTTGTACTTGATCTTTGACAGCGTGTATTTAGAGGAAAATGAATCCTCTTGCCCTTTGGTAAACGTATGGTTCAACGTGACCCTGCATCAAAGACCCTCGAGATCCTTGAAATGGTTATTGAAAATGCTATGGTATGATGTTATGATGTTATGTACAGATATGAAAAAGTAAGCAAGTGTATATACAGACAGTCATATTCACACAAAGCAGACAAGTCCTTAAGTTTAGGCTTGCATGGAGTTCATAGGTAAGTACCCTCTTGAAGTTGGTTGGCTCAACCTGTCCTATAAATAGTAACCGGGTTCTAAGGAGCTCAATATCACCGAATTATTTTCTGTGTTCATCATTTAAGTTTAGCCACTTTACTAGCGATCGAAATATTCCAAGAAAACAACCCTCAATGAGTGTAGTATCGAGTATCTACCAACTTCGGACTGCACCAAAGCCGGTCATTTCACTACATCCTAATAAGGCCAAGATGGTCAAGTAAGGTTCTAAAGTCAATTGATGATTCACGACATCACGCGGCGGCCCCGTACTCTCCTTGATTCAACTCAAGGGTTACCGATACCAACCAAAGTGCCACATCAACGTAGCTACTGCTTCAACCATGTCGATATACCCCGCACAGTTCCCTCACAGTTTATTGCTACTTACCAAAAAGGTGCCCCCAAATCCGGGTGTAGGATTTAAAACAAACCCCAAACAAGGACCCAAAAAGTAAAGCATACAAGTCAAATAAGATAAGCATGTAAAGGTGATCTAAAAACCCTAAGGTAACCCCACTTTTAGGATCTCCCCAGCAGAGTCGCCAGTTCTATGATACGGTGGGAGAACTGACTTGAGGTTTTGCGTTTGTGTTTGCAATTGTGCGATTTAGCAAGAGTCGCCACCGACTTTTTATTTTATCCAAAGGAAAGGTCAAAAAGCACAGGAAAGACCTTTGAGATGTTTTCTTGGGTTCGGGGGGTAGATTATGAAAAGGGAAGGTGCTAGCACCCTTTTCATCCATGGTTATCCATGGGCTCTTAGTTACTTGTTTAGATCACTTGCTTTTGCTTTTCAATTGTTTGAAATGGTGCTTTGTGTGTGGTTTTTGAAAATGCTTTGAAAAAGAGGCCTTGTCTAGGCAACCTTTGTAATGATTCTTGTTTGAATATATACAAAGGTGTTTGTCTTTTGAAAATATATTTCAATGTTTGAAAGTTTGATTTGGGAAATGTTTTGAAATTGTGTTGTGAGGTGTGTTTGAAAATAGCAAGGATGTTTTTGCAAGTTTTGATCAAGTAACTAAGAGTTGTCTAACCTATTTTACTCAAAGATATTTCCCATACGTTTTTAACCCTATTTGACATTGTTGTTTTACCATTGTATTTGGTAAACAAACTTGTGTTTGGATGTTAAACGAGACAGGCGCGGGTCATCACATACAATCATTGAAAGCAACTTGTGAGACGCTCTAGCAATTTTGTAAGGGACGAGATCGTTTTATCGAAGGCAACATCGAGGGTCATCGAGGGACTACGATCTTTGTTTATTGAAGGGTCATTTGCTAGAGTGTCGCATATTCGAGGGACATGATTGTGTTTCCGAGGCAATAAGTGGACGAAACCCTAGGGGTGCATGTGTGAGAAGTGTATTAATTTCAAGTTATTTGTTCTTGGATTAGGTCATCTAGCGATTGATTTTATAATCTTGCCATACACGCCTAATTACTATACAGTATATCGAAAGCAATAAATTGCGGAAATTGAAAGTCTAAGCTATTAAAAAAGTATTCGGGGATAGGGGTACAATTATTATAAATGGGGATGAGTCTCACAAGAATAACAATGTTCAAATATCAGGTATTACAACCAAATCGAATTGTCGCAACTCAATACAAAGTTATAACAAATTATGAAATAAAGAAAATCAATAAATTATGAAATGCATGTATTTACTTGAAAATAAATAAATAAAATCTATTCTAAAAAATAAAGATTAAATATTTTATTATTATTATTCTTTGTATGTGTTTTTTATTAATAAATAAAAAAGAGTTTAAAGGAAGCAAACTAATTAAATTAATTGAAAAGTTTTGTTTTTTTTTAAAGTATTTTCATTATGTGTAAGAAAAATAACGAAAATGATTAAAATAAAACTAATTGAAAAAAACAAATTTATTTTACAAAATGAAGTTTTAATATATTACTTATTATATTTTTTTAACAAAAGAAATAAAAAGATAAATTAAAAAAAGAAAATTAACTAAAATTTTAATTTACATAAAAAGAAAAGTGTTGAGTTTTTTATGAATTTTATTAAAAAATGTGAATTAAAAAAAATGAAAATGGGTTTTAGGGTTTGTGTTGGGCCCAAATAAAAATGAAAGAAAACAAAAAAAAAGTCAGAATGGAGGGGGTATGAGCCAACAAATATGTATGGGCTTAGGGTTGGGGCGGATAGGCCCAATGTCAAAGTTTGTAACATTTTGATTTTGGAAAAATTAGGGTTTGCCATTCTTGCTTCACAGCGGCGCCGTTCTCTTCGTTTTCCCTCTTCATCTCTCTCACTCAATGGTTCTGATCTCCCTTCCCCTCAAGCCGCCGGAGCGCTGTCTCCTGATCGGGATTATACTTAGGTATCCAATGATTCGGACTGCAAGTGCACAGTCTTGTCGTGTAGTTTTAAAAGATATCAAACCACAGAGACTGATGAATCGAACTACCTTCTTCTATTATTACTTCGCAAATCTAAAGCTAATGAATGTTTGATTGGGTTGTAAGGAAAACTAAATACTAAATTAAGTTGGATTTTTAATAATCAATGAGCGGAACTACCAGTATGCAATAGTCGAACCTCGGGAACTAGCAACCGGTTCGGTGTCTTTATATTTTCAAAACAGCTTTCAGTAAAACTTATTTAGTTTAAAAACCCTCGTCTCACACTGTCGTTTTGTTGATCTAGGCTATGCAGTTAAGTCCTAACGTACGTTTCCGCCATCCCGCAGGAGTTAAAAACACCTTTTGAAAACTAAATAAAATCTTAATTAACTTTAAAGTGATTCCACTGTATTTTAAGCTAATGCCTAATTACTACTGTCTAGTTAAAAGATCTCAAGCTTCCGCTTTGTTGATCCTAACCTCTATTTGTTCTTTACTTTCGTAAAAAAACAATTTAATGATTAAAAATAGTAACTTAGACCAGAAAAGAAGGTTTTGTAGTAAAAATAATCCCAACTAAGTCACTCGATCCCTTGGTTAGGTGACCTTACATACCGGTATATGAATTCTAGTCTAACATAATATTAGACTAAATCACAGAATAATTCAAGAGACATACGAAAATAAACATGATTATATTAATTAAAAGTAATAAAAATTCATAAACATAAACCTGGTAATAATTCTGGATATAGAAGCACTCCTGCACAAACTGTAGGCTTTGCTTCGATCGGGAAACAGATGTAACCATACAATAAAAATAAATTCTAGAGGAAATATATAAATTGTTGGGAAATGAATAATGCTTAAAGAATATTTGCTTAGAGTAAAAATGAATTCTCCAAAGTTTCTGCCAAAAAAGAACTCCTTTTCTCGTATGGTCCAAGGTCCTATTTATAACCCCTGTGTGATAAGTTGGTTCTCGGTAATGTAGGAACACTTTGTGTTCCTTTGAGAAATAATAGGACCACTAAATTAGTTACGTTCTTCATGCCTTGTCTGAGTGGATTGGAGAAATAGGGTGATCGTTGGATTTGCTTTTGAATTGGTTTCCTTCTGTTGGATACGTGGTCAAGAAGGAGAAAGTGGGCTTGTGACGTTCGTCAAGTCCTAGTGACAATGGTCACTTGGTCCATCACTTCCCGTGACGAGCGGCATCACACCTTGACGATCGTCAAGGCCTTTGCATGGTGGGCCACGTGCTCACTTACGTGCTCACATGCTTTATGATGGGCTTAAGCTGATTTCTTCTCCTTTGGCCATTTTTGCTATCTTTGCACCTTTTTTTCTTCATTTCTTCCAAAGTGTTCAACTTAATGTATATCTGCAAAAATAGAAGAATACCTGCATAATACCTATAAAATAATTTAATTTAAACTAAAGTATGAGAAATATTTTATGTATATCAAGCCAAAAATATAATATATTTGTGCGTCATCAAACTCCCCCATACTTAAACTTTACTTGTCCTTAAGCAAATGCTAAGTACGATGTTTTTCTAAACATGGTCAGATGCACGGTTATGACTCGGATCAACTAATATATGGCTGCGTTGTGTTTTTGTCAGAAAATTGATAGCTTGATTCATGCTCCATTACTACGGCAATGACACTAGACAGTCCCATTTTACGTAAACTAGTTACAGGTCCTATCATAGCCTACCTCGAGTATTTGTCTTGTTTTGTCCTTTTCATTCTAGCGCAATCACATTAAGCCCTTTATCTTTGCATGCACATAGCAGAACAGCCGGTTAGTGGTTATGATCCTTTTAGACCTTAGAGGTTTCTGGCACAGTAATGTGGCAACCTTTTTCAATTCAATGGCTGGATGCGGGGGATCAGACCATAGTCTGCCATACCGAGTTCAGTACCAGATGCTCCTGAACCATCTACCAAATGATTTTTCATGTTACTTTGTAAGGTTTACATCCTTTGGATTAGACGATCGGGTAAGGATCGTCCAATTTAATTGGTGTGTTTCCTTGCAACATTTTGCTGAAATATTATATCATCCACTTATATTCATCGACTTCCTGTGTAGTTTGTGTTTAAGATGGTGATGACTGCTAATATAAACTACTCAAGGTTACTACAAAGAATAACACTCAGGGTGTTGGAATAACATGTACTTGAACTGATCTATCATACTCTGGGGTTGTAGAATGTCTAGACGGTAGAAATTTCGCTTAATCTTGCCAGAATTCCTGACAATTAAAGATCTTGCAGTCTATGTATTTGTCAAGTGAGTCAAGGTTATGCTTTAAAAAAAATTTTATAGGGCTCAAAAAGAAAGGGGAGTCTAAAATAACAACACAAAATGCTTCAATAGATAACTTGATAAATTTTTTTTAGTTAGAGATAACGGAAGGGAAATTACAAAGAAAATAAAAATTACTAGGAAAGGGAAATATTTCCTCCCCCATACTTGAATTATACATTGTCCTCAATGTATTGACAGAAGATGGAAAGGGGAAATGGAAACTAGAAAATAATTCTTCCTCCTCTTGTCTTTGGAATCTGCCACGTGTCCTCGCTCTTCGACGTGCTTGCTCACCGTTTCTGGAAGATTCGCCTCCATTTCTCTGAGAAATAACATTATGAAAGTCGTCAACACGAAGTGTTAAGGCTCGCATATCTTCCATCATTCCTGCGGTGAATTCCAGTATACTTTGATCATGCCTGCGAGAGTAGTCATTTTGGTCTCTCTGAATTTGTTGCATGAGATTCATCATCTCAATTTGGCGCATCTCGAGGCTCTGGTAGCATTGAGTGGACAACTGGTTTTGCTGCATTATTGCGGCATAGATTGCATCAATGGTGGCGGGATTGTTGGCGTGTTATGGTTGGGGATCTTGCTTCTCTAATTCTTCTTTGATTTCATCAGCGGCAGCGTTGTTGGCCTCACCTTGATTTCCTTTCTCATTTGCTCTGGGTTCTGGGGCGTTCAGGTTGTAAAGCCAGTTATCCGGATTGCCCAAATTTTGTACGATTGTGATTCGGCATGATCACGCTACGAACTTTTGCATTCTTCACCATTAGATAGTACCCTCCAGCTTCTCACACTTTGATCAGGCGGCCAGCTCTACAGTTATCAATATCCATATAAACTACTGGCAGCGGAGGTAGGATTTGAATCCTTTCCCCCCAGTTCAGGTGAACTGCGATTGTGGTGACAATGCCTCCGATACAAAAAGGCGTAGTCCCATCTCTCGTAACAAGGTTTTGAATATGGGCCATCATTAAAGTAACGGGATTAAGACGTAGGTCTTGTGAAAAGGTACAGTGAAGAGCATACAACTCTTTAGTGTTGACTTTGTTGTTGTTTGCCCTTCCAAACACTGTGTTTGCCATAATGCGGTGTAAGAAGCGAATGTTCGGGTTGTGAATGTGAGAGGCGTAACGTGCTTCAGGAATAACATTTGGTTCACCGGTTATTCTCTCCCATAGTGCGTATGCACTTCCATTCCAATCCAATTCCGGGGGAATGCGATATTGCACATTATTTCCACGGGGAAAATGAAATATTTCGCTCAAATTTTCATGGCTAAGTGTGTACTCTCGGTTGAACATCCGAAATTGAGCGGCTCCCATTAGGTGCGTGTGGGCGTCGTCACGAGTGTGATAGGCGTAGGAACTCAAGAATTCCAACGTTAGAGCTTCGTAGGTTGGTGTGTTCATTGTGCTTATAAAGCTCAGGCCGACTTTGTCCAGCAAGCCTTGCATATTGGTTTGCAACCCCAATTCTTGCAAGCAGTTGTCGTCGACGAACCTAGTGGATGTATAACCTCGACGATGGAATTTTATGTACCTTTCCTTTTGAAGTTCGCCTATTTCTCCTTGTCGGAGCACGAGATGGCGCATGTCGGGTTCAGCTTGGTTTGGTGGATTCCTTCGGGCGGCCATGATTTTGAACTTGACAGAGAAGAAAAATGTATTTGTGATGAAGAGATGGAAGGTGGGTGGTAGTTATGAAAACTAAGCGATGGGAGAAGGGTTTAAATAGATGGATTTAGTGAGTAGGAAATTGAATGAGGTTTATGGGATAATTATGAATATGAGAGGTTATGAAAGTTATGGATGAATGGAGTAATGAGAGGTTATGGAAGTTATGGATGAGTAGAGTAATGAGATAGTGGGGGTTTTAAAGAAAAATTTGGTTCAAGGTTCAATGATTCAACGGTCACGGGAAGAAATTGTGGGAGGCAGGCTTCTTGACGCTCGTCACGCGTTCCCTGACGTTCGTCAGGGTCAAAGAGACAAGCTCTGACGCTCGTCACATGCTTCTTGTAGTTCGTCAGGGTGTAATGGTGTGTGCAAGTGTCCGAGCCTTTGTTTGACCGCGTGCAGTAAAGCAAAAGTTTATTAATTAACTAATTCATATAGTTTGAGTAGTGTTACAAGGGATATATATCTATGTGAATAGTTAGTGGCACATAGTAGAACCGGAGGAATGATAATCGAAATAGAAAATCAGAAATAAATAAGAAATAATTTAATTAAAGATAAAAAATTAAATGAAAAAACTTGTGGGTTGCCTCCCACACAGCGCTTGTTTAATGTCGTTAGCTTGACGGCTCAGGAGTGCAAGCACTCATGGTGGTTCTCTCGAGGATGACTCCTCGGTTGAACTTTTAGTAGTTGTAATTTTCCATGGCCATTTATCAAGCCATCTCACATATCCCTCACCTTTTCTTTTCTTTCTTCTGTGGGGTGGTTCATTCTTCTGAACTTATGGTGGTGGTTCTGGATCTATCCTAAGTATCAACTTTTCAAGTTTGGGCTTAGTGATTTTATCCACCACCTCAAAGGTTAACCTTACCCTCTTAACGCTAATAATATCCCTAGTTTCATGGTCCTCTGATTTTCTCTTTTTATGCAAGACTTCAAACAAGGGTGCATTGGTGTGGATATTTTCCAATACCTCCATACACGTTTTAGATTGGGAGTCTATCTGAGCTTCCATAAAACTTTTCGAGAAAGGAATCAGTGGGGTATAGGGATGAGGAACAACAATAGGTGCTTCCTTCTCTACCTTTTCTACAACCTCCCTTTTAGACGGTGTTGGAGGATTTTTCTCAATCTTTACTCTTTTCTCGTCTGAACTCTCCTCAACCACATCATCACTCTCCTTAGGATTTTCAATTTGTTTTTCACTACTGGTTGTTACAACATCCAATTTCTCCTCAGGGAAGGGTTCTAGAGGGTTTTGTTCAAGCTAGGAGATTTGAGTCTCTAAGGCTATGTTGTGAGTCGCGAGCGACTCAACCACAATGGTCAATTGCCTAAGGTTTTCACTATTTTGAAGACTTTGTTTTCTAAACTCTTCGTTCTGGACAATTTGTGTCTCTACAAAGTGCTCCATCATAGATTCTAACCTAGAGTGAATTAGCGTCGCATCAGAATCCTCCATTGATGTTTCGAAGTTGAAATCATGTGATTCTTCTGATTCTTTAAAGTGAGTTAGAGTCACATTTTGTGTTTCCACAAAGCGCTCTGTCATAATAGATATTTCATTTTCCATTAATATTTCGAGGTCGGATTTATAGGATTCTTGCGTCTCCTTGAAATATTGGGGTTGGTAGTTGGAAAGGTAATTCGGGTGAGAATGAGTTTGTGACGCATTGAAATTCTCCAATAGTATTTTGAGGTCGGATTTATGGGATTCTTGTGATTCTTCGAAATATTCGGAGTGGGAGTTGTAGAAAAAATTTGGGTGATACATAGTAATTGGTACAAGAATGCCTTAGTCTATACGATGCAACAATGGAATAACAATATTGATTGTTGGTCGAGGAGTAGGAGATTCGAGTGATTCACGAGGTTGAGTGTTATGCAAGAGATGATACTCTTGAATGCGGCGTCTAAGTCTGAGATATCGCTCGATATCATTGATTTGTATGTATAACGGCTCGCCTTGCAAATGAGTGTTTGGCATACAAATAAGAAAAGAAATAGAAAAGAAATAGAGAGGTTTTTGCTCTAGTCTCTACTGCGTAACAAAAGAGTAGCGATATCGACTTAAATCAGTCCCCGGCAACGACGCCAAAAACTTGATCGGGGTTATACTTAGGTATCCAATGATTCGGACTGCAAGTGCACAGTCTTGTCGTGTAGTTTTAAAAGATATCGAACCACTGAGACTGATGAATCGAACTACCGTCTTCTATTGTTACTTCGCAAATCTAAAGCTAATGAATGTTTGATTGGGTTGTAGGGAAAACTAAATACTAAATTAAGTTGGATTTTTAATAATCAGTGAGCGGAACTACCAGTATGCAATAGTCGAACCTCGGGAACTAGCGACCGGTTGGGTGTCTTTATATTTTCAAAACAGCTTTCAGTAAAACTTATTTAGTTTAAAAACCCTCGTCTCACACTGTCGTTTTGTTGATCTAGACTATGCAGTTAAGTCCTAACATACGCTTCCGTCATCCCGTAGGAGTTAAAAACACCTTTTGAAAACTAAATAAAATCTTAATTAACTTTAAAGTGCTTTCGTTGTATTTTAAGCTAATGCCTAATTACTACTGTCTAGTTAAAAGATCTCAAGCTTCCGCTTTGTTGACCCTAACCTCTATCTGTTCTTTACTTTCGTAACAAAACAATTTAATGATTAAAAATAGTAACTTAGACCACAAAAGAAGTTTTTGTAGTAAAAATAATCCCAACTAAGTCACTCGATCCCTTGGTTAGGTGACCTTACATACCGGTATACGAATTCTAGCCTAACATAATATCAGACCAAATCACAGAATAATTCAAGAGACATACGAAAATAAACATTATTATATTAATTAAAAGTATAAAAAATGCATAAACATAAACCTGGTAATAATTCTGGATATAGAAGCACTCCTGCACAAACTGTAGGCTTTGCTTCGATCGGGAAACAGATGTAACCGTACAATAAAAATAAATGCTAGAGGAAATATAGAAATTGTTGGGAAATGAATAATGCTTAAAGAATATTTGCTTAGAGTAAAAATGAATTCTCCAAAGTTTCTGCCAAAAAAGAACTCCTTTTCTTGTATGGTCCAAGGTCCTATTTATAACCCATGTGTGATAAGTTGGTTCTCGGTAATGTAGGAACACTTTGTGTTCCTTTGAGAAATAATAGGACCACTAAATTAATTACGTTCTTCATGCCTTGTCTGAGTGGATAGGAGAAATAGGGTGATCGTTGGATTTGCTTTTGAATTGGTTTCCTTCCGTTGGATACATGGTCAAGAGGGAGAAAGTTGGCTTGTGACGTTCGTCAAGTCCTAGTGACAATGGTCACTTGGTCCATCACTTCCCGTGACGAGCGGCATCACACCTTGACGATCGTCAAGGCCTTTTCATGGTGGGCCACGTGCTCACATGCTTTATGATGGGCTTAAGCTGATTTCTTCTCCTTTGGCCCTTTTTGCTATCTTTGCACCTTTTTTTCTTCATTTCTTCCAAAGTGTTCAGCTTAATGTATATCTGCAAAAATAGAAGAATACTTGCATAATACCTATAAAATAATTTAATTTAAACTAAAGTATGAGAAATATTTTATGTATATCAAGCCAAAAATATCATATATTTGTGTGTCATCATCTCCTCCTCTCATCTCCTCACAATGATCAAAGGTTTCGGTGAAACGGTATGGTTCGTCTTTGTTTGATTTAACATCTTTCATTCATATTTTCTTGCTTTGTTCTAGTTTGATTTGTTTAACCTATGGTATTTATGCCTAAAACGCATTAAAGGGTTTGAGGAGCAGCTTACATGTGAGATTTTCTAGAAAAATGGAGAGGAAAGAGGTTGGACTGGCGGCGCTCCCTTGGTGGCCGGAGGTGCGAAGCGGGAGAAATAATGAAGAACGCGCTTCTGGTGATTTCTTTCCTTTGAACTATGACGATGCTTACTGCTTCTGACTCTTTGTTATGATTTGTTGGTTGTTTTTGTTAATGATGATTGTTGCTGAAACGTTGTTACCTCTTTCCTCTCTCTTTGAATTTGAATGATGATGCTAGTGTATTCTGAAACTTTTGATTTGTTGGTATGGATTTGTTGATGATGATTACAGTTCTGAAACTTTGGATTTTTCTTTTCTGAAACTTTGATGGTTTATTGTTCTCCTGATGATTGAACTGATTTGAACTTGTTTGGCTAAGTTTTTCTTTTGATACTCTGTTGTTGGATAATGGTTTGTGATGATTGGAGTTCTGAAACCCTGTTTTGCTGGTAGTTTTTGTATGCTAGCTTTGGTTTCACAGTTGAGGGTTTTTGGTTGTTGCGGTTTGGTATGCTTTCTATGTTTGTGCAAGTTTTTTATATCTGGAGATTCTTTATGGCCCTGATAGTTGCAGTTGGAAATGGCTTTTGTCTACCTTTGGTTAGCAGACTGTTGGACAGTTTGGTAGACTTGCTATGTTTGTGCAAGTTTTTGGGACTTGAAAGCTTTTGTTTTGAATCCCACAGTTTTGGTTTATTTTCTGAGATTTGTTGGAGTGTGATTTGTTGTTTCTGTGCTATGCAAATTTTGGTTCTGCAAGTTTTGGTTGTGGGTTTGGTTATGCAGTTTGGCTGGCAGGTTTTGTGGTTTTGGCAGTTTCAGGCTTGTTTTCTCAAACTGTTATTCAGTTATGTTTTTTTCTTTATAGTTTGGTTGTGCAGTTTTGTGGTTTGTTTGCAACTGATATGCTTTTTTCTGGTTTGTGCAATGTTTTCACAAGTTAGCAAGCTTGTGCAGGTTGCTGTTAACAAGCTTTGGTGGTTTGGCAGTTTCAGGCTTGTGTTTGAACTGCTATGCAGTTTTGCTGTTGTTTGAGTTTTAAAACAGGTTGGGGATTTTGGTTTGATAGCAGGTTTTTCTGTTTGGCAAGCTTGCTTCTGTTTTGGAATTGGTTAGCAGGCTGGTTCTTTTTGAAATTGTTAACATGTTTTTGAAGTTTGTTTTTTGACCACCCTGCTCTCCCCCTTTTTTTTGAAACTGTTATGCAGTTTTGGTCTTATATCCCTTTTCTTTTTGTTTTGCAACTTGTGATAGATTTTCTGCCAAACTGTACAATCTCAAAAAGGTGATATATTTTCTCTCTTTCTCTCTCAATGACAAAGCACTTTTGCTTTTTCTTATTTTCTGAAAAGTTTGCCTATTAGCTGGAAAATAATTATAGGCTATGACAAGCCTTTTTGCTTGTTATATGGTTTACCTCCTGCTTTGCTTTTGGCCTGCTGTGTCTGCACTTGTACTTGCCTTGTATGCTACATCTAGTTTGCTTTGTTCAGTTTGGTTTGTTGCAATACTTGCATCCAGTTTGCCTTGTCATGTGATGCATTTTTCTTGACAGTTTGCCTTGTGCTTTAGTACAGTTTGGCGCATGTTCGCCTTAGTTGCAGCAATGTTTTAGTTGCTTAGACAGCATGCCTCAGTTGCTTGGTAACTTGCTGCAATGTTTGGTTTTGTTGCAATTTGGTCTGCTGTGTTGTTTAGTATTTTGGCGCCTTAATGCTTTTGAATAAATTTGCTTTGTTTGCATTCTTCTTTTTGCATTTTTTTTATTTTTCTCTTTGTGAACCAAGAAGAGCAATCTTCTTGTGATTTGCAAAGAGGAAAATAAAAATGTGATTAAAAATAGCACTCTGATTCCAGACGGCAAACTTTAATGATGAAAAAATTTCTTTTCTTTTTTGTTTGAAAATTCTATTTAACTGACTATACTAATCCTCTTTTCTTTGTTTTTCTTTCATGTGAGCACAACTTGGGTGATGACAAAGCAGAGGAAGCAGAAGACTTCGAGCATGGGAGAAATGGCTTAGACTTAGATTTTTAACTTAGATAGATTTTCCATTAATTGTAATAATTTATTTTTTTTCAAGTACTATAAGTTGTAAAACCTACAGTATTCAAATAATAAATTATTTTTGTATCAACATCTGAAAAATCTTTGTGAGGCAATCTGAATAGAACCTTCTACTGTCAATATTTTGCAATTCTCTCTCTGCATCTTCACTTAATCCTTTAAGATTCTCATATCAAAATAATTGAAATTGCATTCCAACAATTCTAATACAGATAACTTAAACTTTAAGTAATCCAATAACTTTGTAGTCTCGTAACCTTGCAACAGCATTCCAATCAAAATACGCACTCGGTATTCCAATAAACAAACAAACATTCCATTCCATTAACAAGCAAATGCCTTAACAGACGCACATTATCTAGTTAACCTGGATCAGACAAAACCTGAATATTCCAAATGACCATCTCAACTCCTATCTCTTATCCCAGATAAACAAGCCTTGAGAACAACCAATAACCTTTCAATAAACTTGAAAAAGTGTGAAAACATGTGACAGTTAACTGAATTTCTGAGAATTCAGTTTCTTCTGAGAAATGCGAGAGAAACCCTAATTCTTGATTTACTACCATAGAAAAGTTTGTTTGATCGATTCCTGAGCCAATCTCGAAAATCTGAGAAAACCCTAGGGTTATGATTTCTTGTGAAAAATGGGAGGGCAAATTTTGGGGTACAACAATATGGATTTTCAAGCCTTTGAAGATGTCTTGGCCCTTCTAATCTATGGTTTGGTTCTATTTCCAAATCCGGACCAATTCATAGATGTGAATGCCATCAAGGTTTTCCTCTTCCATAATCCTATATCTACTTTGCTTGGAGACATTTTACATTGTTTCCACACTCGCACCATAAAAAAAGAGGTACTCTCTTGTGTTGCATTCCCATACTCGCCAAATGGTTTAATTTGTACCTGCCTCAATCAACGTTGAAGAACGATCAAGGATTGACATGGTCTCAAAGGATGATGTCCCTCACACACTCTGACATTTATTGGTGTTCTCGATCCTTGGAGGAAACTGCTATCATTGACCGTTATGGGGAATTCCATAATGTCCCACTCTTAGACATTAGAGGAGGTATCACCTATAATCCTTCTCTTGCATTACGACAATTTGGGTATGCACGAAGAGATGGTCCTCACAATGCACTCATCCAAGGTTTGGTATTCGACTATGAAGGCGACAACCAAGGCTACCGTCAAAGGTTCATACGAGCTTGGAGAATGATAAAAAAAAGTGGATAGTAAGACATTGGGACGTAAGAACTCCATTTCCTTTGGAGCCTTATCTTAGGTGGGTACGAACTCGTGCTCAAAGACTCGGTATGCCATACCCTGCTACTTTGCCAATCATCATGGAGCCATTAGTTGAAGGAGATGTTCCTTATGCTATCCTTCATCCTACCATGCCTACTTCTCTTGAAGGCTTACAAAGAGCTTGGATCCAGCTGAAGGAAGAACGAGACACCTTCAAAGTCCAATTCTACGCAAGTGAAAAGAAGGTTTTGGAGCTTACGAGACAGTTTCATGAAGAGTGAAGTTTGAACGCCTACATTGCACAAAAAAGGATGCGCTCGACCTTCTTGTCTTAGGAGTTTATTTTGTATTTATTTCCTTCTTTGTAAGCCCCAAGAGGCGTGATGTAATCAAACTTGGATTTATTAATACAATGTGTATTTCCTGTTGTCTAAACAAATTTAAATCTCCTATTTTCCTTGAAATCATTTGCATATGCATTTTTCATTCATCATAACATAAACATGTTTTTTACAACATGTCTCCTTATCTTTCTATTGTTTATTTCAGTGAGATGGATATTGAACAGATAGTAAAAGATATTCAAGCATAGAATACTCAATTCCAACAGATGTTCCTGGCTCTGGCTAAAGGACAAGAGGATCTGAAGGCTCTCATGATCAAAGATAACAAGAAGAAGGCGAAGAAACCAGTCGAAATTTTGAATTTGGGAAGAAGGTTTAGAGGACCAGCCAACCAAGCTCTAGATTTTGCAACCTCGTCGGGTGAATGAGATAATCAAGAAGGAAAGAACAAGGAAGGAAATGTCAACCCAGAGTCTGAGAAAGATGAAGTTGACTACTCTGAAGAACAATACCCTTTTGTTGATGATAAATACAAACAGCTGGAGGATCGCCTCAACGCTATGGAGATCTAGAGAGTACCTGGGATGGATTTTGAAGAGTTAGGATTGGTCTCGGGGGTAGTCATCCCGCAGAAATTCAAGGTCCCCACATTTGCTAAATATGACGGTGTCTCTTGTCCTAAACTGCACTTAAGGTCATACGTCAGGAATATTCAACCCCGTACTGCTGATAGGAACCTATGGGGACATTTTTTCCAAGATAGTTTGTCAGGGACACAGTTGTATTGGTTCTTTCATTTGGAAGGAACCAATATTCGAAATTGAGAAGATTTGGCTGCTGCCTTTTACAAGTAATACCAATATAATGCTAACCTAGCTCCAACTCGAACACAACTGCAAAGTATGTCTATGGGTTCTGGTGAGGGTTTCAAAAATTATGCCCAGAAATGGAGGGATCTCGCAGGAAGAGTCCAGCCCTCTTTATCTGATAGAGAGTTGGTGGATATGTTCTTGGGCACGTTGTTTGGTCCATTATTTAACCATCTGATCGGAATCTCTTCAGCTGGATTTACTGAGTTGATCATGACTGGTGAACGGGTATAAGCCGGCATTAAGAGTGGCAAGATTCAAAGGGATGCATCCTCAAGCACGATGAAGAAACCCTTCACTGGAAAAAAGGAGGTCAGTGTTGCTTATGGCCACATGAATCAAATCAAAATTGAACGTCGTCTGACGGTGTGGGCTGTTATAATCTCCAATCTTGTATCAAATCAATAGAAAAACCATCAACACAGGCTGAAGGCACACATAAGAAGATTTACCCGGATCAACATGACCTTGTCCCAGGTTTTGCCACATTTGTTGAAGTCCAATCTGGTGACTCTAAAGGAAGCCCCCAAGAACCCCAATACTACTTCTCCCTGCTACAACTTGAATGCTCGATGTGCCTATCATTCTGAAAGTCCGGGGCATGATACAAATGATTGTTGGGCCCTGAAAAATAAGGTACAAAACCTTATTGAGGCAAAAGAGATTGAGTTTGACCCTCCAGAAACACCTAATGTAATAACGACGCCAATGCCCAAACATAGCCAATGTGTCAATGTTGTTGATGATGACCGTTTTGTTTCCTCCGTGGATGAATTAACTACTCCCCTTTTGACTGTTAAACATAATCTATTGCAAGCCTATTATTTTCGGGCTGTGATGAAAGTTGTCACTTATGTATGTCTCTACCAGATGGTTGTTTGTTACTAAAGCTGGGAGTCCAGTGCCTGATGGTTAACAAAGAAATCATGTTCGAGAAAGTTCCTCTTGCCATAAATTCATGTGAACATATTTCAATAATCACCATTTCCGACAATCCTCCTAGGGTCTCCACCAAAAGACCCGTCAGGATTACATCTGTTCCAAAGTTTACTCCCCTAATCATCACCATGTCGGGGCCAATACCATATTCCTCAGATAAAGATGTTCCTTGGAATTATGGGGCTGACGTCTATTACCATGGCATCAGACAAGACCTATTGGCTACCGAAGACAAAGTTTTTAAAGATACTGAGCCTGACATCGACATTATTGTCGGGACCAGTAAAATTACAAGAAGCGAAAGAGTTTTCTCTCTCGAGATCTCTCCAAAAACTATTGCTATTCACGTGATTATTCCTGCTACCGCTCTTGTCAATATTCCCAGTGTTACTCCTATTGTTAGTCCTAATGTTATCCCTGCTACCGATTCGGTCGAGACATGGGGCAAAGAGGTTTTGGTTGAGCCTGTCTTGACAAAGGCGCAACCAGAAGTCACCCATGAGGCTTCTAAAAAAAATGGAAGAGATATTAAAGATAATCAAGAAAAGTGATTATAACATCATGAAGCAGTTGGGGCAGACCCCCTCAAAAATATCAATGATGGCCTTACTTTTGTGCTCTGAGGCTCACGCTAAGGCTTGAGTAAAATTTTTGAAGACCTCCCACGTGCCCCAAGAGACCTCTGTTGATCAATTCGAGAATTTTATGGCCAGTCTAACCGCTGATAATGGATTAGGTTTTGCTGACGCTGATTTAACTCCCAAGGGAAGGAAACACAATGATGCCCTTCATGCCTCCATTGAGTGCAGGGGCACTATATTAGCCCATGTTCTGGTGGATACAGGTTTTTCACTGAATGTCTTACCCAAGAATGCTCTTGACCGATTAGATTGCGAAGGACTCACATTGAAGCCCATCAACATTGTGGTGAGGGCCTTCGATGGTTCTAAAAGAATGGTGCACGGGAAGGTGAACATCCCTATCAAAGTTGGAACTTAGACTTTTGATTCAACCTTCTATGTGATGGATATCCGCCTATCTTATTCCTGTCTATTGGGTCGACCCTGGATCCATGGGGCTGGTGCTATCACTTCTACCCTACATCAGATGTTGAAGTTCCCAGTCAAGGAAAAGATTATCACAGTCCATAGGGAGGAGTAATACATGGTTAGCCACCTGAAATCTTTCAAGTAGTTGAAATGGACAGCGAGTTCATTGAGACTCCCTGTCAGAATTTTGAGAATGTTCCATAGAAGGTTGTTGTAACCAAGATGGCTACCAAAGCTCCGAAGATTACCAGACCTCCATTAAAAATGGCTTCTCTAAAGGATGCTAAAGTAGTAGTTGAGGAAGGTGGGTGTACCATTTGGGGTCAACTTCCGGATATTCCCTAAAAATCTAACAAATTTGGTCTGGGTTTCACTTCGGAGGCCCAAAGAGTTGTTCGACGTACTCGCGCTGGGGGACCCCCATTATGCATCAGCAATCATGGAGTCAATGCGTTGGAAGACAGTGATGGCAATTGTGACATGAACGAGTGGATTTTCCCAACCATAAGCGGTGGACTCAACAATTGGGAGGCCAAAGATTTTGTTCCTATTACTTTTATTCAAGAGTAATTGTCTTTTAAATTTTTGGACTTGTAATATTTAAACAATTTAAACTTTAAAACCTTGTGTCTTACCCGAGGCACAATGGTCCATCTGTGAGGGTTGTTACTTCATCTTCATATATCATTAATAAATCATGAGATGTTTTTGCATACAAATTTTTACGCTCTTTGTCTTCTTTTCTACTTTTTACTTTATCAAAAATAGCTATGCTCTTACACACACTCACATATCAAAATGTAGATCCACATCCACTCGGGATCCCATTGCTAACAATTTTGCTATTGCTCATTATGACTTTGAAAGCCCGATCTACCAAGTCGAGGACGAAGGTGAGGAAGATTGTGAGGTACCAAGAGAGCTTTCCAGACTGTTACAACATGAAGAAAGGGCAATACAGCCTCATGAGGATCCAGTTGAGATAGTGAATTTGGGTACTGAAGAGGACATAAAAGAAGTCAAGGTAGGTGCTAACTTGGAGCTTTGTGTTAAACAGCGGTTAATACAGATGCTACATGACTATGTTGAGGTTTTTGCCTGGTCACATGAAGACATGTCGGGACTTGACACTGGTATTGTGGTTCATCGCCTACCTATAAAAGAGGACTGCCCTCTAGTGAAACAAAAGGTTCGGCGTATGCGGCCAGATATGTCATAAAAGATCAAGGCTGAAGTCATGAAACAATTCAATGTCGGTTTCTTAGTTGTCACCTCTTATCCATAATGGGTTACCAATGTTGTTCCAGTACCTAAGAAGGACGGTAAGGTACGTATGTATGCGGATTACAGAGACCTGAACAAGGCAAGCCCCAAGGATGACTTCCCGCTTCCCCATATCGATGTTCTGGTTGACAATACCGCACAACATAAAGTATTATCCTTCATGGATGGTTTCTCCGGATACAATCAGATCAAGATGGCACCTGAGGACATGGAGAAGACAACCTTTGTCACACAGTGGGGAACTTTCTGCTACAAAGTTATGCCATTTGGACTAAATAACATCGGGGCTACCTATCAGCATGCCATGGTAGCTTTGTTTCATGACATGATCCATCGCGAGATAGAGGTCTACGTGGATGATATGATATCTAGATCTCAAACTAAAGAGGAACACCTTGACCACTTGCAGAAGCTATTTGAAAGACTGAAGAAATACAAACTAAGGTTGAACCCAAATAAATGCACTTTTGGATTAAGGTTCGGTAAGCTTTTAGGCTTCGTTGTCAGCGGCAAAGGTATTGAAGTAGACCCTGCAAAGGTAAAAGCAATACAAGAAATGCCCGCTCCTCGCGCTGAGAATGAAGTTAGGGGATTCTTGGGACGTCTAAACTACATTGCCAGGTTCATTTCCCATCTGACCGCTACTTGTGAGCCAATCTTCAAGTTACTGAAGAAAGAATCAAGCAGTGAGATGGAATGACGTTACCAAAACGCCTTTGACAAAATCAAGGAGTACCTTCAAGAGCCTCCCATTTTGATGCCACCAGTTGAGGGAAGACTTCTGATCATGTACCTAACAGTTTTGGAAAATTTAATGGGGTGTGTGTTGGGGAAGCATGACGAGTCTGGCCAAAAAGAGCATGCAGTATACTACCTGAGCAAAAAGTTTACCGACTGTGAAACCAGATATTCACTGCTCGAGAAAACTTGTTGCGCTCTGGCATGGGCTTCTCGCCGGCTAAGACAGTATATGCTGACTCAAACTACCTTATTAATATCCGAGATGGATCCTATTAAATAAATATTCGAGAAGCTCGCTCTCTCTGAAAGAATAGCAAGATGGAAAATGTTCCTGTCCGAATACGACATTCAGTACACTACCCAAAAATCTATAAAAGGAAGTGTACTAGCTGATCATTTGGCTCATCAGGCTATGGATGTCTATCAATCCATGAACTTCTAATTCCCGGACGAGGACATCATGTTGGTGAATGATTGTGAAGAAATCAGATCGTATGACGGACCTGAATAAGGATCCCGTTGGACCATGGTTTTTGATGGAGCTTCCAACGCACTCGGCAATGGCATCAGTGTTGTGATCATATCTCCTGAAGGTTGTCATAATCCTTTCACTTCCAGGTTGTGCTTCAATTGTACCAATAATATGGCTGAATATGAAGCGTGCATTATAGGTCTCAAAGTTGCCATAGATTTGGGATCAAAACCTGAAGTGTATGTGGAGACTCGGCCTTAGTAATCAGTCAGATCAAAGGAGAATAAGACATGAAGCATCCTAATCTCATCCCTTAAAAAGAGCATGTGTTGACACTGATCCCACATTTTGAGGAAATTACCTTTGAGAATTTTCCACGAGAGGAAATCAACTAGCAGATGTGCTAGCTACTATGTCATCCATGTTCAAAATCAAGTGGGATAATGAGGCTCCTCAAATCACTATTGAGAGGATGGATGAACCAGCATACTATCATGAGGTTGGTACTGAAGAAGTAGCAGGAAAACCTTTTTTCCATGAAATTAAAAGATATCTCGAGGCCTAAGAATATCCTGAGGAAGCTTCAGTCAATGATAAGAAGTTCCTAAGAAGATTCTCTGCTAAATTCTTCCTCAGTAACATAATCCTCTATAAGCGTAACCACGACTCTACTTTGCTTCAGTGCATAGACAAGAATGGGGCAGAAAAGATCATGGTTGATTTACATGAAGGTACCTTTGGCACCCATTCTAGTGGGCACACGATGGCTAAAAACATCCTACGGGCAGGATACTACTTGTCCACTATGGAAGCAGACTGTTATCAGCATTCGCAGTTGTTGTACCCTAAAATTTGCCCTCTCATTTCTCAAAGGATCATCTTGGACCCTCAGGTTTGCTTCCATCCAATTTCAAGCCTTGAATTACAAATTTTCCAAGAAAGTCATTCAATGGGGCAAAATGGTCATTTGTATACTGAAAAGTCAAACTTTGACTTTTGGATTAAAAAAAATCAAGTCTCAAGAATTATATTTCACCAAGACATGTTGGAATGTGAGATTTGATTCATCAAGATATTCAAAAGTCAAAATTACTTTGGAAAAGTCAAATTTCTAAATACTTAGAATTTCTCTAAGTGTTTAAGGAATATTACAAGTTCAGAACTTCTTATCAGATTATCACCATGATGCAAGCTGATTCTGGAAGAATTCCTAACACGAGAGTTTTAGATCTCAATAAGACCTAAGATATTGCAGAACAAAATTTCTCCCGGAAATGCTGGAATTTCAAGTTATAAATGTTCAAAGACACGTCCATGAAACTAATGCACTCAGCAAATTCTGGACACTTTCAAGACAGAGTTTGGTCAGAACTTCTGGGCCAGTTTTCATAAAGGTTCATTCAGAGTTTGCAAGGGTAATTCAAATAAGGTTACAAAGCATGCTGCAAGCTTCCTGGAAAGTCTGAGAGCTCCTTCAGAACATGTTGGAGCAAGGAGATACAAAGATCAGAAGTTGGATGTCTATTCTAAGTCACGCTGAAGTTGAACTTCTGATCCAGAACTAAGAAATGATGCAGAATATCACATTGCAGGATTTCTGGTTTGATCAATCTCATCATCATTTAATGCTCACAACCACTTTTAGGCCTTTGTTCAAAGGATTTCCCCACGTGTGGCATAGAAGTACCATTACTGTCTTGGAAAAGCAAACTCTTGTACAAGAGTGTGTTGGGCCCATGCGTTGCTTTTGCTTTTGAGGTTACCTTTCCTTAATTCCTGCTTACAATTCCAGCTTAGGCGTTGCTAAAGCTGCTAAGCACCATACTTGATTCAACAGCAAGGCAGCACCCTAGCATGTGATGGTTGTACTCTCCAAGCTACAAGATCTTTGCCTATAAATTTAAATTCATTGGCAACTGTAAAAGGGTCGGAAATTTGAGAAAGAAAAAGCCATGAACCCCTGCTAAAATTCCAAGAGTCCAAAACTGCAAACACAAAAATACAAAACCTGTTAGCTTTTGATTTCTTACATTCAAACTCCATTTTTCTTAAGTGTTTCTTGATCAGAACCATCCATACAGTTTCTAATATACATTTAGAAATCATCCTAACTTCTGTGTTCAGACTGTGACATACCCTTCATCAATATCCACTTCAAAGAAGTCAGAACTTTACCCCTTGGTTGTTCCAGAATTTTTCTAATCATTCACTGCCCAAATTGAAAGCTTCCAGCCTGCTGAGTACGTGAAGAAGTTGTTCAGAACATCACCAGAGTGCAGAACCATACTCCAACTCATGGAGTATCTTCCAGCTGCAAGGTAAGCTTCTACTGACTCTCATCATATTACTTAGGCATTATCAGATTTGCATGTTCAAAAATACAATGTAGACATCATGTTTCTGATGTTATACGTATTATGAGGTTCCACGTATTTGCATGCCTAAGTAGGGAGTAAATTAGTTCAGAACTTCTTAAGGAAATTAGAATTAGCAAATTCATGCTTGCTTCTGATTTATAGTTCTGATATCTCTTGTTTTTGAAACATTATGAAACCTGCCATAACTGTCATATGCGCATCTTCTGTTCTGTTGAGAAATGACTAAGTTACAGATGTTCTGACTAGCATGGAGAGGAAGACTAAGCTCTGCCAGTGGCATCAGAACTTTTGAAATCTTCTTTGTTCCCAGCGGACCCAGAATTTCTGACTTCACCTATTTCTACTAATATGATTTCTGTTTTTGCAGCACGCCAGAGTCAGAACTTCTGATCCCTTTTAGTTCAGCAATGCGCTGATTCTATTTTCTTTTTCCTTGCTATTTTTGCTATCAATTCTATTTTCACTAATCAAAAACACCAAAAACATCTTACATTTTACATGCGTTATTTTATTTCTTAAAACAAAAAAAGATCAAAAATATTTTTCTTAAACAAAACTTGTTTCTTTTCTTAAACAAAACAAGTTCATTTTACATCTCTTGTACATTCTTATCCATTCAATATGGTTGTAATAATAACTTAGGACTTAATTTTATTTGCAATCCCCTTTTGTAAATTTGTACACCCCATCCCCTTAAATGTTTGTAATAGCGTAGAATCTTTACTTTTCGCACTTTTATTGCTTTCATATATTGTTAGTAATTAGGGTGTGTATGGCAAGAGATGAAATCAACAAATAGAGAACCCTAATCAAGAGTAAATGCATGCAATCAAACACACTTGCACATTAGCACCCTTAGGGTAATCCCACTTTGTTACCTATCAGAAAAATAGTCATACCTCTCGAACATGGGCGTTTTAGCAAAGACCCTCGATAATAGATCGTAGTCCCTCGATGACCCTCGATGTTGCCTTTGGTAAATGATCTAGTCCCTAAAAGACATTGCTAAAACATCCATAGGTTGCCTTCAATGACTATACAATGACCCACGCCCGTCCCTTCACATCCAATGATGGGGCTTCTTACCAAAATAATGGTAAGATAACAACACCTAAAAGAGGAGGAAAAGAACATCTAGGACCTTTTAAGTAGGTAGATTTGCTCCTAGTTGCTTGCTTGCTCACAACAAAAATATTCTATACACCAACACTCTCACTTTGAAACATTTTAAAAGACGACACTTTGTATGTGTTCTTATAGAGACGAGAACCATTAAAAAAAACCTTTTCAAAATCACTTTCAAAAACACATCTCACAAACATATCTTTGAACTATTTTTCAAACAAACACTTTATTCGCGTTCTTATAGAGACGAGAACCATTACAAAGACATTTTCAAAATACTTTCAAAACCCACACCACAGGCACATTCAAACAAAAGCAAGTGATCTAGCAAGTAACTAAGAGCCCATGGAAAACCATGGATGAAAAGGATGTTAACACCTTCATTTTTCATAATCTCCCCCCCCCCCCCCCCGAACTCAAGAAAACATCTCTAAAGGTCTTTCTTGTGATTTTTCACCTTTCCTTTTGAATAAAAGAAAAGTCGGTGGCGACTCTTGCTAACCACAACATTTGCAATCAAATGCAAAACACTCAAGTCATTTCTCCCACTGTATCTGTGATACGGTGGGAGAAATGACTTGGTGTTTTGCGTTTTGATCGCATTTGTGTGGATAGCAAGAGTCGCCACCGACTTTTCTTTTATCCAAAAGGAAAGGTAAAAAAAGCACAGGAAAGACCTTTCGAGATTATTTCTCGGGTTCGGAGGGTAGATTATGAAAAGAGAAGGTATTAGCACCTTTTTCATCCATGGTTTTTCATGGGCTCTTAGTTACTCACTTAGATCACTTGCTTTTGTTTTGACAGTGTGCTTGTGATGTGGGCTTTGAAAGTGTTTTAAAAAATCTCTTTGTAATGGTTCTCGTTTCTATAAGAACGCGTACAAAGTTTTGTTTTGAAAGATAGTTCAAAGATGTGTTTGTGGATTGTGTTTTGGAAAGTGTTTCGAAAAGATGTTTTGTAATGGTTCTCGTCTCTATAAGAACTTATACGAAATGTTTTTTGTCTTTTCAAAAAATGTTTTGAGATGAAAGTGTCGGTGTAAGAATATTTTTTTCGTGAGCAAGCGAGTAACTAGGAGCAAATCTACCTACTCGAAAGGTCTCAAGGTTCTTTTCTTCCTCCTTTTAATGTTGCTATCTTACCATTGATTTGGTAAGAAGCCCCATCGTTGGATGTAAAGGGACAGGCGCGGGTCAATTTTACAGTCATCGAAAGCAACTTATGTGATGCTTTAGCAATTTTTGTAAGGGACGAGATCGTTTTATCGAAGGCAACATCGAGGGTCATCGAGGGACTATGATCTTTTTTATCGAAGGGTCATTGCAAAAACGTCCCATATTGGAGGGACATGACTGTATTTCCGAGACAATGAGCGAGGTTACCCTATAGGTGCGCGTGTGGAAAAGTGTGTTTGATTCAAGTTAATTTTATCTTTGAAATTAGGTTTATCTAGCGATTAATTTTAAATCTTGCCATACACGCCTAATTACTATACAGTAATAAGTAAAACAATAAAATGCGGAAATTTAAATTCTACGCTATTACAGAGCTTCAGGAATGGGGTGTACAAATTAATGAATGGGGTGATAGTAAGAAATAAATATTTAAATCACACAATACAGGTCCAAACCGTTAAATAATTATTTAAGTTAAAACTCTTTTCATTTGATAAAACTAATTAAGGACTTAATTAATAATGTCAAACAAAAATTATTTTAAAGCTAATAATTATTTAAAACAAATGTCTATCTATTCGCAATTTTTTAAATGTATGTTGAAAAATAAAATAAGAATCAAATAATGAAAAAAATATTAACAACATAAAGAATAAAGGCAAAGCAAGAAATGGGCCTGCAAATAGAGCAAAACTGGGGGTGTAGAAATTAAAAGGCCCAAATGTTTATGACCGATCCAGTGTAGCAGCCCCCTGGAGGTGTACCATGGGCGTGCATCTATGGTGCGTTGAAAGGGTTGTGATAAATGAACGGACGGATGGATGATGAGGGCACATCAGATTAACATAGGGGTGCATAGGGGTGATTATTCAGGGTGCCTAAAGAGGTGGTGACAAGTGTCACCACTGGGTTTGGCCAAGGTATTGCTATCAAACAAAACAAAACGAACTAGGCTGGAAGCACAGGCCTCATAATTCATATTTTTCTCTCTCTACACGCTATGCCATCTCTCTTCTCCCTTGTTATGAGCCTTCACCGGAGAATACCCTTTGACCGCTCCGGAAATCGCCTTACGGCGGTGACGGCAGCAGCGTGTCTCCAAACCCTACTTTTCTTATATCATTTTGATCGTCTCCTTTCCATGGTTACTAATTTATGATTAATTTTTGCAGATTCTTGTTTAATAACCCTAAACCTAAAAAGGGGAAACTGAAACCGTAGTTCTTAGTTTGGTGGGATCGGTGAAGGTAATGGTGCATGCAACGATATATCCATGAAAGTACAGGAAAGAGAAGAAGAAGATCGTCTGTGAGGTCTGGATCTGTAACCTTACTAACCTCCTAAAGCTTTTCCGATAAGACTGTTCTGATTTTGAGCTTGTAAATTGCTTTCTCTCTTCTTTTGGTAGCTTGCTGTGATTTTGTGGGGGGTTTTGTAGTTTCTGAGATTTGTGTGTAGCTTGTATATTCTGAATGGATTTTGAAAGGGGAAAAATGATGAACGAAATATTTGGCTTTTTTTTGCTGTTTGTTTGAGTTATTGATTTGCTGGGTTTTTGAGTAGTGATATTTGATGACAATGTTTGGGTGATGGACTTTGGTGATGGAACTTGGTGATGGAATTTTGGTGTTGCAAATTTTTATTGGTTTTTCATTGGTTCTGGTTTTACAGTGATGGCTTTGAGGCTTCTGGTTTTTGATACTTTTTGTTGGTTCTATTGTGTTCTGGTTTTTACAGTGATGGCTTGATGGTTATGTTTTTGTTACTTGTTGGTTTTTACAGTGATGGCTTGATGGTTGTTGGCTTTTGTTACTTGCTGGTTTTTAGTGATGGCTTGATAGTTGTTTTGATGGTTTTTGTAATGTGCTGGTTTTTAGTGATGGCTTGATGGTTGTTTTGATACTTTTTGCTGGTTTTATATATTTCTGATATCTGATGGTTCTCTCTTCGTTCAAATAGTCTCCTCTCTTTTTATAAAATAGTGGTATCCTTGCTATCAGATTTAGGGTGAAAATAGGAGGGAAAAACTTTGAATTTTGACAGTTTTGGCTTTTTCTAGCTTTGGGCTTTTGAGTGCAGTTTGAACTATTTCCACTTTGGTGCAAGTTTGGGCAGGTTTTTTGGACTGTAATGCAGGCTGGTTTGCTGTGGTTTATTTTGACATGCTTTTATGCAGAACTTGGACAGGTCTTGGACTACTATGGGCAGCATAAGGAGGCTTTTTGAGCAGGTCTTCTTGGACTGTTTTTATAGCATGCCTTTGTAGCAAATAGCAACCTGTTTGTCTTGGCATGGCTTTAGATTATTTTCTGGCTAGGTGATATCTTTCCTCTTTCCTCTCTTTATGAAATAAAGCACTTTTTGCTTTTGATACATTTTCTGAAGGGTTTGCTTATTTTTTAGGAAAGTGATGATATATTGACTTGTATTACAACATTTGATGCCTTTGACCCTTTGGATTATTGCTTGCATATTGTTTGTTTTGTTCTGTTGTAGCCTTTTTGTATTTGCTTGTGGGTTTACAGCAGGCTTGGTTCTGCCTTGGATGTGACTGATGTTGTTTGCAGCCTGTTGCCTTGCCTCTTGTGATGTTGTTTGATTGTTGCAGTATCATTGGGCTTGTTTGGCTTGTTGTGCATTTGTCTGTTGCTGTTTGCAGCCTGTTTCTTTGTTTGGCGTCTTTGCTATATATTTGTTACTTGTTGCCTGTTGTTGTCCGCTTGTTTCCTGTTGTTTTGCTGTTTGCACTTGCTGCCTTGCCTATCCAATTTGTATATTTATTTCTTTTTCCCCTTTTTGTGAACCAAAACCTAGGTTTTGAGATTTGCATAAATAGGGAGAAATGGACAAACAAAATTCTGATTCCTAAAAGCAAACCCTAGTGATGAAAATCAATTTTTGCTTGGACTTTTCAATGTTGATTTTTTGCTAATATTCTTATCTTTCTTTTGTTACATGTACAATCAAATGAATGGCAAGCAAGACAAGATGAAGAGAAGACCATGGCTAGCAATGGGGAATTTCTTGAAGATGAAGCAAAGAGTCTTGAAGAAGAAGCAATTCTTTCCTTGTAGATTTAACTTTGTATTTCACTTGTAATCCATTTGTAATCATTTGTAATTTACTTTGTGAATGACCCACAAAATTGTAATGAACACAAAGCTTGAGTAATAATGAAATTTGTTGTACAAAACTTTGAGTTTTAGTTTAACTTTGAAATTCTTGATTGAATATTTTGAATAAAACATCTTGGCTTGATAACTTGCATTTCAAGTAAACACAATATGATAGGATAAATCATGTATTTTGCACTCTTAAACAAAATAAATGTTTAAAAACTCAAACCCAAATGATTAATTGAACCCTCAATCATGATTGCTTAAAATGATAGTTTTAAACTTTATACCTTATTCAAACAGAATATGCTCTCAAAAATAACATCAACCCTCAGAAGATTGTAGTTAAGAAAAAAATTAAAATCACACAAATGCCTTTTCAGTTATCTGGGCCATGGATTGGGCAAACTTGCAATTTGAGGTTTGGAAATTGACTTAAACAGACTTTGAGGAGACATGATGATTTATTTGAAACCCTGATGACTCAAATTCCTTTGAGAAGTGCAAAATCCTAATTGCTGACTGGTTGCCTAGGAAGAGAATATGCTTGAACAACTTTTGAGCCAAATTGAGTGTTTGAAAAACCCTAGGATAGCATCTTGAGTGAAAAATGGGAGGGAAAATTTTGGGGTACAACAGCTTTCCCTGTTCAATCTTCTTAAACTTGAAAAGTGAGATCGACGTGTTTGTCGTTCGCGACTTGAAAGTAGAAGATGATTGAACACTAGAGTGCCCAGAAATTTTCACTTGACGATGCGCTGGTTAATTATGTAGGGAATGGGCTTAAAGATGCCATTTGGAGAAATGATGGAGAGTTGTCAGAGATGGGCTTATAGATGCCATCCAAAGGTGATTGTTGAAAGAAAGTCTGAACTTGATTTTAACAGAAAACAAATCAGAATAAACCGTTGAGAGATTTATCTGAACCAGTAAGAATCTGGAAACGAATTAAAATAAACCGTTGAGAGGTTTATCTGAAACAGTAAGATTCTGGAAATGAATCAGAATAAACCGTTGAGAGATTTATCTGGACCAGTAAGAATCTGGAAACGAATCAGAATAAATCGCTGAGAGATTTATCTGAACCAGTAAGAATCTGGAAACGAAACAGAATAAACCGTTGAGATATTTATCTGAACCAGTAAGAATCTAGAAATGAATTAGAATAAACCGTTGAGAGATTTATCTGAACCAGTAAGAATCTGGAAACGAATCAGAATAAACCGTTGAGAGATTTATCTGAACCAGTAAGAATATGGAAACGAATACGAATAAACCGTTGAGAGATTTATCTGAACCAGTATGAATCTGGAAACGAATCAGAATAAACTGTAGAGAGATTTATCTGAACCAATAAGAATCTGGAAACGAATCAGAATAAACTGTTGAGATATTTATCTGAACCAGTAAGAATCTAGAAACGAATCAAAATAAACCGTTGAGAGGTTTATCTAAAACAGTAAGAATCTGGAAATGAATCAGAATAAACCGTTGAGAGATTTATCTAAACCAGTAAGAATCTGGAAACGAATCAGAATAAACCATTGAGAGATTTATCTGAACCAGTAAGAATCTGGAAATGAATCAGAATAAACCGTTGAGAGATTTATCTGAACCAATAAGAATCTGGAAACGAATCATAATAAACCGTTGAGAGATTTATCTGAACCAGTAATAATCTGAAAGAAATATTCTGCTATATGGATGGTCGACCAGTCTTTTCTTGGGAATTGATCTGTATTTGACTTGTTGAAAATATTTGTCTGTTGGAAATTTGTTGATCATAATTTCCTGTCGATTGATTCTTCCCTGCAAAAGGTGGAGAGTTAATTGTATGCAATGCTATGATGTATGCAATGCGTGGTATGATGTTGTTTCTCAAAATAAATGAGATTGCACTGTGCGTACTTGTGTTGTTAATGTTATGATGTATGAATGCAAATGTATGGACTTAAATATTATTCGTGCTGTAGTGTTGTTGGAAGCGGGGAAAATAAATCCCTCCTGAAGCACTGATGAGTGAGTTTCCAATCATTAGAGAAATAAACTCTGTTGTAGAAGGGAAATTCCGGAATTGCTTGTAAATTTCGTGAAATCCTGCTGGGGAAACCTGAGAAGTTGGGCGACTTACTGGGGAATCTCTGGAGTGGTAGTTGGAAGTTTTGCTCTGTCAGGGGTATGAGAGCGCTTGATACCAACAGGATACATATTGGGGATACGTCAGCGATTCTGTAGTAGGATATATTTGCTTCCGCTCTTGCTAGAGAAGGTACCTGCAGGGATCTTATGGAATGGCCTATAGATATTATCCTATTTCTTAAAGCCATTAGTAATTGTCTTTCCTCTTTTTTTTTGGTTCATTTGTAAATAGTAATTACGTTCAAATGCATATGTTCAAAAATAAATCATTGGACGTTTCTGTAAACAAAACACAGAAATAAAGAAAAACATATGGTTTTGCACTTCCAAAAGGGATATCTTTGTATTAACTTAAATAAGTATTTTTTGTACAATGAGACGAGCACTCTGGTAGGAGAATGTCGTTGTAAAAATGAAAATTGATACAAAGAAAAGATAGCTAAGTGAAATAATCCCATGCGGTTCCCATTCTGCTATAGTCTTCATGTCCCTGAGTGTCTTGTCCACTTGTCGCCTTGGCGAAGTTGATTGGATTGATTAGAACTGCTTGAGTTGATTGGTCAATGCTGAAAATTGTTTGTAAGATGATCCAACGGAACATAGTCATACGCTTTAATTCCCTAACTTTTTCCTAGACCGCCCTTTCGGGTTTTCGATCCACCGGGATACCCTTTTTTGCCCAAGTCGCCCTTTCAGGTTTTCAGCTTGCCAGGTGTACATATTTTTTTGTATTTTATCCCTAATTTTTTCCCGAACCTTTTGGTTCGCCGAGATGCCCTAATTTTTTCCTAGGTCAGTCGACCTAGCGGGTCCTTGTTCATGCGTAGTATCTTTTAACTATGTCCGTATTTACAGGGTGCAGGAGGTCGTTGCCATCCATAGTGGTTAAGATCATTGCTCCACCAGAGAATATGCTTTTGATTACAAACGGTCCTTCATATGTAGGAGTCCATTTTCCCCTGGGATCACCTTGTGGAAAAATGAAACGCTTGATTACCAAGTCACCGACCCGATATACCTGACATTTGACCTTTTTGTTAAAAGCTTTGATCATGCGTTTTTGGTATATCTGACCATGACAGATGGCCGCAAGCCTCTTCTCATCAATCAAGTTCAATTGGTCAAATTGAGTCTGGATCCAATCTTCTTCATTCAAACCAGCATCCTTCATGATCCTCAAAGAGGGAATCTGGACCTCAATAGGTAAGACAGCCTTCATGCCGTATACCAGAGAATAGGGTGTTGCCCCAGTTGATGTGCAAGTTGTGGTACGATACCCGTGGAGAGCGAACGGTGGCATCTCATGCCAGTCTTTGTATGTGATTGTAATTTTCTATATGATCTTCTTAATGTTTTTGTTAGCAGTTTCTATAGCGTCATTCATCTTTGGCCGGTAAGGGGAAGAATTGTGATGCTGGATCTTGAATTGCTCGCCCAAGGAGGTGATCATAGTGTTGTTTATATTCGTACCATTATCAGTGAGGATTCTCTCTGGGATACCGTATCAAAAAATGAGATTCTGTTTGATGAATCGGACGACCATATTCTTAGTAACGGAAGCGAAGGAAGCTGCCTCAACCCACTTTGTAAAATAGTCAATGGCCACTAAGATGAAGCGGTGTCCATTGGAGGTCGTTGGCTTGATTTCCCCAATCATATCGATTCCCCACATAGCAAAGGGCCAGGGAGCCGTCAAGACATTCAGAGGAACCGGAAGGACGTGCACTTTATCAGCATAAATCTGACACTTATGGAAAGTCCGAGAGTGTTGATAGAAATCTGCCTCCATGGTAGACCAATAATAGCCTGCCCGTAGGATTTTCTTTGCCATTGTATGCCCACTGGAATGGGTACCAAAA
This sequence comes from Vicia faba, assembly GCA_948472305.1. Classification (NCBI taxonomy): domain Eukaryota; kingdom Viridiplantae; phylum Streptophyta; class Magnoliopsida; order Fabales; family Fabaceae; genus Vicia; species Vicia faba. The sequence continues at coordinate 712,662,813 of OX451737.1, forward strand.
GTGCCTTCGTGTAATTCAACTATGATCCTTTCAGCTTCAACCTTGTCTACGCACCAAAGTAATACAGAGTCATGACTGCATTTGTACAAAATGTCGTTACTAAGGAAGAACTTAGCTGAGAATATTCTTAGGAACGTCTTGTCATTCACTAAAGCTCCTTCTGGATATTCCTAAGACTCGAGATACCTTTTAACTTCATGGAACCAAGGTCGATCCACTACTTCTTCAGTACCGATCTCGTGACAGTAGGCTGGTTCATCCATCCGCTCGATGGTGATTTGAGGAACCTCGTTATCCCAATTAAGTTTAAACATATATGACATTGTAGCTAGTGCGTCTGCTAGCTGATTTTCTTCTCGCGGGAAATGCTCGAAGGTAATCTTCTCAAAATGTGGCAACAATGTCAACACATGTTCTTTGTAAGGGATAAGGTTGGGGTGTTTGGTGTCCCATTCCCCTTTGATCTGACTGATGACCAAAGTTGAATCTCCAAATACATCCAAGGATTTAATCCCCAAGTCTATAGCAGCTTTGAGACCGAAGATGCATGCTTCGTATTCTGTCATGTTGTTTGTACAGTTGAAGCAAAGTCTGCAGTAAAGGGAGTATGACATCCTTCCGGAGATATGAGTACAACATTGATACCATTTCCAAGTGCATTGGATGCTCCATCAAAGAATAGGGTCCATCGGGATCCTTGTTCAGGTCCGTCATATGGCCTGATTTCTTCACAGTTGTCTAATGTCATGATGTCTTCATCTGGGAATTCAAACTGCATGGACTGATAGTCTTCCACAGCTTGGTGAGCAAGGTGATCAGCTAATACACTACCTTTTATAGCCTTCTGGGTAGTATACTGTATGTCATATTCTGTCAGGATCATCCGCCATCTCGCTATTCTCCCAGAAAGAGCAGGCTTCTCGAAGATGTATTTTTTCGGATCCATTTTAGATATCAACAAAGTAGTATGGGTCAGCATATACCGTCTCAGCCAGTGAGCAGCCCATGCCAGAGCGCAGCAAGTTTTCTAGAGCAGTGAATATCTTGTTTCACAGTCGGTAAACTTTTTTCTCAGGTAATAAATAGCATGCTCTTTTCGGCCAGACTCGTCATGCTGTCCCAACACACACACCCATTGAGTTTTCTAAAACAGTCAAATACAGGATTAAAGGCCTTCCCTTGACGGGTGGTAACAACACAGGAGGCTCTTGTAAGTATTCTTTGATTTTGTCAAAAGCAAATTGGCATTCGTCATTCCATTTGACTACTTGATCTTTCTTCAAGAGCTTGAAGATTGGCTCACAAGTAGCTGTCAGGTGAGAAATGAATCTGGCGATGTAATTCAAACGTCCCAAGAATCCTCTTACTTACTTCTCAGTACGAGGAGAAGGAATCTCTTGTATCGCTTTAACCTTGGCAGGATCAACCTCGATACCTTTGTTGCTGACGACAAAGCCTAGGAGTTTACCAGACCGTACTCCAAACGTGCACTTCTTTGGATTCAATCTCAACTTATACTTCTTCAGCCTCTCAAACAGCTTCTGTAAGTGATCAAGGTTCTCTTCTTCCGTTTGCAATCTGGCTATCATATCGTCTACATAGACCTCTATCTCATGATGTATCATGTCATGAAATAAAGCTACCATGGCGCGTTGATAAGTTGCCCCAGCATTCTTCAGTCTAAATGACATGACCTTATATCAGAATATGCCCCATTGTGTAACAAAGGTTGTTTTCTCCATATCCTCATGCGCCATTTTGATTTGGTTGTAGCCTGAGAAACCATCCATGAAGGAAAACACTTTGTGTTGTGCCGTATTGTCAACTAGAATGTCGATGTGGGGGAGTAGGAAATCATCTATGGGGCTTGCCCTATTCAAATCTCTGTAGTCCACACACATTCGCACTTTACCGTATTTCTTGGGCACAGGAACAACATTGGCAACCCATTGGGGATAAGAGGTGACATCCAAGAACCCAGTATCGAATTGCTTCATGACTTCTGCTTTGATCTTTTCTGATATATCAGGCCTCATGCGGCGAACCTTTTTCTTTACTAGAGGACAATCTTATCTTGTTGGCAGACGATGTACCACAATGTCTGTATCAAGTCCCGGCATGTCTTCGTACGACCAGGCAAAGACTTCAACATAATCGTGCAGCAACTGAATCAGACGCTCCTTGACACTAGGTTCCAAATCGGCACCCACCTTGACCTCCTTTTTGTCCTCCTCAGTACCTAAGTTAGATGTTTCAACCGGCTCTTCATGTGGCTGAATGGTCCTTTCTTCCTGTTGCAACAACCTGGCCAACTCCCCTGGCACCTCACAATCTTCCTCACTTTCGTTGTCGGCTTGGTAGATCGGATTTTCAAAGTCACAATTGGCCATAGCAGAACTGTTACCCATGGGATCCTGAGTGGATGTAGATCTCCATTTTAATATGTGAGTGTGTGTAAGAGCATAGCTACCTTTGAAAGAAATAAAATGTAAGAAAGAAAGACGAAGAACACAAAATTTGATGTAAAAACGTCCATGACTCATTAATGACATATGAGAATGAAGTGACAACCCTCACAAATGGACCGTTGTGCCTCGGGTAAGACACAAGGTTTTAAAAGTCTGAATTGTTTAAATATTACAAGCCTGAAAACATTAAAAGACAATTACTCTTGAATAAAAGTAATAGGAATGAAATCTTTGGCCTCCCAATTGTTGAGCCCTCCGTCGATGGTTGGAAAAATCCATTCGTCCATATCACAGCTGCCATCACTGTCTTCCACTGCATTGACTCCATGATTGCTGATACGCAGAGGTGGTCCCCCAGTGCGAGAACGTCGAACAGCTCTTTGGGCTTCTGTAGTGAATCCTAAACCAAATTTGTCGGACTTGTAGGGAATATCCGGAAGCTGACCCCAGATGGTACACCCGCCTTTTTCAACTACCGCTCGAGCATCTTTCAAAGAGGCCATCTTCAGTGGAGGTCTGGTAATCTTAGGGACCTTAGGAGTAGACTTGGTTACCGCGACTGTTGCTGGAACCTCCTCAAAGTTCTGACAGGGATTCTCAATGAATTCACCATCCATTTCAACATAACTGAAAGAGTTCAGATGGCTAACCATGTACTCCTCCTCTCCGTGAACTGTGACAATCTTTCCTTTGATCGGGTATTTTAGCATTTGGTGCAAGGTTGAAGTGATGGCGCCCGCACCATGGATCCAAGGTCGACCCAATAGACAAGAGTACGAAGGGCGGATGTCCATCACATAGAAAGTTAAGTCAAAAATCTGAGTTCCAATTTTTATGGGGATACTAATTTCTTCGTGCATTGTCTTCTTAGAAACATCAAAGGCCCTTACTATGATGTTGCTAGATTTTAAGATGAGCCCCTCGCAGTCTAGTCGGTCGAGAGCATTTTTGGGCAACACATTCAATGATGAGCCGGTATCCACCAGAACGTGGGCAAGTATGGTGCCCCTGCATTCAATGGGAACACGCAAGGCATCGTTGTGCTTCCTTCCCTTAGAGGTTAAATCAGCGTCGGAAAAGCCCAATCCATTATCAGTAGTTAGACTGGCCACACAGTTTTCAAATTGGTCGATGGAGGTCTCTTGGGGCACGTGGGAGGTCTTAAGAAACTTTACCAAGGCTTTGGTGTGGGCCTCAGAACACAAAAGTAAGGACAACAATGATATCTTTGACGGGGTCTGCCCCAACTGGTCTACAATGTTGTAGTCACTTTTTTTTATTATCTTCAGTATTTCTTCTATCTTCTTTCTAGAAGCTTCAAAGATGATCTCGGGACGCTCTTTTGCTTGGACAGGCTCATTCAAGACCCCTTTGCCCCTTGTTTCGTTAGTAGGAATAACAGTAGGAGTACCACTGGGAGTGTCGGTAGGAGTGGCAGTAGGAATGATCACAGGATTGGCAACAGTCTTTGGAGAAATCTCGGGTGAGAAGACTCTTCCACTTCCTGTAATCTTGCTAGTCCCAGTGATATTACCGATGTCAGGGTCAATATCTCTCGCAACTTTGTTTTTGATAGCCAACTGATCTTGCTTGACGCCATAGTAATGAACGTCAGCCCCATAACTCCAGGGAACAGCTTTATCCGAAGAGTATGATATTGGTCTTGGCATAGTGATGATTAAAGGTGCAGACCTTGGAACAGATGTAATCCTGATGGGTCTTTTAGTGGAGACCCCGGGAGGATTGTCGGAAATGGTGATTATCGAAACATCTTGGTAGGAACTTCTGGTAAGAGGAAGCTTTTCAAATAGGATTTCTTTACTAGTCATCAGGCGCTGGACGCCTATCTTCAGTAACAAATAGTCGTTCGGTAGAGACTTGCATAAGTGACAATCTTCATCACAGCCCGGGAACAAACTGGCTTGCAGTAGATTCTGTTTAATGGTCAACAGAGGAGTAATTAAGTCATTCACAGAGGAGACAAAATGATCATCATCAATGGCGTTGATACCTTGGCCATGTCTGGGCATTGGCGCTGTTATTACATTAGATGTTTCTGGGGGATCAAACTCAATCTCCTTCGCATCGATAAGGTCTTGCACCTTATTCTTTAAGGCCCAACATTCGTTTGTATCGTGCCCCGGGCTTTCAGAATGATAGGCACATCGAGCGTTTGGGTTGTAGCGAGGAGAAGCAGTATTGGGGTTCTTGGGAGATTCTTTTAAAGTTGCCATATTGGTCTTCAGAAGGTGTGACAAAACTTGAGACATGGTCATTGTGATGCGGTGGGAAAACTGACTTGAGGTTTTGCGTTTGTGTTTGCAAATGTTGCGGTTTAACAAGAGTCGCCACCGACTTTTCTTTTATCCAAAAGGAAAGGTGAAAAAGCACAGGAAAGACCTTTAGAGATGTTCTTAAGTTTGGGGGGTAGATTATGAAAAGGGAAGGTATTAACACCCTTTTCATCCATGGTTTTCCATGGGCTCTTAGTTACTTACCAGATCATTTTCTTTTGTTTGAAAATGTTCTTTGTGTAGTTTTAAAAGTATTTTGAAAAGGCGTCATCGTTTAGGCAAACTTTGTAATAGTTCTCGTTCGTAAGAACGTATACAAAGTGTTGAGCTTTTGAAAATATTCCAGGTTTTGGAAAGATGTTTAGAAAGTGTATGTGATTGTTTTTGAAAATAGCAAGGCTGTTTGTTTTGAAATTGAGCAAGTAACTAAAAGTAATCTATCTATTCAAAAGGTCTTAGATATGCTTTTCCTCCTCCTTTATATGTTGTTATCTTACCATTGATTTGGTAAGAAGCCCCGTCATTGGATGTGAAGGGACGGGCATTGGGTCATCGTATGACCATGATATCAATGTTGTGAGATGACTTAGCACTTTTCTTTAGGGACTAAGATAATTTTGAAAGGCAACTTTGATAGCGTCATCGAGGGACTATGATCTTGTATTTCGAGATTTGTTTGTGCTAAGACATCCCACATGCATAACATGGCCATTTTTGTAAGGCAACAAGTGAGATTACCCTAAGGGTGTAAGTGTGCAAGTGTGTTTGATTGCATGCATTTGTCTTTGATTTTTGGTGGTTTACTTGTTGGTTTTATCTTGCCATACACGCCTAATTACTAGCATTTACATTTGAAAGCGATAAATTGCAGAAATGTAAAGTCCTACGCTATTACAATATTTAGGGGATGGGGGTACAAATTTATGAATGGGGGTTGCAAGTAAAAATAAGTCCTAAGTTACTATTACAACCATATTGAAATGTACAATATAAGAAAGAAATAGACTTGTTTAGAAAATGTTTTTTGTCTTAATAAAAAAAAGAAATAAATTAGTTAATAAAAGAAAATATTTTTTATGTATTTTTATGTTGATATTAAAAATGATGAAAAGGAAAATAAATGAAAGATAGAAAACAGCGTGTTGCTGCAAGAAAAACAATAAGGATCAGAAGTTCTGAAGCCAAGCGCGTGATGACTCAGTAGGAAACATCAATGGATATCAGAAGTTCTGAACTGGTAAACTCTGAGGTCCTGCAAGAAATGTTAGGGGACAAACACAGAGGTTCTGGGTGGTATGCAGCCAGTGAATCAAAAGTCATAAGTTCTGTATTACACTAAAATAGTGAGCAAACGTCAGCAATTCAGTACATTATCAGCATGTGAAAGTCATAAACTCTGAGTGTTTGAAAACAGCTGATGGAAACATCAGAAGTTCAGTGTATTTGACATGTGAGGAGAATTCATAAGTTATGTGCTGTGTTAGAATAGTGAGGGAATCTTAGAAGTTCAGTGTTGTGCTAAAGCTGTGAGTGAACATCGGAAGTTCTATACAATATTTCAACTCTTAATCAGCACATCAGCAATTTATTCAGTTCAGCAAATCAGAATGATCATAGCACAACAAATCATAGAAGTTCCAATCCTAAGTCTGAGCCTAGCATTATTCTAGAAGTTCTGATCCATAGTTTTTCTATTCATACAATGATATGTACAACATTAATACTATGATATTTACATGTTAATGATGTTCAGAATGAAAAGCAAGTAAAGTCAGAAAGACTCACCTGGGGCGTGCTTGGAGTTTTGAGTGGCTGCCTTTGGATGTTCTGAGTCAGCAAGAGAGACGAAAGAGTGGTTGTGTTCTTGGGTTCAAAGGGAAGAACAAAGATTTGTTTTTTGTGTATGAGAAATCTGGATTTTAATGAAGGTTTCACAACTTCTTTTTCTCTCTTTTTGGCCAATCTCTCTCTTCAAAAGCCCAGCCCCTTGAACGTGTGATGGATCCAAGTATTTATAGATGAATTTGCTGTGATTTTGGGAAAAAAACAAGTGGGATCTGAACCTGTTTTGGCATCCTGTTCTTTTGCTTTTTCATTACAGTTTTCGTATGCTAGTTTGGTGTAATCATGGGATGCAGGCGTAGGCTAAACCAGTTATTGGTCATAGGTCTGCAACAAGTTGTATAAGCAAGGTTTTGGGATTTGGTCATGTTCTGACCAAAGCGTTGAATATAGCCTTCATGTGCTGAAGCGCTGCCTTGTCTTTGAAGCAAGCATGGTGGTTGTCAGTAGGAATTAAGGAAAAGTAAAAAAGAAAAGCATGGCCTTAGTAGCAAAGTTGCTATCCCAAGACAGTAGAGGTACACGTGGTGAAAATCCTTTGGATAAAGACTCAGAAGGTGGTTGTGAGCATTAAATGATGATGAGACTTATCACAACCAGAAATCCTGCAACGTGAAACTCTACACCAAGGCTTTGTTCTGGATCAGAAGTTCTGCTTCAGCATAGCAACCCATCTTTTGATCCTCTTATCTTCTGGCTCCAGCATGTTCTGAAGGATTCCCCAGGCTTTCCAGTAACCTTCTTTGATTTACCTTTGAAAACTATGGATTAGAAGTTCTGCTTTAGCGTAGCATCCAATCTTCTAATCCTCTTACCATCTGGCTCCAGCATGTTCTGAAGGAGCTTTCAGGCTTTGTATCATGTTTTATAACCTTCTTTGCATTACCCTGGCAAACTCTGACTGAACTTGCATAGATGTTGAAGAGCCATCTTCTGAATGAAGGCCATATTCTGAACCATGTTTACAACTTCTGATTGCATCTGCCTAAAGGCTGGCTCAGAAGTTCTGAAGTGTCATTTTTTCTTAAATACTTAGAAAAAATACCAAGTATTTAGAAATTTTGCTTTTCCATAGTAAATTTGACTTTGAACTTTTTAATGATACAAACTTCATATTCCAACATGTCTTGATGAAATATGATTCTTGAAACTTGGTTTTGGTCCAAAAGTCAAAGTTAGACTTCTCAGCATGCAAATGACCATTTTTGCCCTTGTGAATGGTTTGCTCGAAAAAAATGATAATTCAAGGCTTGAAATTGTATAAGAGAAAACTTGAGAATCCAGGGTGATTCCTTGAGAAATGAGAGGGCAAATTTTGGGGTACAACAGCTGCCCCTGTTCAAACTTATTGAACCTGAAGGGTTATTGGCGGATCTTCCATTCGTGACTTGAAGGTGAAAGATGTTTGAACACTAGAGTGTCCAGAAATTTGCACTTGAAGATGGATGGTGAATGGGATTATAGATGCCATTTGGAGAAATGTTGGTAAACGCTAGAAGAAGTATCAGTACAAACCTCTTGTTGATTTATACCAAAACTTGATGTTCTACCTGTGAGAAAAGGGTTAGTAAAAATGCAGATGTTTGCATGATGTTCACCAGATGTGGTATCATGCCAAATGAGTATGGTATGTACATGCTATGATGTATGAATGTGAAATTTATGTTTTTGTCCTGGAAAATAAATCCCTGATTACTGCTGAGGAAACCCTGGGAGGTTGAATCCCTGATTGCCTGTTGGAAATGAAAAACATGCATATCTTCAAATTTTGTTGAAAGGATGCTTTTGCTGGGGAAGATTACTCCAATGTCAGATGTTATCTGGTCGGATCCAGGCTTCATAGTTGTTGAGGATGAAGTAGCCGACTGCTATCTGGTCGGGTCCAGGTTTCACAACAACTCGTTGGGGGTACAGAAGTTAACTGTTATTTGGTCGGATCCATGCTTCACAATAAACTGTTTGAAAACTGTTATCTGGTCGGGTCCAGGTTTCGCAGATTTCTGAGGTTGATACGGTCAATTTCTATCTGGTAGGGTCTAGGTTTCACAATAAACTACTTGGGGATTTAGTTGTTATCTGGTCGGTTTCCAGGTTTCACAATGAATCTCTGAGGATGATTGTTATCTGGTCGGATCCAGGCTTCGCAACGGATTTCTTGAAAGGATGGAAATGAGGACTGATATCTGGTCAGGTCCGGGTTTCTCATCCATTTGAAGGGGATAGAGAGACAACTCTACTGGGGAAAAGAAATTAAACCTTGGTCGGATTGAGTTCAGGTTCTTCTATATATTTGAAGAGTTAGGCTATTATCTGGTCAAGTCTAGGTTTCATAGCATTTTGGAATTTAGATCAATTGTTATCTGGTCGGGTCCAGGCTTCAGCAACTCAAACTGTTATCTGGTCGGGTCCAGGTTTCAGTAATTTGAAGAAGTCAAATTGTTATCTGGTCGGGTCCAGGCTTCAGTAATATTTTGAAAATTATGCTAATATCTGGTCGGATCCGGACTTCAAAGCATCTCTTGGAAATAGTAAAGGCTTTGTTGAAGGCTTTACTGGGGATCAGGGGTTGTGGTCCTTTGATTTGTAGTAGTCGGAGAGGCCACCTCAAGCTGGGGATTTCTGCCGTTTGTTGGGGAAATAAACCCTGTTGCCGGTCTGCTAGAGAGGTGATGACTTCGTTGGGGAAAGTCCTCGAAGATTCTTGAGGTTGTTTCAGCTGGGGAAAGGTTTTCAGAGATTAAACTCTTGTTGGGGAATCATCCTATGAGAAGGATTCTGGGGATATTTGTCATTGCCCATAGTAGCGAGTGTTTGTGGCACTGCCTGGAAATGTTTGATTGTACGTAACCCTTTGTCGGGATTGACGTCCAATGCCCCAAGTGACGGAGACAGAGACTTGCCCCTTGTTACTCTGCAATTCTTGAGATATTTCTTATAATCTTGACTGGACTGCCCCAGGTGTGCTGGATAGTGACATGTCATGTCCCCCTATTGATAGGAGATTTGTCAATGGAAGTGTCATCCTTCTTGAATTGATTTTGTTCATTGAGAGAGATTTTGTTCATCGGATATTCGTTGTATGAATTTCTCCGCTGTCAAACAAATAGCTAAATGCAAACAGTGATATTCAAGAAATGCAAAGTTTATGCTTTTCTTGAAGTTTTGAAAAATGTGTTTTCAACAAGTAAAGAAGTTTTGTAATTCAACTCTGGATTTTGATTAAGGCCTTACAGAAGTCAGGATACCTTTTGTAACAGTATGCTTTCGAACTAACCCATGCTTCAATTAGGACTTTTGAAGGGTTGTAACATGGCTTGGTTCACGGTTTAAGAAACAAAGGATGAAGGATCAAAGTGTATTTGTACCCACCCGTTCTTTGTGATGTTCTTCAGTCCTAAGCTCAGTTAATTGTGCGTTTGAACTCTAATTGAGTCTGAAATGACGTTTTGGTGATGGTTCAGACAGGTTAAGTTTGTCGGAAGGCATTCATTTTTGCAACATTTTTTTTGTTGTTGAGGATTTGTAGTGACCTCTTTCTTTTGATTCGTTATCCCTAATTTTTTCCTGACTGTTCTTGTTTTGAGATTACAGTCAGTGGGATGCCCCAGTTTTATTTCTTAAGTCTCCTTCGTAGGTTTTGACTTGGTGGGCTTTAATTTTTGAGAAGTAATGACCGTCTATTTGGTAGGGAACCATCACTGTCTTTTGATCCCAAAGGAATGTTTTTATGTCATTCGTTGTATTACAAAAATGAGAGTTTGCGATTTTAACGCACATTTTAATTAACTGAGAGACTACCCTGCCCCAGGTTTTGATTAAAGGTTTCAATTTTGTGAAAAAGAAAACTTCTACTTCTTTGGCTCGAAAGGGTTGACTAGGGATTATGCTCCTTATAACTCCAGTGTTTAGGATTTGAAAGAATGCTTGTACATCGTCAGCAAAGTCTATTCAAAGGCATATTGTATGAGATTATGGCATTGTTTTCATCATCCTCCCTCTAAAGGCTTGTAACTTTTAGCAAGAGTTAAATGTCATAAAGTGAGTAAAAAGCATAGTTTAAATGAGCGGATCAAATCAGGACAAACATATGCAATGCGTTTAATGAAGCAAAGTTTGACATTAATAGATAATTATTTAAGTAACAAAAGAGATTACAACTTGAAAATTCAAATGAACAAAAGTTCTCAATGATTTGACACAGGAGTAGTGATTATGTTTGGAGTTTCCAGAGGGTAGAACTCGATCTCCTTGGCATTAATCAAATTTCGAATCTTGTACTTCAACGCCCAACAATCGTTAGTGTCACGCCCGGGGCTGTCAGAATGATAAGCACACGTTGCATTAGGATTGTAGTTAGGAGAAGAAGTTTTGGGGTTTGGATGAGGTCCTATCAATGCAATCAGATTCATCCTCAACAAGTGTTATAGTGCTTGAGACAGCGGCATGTTGATGTTGGTAAACTGTCTTTTGGGCTCGTCTGGACTTTGTAGATTTCCCCTTTGCTGTTGTCGATGTGACGCAGAACCAGAGATCAGGATTGCCCCCACATGTTGGTCATGACGACTCTTTTGATTGTACACAACATTGGACTCTTTCTTCCCATTATATGGATTTTTCTGAGCATCAGAAGGTGTAGCTTCTTGAATATTTCCACTTTTGATGCCAGCCTCGACCCTTTCGTCGGTCAGTATTAGCTCGGTGAACCCGACTGAGGAGCTTCCGATCAAGTGTTTGAAGAAAGGCCATGTCAAAGTTCCCATGAAGATGTCAATCAGCTCCCTGTCAGTTAAAGGGGGATGCACCCTACTATCCAGATCTCTCCACTTTTGGGCATACCCTTTGATGCTTTCTTCTTCTTCTCTTTGGCCAGCAGAGTCTTCAACTCCTCTTGTCCTTTTGTCAGAGCCAAGAGCATTTGTTGTAACCGGGCGTTATGCGCCTGAAGCTCTTTCACAGTCTGTTCAACATCCATCTCACTGAAATAAACAGTAGAAGGATAAGGTGACCTATTATGAGAAACCTGTATGATCTTATGATGAATGGAGATGCAATATGCAAATGATTTCAAGGAAATTTAGAGATTTAAATTTGTTCAAACCAAAAAAGAACACACATTATATTAATAAAAACCAAGTTTGACTACACCATGCCTCCCCGGGCTTACATTGAAAGAAACAAAATACAACAAAAACTCCTAAGACAGAAAGACTGAATGCATCCTCTTTGGAGCAATGTAGGCATTCAGGTTTTTCTCTTCATGAAGCAGCTTGGTGAGCTCCAGAACCTTCTTCTCACTGGCATAAAACTGAGCTTCAAAGGTGTCTCGCTCTTCCTTCAACTGAACCCAAGCTTTCTACAAATCTTCGAGAGAGGTAGGCATGTCAGGATGAAGAACGGTATATGGGATGTCTCCTTCAACCACAGGCTCCATGATGACAAGAAGGATGGAAGGGTAAGGCATCAAGAGACTCTGAGCACGATCCTGTATCCACCTAAGGTAAGGCTCGAGAGGTGTAGATTTTTTGTGTCCCAAAGTCCTACTGCCCACCTTGTTCACCATTCCCCAAGCACGTGTAAACCTCTGGTGGTAACCTTGGTCTTCTTTGTCGTAGTCGAACACCGGACTTTGGATGAGCATCTCGTGAGGGTCGTCTCTTCGGGCATACCCAAACTGTCGAAGAGTTAAGCAGGGGTTGTAGGTGATACCCCCCCTAATACCAAGCAGAGGTACATTAGGGAACTCCCCACAGCGGTCAATAATAGAGACAACCTCCAAGGATCTCAAACACCAACAGATATCAGAGTGGGTGAGAGACATCATCCTTTGGGACCATGTCAGTCTTTGCTCATTCTTCAATGCTGACTAAGGTAGGTGTGAAGTGAACCACCTAGCGAGTAGGGGGATACAACACAAAAGAGTACCTCTTTTCTTCATGGTGCGGGTATGAAGGCAATGCAAGATATCTCCTAGTAAGGTAGGTACAGGATTGCAAGAGAGAAAGACTTTGATGGCATTAACGTCTATGAATTGGTCCGAATTGTGAAACAGAACCAAACCATAAATGAGAAGAGCTGGGACATCTTCGAAAGCTTGGAAATCCATGTCATCCCAGAATGAACGAGCTTTTTCCAATAGAAACTTAGCTAGAAAGCCTTTAACCCCACTTCTTGTCTCCCAATTGGCTATGATGTCGGCCCTCTTCATATGCAAAGCTTCAGCGATGACTTCCGGTTTCGGAATCCCTTCTAGACCGGTGAACGGTATCTGATCAAGCACGGTCACCCCTAAGAGTAGAGAGAACTCTTCCAGTGTAGGTACCAACTGATAGTCCGGGAAAGTGAAACAATGATGTACGGGATCAAAGAATTAAAATAGTACACACATCATCTCTTCTTGGAAGTTGGATGTAGCCAAACTGAGGAGTCGACCATACTTCTTGGTAAAAGGAGAATCCTCGGGCACTCTTAAAGCAACTCTTGAAGTTGAGGGTGTCATTTTACAAAGCTGATTCGGATGGTGTTTCTTCGGAGAGAATTCATGTCCTACAAAACAAAAACAAAGATAAATTTCTAAATCCTTGAAATGGTTAGTGAGCATGCGTATGATGTTCATTATGTTTATGTACAAGTAAATATATATACACACACAACAAACAAGTCCCTATGTTTTAGGCTTGCATGAGTTTTGTAGGTAAGTACCCTCTTGAAGTTTAGTTGGCTCAACCTGTCCTAATAATAGTGATCGGGTTCTAGAAGATCTCAATATCACCAACCTTTCTCTTAGGCATTGTCTCAGCACAACAATATTTTCTTGCGGCCGAGATATCCCAAAAGTCTAGCCTCAATGAGTGTAGTATCGAGTATCAACCAATTTTCAGCTCTACACCGAAACCGGTTATCTCACTACGTCCTAATGGCCAAGTTTGTTCAATTAGGGTTCTAAAGTCAATTAGTGCTTCATGACGCCACTCAGTGGCCCCGTATTCTCCTCGATTCACCATGAGGGATACCGGTACGCACAAATGCATCACACTAACATAGCCATTGTTTCAACCATATCGGTCTATGTTGTACAGTTTCCACAATCTATTGCTATTTACCTAAAAAGGTGTCCCAGATCCGGGTAGAGGATCAAAGCAAGCCCAATACAAAGAACTAAATATAAAAGCACACAAATCAAATAATGAAAGCAAGTAAAGGTGATCTAGCCCTAAGGTAACCCCACTTTTAGAATATTCCCCAGTAGAGTCACCAGTTCTGTGATACGATGGGAGAACTGACTTGGTGTTTTGTGTTTTGATCGCATTTGTGCGGATAGCAAGAGTCACCACCGACTTTTCTTTTATCCAAAAGGAAAGGTAAAAAAGCACAGGAAAGACCTTTCGAGATTATTTCTCGGGTTCGGGGGGTAGATTATGAAAAGGGAAGGTATTAGCACCCTTTTCATCCATGGTTTTCCATGGGCTCTTAGTCACTCACTTAGATCACTTGCTTTTGTTTTGACAGTGTGCTTGTGATGTGGGCTTTGAAAGTGTTTTGAAAAATCTCTTTGTAATGGTTCTCGTTTCTATAAGAACGCGTACAAAGTTTTGTTTCGAAAGATAGTTCAAAGATGTGTTTGTGGATTGTGTTTTGGAAAGTGTTTTGAAAATATGTTTTTCAATGGTTCTCGTCTCTATAAGAACGTATACAAAATGTTTTTTGTCTTTTCGAAAAATGTTTTGAGATGAAAGCGTCGGTGTAATAATGTTTTTATCGTGAGCAAGCGAGTAACTAGGAGCGAATCTACCTACTCGAAAGGTCTCAAGGTTATTTTCTTCCTCCTTTTAATGTTTCTATCTTACCATTGATTTGGTAAGAAGCCCCATCGTTGGATGTAAAGGGACAGGCGCGGGTCAATTTTACAGTCATCGAAAGCAACTTATGTGACGCTTTAGCAATTTTTGTAAGGGACGAGATCGTTTTATCGAAGGCAACGTCGAGGGTCATCGAGGGACTACGATCTTTTTTATCGAAGGGTCATTGCTAAAACATCCCATATTTGAGGGACATGACTTTATTTCCGAGGCAATGACCGAGGTTACCCTAGAGGTGCGCGTGTGGAAAAGTGTGTTTGATTCAAGTTAATTTTATCTTTGAAATTAGGTTTATCTAGCGATTGATTTTAAATTTTGCCATACACGCCTAATTACTATACAGTAATAAGTAAAACAATAAAATGCGGAAATTGAAATTCTACGCTATTACAGAGCTTCGGGAATGGGGGTACAAATTAATGAATGGGGTGATAGTAAGAAATAAATATTTAAATCACACAATACAAGTCCAAACCGTTAAATAATTATTTAAGTTAAAACTCTTTTCATTTGATAAAATTAATTAAGGACTTAATTAATAATGTCAAACAAAAATCAGTTTAAAGCTAATAATTATTTAAAACAAATGTCTATCTATTCACAATTTTTTAAATGTATGTTGAAAAATAAAATAAGAATCAAATAATGAAAAAAATATTAACAACAAAAAGAATAAAGGCAAAGCTATAAATGGGCCTGCAAATAGAGCAAAACTGGGGGTGTAGAAATTAAAAGGCCCAAATGTTTATGACCGATCCAGTGTAGCAGCCCCCTGGAGGTGTACCATGGGTGTGCATCTATGGTGCATTGAAAGGGTTGTGATAAATGAACGAACGGAGGGATGATGAGGGCATATCAGATTAACATAGGGGTGCATAGGGGTGATTATTCAGGGTGCCTAAAGAGGTGGTGACAAGTGTCACCACCGGGTTTGGCCAAGGTATTGTTATCAAACAAAACAAAACGAACTAGGCTGGAAGCACAGGCCTCATAATTCATATTTTTTCTCTCTCTAAACGCTATGCCCTCTCTCTTATCCCTTGTTATGAGCCTTCACCGGAGAAGACCCTTTGGCCGCACCGGAAATCGCCTTACGGCGGTGACGGCGGCGGCGTGTCTCTAAACCTTACTTTTCTTATATCATTCTGATCGTCTCCTTTCCCTGGTTACTAATTTATGATTAATTTTTGCAGATTCTTGTTTAATAACCCTAAATCTAAAAAGGGGGAAACTGAAACCCTAGTTCTTCGTTTGGTGGGATCGGTGAAGGTAATGGTGCATGCAACGATATATCCATGAAAGTACAGGAAAGAGAAGAAGGAGATCGTCTGTGAGGTCCAGATCTATAACCTTACTAACCTCCTAAAGCTTTTCCGTTAAGACTGTTCTGATTTTGAGCTTGTAAATTGCTTTCTCTCTTCTTTTGGTAGCTTGTTGTGATTTTATGGAGGGTGTTGCAGTTTATGAGATTTGTGTGTAGCTTGTATATTCTGAATGGATTTTGAAAGGGGAAAAATGATGAACGAAATATTTGGCTTTTTTTTGCTGTTTGTTTGAGTTACTGATTTGTTGGGTTTCTGAGTAGTGATATTTGATGACAATGTTTGGGTGATGGAACTTGGTGATGGAATTTTGGTGTTGCAAATTTTTGTTGGTTCTGGTTTTACAGTGATGGCTTTGAGGCTTCTGGTTTTTGATACTTTTTGCTGGTTCTATTGTGTTCTGGTTTTTACAGTGATGGTTTGATGGTTATGTTTTTGTTACTTTCTTGTTTTTACAGTGATGGCTTGATGGTTGTTGGCTTTTGTTACTTGCTGGTTTTTAGTGATGGCTTGATGGTTGTTTTGATGGTTTTTGTAATGTGCTGGTTTTTAGTGATGGCTTGATGGTTGTTTTTATACTTTTTGCTGGTTCTATATATTTCTGATATTTGATTGTTCTCTCTTCATTCAAATAGTCTCCTCTCTTTTTATAAAATAGTGGTATCCTTGCTATCAGATTTAGGGTGAAAATAGGAGGGAAAAACTTTGAATTTTGACAGTTTTGGCTTTTTCTAGCTTTGGGCTTTTGAGTGCAGTTTGAACTATTTCCATTTTGGTGCAAGTTTGGGCAGGTTTTTTGGACTGTAATGCAGGCTGGTTTGCTATGGTTTATTTTGACATGCTTTTATGCAGAACTTGGACAGGTCTTGGACTACTATGGGCAGCATAAGGAGGCTTTTTGAGAAGGTCTTCTTGGATTGTTTTTATAGCATGCATTTGTAGCAAATAGCAGCCTGTTTGTCTTGGCATGGCTTTAGATTATTTGTTGGCTAGGTGATATCTTTCCTCTTTCCTCTCTTTTTGAAATAAAGCACTTTTTGCTTTTGATACATTTTCTGAAGGGTTTGCTAGTTTTTTAGGAAAGTGATGATATATTGACTTGCATTACAATATTTGATGCCTTTGACCCTTTGGCTTATTGCTTGCATATTATTTGTTTTGTTCTGCTGTAACCTTTGTTGTATTTGCTTGTGGGTTTACAACAGGCTTGGTTCTGCCTTGGATGTGACTGTTGTTGTTTGCAGCCTGTTGTCTTGTCTCTTGTGCTGCTGTTTGATTGTTGCAGTATCATTGGGCTTGTTTGGCTTGTTGTGCATTTGTCTGCTATTGTTTGCAGCTTGTTGCTTTGTTTGGCATCTTTGTTCTTTGTATATTTATTTCTTTTTCCCCTTTTTTGTGAACCAAAACCTAGGTTTTGAGATTTGCAGAAATAGGGAGAAATGGACAAACAAAATTCTGATTCCTAAAAGCAAACCCTAGTGATGAAAATCAATTTTTGCTTGGACTTTTCAATGTTGATTTTTTGCTAATAATCTTCTCTTTCTTTTGTTACATGTATAATCAAATGAATGGCAAGCAAGACAAGATGAAGGGAAGACCATGGCTAGCAATGGGGAATTTCTTGAAGATGAAGCAAAGAGTCTTGAAGAAGAAGCAATTCTTTCCTTGTAGATTTAACTTTGTATTTCACTTGTAATCCATTTGTAATCATTTGTAATTTACTTTGTGAATGACCCAAAAAACTGTAATGAACACAAAGCTTAAGTAATAATGAAATTTGTTGTACAAAACTTTGAGTTTTAGTTTAACTTTGAAATTCTTGATTGAATGTTTTGAATAAAACATCTTGGCTTGATAACTTGCATTTCAAGTATACACAATATGATAGGATAAATCATGTATTTTGCACTCTTAAACAAAATAAATGTTTAAAAACTCAAACCCAAATGATTAATTGAACCCTCAATCATGATTGCTTAAAATGATAGTTTTAGACTTTATACCTTATTCAAACAAAATATGCTCTCAAAAATAACATCAACCCTCAGAAGATTGTAGTTAAGAAAAAATTAAAATCACACAAATTCCTTTTTAGTTATCTGGGCCATGGATTGGGCAAACTTGCAATGTGAGGTTTGGAAATTGACTTAAACATACTTTGAGGAGACATGGTGATTTATTTGAAACCTTGATGACTCAAATTCCTTTGAGAAGTTCAAAACCCTAATTGCTGACTGGTTTCCTAGGAAGAGAATCTGCTTGATCAACTTTTGAGCCAAATTGAGTGTTTGAAAAACCCTAGGATAGCATCTTGAGTGAAAAACGGGAGGGCAAATTTTGGGGTACAACAGTATCACAGCAGACTTGTCATAAATGCCAGATCTATACTGATAAAGTACATGTGCCTACGGTTCCTCTAAGCGTCTTGACTTCTCCCTGGCCATTCGCAATGTGGGGGATCAAAATGATTGGAGAGATTAGACCTACAGCCTCTAATAGGCATCGTTTCATCCTGGTTACCATTGATTACTTTACAAAATGGGTCGAGGCAGTTTCATTTTCTTCCGTTACTAAGAACGTTGTGGCCCGATTCATCAGACATAACCTCATCTGTCGGTACGGTATTCTAGAAAGAATAATTACGGATAATGGTACCAATCTCAATAATACTATGATCACCGAGCTCTTCACACAATTCAAGATCCAGTATCATAACTCTTCTCCTTATCGGCCGAAGATGAATGGCATTGTCGAAGCTGCTAACAAAAATATCAAGAGAATCATACAGAAGATAACAGTGACATATAAAGATTGGCATGAGATATTACCATTTGCTCTCCATGGTTACTGTACCACGGTGTGCACATCAACAGGAGAAACTCCTTTTTCTTTGGTGTACGGTATGAAATTTGTCCTACCCATCGAAGTCCAGATCCCTTCCTTAAGAATCCTAAAGGATGTAGGTTTGAATGAAGATGATTGGGTCCAGACTTGACTTGACCAATTAAACTTGATTGAAGAGAAGAGGCTTATGACGGTCTGCCATGGTCAGATGTACCAAAAATGTATGATTAAAGCTTCTAACAAGAAGGTCAGACGTCAGGTATATCAGGCTGGTAACCTAGTAATCAAGCGCATTATCCTGCCGCAAGGTGATCCCATGGGAAAATGAACTCCCACATATGAAGGGCTATTTGTGATCAAGAACATATTTTATGGTGGAGCCATGATCTTAACCACTATAGATGGTGACGACCTTCTGCACCCTGTAAACGTGGACATAGTTAAAATATACTATGGATGAAGAAGACCCGCTAGGTTGACTGGCCTAGGAAAAAATTAGGGATATACAAAAAAAATTGTACACCCGGCAAGTTGAAAACTTGAAAAGGCGACTTGGGTAAAAAAGGGTATTTCGGTGGACTGAAAACCCGAAAGGGAGGTCTGGGAAAAAGTTAGGGATGTTAAGCGTACGACTATGTCCCGTTGGATCACCTTACAGTAAATCTTCAAGTATCAATTGTCAAGCTCAAGCGGTACTAATCAATCCAGTCAGCTTCAGACAACTAGCGAAGAGATGAGACGCTCAAAGACATAAAGGCAATAGCAGAATAAGAACCCGATGGGATTATTTCACATAGCTGTTTTTCTTTGTACACTATTTTGTATTAGTTTCATTCTTACGACGACATTCTCTTACTAGGATGTTCGTCTCCTTGTACAAAAACGCCTATTATAGGCACAAATTCTTCAAATCAATACAAAAACAATCCCTTTGAAAGTGCAAAACTATTTGTTTTTATTTTTCTGTTTTGTTTGCAAAAACGTCCAGTGATTATTTTTGAACATACGCATTTGAATGTGATTACCGTTTACAAATACTTGCATAAAAAATAAATAAAAAATGCAGTTACTAATGGCTTTAAGAAACGGGACAATGTCTAAAGGGCCATCCATAAAATCCTCGCAGGTATTTCCTCCAGCATGTACCTTCTCCAGCAGGTACAAAGGTAGAGATATTCTGCTACAAAATCACTGCCATATTCTCAGTATGCCGCCTAATGGTGTTAGGTATTTCTCATATCCCTGACAGAGTAAATTTCCAATTACTGCTCCAAAAATTCCCCAGTGAAAATCGTCGAGCTTCTCAGGATTCCCCAGTAGGATTTCACAAAATCCCCAAACAATGCATGAATTTTCCCTTCCCCAATAGAGTTTATTTCTCTAAAAAATGGAAAACCATCTATCTACACTTCAACTTCAAAAAAATATGAAGACTTACACTCCTCATTCTCAGCAACAGTCGGGATTTATTTTCCCCTGTCCAACAACACTACAGCAGAACAACTAATATGTTCATACATTGCATTCATACATCATAGCATCGACAACACAAATGCACATATCGCAATCTCATTTATTTTGAGAAACATCTTTATGCCATGCATTTCATACATCATAACATTGCATACAACTAACATTTTACCTTTTCAGGAAAGATCAATCAACAGAAAGTTATCATCAAACAATTTTCGACAAGACAGGACAACTATCTGTAAATAAATTGATTGTAGATCAATTCCCGAAACAAGACGGGGTGACTATTACATGACAAACACTTCCTTCAGACCTTTGCTGGTTCAGTTTAAATTGATCAATGGTTTATCCTGATTCCATTATGTTAGACACTTTCTCTGGTTCAGAATCGCTCCAAATATTTATTCTGATTCTTTTCCAGTTAAAGATTATCCAAGACCTCTGCTGGTTTAGTTTAAATCAATCAATGGTTTATCCTGATTCCTTTCTGATAGACACTTTCTCTGGTTCAGATAAATTGCTCTAAAGATTTATTCTGATTCTTTTCCAATTAAAGATTATCTAAAACCTCTACTAGTTCAGTTTAAATAAATCAATGGTTTATCCTGATTCCTTTCCGGTAGACACTTTCTCTGGTTCAAATAAACCGCTCCAAAGATTTATTCTGATTCTTTTCCAGTTAAAGATTATCCAAGGCCTCTGCTGGTTCAGTTTAAATTGATCAATAATTTATCTTGATTCTTTCCAGTTAAAGATTATTCAAGACCCCTACTGGTTCAATTTAAATTGAGCAATGGTTTATCCTGATTCCTTTCTGGTAGACACTTTCTCTGGCTTAGATAAATCATCCCAAAGATTTACTTTGATTCTTTTCCATACCTCTGTTGGTTCATTTTAAATCGATCAATGGTTTATCCTGATTTCTTTCCGCTAAACACTTTCTCTAGTTCAGATAAATCATCCCAAACATTTATTCTGATTCTTTTCCAGACTTCTGCTATTTTAGTTTAAATTGATCAATGGTTTATCCTAATTCCTTTCCAGTAGATACTTTCTTTGTTTCAGATAAATCATCCCAAAGATTTATTCTGAATCTTTTCCAGACTTCTTCCGGTTCAGTTTAAATCGATCAATAGTTTATCATGATTCCTTTCCAGTAGACACTTTCTCTAGTTCAGATAAATCGTCCCAAAGATTTATTCTTATTCTTTTTCAGACTTTTGCTGGTTCAGTTTAAATCGATCAATGGTTTATCCTGATTCCTTTCCGGTAGATACTTTCGCTGGTTCAGATAAATTTCTCCAAATATTTATCCTGATTTCTTTCCAGTTAAAGATTATTCAAGACCTCTGCTGGTTCAGTTTAAATTGATCAATGGTTTACCCTGATTCCTTTCCGGTAGACACTTTCTTTGGTTTAGATAAATCGCTCCAAAGATTTATCCTGATTCTTTTCAGTTAAAGATTATTCAAGACTTCTGCTGGTTCAGTTTAAATTGATCAATGGTTTATCCAGATTCCCTTCCGGTAGACACTTTCTCTGGTTCAGATAAATTGCTCCAAAGATGTATTCTGGTTCTTTTCCAGTTGAAGTCAAGCTTAGACTTAGTCTAATTCCGGTCAACAATCACCTTTGGATGGCATCTATAAGCCCATCTCCGATAACTCTCCATCATCTCTCCAAATGGCATATTTAAGCCCATTCCCTACATAGTTAACCACCACATCATTGAGTGCAAATTTCTGGGCACTCTAGTGTTCAATCATCTTCCACCTGCAAGTCACGAAAAGCAAACTCATCAATCTAACTCTTCAGGTTTAAGAAAATTTAACAGGGGCAGCTGTTGTATCCCAAAATTTCCCCTCTCATTTCTCAAGACATTTCCTCACAAGGATTTTCAAAATTCAAGCTTGCACAAGTACAATTGGATTTTCCAGCATCAGGTTAAAGAGGAAACTGTTAAAAAAGGGGAAAACATATAAAAATAATCTTTTTGACAAAATTGAAAGAAAAAAAAACAAGTTTTCTTCGATTTCACATCTTTCGATTTGGCACTTTGGCTCCTTCGATGCAAGCTTTGGTTCAGAGTTTTCGTTTGAACATTTGACTTATTTTGAGCAAGATTCCTGCTTCATTTTGGCATTGGACTTCTTTTGGGCAAGTTCGATTCTTGCTTTGTTTGAACATTTTAGTTTCTTTGTGCAAGATTGGTATACATATTTTGTTTGGCCATATGGCCTCTTTCCTGCATGTTTATAAAATTCACAAGGCATAATTTCCCACCATACTAGCGTGCACCAGGAAAAAGCCTCCCTATGGCTAGCATTCAGTGGATTCACATTAGCACCCACAGTCCAATGGTTACCTGCATGTATGCTCTGACTAGGCAAAATATCCCTTTGAAACAACTTGCTGCAAGCTTCGACAGGGCAATACTTATCTTCAACTAGCTTCGATTCACAAGGCAAAAAGCCTCCTGTTGATGTCCTTCGATTCAGAAGACAAAAGCCTTCTGACTGGTTTCCTTTGATTCAGGAGGCAGGGGATCTTTTTTGTTTCCTTCGATTTCACCTTTTACCTCCTTTTGGTATCCTTCGATTGCACAATTTACTTCCCGCGTGCTTCTTTAGTTTGGGCATGTGGCCTTTCTTTGATACCTCTTTCATTTGGGCATTTATACTTCCTACATGCCTCTTTCGTTTGGGCATATGGCCCTCCTTTGATACCTCTTTCGTTTGGGCATTTAGACTTCCTGCATGCCTCTTTTGTTTGGGCATGTTGGCCCTCCTTTGATGCCTCTTTCATTTGGGAATTTAGACTTCTTGCATGCGTCTTTCGTTTTGGCATGTGGCCTTTCTTTGATGCCTCTTTCGTTTGGGCATGTGGCCTTTCATTGGTGCCTCTTTCGTTTGGGCATTTAGACTTCGTGCATGCCTCTTTAATTTGGGAATGTGGCCCTCCTTTGATGACTCTTTCGTTTGGGCATTTAGACTTCATGCATGCCTCTTTCGTTTAGGCATGTGGCCCTCCTTTGATGTAAGTTTCGTTTGGCCATTTTGCTCCCTTTGAAGTAGTCTTCTTTGATACATTTCTAAAACTCTTCGACACACAAGTGGAAAACAGAATTTTGAAGGAACACTGATCAAATCCATAGGCCATGCTACATGATCTTACTTTACAGGCATCAATGCTTGTATTTCACTCCATAATTAATTACTTACATTATGTATTAAGTTATTATCCAAGTAATTAAGCCTTTGTCCAAAAGTTTGTTTTCATGAAAGTAAACTTGCTAGTACAAAATTTGTCTTAAGCCCATGCTTTGCTTAAATCCTGATTGTACTTCACTATGAGTCAGGGAAGTCAGCCCCTTTTAACCAACAACTTTAGTACTTCACTTTGGGATCATGGAAAATATGACATAGCTTAATATTCACGTTTCAACCAAGCTATATCTTTGTTCAAACTCCAAAACCTTTTCTCTATAAATAGAGAAACCATTGACAAAGAAAGGGGCCAGATTTTTGCTGAAGAGAAAAATCATAAAATCCTCAAACACTCTAAAAACTCTCAAACTCACCAACATTCTCAAACCTTCAAAACTCTAAAACTTTTCACAAAAAATTCTCATTAGTGTAACTTTCTACTCATTCCCCTAAACTATAGTATAACACAACCTTCGATTCACTTCCCTAAACTATAGTATAACACAACCTTCAATTCACTCCCCCAAACTACAGTATAATAAAACCTTCTATTTCCTCATAACTGGCAAATACCAACCTTTCGATTCAAGCAGAGAAGTGGTCCCAGTAGCTTAAGGAAGGTTCCAGCAAAGTTTGATCCACCATCAAGGAAGTCACATACAACTCCTTCGATTGACATTTCAAGAGGTAAGTTCCTCTAAACTTGGAACTTTCCATTTAAATATCATTTTTACATATAAATAAAAGAAAAATGTAGATATCACATCTAGGAAATTGACCATGCTTTAGCTTTCGATTATCACTGCTATGTATAATTAGTCTTTGGATTTTGGTGCCAAATAAATTTGTGTTAACCCTGGGCCTGTAGATTTCGAAAGTTACCTTTGTTAGGTTCATGTCCAAACTTTAGGCAGGTTGTGTGTATCCTTCGATTGGCTGAACATGAAAGCCTTTCGAATCTCAACTAGGAAGATTTGCATTCCTGCAATCGAAGGGGGGGCTAGGCACTTTAAACATTCAGTAACAAGTTTACTTTATACCCAATCGAAGTTGCCTCATGTATGGATGAAACAGACCACCCCAGTGGTATAAACAGTGTGCGCGAAAAGCATTTCTGTGTAGGGACCTGAGTTCAAACCTTGGCAGGACCAAAAACAGTTTTTGCCTTTTTGTTTGTGTTCTTTGTCTTTTTTAACAAACTTCAAATATTTTTCAACCAATCAAAATAACTCCTTTTAAGTTGATATTTTACACACTATTTATTTACAAGTTTTATTTCATGAATATATAAAAATATCACAAAAAATATTTTATTTTCGTAATTACTTTAATTAATCAAAACCTTTCCTTAAATAAAAGTCAAAACAAAGTTCATCTTCTTTTCATTCCAATTTTTGTACATTTATTCACATTAAATATGGTTGTAATAGATCATTAGAATTTTATTTCTTGCAACCCCCATTTGTACATTTGTATCCCCATCCACAAGTGATCTAATAGTGTAGTAAATTTACTTTCCGTAATTTATCGCTTTCATATAAATGCTAGTAGTTAGGGTGTGTATGGCAAGATTAAAACCAATGCTTAGAAAACCCTAAATTAAATACAAAAATGCATGCAATCAAACACACTTGTACACATGCACCTCTAAGGTTAACTCCACTTGTTGCCTTGAGAAAATGGTCATAATATGCATGTGAGATGTTTTAGCCAAAAAAAAAATCAAAAGATTATAGTCCCTCGATGACACTTCAAATGTTGCCTTACAAATGATCTTAGTCCCTCAAGAGAAATGCTAAGATATCTCACAACATTGCTATTCATGACTATACAAACGTCTCACGCCCGTCCCTTCACATCCAATGGTGGGGCTTCTTACCAAATAAATGGTAAGATAGCAACCTCTAAAGGAGGAGGAAAGGAACATTAGATCTTTTGAGTAGGTAGGATGCTCCTAGTTGCTCGCTTGCTCACAATAAAAACATTTTATACACCAACACTTTCATTTGAAACATTCTCAAAATATAAAGCTTTTTGTACACGTTCTTATAGAAATGAGAACCATTACAAAGACATTTTTCAAAATCATATTCAAAAACACATTCCGCAAACACCTCTTTGAACTATTTTCAAAACCAACACTTTGTATGCATTCTTATAGAAACGAGAATCATTACAAAGACGTTTTTAAAAATACTTTCAAACCCACTTCACAAGCACATTTTCAAACAAAAGCAAGTGATCTAGCAAGCAACTAGGGACCCGTAGATAACTATAGATGAAAAGGGTGCTAATACCTTCCCTTTTCATAACCTATCCCCCGAACTCAAGAAATAATCTTGAAAGGTCTTTCCTATTCTTTTCAGCCTTTCCTTATTGGATAAAAAAAAGTCGGTGGCGACTCTTGCTATCTGCAACAATTGCGATCAAATGCAAAACACCCAAGTCAGTTCTCCCACTGTATTACACCAGGTACTAAGCCCAACTCACTAAAATCCAAACCAGGCATGGCTTGAATCTCAACAGCCTTTAGTTTATCCTTCAACTGCTTGTATTTATCCTCAGCCGGAGGATATTGCTCATCAAAGTAATCTTCGTCTTTGGAAGCTTGATTATTGGCACCCCTGGCACGGGTGCTCCTTGCCTCTTCATCTTGATTTTCGTCCTCCTCATACGACTCTTTTACTATTTGTATCTGACGAACCGGACCTTTGAATATCTTACCCATGTTAATGAAGGCCTTCTTTTTGGTTTTATTATTGGCTACTAGCATAGTCATCAGTTCTTGTTGCCCCTTAGCCAGGGTCAACAAGGTCTCTTGGAACTGGGAATTCTGCGCTTGCAAGTCCTTCACTGTTTGTTCGATATCCATCTTACTGAAATAAACAATACAAAGATAAGGAAACCTGTTGTGGAAAACCTGTTTATGTTATGATGCATGAAAATGCGTATGCAAATGATTTCAAGGACTTGGAAGATTTAAATTTGCTTAGAAAAAAAGGAACAAACATCAATTGCATTAATAAGTTAAAATTGATTATAAACATGCCTCTTGGGCTTACAATGGAGGAAATAAATACAAAATAAACTCCTAAGACAAAAAGGTCGAGTGCATCCTCTTCGGTGCAATGTAGGCATTCAAACTTTGCTTTTCATGAAGCTGTCTCGTAAGCTCCAAAACCTTCTTTTCACTTGCGTAGAACTGGGTTTCGGAGGTGTCTCGCTCTTCCTTTAGCTGAATCCAAGCTCTTTGCAAATCTTCAAGAGAAGTAGGCATGTTAGGATAAAGGACAGTATACGGAATATCTCCTTTGGCAACAGGCTCCATGATGATAGGTATGGTGGCTTCATAAGGCATTATGAGGTTTTGGGCACGAGTTCGCACCCACTTGAGATAAGGCTTCAAAGGAATGGAGTTCTTATGCCCCAATGTCTTTCCATCAACCTTGTTAACCATGCCCCAAGTTCGTATGAATCTCTGACGATAACCTTGGACATCACTCTCATAGTTAAATGCAATTCCTTGGACAAGTGCGTCATGAGGGCCATCCCTCCTAGCATACCCAAACTGTCACAAAGTCAAACAAGGATTGTAGGTGATACCTCCCCTAGTGCCAAGTAGAGGGACATTAGGGAATTCCCCACAATGGTCAATAATAGTAAGGTCCTCCATAGATTGAGCACACCAATAAATATCAAAATGTGTGAGTGACATTAATATTTGAGATCATGTCAAACCTTGCTCATTCTTCAACATTGATCGAGGTAGGTGTGAAATAAACCATCTATAGAGTAATGGAATGCAACACAAAATATTTCCCCTTCTCTTCATGGTGTGAGTGTGGAAACAGTGTAGAATGTCTCCAAGCAAAGTAGGTATGGGATTACGAGAGAGAAAAACCTTGATGGCATTCACATCTATGAGTTTGTCTGAATTGGGAAAAAGAACCAAACCATGGATTAGAAGGGCCAAGATATCCTCAAAATCTTGAAAATCCATATCTTCCCATAACAAATGAGCCTTCTCCAATAGAAATTTGGCTAAGAAACCCTTAACTCCACTTCTTGTCTCCCAATTTTCCACACTTTCAGATCTCTTCAAATGCAAAGCTTTGGCAATAACTTCAGGTTTTGGAGTCTCTTCTAAACCGGTGAATGGTATTTGATCAAGAACAGACACTCCTAACAATTGAGAGGATTTTTCTAATGTTGGTACTAATTGGTAGTCGAGAAAGGTGAAGCAATGATGCATAGGATCAAAGAATTGGAAAAGCACACACATAATTTCTTCTTGGAAGTTTGAGGTAGCCAAGTTGAGAATTCGACCATATTTCTTGGTGAAAGGAGAATCTCCAGGAACTCTTGATGCTAACTCTTGAAGTTGAGGATGTACTTTCACGAAGTTGACTCAGATGGCATTCCTACGAGTAGAAGTCATGACCTATAAAAAAGAGCAAAGATAAATTCCTAAATTCTTGAAATGGTTAGTGAGAATGATTTATGATGTTTATGATGACCTCAGAAATAAAGCACACAAAAACCTTAGGTTTAGGCTTGCATGGGTTTCATAAGTAAGTACCCTCTTAAAGTTTAGTTGGTTCAACCTGTCCTAGAAAGTAATCAGGTTCTAGGGAATCTCAATATCACTGATCTTTCTTCACTGGGCATTGTTTTATCACAATCAATCTTTTCTTACGGCTAAAATATCCCAAAAGTATGATCTCAATGAGCGTAGTATCAAGTATCAACCAATTTTCAGCTTTCCATGGAAATCGGCTATCTCATTACTTCCTAATGGCCAGGTTGTTCAATTAAAGGTTCTAAGGTTCATCAGTGCTTCATGACATCACTCAGCGGCCCTGTATTCTCCTTAATTCTCCATAAGGGCTACTTGTACCCACAAATATGTCGCACTAACATAGCTATTGTCTCAACCATATCGGTCTACGCCATACAGTCTCCACAATCTTTGCTATTTACCTAATGGTGTTCCCAGATCCGGGTATATGATCAATATAAACCCAAACAAGGACCCATAAAATGTAAAGCAAATAAATCAAACAATAAAAGCAATTAAATGTGATCTAACTCTAAGGTAACCCACTTTTAAGTCATCCCCAGCAGAGTCGCCAGTTCTGTAATACGGTGAGAGAACTGACTTAGTTGTTTTGCATTTTATTGCAATTGTTGCAGATAGCAAGAGTCGCCACCGACTATTCTTTTATCCAATAAGGAAAGGGTGAAAAGAACAGGAAATACCTTTGAGATGTTTTCTTGAGTTTGGGGGGTAGGTTATGAAAAGGGAAGGTGTTAGCACCCTTTTCATCCATAGTTATTTATGGCTCTTAGTTGCTTACAAGATCACTTGAAAATTGCTTTGCTCGAAATGTGTTTGTGGTGGGTTTTGAAAGTATTTATGAAAAGCGCCTTCGTTTAGGAAAACTTTGTAATGATTCTCGTCTCTATAAGAATGCATACAAAATGTTGGACTTTTGAAAATATTTCATGTTTTGAAAGTGTTTGGTGGGTTTAAAAAAAGATGTTTATTTTTTGAATATGGATTGTGAGCAAGCAACTAAGAACGTTCTACCTACTCAAAAGTCTTTTGTTCATTTCTCTCTTCCTTTAATATTATTATCTCACCATTGATTAGTAAGTAACCCTATCTTTAGATGTAAAGGGACGGGCATGGGTCATCGTATAGTCATGGATAACAATGTTGTGAGATATCTTAGCATTTCTCTTAAGGGACTAAGATCATTTGTAAGGCAACATTTGTAGCGTCATCGAGGGACTATGATCTTGTATTTTGATTTATTTTGGCTAAGATGTCTCACGTGCATAACATGACCATTTTTCTCAAGGCAACAAAGTGGAGTTAAACCTAGAGGTGCCAGTATGCAAGTGTTTTGATTTCATACATTGTTTTGTCTTGAATTAGGGTTTTCTAGTGTTGATTTTACCTTTCCATACAAACCCTAATTTACTATCATTTATATGAAAGCGATAAATTACGAAGAGTAAATATCCTACGCTATTACATTATTCGGGGATGGGGTATACATATTTACAAATGGGGATTGCAAGAATTTAAATTCTAATTACCTTTTACAACCATATTGAATATTTACAAGAATTAAACATACAAGAATGAATGAATGTACAAGGATATAAATGGATAAGGAATAGATTTTATTTGGTTTTTTGTTAAGAAAAATAGTTTTGACCTAATTAACTTTAAAAAAAATAATTAACTAAAACAAGAAAATTAAAATTAAGTTAATAAAAGAGATTAATTCATTAAAGAAAATAAGTTGTTTAGGGTTTTGTTTTGTGAAAAAAAAAGTTTTAATAATTATTTAATTAAAAGAAGAAAAAAAACCTAAGTTCTAAACTAATCTTAATTAAAAGAAAATAAATTACCTAAATTTAATTACTAATTTATTAAAAAAATAATTAAGTTTATTTTAAGAAAATATTTTTAATGTGTGAAAATAATAATAAAAAATCCTACGTTCTAATTAATTTACAAATTAATTATCAAAGATGAAATCAAAGGTGATTAAAATAAATTTATTTTTATGTCAAAATTAATTTAATTAAATAAAATCCTAAATCTATTTTTTTTATGATTTTATGATTTTTTTAGTATTAAATAAAAATATTTTAAAAAAACAAATAAAATAAAAAATGAGAAAAAAGAAAATAAAATGGGCCAGTACTGCAAAAGTAAAGTGGGGTAAGAAATTAGCAAAATACCAAGCCCAATACAATGAGCCCAACACCTATTTTTGTATCCAATAGGGGAGGCCCTGTGAAGGTGTATTAAGGGGGTGTGTGCTGGAGCATTGAATTTGCTTTGCATGATGATCAGATGGCTGAGAGGAGAAGTGTACCACGCGCGCTTTGGACTTAGCTTGCACTGGATCAGAAATAGAAAATATGAAAAATAACAAAAAGGTACCACTAGGGCTCGAACCCAGGTTCCTATAGTCATCGGTGCGCGCTCTTACCACTAGGGTGTCTATACATCTGTTTATTAATACAAAACCATAAATATATATTTGAAACACGTTCATAGGCCTGTATCATCTTCAACCTCGCGCCAGACCTTCAATTTGATTTTTTTTGAAATTGCTATCTCTCTTATTTCTCAACCATTTTCAAAAGTATAAGCATGAAAGTTGCTGGAAATTTCATCACTGTGATACGGTGGGAGAACTGACTTGGGATTTTGCGTTTGTGTTCGCACTTGTTCGGTTTAGCAAGAGTCTCCACCGACTTTTTATTTTATCCTAAGGAAAGGTCAAAAAGCACAGGAAAGACCTTTGAGATGTTTTCGTGGGTTCGGGGGGTAGATTATGAAAAGGGAAGGTGCTAGCACCCTTTTCATCCATGGTTATCCATGGGCTCTTAGTTACTTATTTTAGATCACTTGCCTTTGCTTTTCAATTGTTTGAAATGGTGCTTTGTGTGTGTGGTTTTGAAAATGTTTTGAAAAAGATGCCTTGTCTAGGCAATCTTTGTAATGATTCTTGTTTGAATATATGCAAAGGTGTGTGTCTTTTTGAAAAGATATTTCAATGTTTTGAAAGTTGTTTTGAAGTTGTGTTGTGAAGTGTGTTTGAAAAATGGCAAGGATGTTTTGCAAGATTTTTGATCAAGTAACTAAGAGTTGTCTACCCTATTTTACTCAAAGATCTTTCTTATGTTTTAACCCTTTTAACAGTGTTGTTTCACCATTGTGTTTGATGAACAACCTTGCGTTAGGATGTTAAACGGGACAGGCGCGGGTCATCGTATACAATCATTGAAGGCAACTTGTGAGACGCTCTAGCAATTTTGTAAGGGACGAGATCGTTTTAACGAAGGCAACGTCGAGGGTCATCGAGGGACTACGATCTTTATTTATCGAAGGGATATTTGCTAGAGTGTCTCATACTCGAGGGACATGATTGCATTTTCCGAGGCAACAAGCGAGGTTACCCTAGAGGTGAAAGTGTGAATTGTGTATTGATTTTCATGCATTTGTCTTTTTATTAGGTCAACTAGCGATCGATTTTAGATTTTTGCATACAAACCCTAATTACTATACAGTATATGGAAAGCGATAAATTGCGGGATTTAAAGTCTAAGTTATTACAAGTAAGTATCCGGGGATGGGGGTACAAATGTTTACAAATGGGGATGAGTCTTATCAGAATAATAATGTCCAAGTATTATGTTACAACCAGATTGAATCGATGCAATTTAAATATATAAAAAATATGACAAAGTGTAAGATAATGGAAATCAAAGAAGTATGAGATGCGTGTATTTATTTACAAATGATCAAATAAAATATTAACCTAAAAAGATTAAGTATAATTATTATTTTCTTGTATTTTTGTTAATGTTTTTTAGAAATTTATATAAAAAAGATTAATTAAACCAAGTATTCTTTTATATTTAAAATTTATTATATAAATATTAAAGAAAATGTATCAAAACAAACTTTTATTTATTATTTCTTTTTTACTATTAATAAAACAAAAAGATTTTTTTAGAATAAATAGAAAGAAAAGTATTAATTTCTCTAAACAAAAGTAAATTAATTAGAAAGCTTGAATATTAATTAAGAAGAAATGAAAGGGAAAGTTGATGGGCCTTATGTTTCAAGGTTTGGCCCAAATGAAGAATGAAAGAGAACAAGGGGGTGCGCGTTAGAAAGCAGGAAGTGGGCTTGGCATAGTGGGGGCGCACAGGCCCAATTGAGATGTTTGTACAACAATTTTCTAGGGTTCGTGTTTTGATTCTTCAGAACCTAGGGTTTACAGTTTGTGAACGGCGCCGCTCCTCTCCTCTCGTCTCCGTCCTCTTTGTCTTTCTCAAACCAAGAGCAAATGATGTCCTCTCTCCTCGCCTTAGGCTACCAGAATATTACCTCCATCTTCCTCTCTCCGCGACTATACAAGGCGGCGATTCGAAAGGGTACGCGTTTTCTTTATAGTTTGCATGTTTAATTCTTGTATGTTTTATTGTTTGCAAAGCTTTGATCTTTGATACTTATGCATGAGGTGTAGTAAAAGAAGACAATACCTTTGGGGTTTTGTTTCTGGAGAGGCGATGGAGGGAGAGGAACATGGGATTGGTGAAGCTCTTAGGTGGCCAAGGCGGAGGGAGGAGCGTGATGACGCTGCTTGTTTACTTTGGGTATTTCTGTATCTTTCTCTTTGAATCGTTTGATGATGACGTATACTCTGAAAACTCTATATCAATATGCTTCTGAATCTTCTCTTCTTCTTCTCTGAGTATTGGCTTTCGATGATGGGCTTTGTTCTGAAACTCTTTGTTTTATTTTTTTAACACTCTTCCTTTCTTTGGGTGTTGGATATTGGATGATGAAATGGTTTTCTGAGGTTTTCTATTGTTGTCGATTTTCATGGATGTTTGATGATGAATGTTTTCTGAAAACTATGTCGTTTGGATTTTCATTATTGTTTTGCTGATGGTGAAACTGAAAACCATTGCCCCTTTTCCTCTTCTTTTTCTTTGGGGTGTTAACTTTTGATGATGAGTATATGTGCTCTGAAAAAATTGTTTTTTGTTGTTGATTTAGTGTTTGGATATATTCTGCTGATTTATGTTGATGATGAATGTTGATGTGTTTAGAAATAAGCTTTTGATAGTTGATGAGGCTAGACTTGAAGCTTGTTGGTTCATCCTTGTTATGGCCAACTTATCTTGAATCTGTAGTTTGGACAGATTGCAGTTTTGAGAAGTTGCAGTTTTGAAGGGTTCTTGGTGTTTGCAGTTTATGCAGGTTGAACTGGCTTTAGGCAGGCTTGAAGGCTTGTTTAGAAAGGCAGGCATGGGTGTTGGACCTGCTTCTGAGTTTTTGCAAGTTTTAAAACAGGCTTGTATCTTTGAAAAGGGCAGGCTTGTTGCTGGCTTTGGAAAACAGGTTTTGAAGGTTTATTGTGCTTGGTTGTGCTTGTTGTTACAAGCAGTTTTGCAGGTTATGACAGGTTTGATTTTGGGCGGTTTTGCAAGTTTGATAACTTGCAGTTATGCAGGTTGTCTTGCTTCTGGTTCTAAAGTTTTGGCTTATTGTATTTGTTTTGTGTAGGCGGGTTTGCTACTGGTTTTTTGAGGCAGGTTTGCTACTGGTTTTGCTTTGAGTTCAGTTTTTGTGGCTCTCCCCTGAACTGTTAAAACTGTCCTATTTATTTTCTTTCTCATTGCTTTTGTACAGCCTGCCAAACTGCAAAACCTACTTCACTCTCTCTTTCTCTCTCCATAAAAATCATTTTTAATTGCTTAATGTACTTTTTTCTGAAAAGATTGTTGGCCAGAAAATGATGAAAAGTTCTTGACAAGCTTGCTTGCTTGTATCTTGGTTTATCTCTGCATTTTCCATATTTTCTGCATTGACAGTTTTTTGACAGCTTGTGTACTTGGTTGACAGTTTTGTGTACTTGGTTTGGACAGCTTTGTGTACTTAGTTTGCTTTTGGTTGACTAATGCAATTTGTTGTTCAATTTGACATTGTGCAGCCTTGTGCCTTCTTTGTGTTTAATTGATTGTATGCTTTGCAAATTATTTTACTTTCCTCTTTGTGAACTAAGAAGAGAAATCTTCTTGTGATTTTCAAAGAGGACGAGTAAAACATGATGAAATCAAAAACAATCTGATTCCGGCCAACAAGCTTTAATGATGATCTTTTATTTATCTGCTTAAAACTGCTTTTCAATTTAACTGCACTGATTTCTTTTTCTGTCTTTGTAGGTAAATACCAGTTGGATAATAGAAGAAGCAATAGAAGATAGAAGACTTCAAGAGAACTTAGACTTTAGATTTATTTTCTTTTCATTTATTTTAATAAATATTATTGTAAACATTGTAAATAAATTTACAGTATTCGAATAACATTTCTAACAACATTTAAAATAAATAAAAAGTCTTTGTCAGATATTTCCTTATTTCTTATGCACTGTCTATTTAATTATTTAAATCTCTTGAATTAAAATAACTGGAAATGCATCCCAATAATTTTAACTCAAATAAAATAAATAATCAACAAACTTTGCAGTCTCGTAACCTTGCATTAACCACAATACGCCTGGCATTCTAATTAATCATATGATTTGTACAGTTAAACAAACAAACATCCATACACCTTTCACTTCACTGATCAAACCAATGCTTCAAACTTTCAATCAAAATCCTCAGCTCCTATCCCAGATGTTTAGGTTTTGAGAAACAAACAGCAATCTTGAACAAGCGTAAAAATAATGTAACAGTCAATTGAAATACTGTGGATTCAAATTCTTCTGAGAAATACGAGTGAAAAACCCTAATTCCAGATTTGCCGTCAAAGAAAAGTCTGCTTGATCAATTCCTGAGCCAAATTCAACAAAATCAATAGAAACCTTAATTCTGGATAGACCGATAAGAAAAATCTGTTTGACTGATTCAAAATCAATGGAAACCCTAATTTTGGATTAACTGATAAAGAAAAGTCTGTTTGACCGATTCATGAGCCAATCTGAAAAAATCAGGGAAAACCCCGAAGTTGTGATTTCTTGTGAAAAAGGGAGGGCAAATTCTGGGGTACAACAGTTGCCCATGTTCAATCTTCTTGAACCTGAAGAGTTAGATTGGCAATTTTTCCGTTCGTGACTCGAAGGTAGAAGAATGATTGGACACTAGAGTGCCCAAAAAATTTTCACTCGTCGAAGCGTAGTTGAGGGAATGGGCTTAATGATGCCATTTGGAGATGTGACAGAAACTTGTCGGGGATGGGCTTAAAGATGCCATCTGGAGATGTGACAGAATCTTGTCGGAGATGGGCTTAAAGATGCCATCTGGAGATGTGACAGAATTTTACTGGAGATGGGCTTAAAAGATGCCATCCAATAATGTTTGTTGTAGGTGAGTGGGTGAGTATCAGAAAGGTATCCATGTTTGGAACATCTCTGAACTGGGGGTCTCGATAAGCAATAGATTGACATCCATGTTTGAAGAATCCGTAAACTGTTTCTAGAAGTTGAGGTCTGTATGAGTAGCAGAATGACTTCCATGTCTGGAGTATATCTGAGACTATAATTGTATTGGAATTTTGAATGAATATCAGAATGACTGCCGTGTCTTGAGTGTATCTGTATTGTATTTGAATTTGAGATTTGTATGAGTAGCAGAATGACTTCCGTGTTTGGAGTGTATCTGAGATTGTAACTGGGATCTGAATAAGTGACAGAATGACTTCCGTGGCGATTGCACTGGGGAGAATCAAGTTGTTGGTGTAAGGGACAGAATGGCATCTGTGTCGGGAGCGTATCTGAACTTGTGGTTGATAGTTGAATCTGAATGAGAGGTAGAATGGTCATCGCGTCTGAAGCGTATCTAATCTGTATCGGGTTGCTGAAGTCTGAATAAGTATTAGAATGACCGCCGTGTTTGGGGTGTATCTGGATTGTATCTGAATTTGAGATCTGTATGAGTAGCAGAATGACTTTCGTGTTTGGAGTGTATCTGAGACTGTAACTGGGATCTGAATAAGTGACAGAATGACTTCCGTGGCGATTGCACTGGGGAGAATCAAGTTGTTGGTGTAAGGGACAGAATGGCATCCGTGTCGGGAGCGTATCTGAACTTGTGGTTGATAGTTGAATCTGAATGAGAGGTAGAATGGTCGTCGCGTCTGGAGCGTATCTAATCTGTATTGGGTTGCTGAAGTCTGAATGAGTATTAGAAAGACCGCCGTGTCTGGGGTGTATCTGTACTGTATCTGAATTTGAGATCTGTATGAGTAGCAGAATGTCTTCCGTGTTTGGAGTGTATCTGAGACTGTAACTGGGATCTGAATAAGTGACAGAATGACTTCCGTGGTGATTGCATTGGGGAGAGTCAAACTGCTGATGTAAGAGCCAGAATGGAATCCGTGTCTAGAGCATATCTGAACCTGTAGTTGATAGTTGAATCTGAATGAGAGATAGAATGGCTGTCGTGTATGGAGCGTATCTAGTCTGTATCTGGTTACTGAAGTCTGAATAAGTAGTAGAATGACCGCCGCATCTGGGATGTATCCATACTGTATTTTGACTTGAAGTTCTGAATGATTAATAGAATGACCGCCGTGTCTGGGGTGTATCCATACTGTATCTGAATAATTGTTAACAATAGCCTTTTAATCTTATCCTGAAAAGGGTAAAGTGTTAGCTAAAACACGAAGTTATATTGCATGATATGTATGATGCAATGAATTGTAATCCATGTTTATGATATATGGATGTAATGGTTATGCATGTAAGCTGAATAGCTGTCTTGCTGAGGAAGATAAATCATGGATAGCTGGAGATAATGACATCTTTGACTGCTGTCGGGGAATAAAAATCTTCGACCGAAGCTGGGGATTCCAAAAAACTTTGATTGTTGAAGATGAGAAATCCTAGTTGACTTTCCTGGGATATTGGGGAAACTCTGAAAATCTCTTCTTGGGAATTGAAGCCTTGGAGAAATGGGACCAAGAATCTTCGATCTTGCTGGGAGATAAATCTGTGGGGGAAATACTCACCATTCTGGCTCCACTGGGGAATAAGATTTAGATTAAACTGGCTCCACTGGGGATCTTTGAAGTTTAACTCCGTTGGGGGAAATACTCCAAGGTTTCAACTTTGTTGAGGATCTGAATGATGTATCGTAGGGGATTCCTTCTGGAATGGCACAAAGATATCTTCCTACACCTTCAACCTATCAGTAATTACCCTTTTTCAATTTCGTTTTATTTGTAAGCAGTGATTATATTCGAATGCATATGCCTATTTAACGAAGCATTAGACGTTTTCAAATAAAACATAAGTGTAAAAGAAAAGAAAGGAAAACAAATTTCTGCACTTTGAAGTATCTTTGTATTTAACTTTCGTGAGTATATTTGTACAAAGGAGACAGACATCCTAGTAAGAGAATGTTGTCATAAAAATTGAAAAAAATTTATACAAAAGAAAGATGGTTGTGTGTAACAATTCCATGGGATTCACATTCTGCTTTAGCCTTCACAACTCTGAATATCTTGTCCATTTGTTGCTTCGTCCGTCGATGACTGGATTGATCAGAAGCTTGGAGCTTGTCTGGTGAAGAGATTGTCCTTAAAGTGATCCGACGAGACATAGTCATACGCTTTAATTCCCTAACTTTTGCCTGGACCGCCTTTTCGGTTTTTCGATCCACCGGGAAACCCTTTTTTGCCAAGTCGCCCTTTCGGGTTTTCAACTTGCCGGGTGTACAGATTTTTTTTGTTTTATCCCTAATTTTTGCCTGAACCGCCCTTTCGGGTTTTCGGTTCACCGGGATGTCCATTTTTGCCCAAGTCGCCCTTTTGGGTTTTCAACTTGTCGGGTCGTTTTATGCGTAGTATCTTTTGACTATGTCTGCATTCGCAGGGTGTGGCAAGTCATCACCGTCCATGGTGGTCAGAATCATTGCCCCACCAGAAAAGATGCTCTTAATTACAAATGGTCCTTCGTAAGTAGGAGTCCACTTGCCCCTGGGATCACTTTGCGGTAGTATGATCCGCTTGATTACAAGATCTCCGACTTGATATACTTGGCGCCTGACTTTCTTGTTGAAAGCCTTGATCATGCGTTTTTGATACGTCTGACCATGACAAACAGTAGTAAGTCGTTTCTCGTCGATCAAATTGAGTTGATCAAGCCGGGTCTGAATCCAATCGTCTTCACTCAAACCGGCATCCTTCATAATCCTTAAAGAAGGAATCTGAACTCCATAGGCAAAACAGCCTCCATGCCATATACTAAAGAAAATGGGGTTTCCCCTGTTGAAGTATGTGTCGTGGTACGATATCCATGCAGAGCAAACGGTAATATCTCATGCCAGTCTTTGTAGGTGATTGTCATCTTTTGAATGATCTTCTTGATATTTTTGTTCGCGGCTTCAACAGCACCGTTCATCTTCGGTCGATAGGGAGATGAATTGTGATCATAAATCTTGAACTGTTCGCATAGAGCGGTGATCATAGTATTGTTCAAATTTGTACCGTTGTCTGTGATGATCCTGTCGGGGATACCATACCGGCATATGAGATTCTGCTTGATGAAGCGGGCAACCACATTCTTTGTAACTGAGGCATAGGAAGCTGCTTCGACCCATTTTGTGAAGTAATCAATAGCCACCAGGATGAAGCGATGTCCATTGGATGCCGTGGGCTTGATCTCTCCAATCATGTCAATGCCCCACATTGCGAATGGCCAAGGAGCTGTCAGAATGTTGAGAGGAACAGGAGGAATATGTACCTTGTCGGCGTAGACTTGGCATTTGTGGCAGGTACGGTAATGTTGATGACAATCAGCTTCCATGGTAGACCAGTAGTAGCCTGCCCTTAGAATCTTCTTTGCCATTGTATGTCCGCTCAAGTGGGTGCCAAATGTGCCACTGTGTATCTCAGTCATGATCAACTCTGCTTCAGCTTTGTCCATGCATCAGAGTAAAACACAATCATGGCTGCGTTTATAAAGGATGCCATTGCTTAGGAAGAACTTGGCAGCAAATCTCCTTAAGAACTTTTTGTCATTGACGGAAGCTCCTTCGGGGTATTCTCTAGTCTGGAGATACCTTTTGATTTCATGAAACCAGGGTTGTTCCACTACTTCTCCGGTATTAATCTCATGACAGTGCGCAGGTTCGTCCATTTGCTCGATGGTAATTTGGGGAGCCTCGTTATCCCAGTTGAGTTTAAACATGGAAGACATTGTAGCCAGAGCATCTGCTAGCTGATTCTCTTCTCGCGGGAAATGTTCGAAAGTAATCTGCTTGAAATGAGGCAACAATGTCAGGACATGTTCTTTGTATGGGATAAGATTAGGATGTTTGGTGTCCCACTCTCCTTTGACTTGACAGATAACCAAAGCCGAGTCCCCAAATACGACCAAAGATTTGATCCCCAGGTCTATAGCAGCCTTGAGACCAAAGATGCAAGCTTCATATTCGGCCATGTTGTTGGTACAGCGGAAACAAAGTTGGGCAGTGAAGGGTGTATGGCAACCTTCCAGAGAAATGAGTATCGCACCGATACCGTTGCCAAGTGCATTTGAAGCACCATCAAAGTACAGGGTCCATCGGGATCCTTGTTCAGGTTCGTCATATGGTCTGTTACCTTCGATGTTGTCCAAAGTCGTGATGTCCTCGTCAGGGAAGTCAAATCTCATAGATTGATAATCTTCGACGGCTTGATGAGCTAGATGGTCAGCTAGTACACTCCCTTTTATAGCTTTTTGGGTAGTATACTGGATGTCATACTCAGTCAGGATCATTTGCCATCTAGCGATTCTTCCAGATAAAGCAGGCTTCTCGAAGATATACTTGATCAGATCCATCTTGGAAATCAGCAAAGTGGTATGAGTCAACATATACTGCCTTAGCCGGCGAGCAGCCCATACCAAAGTGCAGCAAGTTTTCTCGAGCAATGAGTAGCGAGTCTCACAGTCGGTAAACTTTTTGCTAAGGTAATAAATGGCATGCTCTTTTCAACCAGACTCGTCATGTTGACCCAGCACGCACCCCATTGAGTTATCCAAAACAGTCAGATACATGATCAACAACCTTCCTTCGACGGGTGGCATTAGAATAGGAGGTTCTAGTAGGTACTCCTTGATCTTATCAAAAGCAACTTGACAATCATCGTTCCATTCAACTACCTGATCTTTCTTCAACAGTTTGAAAATTGGCTCGCAGGTAGATGTCAGGTGAGAGATGAACCTCGCAATATAGTCCAAGCGTCCCAAGAATCCTCTAACCTCCTTTTCAGTACGGGGGGCAGGCATTTCTTGTATAGCTTTTACTTTAGCTGGATCAACCTCAATGCCCTTGTTGCTGACAATAAATCCCAGAAGTTTACCAGATCTAACTCCAAAAGTGCACTTGCTTGGATTCAGTCTGAGCTTATACTCCTTCAACCTGGCAAACAGCTTTTGCAAATGATTAAGGTGTTCTTCTTCTGTCTGTGATCGAGCTATCATGTCGTCCACGTAAACTTCGATCTCATGATGTATCATATCATGAAACAAAGCTACCATGGCGCGTTGGTAAGTTTCCCATGCGTTCTTCAGTCCAAACGGCATCATCTTGTAGCAGAAAGTACCCCATTGCGTGACAAAGGTAGTTTTCTCCATGTCCTCGGGGGCCATTTTGATCTGGTTATAGCCCGAGAATCCGTCCATGAAAGAAAATACTTTGTGCTGAGCCGTGTTGTCAACCAAGATGTCGATATGTGGTAGTGGAAAATCATCTTTAGGGCTAGCCTTGTTCAAATCCCGATAGTCCACACACATTCTAACTTTGCCGTCCTTTTTGGGTACGGGCACAATGTTAGCAACCCATTGTGGATAGGTTGTAACAGCCAGAAAGCCAGTGTTGAATTGCTTCATTACTTCAGCCTTAATCTTCTCAGACATGTCAGGCCTCATTCGGCGAACCTTTTGCTTGATCGGTGGACAATCTTCTCTTGTAGGGAGACGGTGAACCACGATATCGGTGTCTAGCCCTGGCATGTCTTCATAAGACCAAGCGAAGATTTCAGCATATTCATTCAACAACTCCATTAAGCGCTCCTTGACACTCGGTTCCAGGTTGGCACCCACTTTTACTTCCTTCCTGTCCTCCTCTGTCCCTAAGTTGATGGTTTCTAGCAACTCTTCATGAGGCAGAATGGCCCTCTCTTCTTGTTGGAGAAGTCTGGCTAACTCTCCCGGCACCTCACAATCTTCGTCAACTTCGTACTCAACATGATTGACCAAATCTTCAGAGTTATCGAAGGCTGAAACAGAATAGTTTCCCATGGAATCGGAATGGATGGGTACCTGCATTTGTGAGTGTGGGTGTGTGTAAGGGATAGCCATCCTTAAACAAAAAAAAATGCAAAAGGAAAGAAAATTAACACAGCAGTTTATAGATGAAAAACGTCCAATGATTCACTAAAACATGGCATATGATTATGAAGAAAATCAAGCCCTTACAAATGGACCTACATGCCCCGGGCAAGGCATGAGGTGAAAATAGTGTGCGAATTGTTTTAGTTATTACAGACCGTAAAAAATGGGAAATTGTTCAAAGATAAAATTACTGGTTGATAAAGGTAATAGGAACAAAATCCTTTGCTTCCCAATTGCTCAAACCCCCTTCGACAGTCGGAAAGATCCAATCTTCAAAGTGGCTCTCCTTATCTTCATCTTCTACAGCATTGATTCCATGGTGTGAGATCTTGACGGGTGTCCCTCCAGCCTTGGAGAGACGCATAGCCCTCTGTCCTGCAGCAGTAAACCCTAAACCAAACTTGTCCGTCTTATGGGGAAAGTCAGGCAACTGTCCCCATACTGTACTCTTCCCCTCTTTAATCACAGCCTCTGCGTCTTTGAGAGATGCCATCCTAGATACATGCTTGGGAATGATAGGCACCTTAACCGTTGTCTTCGCAGCTGCTACCTCGAGAGAAACTTCCTCAAAATGTTGTAAAGGCGTTTCAATGAAATCGCCATCCACCTCCACATATCGAAAGGAATTGAGATGACTGATCATGTACTCTTCCTCGTCGTGCACAGTTATGATTTTACCCTTAACAGGGTATTTCAGCATCTGATGCAAAGAGGAGGTAACTGCCCCGGCATAATGGATCCACGGTCTTCCTAGCAAACACGAGTATGACGGATGGATGTCCATTACGTAGAAGGTGGAGTTGAACACTTCGGTGCCTACCTTGATAGGAATATCAACCTCTCCATGAACCATTCTTTTGGAACCATCGAAAGCCCTAACGAAGATGTTACTAGGTTTGAGGGTCAAACTTTCGCAATCCAAACGGTCTAAGGCTTTCTTTGGCAGCACATTTAGGGAAGAACCGGTATCAACCAAGACATGGGCGAGAGTAGTTCCCCGGCATTCAACTGAAACATGTAACGCATCATTGTGCTTCCTTCCTTTAGGAGTTAAGTCAGCGTCGGAAAAGCCCAGGCCATTGTCAGCAGTAAGATTGGCCACACATTCCTGAAATTGGTCAGCCGAAGTCTCTTGGGGTACATGTGTCGCCTTCAAGAATTTGATTAGGGCCTTGGCATGGGCCTCAGAACAAAGTAGAAGAGCCAACATTGAAATTTTAGAAGGGGTCTGTCCCAGTTGTTCTACAACGTCGTAGTCACTTTTTCTGATTATATTTAGGATTTCATCCATTTCCTTCTGAGTGGTTTCAGGGATAACCACGGCATGAGCCTTCGTCCTGACAGGCATTTCCAGTATCCCCTTACCCTTTCGGTATTATCAGCAGATGGTCTTTCTTCAGGAGTATTTAATTCTTCAATCACTGGGCCTTGCACTGAGGGCCCAACAGGTGTAGAAGATTTTAAGGGTCCGAAAACTGCTCGAGGGGGAGCAATCTCCAGAGAAAAGATTCGGCCACTACGGGTTATTTTGCTTGTACCCGCG
Source organism: Vicia faba (assembly GCA_948472305.1). Taxonomy (NCBI): domain Eukaryota; kingdom Viridiplantae; phylum Streptophyta; class Magnoliopsida; order Fabales; family Fabaceae; genus Vicia; species Vicia faba. The sequence continues at coordinate 712,705,585 of OX451737.1, forward strand.
ATGTTCCCTATATCAGGGTCTTCTTCAGAAATATCTCAGACTGTTTCGATTTGTTTGATACCGTGGTAGAAGATTTCTCCCCCATAGTTCCACGGTATCATTTTGCTTGATTGGTACGGGACAGGTCCTGGCATGGTGATCTTTAAAGGTACACATTCAGAGTTGGGTGTAATCCTGACAGACCTTTTGCAAGCCTTGGGAGGATTATCGGAAATGGTTATGATAGCAATATCGTTGGTTGAAGTATCACAAGTATCAGGAGTAATCGGATTGAAAGTATTAACAGGGGTTTTCTGGAAAAGTATCTCTTGAGTATCCATCAGGCGTTGGACACCTGACTTCAACATTGGACAATCACCTTGAATGTTCAAACAGAAATAACAGTCTTTGCCACAACCAGGAAAGATCTCGGCTCTCAACAAATTTTCTTTAATCACAATCAATGGAGTCAACAGATTGGCAATATCAGTAACATGGAGGTTTTCCAAAATGGCATGCACATTGAGGTCGTGCTTGGGCATCAGAGCAGATATAACATTGGGCTTCTCAGGAGCATCAAACTTAACCTCTTTGGCGTCAATTAAGTCCTGAATTTTGTTCTTAAGTGCCCAGCAATTATTGGTATTGTGTCCAACACTGTCGGAATGGTAAGCACACTTAGCATTAGAGTGGTAGTACGGAGAGGAGGTGTTAGGGTTTTTTGGCGCCTCCTTCAAACTGGTCAGATTCAGCTTCAACAAATAGGGAAGGACCTGAGCGGGCATCATGTTGATGCGGGTGAACTGCCGTTGTGGCCGTTCTACCCGTTGTTAATTAGGTCTCGACTGATTTTTACGAGGTTGATCATTTGACGAATTTTGAATCATCACGGCCCCTACAGTCGGACGACGCTCATTTCTTCCCAATCCCTTCTGAGAATACATAGCAGATGCTTCTTTCTTAGCTGGGAAAGGTTTTTTAACAGCTGTGGATGCGGAAGCATCCTTTTGAGTCTTTCCGCTTTTAATACCGGTCTCCACCCTTTCGCCGGTCAGAATCAGTTTAGTAAATCCCGCAGAAGAGCTCCCAATTAGATGGTTGAAGAAAGGGCCAGATAGGGTCCCCAAAAACATGTCAACTAATTCCCTATCTGATAGCGGTGGTTGTACCCTTCCAGCCAGATCACGCCACTTCTGGGCGTACTCCTTAAACCCTTCATTTGAAGCCATCCCCATACTTTGTAACTGAGTACGAGTGGGCGCTAAATCAGCATTGTACTGATACTGACGATAAAAAGCAGCTGCCAAGTCTTCCCAATTATGAACCTCTGATCTCTCGAGCTGATAAAACCAGTCTAACTGAGTGCCAGACAAGCTGTCTTGGAAAAAGTGTACCCAGAGATCTTTATCGGATGAATGAGGTTGGATCTATCTAACATACGACCTCAGGTGCATCTTAGGGCAAGACAGACCGTCGTACTTGGCAAATGTTGGTACCTTGAACTTGGGAGGGATAACAATCCCAGCTACCAACCCAAGTTCCTCAAAATCCAATCCGGGCACCCTCTGCAACTCCATAGCTGCCAATCTGTCTTCAAGGTTCTTATATTTGTCATCCGTTGGTGGATACTGTTGTTTGGAATAACCCTCGTCTTCTTCCTCTTCTTCCTCTTCTACCTCAGACTTAGAAGGTACAGTAACTCCTTTCCCCTTGCCAGCTCCTTCGTCAGACATCGAAGGGAACTCCAGAGTCCTCCTAGCATCGCTCTCAAACCTTCTTCCGAAAGTGGCTACCCCCGGTCTCTTTTTCTTTTTCTTCTCTTTATTCTTCTCCAGCAGAACTTTGAGATCCTCTTGACCCTTTGCCAAGGTCATGAAGAGTTGCTGAAATTGTGAATTTTGTGCCTGTAGGTCCTTTACTGTTTGCTCCAAATCCATCTTACTGAAATAAACAGCAGAAAGATAAGGAAACCTGGCTTGAAGACCTGTTTATGCATATGATGAATGGTATGTTATTCATCTAATGCATTCAAGGGTTCAAAAATTCAAATTTGTTGCAAACAAAAAGAACGCACGTCATATTAAGAAGAGATTTGTTAGTACATAAATGCCCCATGGGCGAAATATTACAAAATTCTTAATGTAAAAAGATATTGCGCATCCTCTTTGGTGCGATGTAGGTGTTGAGAGTTTCCTCCTCGTGAAGTCGGCGGGTGAGCTCTAAAACCTTCTTCTCACTGGCATAGAAGCTGGCTTCAAAAGTATCCCGTTCTTCTTTGAGTTGGATCCAACTCTTTTGCATTTCCTCCCATGGTGTTGGCATGTCAGGATGTAGGATGGTGTATGGAACCTCTCCATCCATAGCATGCTCTTTGATCAAGGGGAGAATGTGAGGATATGGCATCATAAGATTCTGGGAGCGGGTGCGTACCCACCTGAGGTAAGGCTCAATGGGGATGGAATTCTTGTGCCCCAGTGTCTTACTATCCACTTTGTTAGGCATCCTCCAAGCTCTGATGAACCTTTGTCGAAGTCCTTGCGCATCGTTGTCGAAGTCAAAAACTAGGTCAAGAATCGGCATGTCATGAGGGCCATCCCTCCGAGCATATCCAAATTGTCTTAAAGCTAGACAGGGGTTGTAGGTAATGCCTCCCCTAATACCAAGTAGTGGGACATTAGGGAATTCCCCACAACGATCAATGATGATGACATTTTCTCTGGACCAAGAACACCAATGTACATCAGAATGTGTGAGGGTCATCAATCGTTGTGACCACCTTAAACCCTGCTCATTCTTCAGAACTGGTTGTGGAAGGTGAGAAATAAACCACCTTGCTAGGAGAGGAGTACAGCACATGAGAACACCTCTTTTCCTCATTGTTCGTGTGTAAAATGAGTGTAGGATGTCCCCAAGCAATGTAGGTATAGGATTCCTGGATATGAAAATCTTGACAGCATTCACATCTATTAGCTGATCAGGGTTTTGGAACAAGACCAACCCATAGATGAGGAGTGCCACAATCTCTTCATAGGCTTGTAGATCAAGAGAATTCCAGCAGTCTTGTGCCTTCTCCAATAGAAACTTTGCCAAGAAACCCTTGACACCACTTCTGGTTTCCCAATGCCCCTTGATATCAGATGGTTGCAAGTGTAATGCTTGAGCAACATCTTCAAGCTTTGGTTCTTTTTCCGTACCGTTGTAGGGTAGTTGATTAAGAATAGGAATTCTCAGGAGTTGAGAAAATTCCTCCAAAGTAGGTACCAATTGGTAGTCAGGGAATGTGAAACAGTGGTATAGGGGGGTCAAAGAACTGGAAGATAACTTTAACCATGTCTTCTTCAATGTTGGTGTTGACTAAGCTAAGGAGTCTACCATGTCTTCACTGAAGAGAGAATTCTCTGGAATCTTGGAAGTAAGCTCCTTGAGTTGAGGAGGGATCCTCACAAGGTTGATTTGGATAGTTTTCCTGCAAAGAGATTCCATGACCTACAAAACAAGAACAAAGATGAAGATCCAAACCCTTGAAATGGTTAGTGGATGCATATGATGCTTTATGATGTTCATGATGTATGCACAAGCACATGTACAAGCAAGTCATATAAAACCCTAGTTGCAGGCTTGCATGAGGTTTCATAGGTAAATACCCTCTTGAGTTTAGTTGGCTCAAAACCTGTCCTATAAATAGTAACTGGGTTCTAAGGAGCTCAATATCATTGGATTGTTTTCTATGTTCATTGTTTTGGTTTAGCCATTTAACTAGCGACCAAAATATTCCAAGAAAACAACCTTCAATGAGTGTAGTATCGAGTATCTACCAACTTCAGACTGCACCAAAGCCGGTTATCTCACTACCCCTAATGAAAGGCCAAGATGGTCAAGTAAGGTTCTAGTTCTTTAGTGCTTCATGACATCACTCAGCGGCCCCGTATTCTCTTTGATTGACTCAAAGGCTACCGGTACTCACAAATATGTCGCACTAATATAGCTATTGCTTCAACCGTGTCGGTATACCCCGCACAGTTTCCACAACGTATTGCTATCTATGAATGTTTCCCAAATCTGGGTGGAGGATTTCAAGCCCAAACAAGAGAACCAAAATGTAAAGAAATCAAAGCAAACAATAATCATGCAAAGGGTGATCTAATCCCTAAGGTTACTCCACTTTTAAAGAATTCCCCATCAGAGTCTCTAGTTCTGTGATACGGTGGGAGAATTGACTTGGGATTTTGCGTTTGTGTTCGCACTTGTTCGGTTTAGCAAGAGTCGCCACCGACTTTTTATTTTATCCTAAGGAAAGGTCAAAAAGCACAGGAAAGACCTTTGAGATGTTTTCATGGGTTCGGGGGGTAGATTATGAAAAGGGAAGGTGCTAGCACCTTTTCATCCATGGTTATCCATGGGCTCTTAGTTACTTGTTTTAGATCACTTGCCTTTGCTTTTCAATTGTTTGAAATGGTGCTTTGTGTGTGTGGTTTTGAAAATGTTTTGAAAAAGATGCCTTGTCTAGGCAACCTTTGTAATGATTTTTGTTTGAGTATATGCAAAGGTGTGTGTCTTTTTGAAAAGATATTTTAATGTTTTGATAGTTGTTTTGAAGTTGTGTTGTGAAGTGTGTTTGAAAAATGGCAAGGATGTTTTGCAAGATTTTTTATCAAGTAACTAAGAGTTGTCTACCCTATTTTACTCAAAGATCTTTCTTATGTTTTAACCCTTTTAACAGTGTTGTTTCACCATTGTGTTTGATGAACAACCTTGCGTTAGGATGTTAAACGGGACATGCGCGGGTCATCGTATACAATCATTGAAGGCAACTTGTGAGACGCTCTAGCAATTTTGTAAGGGACGAGATTATTTTAATGAAGGCAACGTCGAGGATCATCAAGGGACTACGATCTTTGTTTATCGAAGGGACATTTACTATAGTGTCTCATACTCGAGGGACATGATTGCATTTTCCGAGGCAACAAGCGAGGTTACCCTAGAGGTGCAAGTGTGAATTATGTATTGATTTTCATGCATTTGTCTTTGTATTAGGTCAACTAGCGATCGATTTTAGATTTTTGCATACAAACCCTAATTACTATACAGTATATGGAAAGCAGTAAATTGCGGGAATTTAAAGTCTAAGTTATTACAAGTAAGTATCCGGGGATGGGGGTACAAATGTTTACAAATGGGGATGAGTCTTATCAGAATAATAATGTCCAAATATTATGTTACAACCAGATTGAATCGACGCAATTCAAATATATAAAAAATATGACAAAATGTAAGATAATGGAAATCAAAGAAGTATGAGATGCGTGTATTTATTTACAAATGATCAAATAAAATATTAACCTAAAAAGATTAAGTATAATTATTATTTTCTTGTATTTTTGTTAATGTTTTTTAGAAATTTATATAAAAAAGATTAATTAAACCAAGTATTCTTTTATATTTAAAATTTATTATGTAAATATTAAAGAAAATGTATCAAAACAAACTTTTATTTATTATTTCTTTTTTACTATTAATAAAACAAAAAGATTTTTTTAGAATAAATAGAAAGAAAAGTATTAATTTTTCTAAACAAAAGTAAATTAATTAGAAAGCTTGAATATTAATTAAGAAGAAATGAAAGGGAAAGATGATGGGCCTTATGTTTCAAGGTTTGGCGCAAATGAAGAATGAAAGAGAACAAGGGGGGGTGCGCGTTAGAAAGCAGGAAGTGGGCTTGGCATAGTGGGGGCGCACAGGCCCAATTGAGATGTTTGTACAACAATTTTCTAGGGTTCGTGTTTTGATTCTTCAGAACCTAGGGTTTACAGTTTGTGAACGGCGCCGCTCCTCTCCTCTCGTCTTCATCCTCTTTGTCTTTCTCAAACTAAGAGCAAATGATGTCCTCTCCCCTCGCCTTAGGCTACCAGAATATTACCTCCATCTTCCTCTCTCCGCGACTATACAAGGCGGCGATTCGAAAGGGTACGCGTTTTCTTTATAGTTTGCATGTTTAATTCTTGTATGTTTTATTGTTTGTAAAGCTTTGATCTTTTATATTTATGCATGAGGTGTAGGAAAAGAAGACAATACCTTTGGGGTTTTGTTTCTGGAGAGGCGATAGAGGGAGAGGAACACGGGATTGGTGAAGCTCTTAGGTGGCCAAGGCGGAGGGAGGATCATGATGATGCTGCTTGTTTACTTTGGGTGTTTCTGTATCTTTCTCTTTGAATCGTTTGATGATGACGTATACTCTGAAAACTCTATATCAATCTGCTTCTGAATCTTCTCTTCTTCTTCTCTGAGTATTGGCTTTCGATGATGGGCTTTGTTCTGAAACTCTTTGTTTTATTTTTTTAACACTCTTCCTTTATTTGGGTGTTGGATATTGGATGATGAAATGGTTTTCTGAGGTTTGCTATTGTTGTCGATTTTCATGGATGTTTGATGATGAATGTTTTCTGAAAACTATGTCGTTTGGATTTTCATTATTGTTTTGCTGATGGTGAAACTGAAAACCATTGCCCCTTTTCCTCTTCTTTTTCTTTGGGGTGTTAACTTTTGATGATGAGTATATGTGCTCTGAAAAAATTATTTGTTATTGTTGATTTGGTGTTTGGATATATTCTGCTGATTTATGTTGATGATGAATGTTGATGTGTTTGGAAACAAGCTTTTGATAGTTGATGAGGCTAGACTTGAAGCTTGTTGGTTCCTCCTTGTTTTGGCCAACTTATCTTGAATCTGTAGTTTGGACAGATTGCAGTTTTGAGAAGTTGCAGTTTTGAAGGGTTCTTGGTGTTTGCAGTTTATGCAGGTTGAACTGGCTTTAGGCAGGCTTGAAGGCTTGTTTGGTAAGGCAGGCCTGGGTGTTGGACCTGCTTCTGAGTTTTTGCAAGTTTTAAAACAGGCTTGTATCTTTGAAAAGGGTAGGCTTGTTGTTGGCTTTGGAAAACAGGTTTTGAAGGTTTGTTGTGTTTGGTTGTGCTTGTTGTTACAAGCAGTTTTGCAGGTTATGACAGGTTTGATTTTGGGCAGTTTTGCAAGTTTGATAACTTGCAGTTATGCAGGTTGTCTTGCTTCTGGTTCTAAAGTTTTGGCTTGTGTGATTTGTTTTGTGTAGGCAGGTTTGCTACTGGTTTTTTGAGGCAGGTTTGCTACTGGTTTTGCTTTGAGTTCAGTTTTTGTGGCTCTCCCCTGAACAGTTAAAATTGTCATATTTATTTTCTTTCTCATTGCTTTTGTACAGCCTGCCAAACTGCAAAACCTACTTCACTCTCTCTTTCTCTCTCCATAAAAAGCATTTTTAATTGCTTAATGTACTTTTTTCTGAAAAGATTGTTGGCCAGAAAATGATGAAAAGTTCTTGACAAGCTTGTATCTTGGTTTATCTCTACATTTTCCATATTTTCTGCATTGACAGTTTTTGACAGTTAGGGTACTTGGTTGACAGTTTTGTGTACTTGGTTTGGACAGCTTTGTGTACTTAGTTTTCTTTTATGCAACTTGGTTTGCTTTTGGTTGACTAATGCAATTTGTTGTTCAGTTTGACATTGTGCAGCCTTGTGCCTTCTTTGTGTTTAATTGATTGTATGCTTTGCAAATTATTTTACTTTCCTCTTTGTGAACCAAGAAGAGAAATCTTCTTGTGATTTGCAAAGAGGACGAGTAAAACATGATGAAATCAAAAACAATCTGATTCCGGCCAACAAGCTTTAATGATGATCTTTTATTTATCTGCTCAAAACTGCTTTTCAATTTAACTGCACTGATTTCTTTTTCTGTCTTTGTAGGTAAATACCAGTTGGATAATAGAAGAAGCAGTAGAAGATAGAAGACTTCAAGAGAACTTAGACTTTAGATTTATTTTCTTTTCATTTATTGTAATAAATATTATTGTAAACACTGTAAATAAATTTACAGTATTCGAATAACATTTGTAACAACATTTAAAATAAATAAAAAGTCTTTGTCAGATATTTCCTTATTTCTTCTGCACTGTCTATTTAATTATTTAAACCTCTTGAATTAAAATAACTGGAAATGCATCCCAATAATTTTAACTCAGATAAAATAAATAATCAACAAACTTTGCAGTCTCGCAACCTTGCATTAACCACAATACGCTCGGCATGCCAATTAATCATATGCTTTGTACAGTTAAACAAACAAACATTCATACACCTTTCACTTCACTGATCAAACCAATGCTTCAAACTTTCAATCAAAAGCCTCAGCTCCTATCCCAGATGTTTAGGTTTTGAGAAACAAACAGCAATCTTGAACAAGCGTAAAAACAATGTAAAAGTCAGTTGAAATACTGTGGATTTAAATTCTTCTGAGAAATATGAGTGAAAAATCCTAATTCCAGATTTGCCGTCAAAGAAAAGTCTGCTTGATCAATTCCTGAGCCAAATTCAACAAAATCAATAGAAACCCTAATTCTGGATAGACTGATAAGAAAAATCTGTTTGACTGATTCAAAATCAATGGAAACCCTAATTTTGGATTGACTGATAAAGAAAAGTCTGTTTGACCGATTCTTGAGCTAATCTGAAAAAATCAGGGAAAACCCCGAAGTTGTGATTTCTTGTGAAAAAGGGAGGGCAAATTTTGGGGTACCACAATCACGAATCCAACCATGTAAATAACTTAAGCTAACACTCAAAGATGAACACGAATTTTAAATGGTACCAAATTCTGACCTAATTTTTTTCCAGAGATTCAAACTTAAAATTCTCTAAGCTCAAGCAATATAAATGAAAATTATGGACATGGTTAGCTTCAGGGCAATGATATCTACATTTTTCATTCACAAATTAACCATTAATGATACTTGTATGAGGAGTTCAAAGTTGAGAAAAATTACCTCAAAACTGGAAATCGTGTAGGGAGTTTGAGCAACTTTCAAGGAGTTGTGATGATCAAGTTAGCTTCCTCAAGTATCCAGGAAGCTAATGCAATGCTTAGCTTAAGCTATGGATGGCTGGAATGGTTTGGAGAAGTCAAGAAGCAATGCCTTGTTTTTAAAAATGGAGGTTGGTTAAGATGGTGTTACAATTTAAAAACAGGGGTTGGGATAGCTTCTATATGTGTATTAGAAGCTTTGTGGATGGTTTGGCCAAGAAACGCACGAGGGGATTTGGAGATTGGATTCAAAAATCAGAAATGACAAGTTTTTATGCTTGTGTTGCAATTTCTGGTTTTGGGGAGTTTGAGGGAGTTTTTAGGGCTTGTAAAATTGTGTCTTAGCTCATAAATAGTGTCTCTATTTATAAGCAAAAGGTTTGGAGTGCTTAAGTTGATCTGAATTCAAAATCCATGTTTAAACTCAACATGTGATTTTCTTGACAAAACAAGTTCCCATGCCTTGTACTTTTATTCATGGAGTTGTTAACCACTTTAAACACAATGCCTATGACTTTGTAGATGGAGTGAAATCATAGCAAACAAGTTAGGATCTCAAGAAGCTGACTTTGTGCATAAAGCTTACTTTACAAGAATGGATATGTTACTTTCTTCCCAAAATGGCAAATTGATTTGGATAAAGCTTGAATCAATTGAATAATGTCTCAACCAGTTGTATAAACCATTAATTATGGAGTGAAACATAAGTTTAAGGCCTACAAAGCAAAGATTATGCAGCATGGGCTTGAGATTTGAGTTCTTGCATAACACAAAATGACTTATAATTCAAGAATGAAACCCTAACTTCATCTCTTCGATTATCTTAGCTCAAGTATGATCTCAATGAGTTCTTGGATATTTTGGAAAGCTTGTAACATAACCTACAACCTTCATGTTAGACATTTTTTAAAATTCAATTTGGAACTAGGTGAAAAGTTGCCATGAAGTTATGTAAAATATCTGCCTAACTAGGGCAAAATTTCACTAAGTGTTTTTAGTTTCATGAACATGTCTTTATGAATTAATAACTTGAGATACAAGGATTTTTAGAAAATTCCTACTCTAAAATGTTTTATATCTCATTTATATCTACAACTTTCATGTTGGAAGTTTTCCTTGAATCATCTTGCATCATGGTGAAATTTTGGCACAAAGTTATGAAAAAAGTAAATTTTCCAACACTTAGAAAAATTTCTAAGTCTTGGAAAATGAAATTTTACTTTTTTATTTCGTGATGAACAAACTTCATATTTTAACATGTCTTGATGAAATATGATTTTTGAAACTTGATTTTGATGAAAAAGTCAAAGTTTGACTTTTTAGTGTATTAGTTGTCTTTCTATCAGTTGACTGAATTTCAACTATCAATCAATTGATCTTTGGAAGTGTTTTGAACCATACCATTAGTTTAAAATGATAAATTTGAATCCTTGATATCATGTTTCAAACCAAAAGTCATGTATTTGGTCAACAGTAAAAAATTAAGCCTCTTTAGTCAAAACCCTAATTTTGACCATTTTGCCCTTTTGGTGATCTGATCAAATTTCTTGAGGAATTGTGATCCAAACTTGATTAATTGACATATATGAGTTTAAAATGTTTATTTGGATCAAAAATTATGAAATTTTACTGTAAATTAACCACGGTTGACTTTTTCCCCAATATAGTTGATTTTAGGTCAACTGAGCAAAAATGTGATCCAAAGCTTGAAACTTGACATGAGCAATCTTGGGAATCCAAAATGATCCATGAAAGTCATATGAAGCATTAAAAGTACAATTATCCTTGTACAAACTCAAACCCTAATTTTGAGTCATCAGTGCTCGAGGAAGTGTCTTGAGCTGATCAAACCTTGTGCAGTCTTGAATTAATGGAGAACTTGTGAGAGAATTCCTGAGAAATTGAGAGGGAAAATTTCGGGGTACAACACTCGTCATTATGAGAGATAGTTTGTTGTTGAGATGTTACTCTGATGAATGGTAGTCTTGTCATTATGGGAGATAGTTCGTTGTTGAGATTTGGTACTCCGATGAATGGTAGTCTCGTCATTATGGGAGATAGTTCATTGTTGATATTTGTTACTCCAATGGATGGTAGTCTCGTCATTATGGGACATAGTTCATTGTTGATATTTTGTTACTCCGATGAATGGTAGTCTCGTCATTATGGGAGATAGTTCTCCGTTGAGATTCACTTTTATCTAAAGAATTAATTTGTTTCCAGTCATAAGTATTGATGCTAATCATTTGTTACCTACCCTGATATTGATATTTACCAGTATTATCTTACCATTTCTTTTCCCTGTGAGTCGATGTTACTTTTTTGCTATCTTCTCTATGAGTGGGTAGCTCGCAGTTATCTGTCGATATTTGTCATCCATTAATTTTTCCTCAATATTTGAATTGATGATGATTTATCTTCTCCTTGGGCTTTACCCCAATAGAGTCGAGTCTTTTATTCACTAGTGATTTATTTTCCTGGTCGAATTTTCTTTTGATCCTTTATCTTATTTTCTGCTTTCCCAATGGTGTCCTGTGTCACCTTTGGATTTGTTTGTTTGCATGTACAATCATAAGCATTGCATGGTATCTTAGGGCCAAAAATAGGGTTTGTTTTATATTTAAGTATCTTCAATCGCGTCGACACGGAGATTTTAACCTTCGTATCTCCAAATAGAAGACACTTAAATAAGGGCAGTTGTTATACCCCAATTGTTGCCTTTAAGATTCCTCTATCATATCATATCAACTCAATCATATCAAGATTACACTTGGTTTTGGTTCTTATCCCTATCTTTATGTTTTCTTATGAGGGATCACCAAGCACTTTTATTTGTACATTGTGATCATATATATATTGTGTTAATTAACTTTAAACTAACAAATACAATGAATGTTTGCTCTAAATGATGATACTATAGGTGAGGGCACAACACCTTTCATCAGGTTGACTCATATGTTCATGAGTTTATTTCCATGCCTTCTTCAACAAAGCTTCATTGAGATTCAAGCTTCATCATTGAGAGTGATTTATATTAATATCATGACAAGGCCTACTATGATTCGTCATGCCTTAATTTTCCAAAGGAAGTCAAAAGATGCAAGAATTGTTTGAAGAAGTTTGACCTAATTGGACAAGTTCTTGATTCCTTGATCACAAGGGCATAACTCTCTCAATTATTAATATTTGGAAGTGGTTATTATTACTATAGTTTCTCATTATCATCCACAACAACTTCTATTCACATGGAAAAAATGATTGTGCAAGAAAGATTGTCAAAATTGAAAGGGGTTTCCAAGTCATTTTGGTGCTCTAGGAGCTAAGGTTTTGAACTTCTAAGGGCTATATATTGTTCATATTTTGATATTTTTTAGTAATTCCAAAGATATTCTTTTCTTTAAAGGTTTATCAACCAATCAATTCAAAAGTTTCAAGCAAATTTTGTGTAGAATATTCCTAATGATGGAGAAAGATTACAAGTCCTCTAGATAGGCCATCAAATTCGCTTATGTGACTTCAAAAAGTCATAAATTGATCAATTTTTATCTCCTTGATCCCATTCTTTTTCCATAATGATCTTAAGAATGTGAACTTCAACTTTTTTTTATGTGCAAAGCTTGAAAATGGTTAGAAGATGCCTCAAAAACTCAAAAGATTATATGTCACCTCATGGATTTTCACCAAATTTAAAGGATCATAACTTGTTCAATATTTGTAATTTTTGAGTTAAACAAGTTTCACAATACTCTTTAAGGAGTCCACTTCAAGCTAGCATCAATGATCAAAGCTCAATTTTGAAGGAAGGCTTTGTTTGGAGTCAAAATATTATAGGACATTTTTTAGAAAACTTAGAATTTTTCTAAGTACAAAAAGTCAACGCATTTTTTATGATTTTGACCAAACAAAACTTCTAGCTCAAGCATCCAAATTATCTCTCTCTTTGCACATTGTAAAGATTGTGACCTTATCTTTCAAATTCTTCAAGAATTATGCCCTAAGACCTCTTGAGTTGTGAACACCATGGATTCAAAGTTGGTACCTTGGAACTGAAGTTTCACTTGCAGTCAGATTTCAATATCCATAATGTGACTTCTAATCACCAAATTACCACGTGATTTTCACTTAAACATGATCAGCGAAGATATTTGGATTATTTAGAGTGATAAAACGCGTCAATTATATGAGTTTTGATGCACATGTGAACACACTTTGCTCGTGAACACAAGTGTGCACGAATTCAATTGAAATTGTATCATTAACCCCTACTCTTGATCTCATTCACTTCTTTTATAAATACATACTCTATTCCACTCATTTTCGCAAGCTTGAACAACCAAAATCACCCTGTCAAACTCCCTCTATAAATCACTTTTCCGAGTTTTCGAATTCATCTTTTCTCCACTTTTCAATATAATTTCTTCGTGGATTCTTCATCCTTGAACTTCACTGAAGCTAACAAAAGAAGAACCAAGCTCTGAGGTGTCCTAATTCATGCTAGCCAAGTCCAATTGCAGAACAAATTCATCTGAATTTGTTCAGGTAGTTTAAGGTGCCAAATCTTCTAACTCAAATAACTGGAATGGTCTATGATGTTCACTGATGCTTGCTATTAACTCAATTTTGGTAAATCAATGCATTTGATGCTTCTGTTTTCGATTTCAAATTTTTCAAAACATCTCTGGTTTTTTCCAAATCGAGTAAGTTCTGTTTTATATAAATTTGGCGCGAGGATATAGTTGTGATCGTCTTGAAGAGACGTGTCTGATGATACCACTATGAGTGTCTAAATTTACAGATTTAAGAATCATGATTTTGCCCTATTTACAGGAGGCTGGAGGTTGAAAACGACCTACGTGTTGTTCTTCAACCAATGATGCTCATCCAATTGTTTTGTTTTGATTGGTTGGACTTTTTTGTGTTACATACGCGCGCATTGACTTGGGTTCATGATACTCTCTCACCTGAGATCCATTAGATCTACCAGCGTGTATAAGTGAGTGAGATCCAACGCGTGTGGATTTTTCTGATTTATTTTATTTTACAAAATTATTTTTAAAATTCCTTTATCTTTAAAAATTCATAACTCTTTTATTTTTTATCCGAAAATTATGAAAAAAATATACAAAAATACTTTGAATTATTTTTTACTTTATGAATATTTTTTCATATTTTTATCTTGATATTTGATATTTTTCATAATTTTTGTTTTGCTTGCCTTATTTTAATTGTTTTAAAAATACTTTCTGGTCTTTTTAAATTCTAAAAAAATTATGGAAGGATCCAATGACCTCTTGATAAATATTGGTGACCCAATTTTATTTTTATTTATGATTTTATCATTTTTCACAAATTTTGGTTTATTTTGCTTATTTTCTCTAAATTTTAAAAGTAGTTTATGACTTTAAAAAATTCTAAATTTTGTTGTCAACTATTATTGAATCATGCTTGACCTCTGACTCTTTTTTAAGAATTTTTATTTGGTATTTTAATATACTTTATGTATTTTACCAATTATTTTCCTTTTTATTAACCATTTTGATTTTGTTTTATTAAATGTCATTTTATTATTTTTTATTTGGTCCTGATTTAGATTTCATTTGGTGACAAATTCCTCAACCTCATTGGATCTTAGGTGTTGATAGGTTGAGAAATCAAATCCACCAAAATGGATGAATGATGTTGATGATATTTGAAACCCTAATTTCATAATACATCCCCTCCCTCTTCATCTTATCCCTTTCTTACTTGTGCTACATGTTGTCATAGGATGATCTACATATCATTTCTCTAAACATATGATACATAGATTGCTATTGACCGGCCTCAAAATAGGTGCGACTTCCATATAAGTCCACTTACGATTGCTTAACATAGCGCTAAATTTTGTCTCGGTTTGAGAAATGATCATTCGTGACTCAAACCTATGTTTGCAAGCCCGAGTATTTTTAATTTGAAACCTTTGATCCAATAACCTTAAGGTTCATTGTTAGGAGGCTTTGGTCTTATCAATCCTCTAATGAACCTTCATAAATTTTGGTCTAAGTGAATCATTTAAACATCGTTGATCATTTGTTGTTGCCTCGAGAATTTGAAATGAATGATATACTTGACAAAAAGCAAATGAAACTTGTTGTTGAGAGGCTTTGATTTTTTCAATATTCTAATGAGTTTTCAAATGCAAGATTCAAGATGGTCATTCAACTAACCACTAATTTCTAACTCATTAACAATTGAATTTTATTTTATGCTTTTACTTTATGTATTTACTTTAAGCACCATTTATTTTAGCATTTACATTTCATGCTATTTTCATCTTTGCTCACTTGAGCATTTATCTTTATGTCATTTTTATTTTGCTCACTTGAGCTTTCATTTTATTTTTGAAAATACCTAATAACCAACTTGTACAATAAAAAGCTTTAAGGTTACTTAGACTATTTGGTTACTATCCTTGGCATGATGGAGTTATGGACTTCTTGGACTTAGGAGTAGAGACCTTGACTACCCTTGGGACCTTGTGACTTATGTTGTTATTTTATCTGGAGTTATTGGGGTTTACCCCCAAGACATTGGGTTGCTTTTTTTCTTTGTGTGCAGGTTATTCTGATTATATGCTTTATCTGTGATTGGGAATCCATTTGTATAAAACTATTACTCTTCCCGGTTTTTGCGAAGACCTAATGCATTTGAAGTTTGATATTCTTAAGAGGTTTATTATCTTTGCTTGTTTGGTTTCAACCCAAAGGATTGGAATTCTACATTGACTCATTGTGTCAAGTTTTGGCTTCTTGTTGGTTAGATAGTTCTTTTCCCTAGATTTTACTTTATGCCTTAGGATAGTCTCTTCATCTCCTCCCATCTTCTTTAATTTCAAAAATATTCTCCCTCCTTTTCAAAACTATTCTTGTTTTCTAACTTGAACCGCTTTCACAATAAACTTGGACTTAGGTCCATGCATTTTCAAAATATTTTCTTAATTAAACTTTAATCAACTTAATCATACTTTAACATTTTTGTGAGAACACTAAAATTCAATCAATCTCATTCAAACCATTTTGCCATTTTGGTTTTCTCAAAAGATTAGAATCTTGTCAATCCTTATAGTGATGCGAGCTACTATACTTCTATGATATGTAGTAAAGTGAGATATTTTCCACTTGGGTATTGAGCGAGGCTTTGTTGATTTTAAAATCTAAGTTATATCCTCCACTTTAAGACGACACAAATTCTCTTTTCTCATAATCGTGGGTAGTAAGTATGTTCTTCCACTCGGATACGACAATGATGTCTCATCTCTTAAAATTAACCAACACACTTGTGTTTTAAAAGTTTTAAAGATGAACTACGAGTACCCTGATCCCCTATTACACAGAAGGTGGTACGTAGGCACTAAAGATTCGCAATCGTGGCGGATGCAAAAATTGTAAAAAATATATATTTCTTTTCTCATCCCTGCAATCTATTTTTTATACAACACTTTTATCCAAAATACACAAATTTTCCGAGAGGTTCCTGGGGAGTACCGTAGATGTTTAGGGTACTAATACCTTACCTTTTCATAACCAACCCTCGTACCTAGATTATCTCCCCCTCTTTTTTTGGTTATTTTCTCTTTTCCCATTCCTCTGGAAACAATAAAGTGCGGTGGAAATTTTTATTTGATCTATGCGAGTTAAGTCAATCCAATGGCTTAGTCTCAATATTTCTACCGCTACAATAAGCACCACTGGCCCTTGTTTCAATTACATGTAAATAATTCCTTCTTGCATGATAGCTTACAAGAGGAAGTGTATATGGATCAACCACCCGATTTTGTTGCTAAGGGGGAGCATGGACAAGTGTATCGTTTAAATAAATCATTGTATGGTTTAAAGAAATCCTCTATGTATTAATTTGCGAGATTTAGTGAAGTGGTTTTGGAATTTTAAATGAAATGGTGTCATAGTGATCATACAATATTTTTTAATAAGAGCAATAGTGAAAATATCTTACTTGTGGTGTATTTTGATGATATTGTAATTATAGAAAGTGATGGCAAATTGCTAGTTCTCTGGTTTGTTGTGATTGATATTATGTTTGGTAAAACCAATTTAGCATAGACATATTGAAATAAGATGTTCTATCATCTGGAGCAACATGTTGAATGCAATATCCTCTGCAATTTATTTCGATATCATGAATTTGTACAGCTGGACTATTAGATGTTTTAGTTTGTTACAAGTGCAGAATATTCTGTAAATACTATGTTATTCTATATGGCACACAAGTTGAAGATTAAAAAGATTCAAGCTGAGTTCGAGAAGAATTGTTAGTTTCTAATTATGGAGATAATTTAGAAAACTAATGATTAATGTCTTATCTTTGAGGAGATAATTCTGTAGCGCCTCTGTCATATCTAACAGCATATGTGAAGCCCAAATCCAGTTTTGTGAATGTTATAAATAGAAGGCTTAAACCTTAGTACAAGTGTGGAACTCACTGTGTATTTTTATTAGGATTTGTGTGTTAATTATAAGCCTCTCGATTATCATCTTGGTAAGAGAGTAGGACTTTGTTTTGAGTTTTAAGTTTTGTTAGTCATTCCAAAGCTTTTAAGCAGTGAATGATTATGTGTCTTTGAAGTGTGACTTTTGTGATTTTCTAAGTGTTTAGAATTTTCCAGTCAATGTTCTGTGATTGGAAGGGATTTGAAAAGGGTCTCATACCTAGGTGATTCTTAGGTAGAACTTAATCAGGGGTAGTGATTAAGTGAGAAACTATAAACGGGGGAGTTTAGCTTCACGTTGATACTATCTAGTTGATTCCGTCCCTGACTTGGTAGCCCCCAAATTAGATGTTGTTGTACATCGAATTGGGTTAACAATCATGTGTGTTCTTTACTTTTCTGCACTTTGTTTATTGCTTATCTTGTCATTGTGTGTTTGTTCGGAGAAAGGTGTCTCGACATCTCTTAGGACATCTGATATCTGGATACCAGAATTTCAATTGGTATCAGAGCATGCATCCTGCTCTGACTCTGTGTGAGATTCAGGGAATATACTTTCTAGTATAATGGACAAGGAAAGAGGATTTATGAACAGACCACCCATCATTGATGGAATCAACTATGACTATTCGAAAGTTTGTATGATGACCTTTATCAAATTCGTGGATAGTAAGGCTCGGAAAGTTATGGTCAAGGGATAGGATCCACCTATGGTTGTAGGTCCGGATGGGAAAACTACTAATGTTGCGAAGGTTAAGGAAGACTGGGATGATAAAGATGAAAAATCATCAGAAGGAAACTCCAAAGCATTGAATGCCATATTCAATAGACTGGACAAGAATATCTTTAGGCTAATAAGTAATTTCATTATTGCCAAAGAAGCTTGGGAGATCTTGAAGACGACTCATGAAGGAACCTCTAAGGTGAAGATGTCAAGACTTAACTTCTTACCACTAAGTTTGAAAACTTAAGAATGAAAGAGGATGAGAGTATTCATGACTTTTACATGAATATTATTGAGATAGACAATGTCTCAGGTGCCCTAGGGGAGAATATGTCAGAAGCCAAGTTGGTGAGAAAGATTCTTAGATCTCTTTCAAAGAGGTTTGACATGAAGGCGACTTCCATTGAAGAAGCTCAGGACATAAACAACATGAATGTTGATGAGCTTATGGGATCCCTATAAACCTTTGAGTTATGAATCAGTGAGAAATCTGAAAAGAAGAAGAGCATAGATTTTGTCTCCAATACTGATGATCCAAAAGATGAGTGTGACTTGGATACAAAAGAAGGAATGTCCAATGTTATTATGTTACTTGGAAAAAAATTCAACAAAGTATTGAAGAAGGTTGACTGGAAATCAATATCAAATGTCAAGAACAAGTCATTTGACAAGTCATTCGACATCAACAAAAATCATGATATTGGAGGAAGATATGGAACTAATGACAAATCCAGCCAAGGAAGAAGAGTTCAGTGTTTTGAATGTGAAGGGTTTGGTCACATAATAAGTGAGTGCCCCACTTATCACAATAAGAAGAAGAAAGGTTTGTCTGTGTCATGGTCAGGAGAAGGAATGTCCAATGTTATTGTGTTACTTGGAAAACAATTCAACAAAGTATTGAAGAAGGTTGACTGGAAATCAAGATCAAATGTCAAGAACAAGTAATTTGACAAGTCATTCGACATCAACAAAAATCAAGATATGGAACTAATGACAAATCTAGCCAAGGAAGAGGAGTTCAGTGTTTTGAATGTGAAGGGTTTGGTCACATAAGAAGTGAATGCCACACTTATCACAAGAAGAAGAATAAAGGTTTTTCTGTGTCATGGTTAGAAGAAGATTCTGAAAGTGATCATGAAAAGGAAAGTGCCAAACAGGTCACAGCCTTGACCTGAATTTGTGACTCTGACAGAGAATCAGATTGTGAAGAGTTATCCTTTAAAGAACTTATTATTTCTTACAAGGAGTTGTGTCTCAAAAATGAAGAGGTGGGTCAATTAGTATAAGAGCAAAGGAAAACAATTACTCAGCTGAAGGTTGAAAAAGTGGAGCACTTATCTATCATCTCTGGTATGGAGGATGAAAAAATGGAGCATTTGTCCACCATCTCTAATCTGAAGGGTGAAGTTCTCTTGCTCAACCCATAACTTGATAATATGACCAAGTCTGAAAGAATGCTTAATAACAATTCTGGTGTGTTTGATGAGATTAGTCAATCTGGGAAGAATGCTGGAAATGTTAAAGGGGTTGGCTATGTCAATAAATCTATGAAGAACAAAGGAAAATAGGCTTAAGTGAAGTTTGTTCGTTCAAAAAAAGAACTGGACAACAGAAAAATCACTCAGGACATAATGACTCTACTGTTCTAAATGAAATAACTATTCTAATTGAGAAGAATTCTGTCAAGATCAAAGATCTTGGTCATGATAATCAAGTTGTAAAGAAAAAAGCATAAAGGTCTGAAGTGAAGAGTGTACCTCCAAAGAAGAGATAAAAGTATAAGATGTTGAACCACATGTCTTAACATTAGTAGAGACATCAGAAAAAAGTAAAATGGAGGCAAGAATCAGCAACGGAGATGTGATTATTATGGAAAGTTTGGGCACTTAAAATCTTTATGCTACAGATTCTATGGTTATCCCAATCCTGTTACACAGTATAGAAGAATACACGATGATGTTAAAGTCAAGTCTAAAAGGCTTCCCAAGAATGACACTTGTGGACTCGTAGTTCACACCATGCTCAGAGCTTCTACAAGAGAGGATTGTTTTTTTATAGTGGTTGTTCTAGACACATGACTGGTGTCAAGAAATTTCTTGTGAACATTAAACATTTTTCCTCTAGTTATGTCACCTTTGAAGATGAGTCAAATGGCGAAATTAAGGGTGCTGGAAAGATGATCTACACTGGTCTGCCAAATCTTAACAAGGTGTTATTTGTTAAGGGGATGACTGCTAATTTTATAAGCATTAGTCAACTGTGTGACCAAGGTCTCAAAGTCAACTTTACTGCGTCTGAATGTCTGGTAACTAATGAGAAGAATGAAGTTATCATGAAGGGAGTCACATTAAGAGATAATTGTTACTTGTGGGTTCCTCAAGAAAAAACATTGCTCCTCCACATGCTTGATGCCAATGGAAGCTGAGGTGAAGTTACTATATAAAAAACTTGACCAGTTACTCTTAAAAGATATGAAGAAGGCCCAATCAAATGAAGCAGCCATAAGTACTCCAAAGTTGAACAAGGAGAAAGGCAAAAAATTTGGTAAATATGAAGTAATTAAGTCAAACCAAGATGTCACACCCAAATTTGCATCATCAAGTTACTTCTAAGAGGTCATAAACTCTTTATATGGCGCTAATGGAACCTAAGCAGATTGATAATTTTGGTAAGAAAAAATATGTTGGTGCAATTGCTGATGATTTTTCAAAATCTACTTGGATGAGCATTATCATAGAAAAATTGAATGGTAAGGAATTATAGAAATTACCTATGGGGAGGAATGCAACAGATTCTCTATCTTTCCTCCAGGTTGTCGTGGTTAAAATTGTCAAAGGGTGGAACAAAAAATATTTGCAAATGACTAACTTGAAGAAAAGTCTGATGATAGGAACGGTCAGTGATAACACTCCTAAAACTTGTGATAGACTCAAGGAGTGCATGAGGATATTTGACAAGGACAAGAGGTGGGAGTCCACCTATAGATGATCAGGGTTGTCTTATTCCTAAGACTATAGTATGTCTCTACTACTATTGTTGATGGTAGCATGATGCGTGTGAATGATGTCCTACCAAATGTTATGACATCTTTCCTGATGTGTGAACTTGGGAAGCTCATATTGATTTGTTGTCTTAGATTTTCTTGTGTCTTGGCATTTCCTCTTGAGGGGGGATTTAACTTTCTAAAGCAAGGGAGAATGGTTGATCATTATTGTGGAAAAGCCAATTTCTATATGAAATGTTTTGGTCATTCATATGTGTTAGATACTTGAATCCTCTTTCAAGGAAATAAAGTATCTGGATACAGTGTGTACATGTGACCAACAAGTGTATTGAAGGATATGAATGGCCCTAATCATGTGCAGATGATTGATTGAATCATGTGCAAGTTAGTCTCAATGTATGTGTTGGTTGATGAATGAGAAATGCCTCACATGATGTCTTGACATCTTGGTATGTTTTACTACTCCTGGCTTAAATGAGTAAGCTTAGAGTTCAGTGGAAGGCATTGGGTTTATGATTCAAAACATGTGAGTCTATAGCTGGTTACTGGACATCTATGTGAAACATCATTTACTGTTGATTGAAGAAAGTTTTTGGAAAGTAGACAATGTCTGACTGGATGTCAGGATATTATTCAGGACATGTTTCCTTTTGAGACTAATAAGGAAGTATTTTGGATGGTTTAATCAAGTGCATGCCAAATAGGAAGTGTGTCATATGCACACACATTTATTGGAACTATCATTTCAAGGAGGATCAGTCCAGAGTCAATAAAGGTCTTTGGTCTTCAAAACTGACTTGGATAAAGAACAATTATTGGCCAAGACCATTGTTATAGTCGTGAGTAATTGATTCTTATGTAATAGTTCAGGTATTCAAAGAAATCATCTCTTTCCTTTTGTCATCCTGTGTTTTTGGTTTACATCAAAATAGTCTTTATGCTTCTTGTCCGGGTTGGGGTGAGTTCTGTTTAGGTATGGATATGTTTATCATTTTTTTGGCTAAAAAGGGGGATAAAGTTTTCTATTCTTTTTTTAATTCTGGAGTCTGTTCTCGGTTGTGTTGAAAGGATGTTGCATAATAGATTTGAGTTTGATCCTTGTTTTTGATTTTTTTGTGTCTTGTGATATGAGTTATGAACATAGTTGTGTCCTATGTTCTGAGTTACCCGAAATTGGAGTCTGCTCCCCTGAGTCATCATCTAGATTGTTCAGGTTGGTGTTTAGTTGCTTCTGTCACATGATCTTCTGACTTTGGTCATTCAAGTTATAATTTTTCTTGGGTTCTTGAGGCTACAGGAAAATTCCTATGAGATTCTGTGTCAAGAATTGGTTCTAAGTTTGAGGGGGAGTAGCTTGGTTGTTCTTGAAAATGTAGTTTATCTTCTTCCTCATGTACACAAAATGACTTCAGGTCTTTCTTCCTTCATCCTGGGTGTACTGTGCAGTAACAAAAATGCTATTCTCTGAAGTGGTACTTGGCAGGTTTAGCAGGTTTTGTATTCTAGACTAGACTGATGTAAAGATTTGTCAGACATGATGTCCTGACATGTTGAGAATTTTATATTCTCTTATTTGTTGTGTTGAGTAGCTTCCACTAGTTGTTGCTCTGATATTTGTTGTGCTGACTTCTGCTGTTGTGCCTCTGATTGTTTGTGTGTTTGAGTTTCTTCTCAAACCTGAGTTGTATTGTTGTTTATGTGTGGAAGATGTACTAAGTTGTTTTATCCAAAATAAGCCAAATAGAGAGATTATTAATTCTCTATTTTGTTGTGATTGGCATTATGTTTGATAAAATCAACTTGAAATTATGGTATACATATTACAAATGTCCTAACAGACGTCTAAGACACTGATCTCCGTATAAAAATGCATGGACTGAATGTAGCAGACTGATACAAAATTTATCAGAATAATGTCATGATATATGTTCCAAAATCTCATATAACATGTCAATCAATCAAGAATAAAACTGAATAATGCAAATGGTAAAAACACAAGATATGATGACCCAGTTCGATGTACAACAATACCTACTCTGGGGGCTACCAAGCTAGAAAGAAAGTCCACTATCAACAATATTAGGTCAAAGCTAAACTCCTTCGTTTACAACTTCTCGCCAAATCCCTACCCAATGACACTTTTACTTAAGTTCTCCCTAAATATGAGAAATCTCCATCTCACTTCCTAAATAACCTCAGTGATATCTAACAACCATAAAGTTCAGTCAAGACTCTTGACTAATCAACACACTTGGATTTTCTTCAAAGCTTCATCCAAGAACAATATAAATTTTATGCTTAAAAGCTTAAGAATGAACAACAGAACCTTACAACTCAAGGAACATTCCTACTCTCCTATCAACATGATATTAGAGAGGCTTACACATACCAACGCTCCTATAGAGTGGCTTACAGACTCAGCCATAATAATCAAAACTTTGCATCTTCAACTGGTACCTTTTCTAGGTTAATAACCTTCTATTTATAACCCTTTTCTCAACTGAATTTGGGCTTCAAATCACAGCATATCAGCTGCTACAAATCTGCAGAATCTTTTGCATAAAGATAGGTCTTCAATCATGATTTCCTAATTTATCTCCATAATTAGAAACTCAATATTCTTCTTGTTTTCATCTTAAATCTTCCAGACCTTAAAATCAATGCCATATAGGATATCACAATATTCCTGTAATATTTTGCATTTGTCAAATCTTAAACTGATCCAACACCCAACCCAAACCAGTCACGATGTTGAATGATTCTGCATAGGACATCTTGTTCGACATGTTTCTTTTGATGATAGAGCTTCTTAGTTAAAAACTTTTGATTTCTTCATCTTGGACACTCCATAGAATTACTTAATATTTCCATAATATTCAGTAATTTAAATCACCTGCATCCAATATGTAACATACCAGATGTCTTGCTATTTTGGTTAGGACATCACATATGACATGTTGAAACTGCTAGTTAAAACATCTTATTTAACATTTTCTGCTAAGATGGAACATCATATGTTGTGCCTAATTTATTTTACTAAAATTACTGCCAATAATAAAATATAGAATTAACACAACTTAGCATTGACATGTTGAAATAAGATGTTTTATCATCTGGAACAACATGTCGAATATGATGTCCTATGCAGTTTCTTTCGATATCGTGAATTTGTACAGCTGGATTATTGGATATTTTAGTTTGTTACACGTGCGGAATATTCTGTAAATACTATGCTATCCTATGTGGCGCACATTGTGATACGGTGGGAGAACTGACTTGAGTTTTTTGCATTTGTATTCGCACTTGTTCGGTTTAGCAAGAGTCGCCACCGACTTTTTTATTTTATCCTAAAGGAAAGGTTAAAAAGCACGGGAAAAACCTTTTGAGATGTTTCGTGGGTTCGGGGGGTAGATTATGAAAAGGGAAGGTATTAGCACCCTTTTCATCCATGGTTATCCATGGGCTCTTAGTTACTTGTTTTAGATCACTTGCCTTGATTTTCAATTGCTTGAAATGGTGGTGTGTGTATGTGTTTTTGAAAATGTTTTGAAAAAGATGCCTTGTCTAGGCAACCCTTGTAACAATTCTTTACTCGAATGTTTTACAAAAGGTGTGTGTCTTTTTGAAAAGATGTTTCAAGGTTTTGAAAGTTGTTTTTGAAAGTTGTGTTGTGGAGTGTGGTTTTGAAAAGTAGGAAAGTGTGTTTTGCAAGTTGATCAAATAACTAAGACTTGTCTACCCCTAAATTTACTCAAAGATTTTTCTCCTATTTTAACCCTTTTAACAGTATTGTTCCACCATTGTATTTGGTGGATAATCTTGTGTTAGGATGTTAACGGGACAGGCGCGGGTCATCGTATGGACCATGAATGCAATGGTGCCAAGTGTCTTTGGCAATTTTGCTTGAAGGGACTATGATCATTTTGTAGGCAACTTTCGAAAGCGTCATCGAGGGACTATGATCATTTTGATTTGTTTTGTTTTGCCAAAGAAACTCAACATGCAAGCATGGCCCATTTTGGAAGGCAACGAGTGGGATTACCCTAGGAGTGCAAGTGTGAATTGTGTATTGATTGTCATGCATTTATCTTTGTGTTTAGGTTATCTAGCGGTTGATTTTATTTACATACAAACCCTAGGTCTAAACATGGTATAATTGAAAGCGATAAATTACGGGAATTTAAAGTCTACGCTATTACAAATAAGTATCCGGGGGTGGGGGTACAAATATTTACAAATGGGGATGAGACTTATTAGGAGAGTAGTGTCCAAATATATTTACAACCAAATCGAATCGCATTCTCAATGTAACATGTATCAATGCATAATAATAAAAGATAATCAAATGTATTGGTGTAAGTGCATGTGATTATTTACAAGTGAGAAAAATGTTAACTTAATGCAAATTTAAGTATTTATTAAGTATTGTTATTTATTCTTTTTGATTTTTGTTAAATATGTACAAAACAAAAGATTTAATAAAAGAAAAGAAAATGCTTTAAGAAATTCTATTTTTTATGTATTAATGTTAATGTATTTTAGTTAGTATTTTTATGTACAAAATTTAAATTAAACAAAAAATGCTAAACTTAATAGAACTAAGTTTTTATGCCTTTTTAATTGTCCTAAAATAAAATATAAAATATTCTAGAAAATTTTGTATACATATAAAAAAAAGGTTAAAGTGTTTTTTTATTTACAAAAACAAAATATATTAGTTTAAACTATAGAAAAATAAAATGATAAGAAAAATATGTTAGTTTATGTACAAAACAAAAACAAAAAAGAGAGAATGGGCTTAATGGGGTTTGCTTTAGCCCAAACAACAAATAAACAGAAGGAGAAATGGGGGGGGGGGGGGTGCACGCCAGTTTTGGGCTTAAGCATTTGTGGGGCAAGGCCCAGACAGTTTGGAACAAAATTTGTTTTAGGGTTTGGTTCGTTTTGTCTCATTTCTGGATTTAGGGTTTGTTGAGTTACAGAGGCGCCGTTCCTCACTTTGCTTCCTTCGTCTTCATCCTTCTCAAGCCATGGATTCTGAGCAAAATTCCTATTCGCCTAAAGCCAACCAACGCCACCGTCCATCATCTCCTCGCGTTTACTCAAGCAGTGATAAAAGAGGTAGATTTCTGTCTCAACGTATTAGGGTTCTCAAATTTCTAATCTTGCATATTTTTATTTATTCTGATTCTTTGATTATTGTTATGTCATGTATGAGGTGTGAAAAGAAAAAAAGAAGAAAAGGAGTTATACCTTTGGGATTCGTTGCTTGGAGAGGAGGAGAGGCGGACTTGGAGGCGCGTAGGGTGGCCGGAGACGGAGGGAACAGTGATGCTGATGAGCTTGCCCTGGTAATCTCGTATTCTGCTTTTTGATGGTTTTGTGATGAACACTCTGAAAACCCTTAGCTAGTTCTCTCTTCTGCTTATTTGCTTCTTTTCCTCTGATGATTTGCTTGCTTCTTATTTGTTTCTGAGTGATGGCTTTGAGTGTTGATGTTCTGGACGATTTTGATATCTTTGATTTGCTAACCCTATGATGAGGTTATCTCTGAGGGTCTAGTTGGTCTAAATACTTTTGTTAAGGGTTCATCAGTTGGATGGTTTATTTGGCTTTGGGGACAAGTTTGACAGGTTATGTGCTTATGATTTTTTTTCTGGTTGTTTCGAAGCAGGTTTAAGGTTTGGTTACAGGCCACAGGCTTGGCTTGTGTAGTTTGCTTTGGCTTTTTGATGCTGAGTTGAAGCAGGCTTCAGGCTTGTATGATGGTTTACAGGCAGGTTTTTGCTTAGCAGTAACAGGTTTGAGCAATTATATGTTTGAGTTGAAACAGGTTAGCAGGTTTATGCTTAGCAGGTAGTTTGAATGCTTAGGTTTTGTTTGACACAATTTGGAGGGTTTCAAGGTTTGTGGCTTGGTGTTTTGAGTGTAGGCTTTGTGTTACAGATTTATGCAGGTGAAGGCTTTGTTTTTTAGAGGGCTTCTGTTTGAGGCTTGATATGCTTGTGTTAATTCTTTTGTATTTTTCTGCCTCTTCTTACTGTGTTCTGATAATTTGTTTATATCTCTTTTTCTCTAAGCCTCAAGCCTGCTGTAAGCCTATACTTCTTTTCCTCTTTCTCTCTCCACAGATTTAAAAAGCATTTTATTGATTTCAACTGTACCTTTCTGAAAAAGTATCTGGCCTTGAAAATGATGATATTTTGAATATGGCTTGCAATGTATCTTTCTCTGCATACTTTCTTCTTTTTCAAGATTTTCTGCATATCTTGTGTACTTTGTGATATCTTTTTGGCAGCCTTTCTTTGGACAGCTTTTTTAGTTGACATTGGACTTGGTTTAGTTCCTTTGACAGTTTGATTAGTTTGAAAATGTTTATTGGGCAACTTGTTCTTTTGGCATATTCAGTAGCTGTTCAGTTTGCCTCTTTGGTTGACCATTTGGATTTATGCAGTATGTTTGATATTTTGAATTTGTGCAATATTGTAACTTTGTGCATTTCATATTTTATTGCAAGCATATTTCTATCCCTCTTTGTGAACCAAGAGTAATCTTGTGATTTGCAGAGAGGGCAAACAAACTGATTCCGGCCAGTTACTTTTAATGATGAATTTTAAAATATCTGTCTGCCTTTATTTTTCATCTGTATTGACTTCTCTTTTCTTTTTGCATGTAAAATCAATTGAGCACAAGGGAGCATCATAAGACTTAGGATAATTTTAGGATGTAGTTTTATTTTCCTTTTAATCATTGTAACATTATTATTGTAAACAAAATGTAAATAAATTTACAGTGTTCCAATAATAATTTGTAACAAACAATTAAAGATGAATAAAAAAATCCTTCTTTGTCAGTTAATTCCTTTTTTCAATTCACTGTTTATTTAATTATTCAAGTTTCTTAAATTAAAATAATTGGAAGTAAATCCCAACTATTCTAACTTAGAACAAACAAATAATTAATAAACATTGTCATCTTGCAATCAATAATAAACCCGGCGTCTCAAATTAACCATAGCAATGCACAGTCAATAACAACAAATGCCCAAATGTCCTTTCCTTTTACTGACTAAATCAAACACAACAAACTCTCAATCAGAAGCCTCAATCCATATCTCAGGGTAAATTGAAAAGAACCGTAGAATTAATTCTTTCTGAGAATGTGCGCACAAAACCTAGTTCTTGATTAAATTTTCACATAAGTGTCTGCCTGATCAAACCTGAGCCAACTCAACCAAACCCTAGCAATCTGCTTGAACTGTTCCAGAGTCCATGAAAACCCTAATTTGGCTAGACTGACAAGAAAAAGTCCGTTTGACTGATTCTTACGCCAATTTGAAAAGTCAGGGAAAACCCGAAGCTGTGATTTCTTGTGGAAAAATAGGAGGGAAAATTTTGGGGTACAACAGTTGCCCCTGTTCAATCTTCTTGAACTTGAAGAGTTAGATTGGAAAGCTTGCCTCTCGCGACTCGAAGGTAAAAGGAGATTGGACACTAGAGTGCCTAAAAAATTTGCACTTGGTGATGTGATGGTGGAGGGAATGGGCTTAAAGATGCCATTTGGTGATGGGCTTAGAGATTCCATCTAGGGATGTGACAGAATCTTGTCGGGGGATGGGCTTAGAGATGCCATTTGGAAATTGCTGGTAGGAGGATGGGCTTAAAGATGCCATTTGGAAATGTTTGTTGAACTGTATGTCATTGGTGAGTGGGTGAGTATCAGAAAAGTGTCCATGTTTTGGAACATCTCTGAACTGGGGGTCTTGAATAAGCAATAGAGCAGCATCCGTTGTTGGGAAGCGTCCGTGAACTGTTTTCAAAAGTTGGGTCTGAACAAGCAATAGATTAACATCCGTTGTTGGGAAGAATCCGTAAACTGTTTTCAGAGGTTGAAGAATCTGAACAAGCGATAAGTTAACATCCGTTACTGGAGAACCCGTGAACTGTTTTCAGAAGTCTTGACGTTGAATAAGTAATAGAGCAGCATCCGTTGTTGGGAAGCGTCCGTAAACTTTTTTCAAAAGTTGAGAAGTGAAGAAGGAACGGGTGTAGGGTTTCCTGACGATGAGTCCGTGTAAAACTGCATCTGAATGAATCTGGAAGAAGTATCAGAATGTCGCCATGTCTGGGTCACATCTGAACTATCTCTGGGTGAATCTGGAATAAGTATCAGAATGTCGCCATGCCTGGGTCACATCTGAACTATCTCTAGAAGGAATCTCGGAAGATTAAGATCTTTGTCTGTCGATTGATCTTTCCTGCAAAGGTAAAGAGCTAGTTGTATGCAATGTCATGATGCATGATGCAATGTATGTTATATCAATGTTTATGATATGAATGTGATGAATGCGCATGTAAGCTGACGAGCTGTCTTGCTGGGGATAGATGAATCCTAGATGGCTGGAGACAAAAGAATCTTGACTGCTGCCGGGGAAAGTAATTCCTTGACTGCTGCAGGGGATTGCAAGAATCTCTTGATTGTTGAAAGTGAGAAGTCCTGGGACCGGTGTTGGGGAATCAGGAGCTTGGGTTGTATGCCAGTCTACTGGGGATTCCTGTCTTGAGAGGATCTTCATTCGAATATTCTGTGAAGAACTGAGAATGAGAGTCTCCCTTCTGCTTGGGGATTGATAGTTGGAAGTTTTAGCTTCGCTGGGGATTGCAAGAAGCTTTTGATTGCGGCAGGTATTGATCTGGGATCTTGAAAATGTTGGTCGGGGAGATAGTTGTCCTGGCTGGTTTCAGGTATTGATCTCTGACCTGAGAAATAAAGATAGTTTTCCTGGCTTGTTACAGGTATTGATCTTCAATCTCTTCATGTAGATGGTTTCCTGGCTTGTTACAGGTATTGATCCACAACCAGTCGTCCACAGATATTTTCCTGGCTTGCTACAGGTGTTGATCTGGAACTTAAGAAATACTCCACTTTGAGAATGAGAATCTTCATTCTGTTGGGAGTCAGAAATTGGGAGTATACCAATCTTCTAAGGTGATGAGAATCTTCATGCTGTTAACGGTCAGAAACTGGGAGTATACCAATCTTCTGAGGTTTTAAGGATGAGATTCTTCACTCTTGAGTGTCAGAAATTAGGAGTATACCAATCTTCTGTGTTGATGAGAATCTTCATGCTGTTAACGGTCAGAAACTGGGAGTATACCAATCTTCTGAGGTTTTAAGGATGAGAGTCTTCACTCTTGAGTGTCAGGAATTGGGAGTATACCAATCTTCTGAGTTGATGAGAATCTTCATGATGTTAACGGTCAGAAACTGGGAGTATACCAATCTTCTAAGGTTTTAAGGATGAGAGTCTTCACTCTTGAGTGTCAGAAATTAGGATTATACCAATCTTCTGAGTTGATGAGAATCTTCATGCTGTTAACGGTCATAAACTGGGAGTATACCAATCTTCTGAGGTTTTAAGGATGAGAGTCTTCACTCTTGAGTGTCAGAAATTGGGAGTATACCAATCTTCTGAGTTGATGAGAATCTTCATGCTGTTAACGGTCAGAAACTGGGAGTATACCAATCTTCTGAGGTTTTAAGGATGAGAGTCTTCATTCTTGAGAGAAACAGATTTTTAGGAGCTTCAATTATCCGTTATTCTGTTGGTGGTTGTAACTTCCAGCAGGTGATGAAGGAATTGTTGAACACTTTTGACATTCGAATGCCCCAAGTGATGATGAAGGAGTCTTGCCCCAAGTTCACTGAACTTTTGAGAGATTTGTTGAAATCTTGACTGGACTTCCCCAGGTTAACTGAACTCTGAAAGATCTGTTGAAACCTTGACCGGACTTCCCCAGGTGTGATGGATAGTGACATGTCATGCCCCTTGTTGATAGGAAATTTGTCAATGGAAGTGTCATCCTTTTGGAATGATTTTGCTCACTAAGTGGGCTTTCGTTCATCGGAACATTCGCTGTAGGAATTTCTTCGCTGTCAAACAAATAGCCACATGCAAACAATGATATTCAAGTAATGCAAAGTTTATGCTTGTCTCGAAGTTTTGAAAAATACGTTTTTTAGCAGAAAACTTTTTATAAGACAAATTCAACACAAGATTTAGAGCAAAGCCTTACAGGAGTCAGGATACCTTTTGTAATAGTATGCTTTCGAACTAACCCATGCTTCAATTAGGACTTTTGAAGGGTTCTAACGTGGCTTGTTTCACGGTTTAAGAAACAAAGGATAAAGGCTCAAAGTATATTTGTACCCACCCGCTCTTCATGATGTTCTTCAATCCTAAGCTCAGTTAACTGTGCGTCGCACTCTATTCGAGTTTGGAACGACTTTTGGGTGATGGTTCACCAGTTGAATTTGGAAGACAGTCATCATCTTCTTTTTCTTTTGCCACATTTTTCATGTTGTTGGGGATTTGTAATGACCTCGTTCTTTTGATTTGTTATCCCTAACTTTTGCCTGACTGTTCCTGTTTTCGAGATCACAGTCAGCGGGATGCCCCAGATTTCTTAAGCCTCATTTATAGGTTTTGGCTCAGTGGGCTTCTTTCTTTTTTTTTGAGAGATAATGACCGCCTACGTGATAGGGAACCATCACTGTCTTTTGATTCCAGAGGAATGCTTTTCTCTTTTTGATGTCGTTCGTTGTATTACGAACTGAGAGTTTGCGACTTTAATGCGCACCTTTTTGAATTAACTGAGAGACTACCTTGCCCCAGGTTTATATCAAAGGTTTCAATTTGTTTAGAACAGAAAACTCCTACTTCTTTGGCTCGAAGGGGTTGACTAGGGATTATCTTCCTTATAACTCCAGTGTTTGGGAATTGAAAGAAATGCCTGTACATCATCAGCAAGGTCTATTCAAAAGCATATTATATGAGATTATGGTATTGTTTCGTCATCTTCCCTCTAAAGGCTTGCAGCTTTTTATCAAGAGTTAAATATCATAAAGAAAGCATAAGAGTAGTGAAAACGAATGGATGAATTCAAGACAAACATATGCAATGCATTAATGAAACAAAGTTTGACATTAATAGATAATTGTTTGAATAACAAAGAGATTACAACTTGAAAATCCAAATGAAACAAAAGTTTCTCAGTTTGAGCTTTGTCACTTCAGGTGGAGAAATTCTTAACGGAAGATTTTCATCTCGCCGTCTGGCATGAACCTCAGCACTCCAATGCCAATCAGATCTTGAATATTGTTCTTCAAGGCCCAACAGTCGTTGGTGTCATGTCCCGGGCTATAGGAGTGGTATACACAAAATGCACCGGGATGATAGTTAGGAGCGGAGGTATTGGGCTTCCGAATAGGATCCCTCAAAGCAGTCAGATTGACCTCCAACAAGCGCTCCAGTATTAGAGATGACGGTATGTCAGTCTCAGTGAACTGTCTCCCCGACGTATTTTGCTTACGCCGATTACCCCGTTGATACTGACGAGGTTGTTGATGGGCTTGTGACCCTGAAGCAAGTAGGGGAGCCTTCCCTTTGTCTTCTTGTCTGGATGGGGGTTGAGTGGTGACTTGTTCTTCAACCTCAGATGTTTGCCCCACTCGGTTGTCCCGAAGCAGTTGGTTGACGAGAACTCTGAGTTCCTCTTATCTTTGAGACAAGTCCTGGATGAGAGCCATCTGGCCCACCAGTTGTCCCATCACTTGGATCCTCAACGTTTCCAAATCAAACTGCAGTTCCCCCAGCTGATCACTCCTGGAATTGTTTGAATTCTCCTGGACTAAGCCCTTTGTGAGGAGAGCTTTCACTTCTTCTTGCCCCAAGGACAGGTTCAAGAACATCTCCTGAAGCTGAGCAGTTTGGTCCCGGATATCCTTGACAGTCCTTTCTAGAGCCATCTCTTACTGAAATAAACAGTATGAGAGTAAGGAAACCTGAAAAAGGAAAAACTGTCATGATGCAATGCATGATATGTGGATGCATTCTTTCAAGGATCTCTTGGGGTAAACACAAGAGAATGTTAGAGGTTGAACTTCGATCTTTGATTGGAGAACTTTGCACCTGTGGATGTCTTTCCACGAGAATCAAGCTCACCATGTTAAGTGGGTCATAGCCCCTGATTCAAGTTGTTGCACTTGATCTTTGAAGGCATTTGTTTTAGAGGAGAAACCTCTTGCCCCTTGGTAGACGTCTGGTTCAACGTAACCCTGCATCAAAAGAACCCTCGAGATCCTTGAAATGGTTATTGAAAATGCTATGGTATGATGTTATGTACATGTATGCAGAAGCAAGTAAGTGTATATACAGGCAATCATATTCACACAAAGCAAACAAGTCCTTAGGTTTAGGCTTGCATGGGGTTCGTAGGTAAGTACCCTCTTGAAGTTAGTTGGCTCATCCTGTCCTAAAATAGAAACCGGGTTCTAAGGAGCTCAATATCATTGGATTATTTTCTGTGTTCATTTTTTTGGTTTAGCCACTTAACTGGCGACCAAAATATTCCAAGAAAACAACCCTCAATGAGTGTATTATCGAGTATCTACCAACTTCGGACTGCACCAAAGTCGGTCATCTCACTACCCCTAAAAAGGCTAAGATGGTCAATTAAGGTTCTAAGAGTTCGTTAGTGCTTCATGACATCACTCAGCAGCCCCGTACTCTCCTTGATTGAACTCAAGGGTTACCGGTACTCACAAATATGTCACACTAACATAGCTTACTGCTTCAACCGTGTCGGTATACTCCGCACAGTTCCCTCACAGTTTTATTGCTATTTACCTAAAAAGGTGCCCCAAATCCGGGTGTAGGATTTATAGCAAACCCAAACAAGGACCCAAAAAGTAAAGCAATCAAAGCAATCAAAGCAAGTATGTAAAGGTGATCTAAACCCTAAGGTAACCCCACTTTTAAATTACTCCCCAGCAGAGTCGCCAGTTCTGTGATACGGTGGGAGAACTGACTTGAGTTTTTTGCGTTTGTATTCGCACTTGTTCGGTTTAGCAAGAGTCGCCACCGACTTTTTTATTTTATCCTAAAGGAAAGGTTAAAAAGCACAGGAAAAACCTTTTGAGATGTTTCGTGGGTTCGGGGGGTAGATTATGAAAAGGGAAGGTATTAGCACCCTTTTCATCCATGGTTATCCATGGGCTCTTAGTTACTTATTTTAGATCACTTGCCTTGATTTTCAATTGCTTGAAATGGTGGTGTGTGTATGTGTTTTTGAAAATGTTTTGAAAAATATGCCTTGTCTAGGCAACCCTTGTAACAATTCTTTACTCGAATGTTTTACAAAAGGTGTGTGTCTTTTTGAAAAGATGTTTCAAGGTTTTGAAAGTTGTTTTTGAAAGTTGTGTTGTGGAGTGTGGTTTTGAAAAGTAGGCAAGTGTGTTTTGCAAGTTGATCAAGTAACTAAGAGTTGTCTACCCCTAAATTTACTCAAAGATTTTTCTCCTGTTTTAACCCTTTTAACAGTATTGTTCCACCAATGTATTTGGTGGACAATCTTGTGTTAGGATATTAACGGGACAGGCGCGGGTCATCGTATGGACCATGAATGCAATGGTGCCAAGTGTCTTTGGCAATTTTACTTGAAGGGACTATGATCATTTTGTAGGCAACTTTCGAAAGCGTCAT
The DNA here is from genome assembly GCA_948472305.1 of Vicia faba. Classification (NCBI taxonomy): domain Eukaryota; kingdom Viridiplantae; phylum Streptophyta; class Magnoliopsida; order Fabales; family Fabaceae; genus Vicia; species Vicia faba. The sequence continues at coordinate 712,740,206 of OX451737.1, forward strand.
CGAGGGACTATGATCATTTTGATTTGTTTTGTTTTGCCAAAGAAACTCAACATGCAAGCATGGCCCATTTTGGAAGGCAACGAGTGGGATTACCCTAGGAGTGCAAGTGTGAATTGTGTATTGATTGTCATGCATTTATCTTTGTGTTTAGGTTATCTAGCGGTTGATTTTATTTACATACAAACCCTAGGTCTAAACATGGTATAATTGAAAGCGATAAATTGCGGGAATTTAAAGTCTACGCTATTACAAATAAGTATTCGGGGGTGGGGGTACAAATATTTACAAATGGGGATGAGACTTATTAGGAGAGTAGTGTCCAAATATATTTACAACCAAATCGAATCGCATTCTCAATGTAACATGTATCAATGCATAAGAATAAAAGATAAGCAAATGTATTGGTGTAAGTGCATGTGATTATTTACAAGTGAGAAAAATGTTAACTTAATGCAAATTTAAGTATTTATTAAGTATTGTTATTTATTCTTTTTGATTTTTGTTAAATATGTACAAAACAAAAGATTTAATAAAAGAAAAGAAAATGCTTTAAGAAATTCTATTTTTTATGTATTAATGTTAATGTATTTTAGTTAGTATTTTTATGTACAAAATTTAAATTAAACAAAAAATGCTAAACTTAATAGAACTAAGTTTTTATGCCTTTTTAATTGTCCTAAAATAAAATATAAAATATTCTAGAAAATTTTGTATACATATAAAAAAAAGGTTAAAGTGTTTTTTTATTTACAAAAACAAAATATATTAGTTTAAACTATAGAAAAATAAAATGATAAGAAAAATAGGTTAGTTTATGTACAAAACAAAAACAAAAAAGAGAGAATGGGCTTAATGGGGTTTTCTCTGGCCCAAACAACAAATAAACAGAAGGAGAAATAGGGGGGGGGTGCACGCCAGTTTTGGGCTTAAGCATTTGTGGGGCAAGGCCCAGACAGTTTGGAACAAAATTTGTTTTAGGGTTTGGTTCGTTTTGTCTCATTTCTGGATTTAGGGTTTGTTGAGTTACAGAGGCGCCGTTCCTCACTTTGCTTCCTTCGTCTTCATCCTTCTCAAGCCATGGATTCTGAGCAAAATTCCTCTTCGCCTAAAGCCAACCAGCGCCACCGTCCATCATCTCCTCGCGTTTACTCAAGTAGTGATAAAAGAGGTAGATTTCTGTCTCAACGTATTAGGGTTCTCAAATTTCTAATCTTGCATATTTTTATTTATTCTGATTCTTTGATTATTGTTATGTCATGTATGAGGTGTGAAAAGAAAAAAAGAAGAAAATGAGTTATACCTTTGGGATTCGTTGCTTGGAGAGGAGGAGAGGCGGACTTGGAGGCGCGTAGGGTGGCCGGAGACGGAGGGAACAGTGATGTTGATGAGCTTGCCCTGGTAATCTCGTATCCTGCTTTTTGATGGTTTTGTGATGAACACTCTGAAAACCCTTAGCTAGTTCTCTCTTCTGCTTATTTGCTTCTTTTCCTCTGATGATTTGCTTGCTTCTTATTTGCTTCTGAGTGATGGCTTTGAGTGTTGATGTTCTGGACGATTTTGATATCTTTGATTTGCTAACCCTATGATGAGGTTATCTCTGAGGGTCTAGTTGGTCTGAATACTTTTGTTAAGGGTTCATCAGTTGGATGGTTTATTTGGCTTTGGGGACAAGTTTGACAGGTTATGTGCTTGTGCTTTTTTTCTGGTTGTTTCGAAGCAGGTTTAAGGTTTGGTTACAGGCCACAGGCTTGGCTTGTGTAGTTTGCTTTGGCTTTTTGATGCTGAGTTGAAGCAGGCTTCAGGCTTGTATGCTGGTTTACAGGCAGGTTTTTGCTTAGCAGTAACAGGTTTGAGCAATTATATGTTTGAGTTGAAACAGGTTAGCAGGTTTATGCTTAGCAGGTAGTTTGAATGCTTAGGTTTTGTTTGACACAGTTTGGAGGGTTTCAAGGTTTGTGGCTTGGTGTTTTGAGTGTAGGCTTTGTGTTACAGATTTATGCAGGTGAAGGCTTTGTTTTTGAGAGGGCTTCTGTTTGAGGCTTGATATGCTTGTGTTAATTCTTTTGTATTTTTCTGCCTCTTCTTACTGTGTTCTGATAATTTGTTTATATCTCTTTTTCTCTAAGCCTCAAGCCTGGTGTAAGCCTATACTTCTTTTCCTCTTTCTCTCTCCACGGATTTAAAAAGCATTTTACTGCTTTCAACTGTACCTTTCTGAAAAATTATTTGGCCTTGAAAATGATGATATTTTGAATATGACTTGCAATGTATCTTTCTCTGCATACTTTCTTCTTTTTCAAGATTTTCTCCATATCTTGTGTACTTTGTGATATCTTTTTGGCAGCCTTTCTTTGGACAGCTTTTTTAGTTGACATTGGACTTGGTTTAGTTCCTTTGACAGTTTGATTAGTTTGAAAATGTTTATTGGGCAACTTCTTCTTTTGGCATATTCAGTAGTTGTTCAGTTTGCCTCTTTGGTTGACCATTTGGATTTATGCAGTATGTTTGATATTTTGAATTTGTGCAATATTGTAACTTTGTGCATTTCATATTTTATTGCAAGCATATTTCTATCCCTCTTTCTGAACCAAGAGTAATCTTGTGATTTGCAGAGAGGGCAAACAAACTGATTCCGGCCAGTTACTTTTAATGATGAATTTTAAAATATCTGTCTGCCTTTATTTTTCATCTGTATTGACTTCTCTTTTCTTTTTGCAGGTAAAATCAATTGAGCACATGGGAGCATCAGAAGACTTAGGATAACTTTAGGATGTAGTTTTATTTTCCTTTTAATCATTGTAACATTATTATTGTAAATAAATTTACAGTGTTCCAATAATAATTTGTAACAAACAATTAAAGATGAATAAAAAAATCCTTCTTTGTCAGTTAATTCCTTTTTTCAATTCACTGTTTATTTAATTATTCAAGTTTCTTAAATTAAAATAATTGGAAGTAAATCCCAACTATTCTAACTTAGAACAAACAAATAATTAATAAACACTGTCGTCTTGCAATCAATAATAAACCCGGCGTCTCAAATTAACCATAGCAATGCACAGTCAATCACAACAAATGCTCAAATGTCCTTTCCTTTTACTGATTAAATCAAACATAACAAACTCTCAATCAGAAGCCTCAATCCATATCTCAGGGTAAATTGAAAAGAACCGTAGAATTAATTCTTTCTGAGAATGTGCGCACAAAACCTAGTTCTTGATTAAATTTTCACATAAGTGCCTGCCTGATCAAACCTGATCCAACTCAACCAAACCCTAGCAATCTGCTTGAACTGTTCCAGAGTCCATGAAAACCCTAATTTGGCTAGACTGACAAGAAAAAGTCTGTTTGACTGATTCTTACGCCAATTTGAAAAGTCAGGGAAAACCCGAAGCTGTGATTTCTTGTGGAAAAATAGGAGGGAAAATTTTGGGGTACAACACACATGTTGGAGATTAAAAAGATTCAATCTGATTTCGAGGAGAATTGTTAGTTTCTAATTATGGAGATAATTTAGGAAACTAATGATTGATGTCCTATCTTTGAGGAGATAATTTTGCAGCACCTCTGTCATATCCAGCTGCATATGTGCAGCCCAAATGCAGTTTTGTGAATGTTATAGATAGAAGGCTTCAACCCTAGTACAAGTGTGGAACTTACTGTGTATTTTTATTAGGTTTTGTGTGTTAATTGTGATCCTCTCGATTATCATCTTGGTAAAAGAGTAGGACTTTGTTTTGAGATGTAAGTTTTGTCAGTCACTCCAAAGCTTTTAAGTAGTGAATGGTTGTGTGTATTTGAAGTGTGACTTATGTGATTTTCTATGTGTTTAGAGTTGTTCATCTATTGTTCTGTGATTGGAAGGAATTTGAGAAGAGTCTCATACTTAGGTGAGTCTTAGGTAAAATTTGAGCAAGGGTAGTGATTAAGTGAGAAGTTGTAAATGGGAGATTTTAGCTTCAAATTGATACTATCTAGTTGATTTTGTCTCTGACTTGGTAGCCTCCAGAGTATGTGTTGTTGTACACCGAACTGGGTTAACAATCATGTGTGTTCTTTACTTTTTTGCACTCTGTTTATCACTTATCTTGTCATTGTATGTTTGTTCAGAGAAAGGTGTCTCAACATCTCTTAGGACATCTGAGATCCGAATACCATATTTCAAAAGGAATTGACAAAATGAAGGCTTTCCTCCAAACCAAGTTTCAAACCAAAGATTTATGAGTCTTGATGTACTTCTTGGGCATTGAAATTACGTATTCAAAGAAGGGAATTTTCTTTCACAAAGGAAATATGTTCTAGATATATTGAGTGAGATTGGTATGATGAGATCCAAACCATGCGAGATTCGTGTGGATACTAGAGTTAAGTTGATAGTGGATGAAGTATAGAAGATTGATGGGAAATTTGAATTACCTAACTATTACAAGACCTAATATTGCTTTTCTTGTATATGTCGTAAGTTAATTTATCTCTTCCCTCACTAATACTCATTGGGAATCACTTATCTGCATCGTTAAATATTTGAAGAAAGCTTCAAGAAAGGGAATGTGTACCAAGATCATGAGCATATGTAGTTGGAAGCTTTTTCTGATTCAAATTAGCCAGGATGTACGGTAAATGAGAAGTCTACTACGCGATATTGTGCATTCTTCAGAGGCCACTTGATATCCTGAAAAAGTAAGAAACATAATCTAGTAGCGAGATCAAGTGCAGAAGCATAATATAAGGTTATGGCTCAAAGTACTTGTAAACTAATATGGATAAGACAAATCTTGAATGAGATGAAATTTTGAGAATAATTGACATATAAAATTGTGGTGTGATAGCCATACTGCCATACATATTACATCAAATTTGGTCTTTTAAATTTTGCCTTATATATTATATCAAATTTCATTATTTATATTCTTTCTTTCTCTCTACATAGATCTTTTTGTTATCTCTATAATTTAGAGATCTCACGTATAATCTTTTCACTATGAAAAATACATATAGGATTGGTGTCTAAAGCAATTCAAATTAATTCGTTCTTTTTGTCAATATCTCAACATATTATTCAAGAAAGAATGAACCGATTCATTAGTAATCGATGAACACTATAATATCCCCTCCATTTTAGCATCGCAACGGTGCGGGTCGGGGATGATTTTTATCTCTTCCAAATTCAAACATGAATCCATAAACAATCTTTGTTCCCCGCTTCAAATCCAAACAGGGATAGCGAATTAAAATCCAAACTCGTCCCAAACGGGTTTTGGTTGAGTTAGGATATCTCCCCCCACTACCATCTATTTAGTAAAATCAATTTTTTAAATAGAAATATTTATTTCTTCCAAAATCAAATTACATTATAAATGATAAAATAAAACAATTTCAAAAAAACCATACATACAAATAAATACAAATCAAATTATCAAAACATTTTTCACATATTTAATATTCTAAATTATCAAAAATAAATAATATTATGCATAATGAAATAAATGGAGCGGGCTCGGAATGGGTACTAGTATCCCCATTAAACCCAAACCTAAACTCAAACCAAATTAAAGCGAATTTTCTCCATCAACTTCGAAACGGGTTCAGTACTGACGAATACGAATTTTGTTACCATGCCTACCTCTAATCTAATTGAATATGAATCTATAGTCCAACTATTTCATATCGGTATCTAATAAAACTCCAAGATACCTAAAACTTTGCATTATGAATTTAGTAAAATGATCCATCACCTTTTTTTATAAAAAAAATCATTAACTCTAACCATTAATATTTCCTAATTTGTGGATATTTAATACATCGATAAAATTAGTTTTTCGATTTTTTTATGTTTCAAACAAAACAAAAAAATTGAACCAAAATACAATCGTTAATGTTATTGGTGCATGCATCTAATTTTACACTATGGCACCATGATCTCTAACGCACACAGTGATGTCATGTCAATCCTATTGGCGCATGCTTTGTAAATTTAAAAGCATGTGCTATCACCCCTGACGTATGCATGCTATTTTTGTATGAACGCACAAGGGTTTGATGACACATGGTCTTAAATTTATAAATCATACGTCAACAAGATTGACATGACACTATTACACGTGCCGGAGGTATGCATGGCAATGGGGTGAGGACAAATTTAAGAAGATCCAGTCTCGCTCTCCAGATCCAACCCCGCCCCCAAATCCGGTCGGGGCGAATAATTTGTCCCCCGCCACCAACAACGAACGGATTTCTCTGTATCGTTCCGGCCTCACCCGCATAAATTATAATTATTTTAAAATGCATATTTTTTTAAATAATAATAAAAATTAATAATTAAACTAAATAAATGATTATTTAAAGAATAATCATAATTCTTGATCATATTTATTTAACTTGTATTTTCAAAATAATTCTAATAAACATGATATTTTAACATTTTAATAGTGTAAATAAATAATAAAAATATTAAAAATAAGGACAATAAATTAAATTAATAGACATGGGTGGGTGCAACGGAGGTACTAGCATCCCCCGCCCACACATCCATAACTAAAAATTGAATTTTTCCTGCACTCGTCCCCATCCCAATTAAATCGGACTTTCCTCGTTAAATTTAGAGTGGACGGATCCTAATGGAGTCAGATTATTTACCATATCTAAACAGGGGTAATCTGTGTAAAATTAGGTGCATGCAGCAACGACGTTGACGCTTCAATTTTGATTCGAATTTTTTTTATTGAACATGATTAGTTTGAAAATTAAAGTGAAATGTTTGCTATTTGAGTTTTTTTTTTTTGAAAAACTTAGTTATTTTAGAAAAGAAATCTAGTTTTCCCATAAAATTTCATCAATAAAATCATTTGAAATCGTAATTTTAACAAGGAATGGGCCGCTGGAGCTTCGGCCGGAGCTATAAGAAATGAAAACAGTTTGAAAGGTACAGATAAAACACGAAAATGGAAACCAACCATCTTCCTGAAACCGAACTCAAATCTCACGAGAAAAAAAAAAATCATTTTAACATAAGAAAAATACCTAGTTGCAATGAGATAAGACTTCAGTTGTTAGATTAGTCGAAATTCACGAGTAACAAACTCACATGAATATGAAAAGAAAATGAAGGATCAAAAGTAAGTTCAAACAAAACAAAGAAATATTGGAATGAAAAAGATTTTGTTTTGGCGGTAAATTTCACATAATAAATTTATTTAAATCAATAAGGTCTGCAAGAAGGAACTACTGTACATGGAAACTAAAAACAAAAGGATATATAGGAGCTTTAAAATCAAAATGATTGGCACAAAAATGGCATAGGCAAAAATCCACAAGGCAATGGGCAAAAGCAACGTTACATCCCTTTGCTTCCGGTTATCCAGAACTTGCAGAACAGACGCCCAAAAATATTTGAATACTAGTAACACTTTTTTTGTACATTTTTAAACACTCGGTTGTAATCTTTTCTCAAAAATTCAGTTTAGTTGTCCGACGAATAGATCACTTTTTGACAAATATGTCAATCGCAGATTCTGTTCAAGAATGCTCAGTATAGTGTTTGCCATCACTTTTTGTAATTGTATGTGGGTTCAGTTGTGAAACACTTCTACTGGTATTGATGGAGGACAATACTTCTTCGCCACAAACTTGAACTGCAAAATCAATTAGTAGTTTGTAACTGTTGATAAAGATGAACATCATGACATAACATGATAAAAAAAGTATTTAATAACAGACAAGAACATTAACTACATGCATTGCAACCTTGACTACATGAAGTTAGTTTCCCACTTTAAGAATCCCACAGAATCCAAATTATTAAATTAACAATTCAAAATCCTTTTCTGTTTACTGAACAATCCCCACCCTCAATTCTCACGGATACTGAATAATTGACTAAGATTTTCTTATCATGAATTATAGCTATACTTTATAGATAGATATCCTAAATGTTTTAGTGCACCTCTTCCTCTAATTACTACTATCTTCCATTTGATTTACCCTTCTACTCAGTGTGAAAACATGTTTTATAGAATCCATATGATTAACGCAATAAAATAAATTTCCGTCAATTCTCAATATGATTATCTCTTAATCAAATATTTGTTTAAAACAAAAACTGATGAATGAGATGCAGAAAAATGCCAAGAGAGCAAGAGCAGGGTATTCTCACCTTATGCTGACTGTATTTCTCTCTGATAGCAGTAATGGAAGGTGGATTATGATAGCCATTGCAGTACAACAAATGCAGTCCCTTGACACATTCATGCAATTCTGATGCTTGGTACCCTGTGTAATGCCTTAGCATGGAGTTCTATACCAAAACATATGCATAGTTGCACAACATCAGTATATATTCCTATCATAAGAAAAATGTAGTCCTATCTAGATAGGTTTCCGGCAATACATACCCAAGGTTTCTCCATAGGAAGAAGTATGTATTTAGCCAAGAAAGTGGCTGATGCAGCTATTAGTGATGGGGTGTACTTAAGCATATCATACTCTATAAGTGATAACTCTGCTAGATAGTCGGCCAAATACTCCAACTGCATCAATGGAACCTGAAAACAGTAAAAGGTAAACATCTCAATAGGTAAATTAGAGAGATAAAAAAGAATCTCAATTGAAATACATACCTCACATGTTTGTTGGGCAACCGTAATGAAGCGTCTGCATTGGCATGTTCACAAGTCAATACTAAAACAAACTTACTCCCACTTGCACTAGTCAATGATATAAAGAAAATCAGTCATTACCTCAAAAAACATCTAGTCGTAGGAGCTGTCATTTCAAACTTCAAGAAATTCAGCACAGAGGACTCCATCTCCAACACCTGGAATAATATCACACATCTATTGTTTTGGGGGACTAAAGCCACAAAAGTACCCAAAATTGCAGTCATGGATTGATCAATAGATAAATAAAAAACAAACCTGCTCCTTAGAATATGTATTATCAGTAGTGTAAACAAACTCCTCCACCTTGGGGGAACAGATCTCCTCGTATTTACTGCCAAATTCAAACTAATTTATAACTTTATGGAATACATATACAAATACTGGACAATACAGGAAAACAGGTATTTGGAATGAGCATTGTACAAAAAAAAAATTAAGTTGATATTACTTAGCAAACAATATTTAAGAGATAAGAACCCTACGCGGCAATCATCATGCAGGAAACACCAAGTAGTTGTAACCGCTGTCTGTTCATTGCTTTGCCTGAAAGATAGCGATCAAGGTAGTTAACTGCCAAAAATAGTGTATCAGGTAGAAGTCTGGACTCTTCAGCAACCTACAATGGAGAGAAAAATCATGTGAAAAACATTTGAAAAGAAACTCAATGAAGAATATAAATCTTCCCGTGTTCCCTCATGAAGAAAAAAGACAAAAAGCAAGTTTAATGAATCTTATACACATAAAAGTTACTAGTGCCTATTTTGTTTTAGGACGTAGGGGCTTTCCGTTTTGTATCGGACGGAGTATCCCTTATACTCCTTTTAGTAATTCCATTGCCTATTAAAAAAAAATGAATCTTATACAAATAACAACCAATCCTACTGCCATTGCTTTCGTATCTTTACCTCTCCTAACGTGAGGATTTAAACCTCTCAATGACTGACACAACAAGGTAAATAGAATAATATTGTCAAATAAACTTTCTAATGAAACATATAGTCCCACTTATAAGGATATGATGGGACATGATAACATATAACATTTAGTTCTCAAAAAACAGCACATTGAGAAGAACAAATCCCCTGGAGTAAATTTATCACCCTGGCAGTACCATCACCCACCATAGTTTACCTCCACAAGCCAATCAATAAGTATTGCCCGCATGCCGGCATTGATGTCTGTCTGTATCTTCTCCATGAAGTCTATAGATGGCCTTTTAGAATTCTGAAAACCAAAGCAAGAGATGAAAAATAAGTAGAGAGAAGATAAAAGGAAATATGAGAGAAAGGAAAATATGTACAAGTTTAAGTTCTTTTTAGTAATTTATCGCCTCATCTTGTGTCAAAATAGAAGACACAAGCCCTTCAAGAGGGCTCAATCACATTAATAAGTTTCTTAAGATAATTCAATTGTTAATTTTATCAATTATTTTGCAATGAACATGAATTCCCCCCCTAATTATCATATAACATAATTAGTATTCTTTTCGACAAGAATATGACTTTTACAATTATTAGCTATTACTCCAAATCTTTCTCATAAACATTAAGACAAAGACAAAGGTTATAAAAGAAATAATTGATACAGTTGATATGTGCATTAGACAAGCTTAGTTGGAGAAGCAATTCAATTTAATTTTCGAATATAGATTGAAATGATACATCATATATTTTTAAAAGAAAGCATTCTATAACTGTACTCCACATAAATTTTTCCATGCGCTACTTCAAGAAGTTCATGTTTTCAAGTAGTAACTAACATTTACTCTATTTACAATTTACAATAAATGGGACATAAGTTCTATTGAACTTCCAATATATCACAAGTCTGGCTCTCAATGCTTAAGGTGTGTTTGGATTGATGGTATAAAGTGAAATATAGTAGAATGGGCTATATTTGTAAAACAAAGCATTCTATAATTGTACGCCGCATAAATTTCCATGTGTTTCTTCAAGAAGTTCATGTTTTCAAGTAACTAGCATTTACTCTATTTATTTATAATTTACAATAAATGGGACGTAAATTCTAGTGAACTTCCAACATATCACAAGTTTGACTCTCATGGCTTAAGGTGTGTTTGGATTGATGGTATAAAGTGAAATATCGTAGAATGGGTTATATTTGTAAAATAAAGCATTCTATAATTGTGTGCCGCATAAATTTCCACGCGTTACTTCAAGAAGTTCACATTTTCAAGTAACTAACGTTTACTCTATTTATTAACAATAAATGGGACATAAATTCGATTGAACTTCCAATATATCACTCATCTGACTCTCATCGCTTAAGGTATGTTTGGATTGATGGTATAAAGTGAAATATAGTGGAATGGGATAACATTCCTTACTTAGTTTAGATTTTAAAACACAGATGTTAACTTATTTCATTTCATTCTATTCCAACTCCATTCCAGCCTATAGAACCAATTCAAACACTCTCAGAGACGAATATTTGCATTAGTTAATTTAAGATAACAAGCACAGACAAGAAATTTCTAAACCTACACAAGCATCATATGAATCCAAAATGTTATTCTGCTAGCAATCACATTGACAATTACAACAAGTGACTAAAGCATTAAAATAAATGAAGTTGACAAACCTCAGATACACGCAAGTTTTCATAGATTTCACAGGCAATGGATGCACAAAACTGTGGGTCTTTGATATTGAAGTCAATGTCAACAATTTCATTTGCTCTTGACTTCAGTACGGAGTCAATATCTTCTATTCTCCCTAAAATCAAGGGAGGATGCATGAGAAGGGCAACAGAATGAGTATTCCAGATTAAAATTTGGAATTATTGATAAAAGTATTATCCAAACTAGCCAAAGCATATGGAGAGGGGGCGAGTATAAGATTAAGCGTTTAATAAACCAACCTGCCATTTTGGAAGAGTCTGAAATATTGAGAATGTTGCACGTTCTATTTTCAATTGATTTGATCGACGCAACATCGTCTTTGAATTCCGGAGTCGTCAAAGAATCAGTGGTTGACATGCTCTCATCTAGTGAAACAGAACCACTAAAGGTGTTACTAGCAGAAATGTCCATCCATCTTGGAGCACAGACCACACTCTTAAAATCAGTACAAACAGCCCCATCACTACTTGGCGCTATGGAGGTTTGAACTTCAGACTTCGTTTGACTAGTTTTTGTCAAACACGCCTCTTTAGCAGGCACCAATTCACTTGATTTTACTCTCAATGGAGGTTGCAAAGTGTTCTTAGACATAACATTTTTCTTTGAACTCGCAATCGAATCCTTCTTTGTCTTTGCTGTTTTGGATGCACACGGAACCTTCAAGTAACAAAAACAATTCTGTTAAGTAAATAAATAAAACCAAAATTTTAAAAAACAGTTCGTTGCCGCGAAAACGGCCACAACAATACCAATACCGTTATTCATCGTTTTTATGATGAAAAATTAACTGTGGTTAATTAACACCACGACTACCGCAATCAGTATTACAACACCTGAACCGACCCGAATCGCAAAAGTTTTTACGCGACCGCGGCCGTTAGTAAAACCTTGAATCAAACACATATATATATACTTTCTCACTTAAAACCAAACTCTTATTAATTGTTTTGTATATTTCATCTGTATTTGCAAAAGTTCCACATTCAAACATAGTGGGCCCTAATCTTTTTGATAAAATAATCCTAAAAAAGGTGAACCTCGCTATCACTATAGGTTAAACCATGCATGTTAACAGCGATGAACGTTGTTTATTAGTATTAGTTACTCAAACCTTATTCAATCATAATTCAAACAGTCATTGAATATTCCTTCACAAATTCATTAAGATTAAGTGCCAAACTAATCATCATTAACATACTTAAATTGAGTAATAATAGTAGATAATTGTAACAGTACCATAGGTTTGGATGCGGAACCCAAAGAGGTTTTGACGTGAGAGGCATTTGTGTTATTGGTGACTTCGGCGAGAGCGGGACGTTTCTTCGTTAAACGAGTCTTGACGGCGTTGATGATCTTTTTGTTTGCAACTGAATCATTTGAATTCTTGTCGGAGGATGAAGAAGATGAAGCGAAGCGTCGGCTTCTGGTAAACATTTTCGCGTTTGATGAAACAAAACCCTAATCGCTGTGAAAAAACGGGAAATGAATCGGTTATAGTATTGTGAGTGAAGAAGTGTGTAATAGAGATGAAGAAAAAAAAGAGAGTGAATAAGTAACGTACCTGAGAGTTCGTGTGGTGAATGATTGAAGAAAACGAGGCAAATGGTTTTTAGGATTCAGAGGAGGAGAATGATGATGATGATGATGATTGTAGGTTGTTGTAAAGAAGGCAAAAAAGCACGCAGAGAAGTGAGGAGATATATTCGTATGTGAGCGCGAAATGGACTTGTTTGGATGGGTGATTGTTACCGTCGGATTAGAGTTGATTAGATATCTGGACGGTTCTTCTTTTGCATGGATGGTAGATGTACTATGTACTATAAAATTAAAATATGTAGGTGATAATATAATTAACTTTTATTAGTTGTTGATGTAGGTAATTTATATCGTTTTAAAAATAATATTTAAAATGATGAACCATGGTTGTAAATATTTAATGAGAAGATTCATAGTTTAATGAATTTGAAAGTTCGATACAATATAAGATAAAGATGCCGCATTTTGTATATTGTTATTTATTAGATTTGATTTTTGAAAGCAATTTGGTGGTGATATATTTGTAATAGAGGAATTTAAAAGTTGGAATAAAAAAAATTTACATTTGCATCACATGTTCGAGGCCCTAATTGTGTTTGTAACAACGTTTGGAGGAAATATAGAGATTTGATTAATCAAAATCATCATATTAAGGTTGTGATATTTAAATAATATGAACAAACTTGTGACTTGTATCAAAGGCGGTTGATAGCTTCAGTTGATTGTTTTTACTATCTATTGAAGTAAGGGTTGATATTTTGTGGTCACGATGAATCAATCAAATCTTTTAATTTATGAAACTTTATTTAAATGTTGATGGTATTTTAAAGAAAAAAAAAAGAAAGTGAGACGAGTTGTATTAGAAAATGCTCCCAAAAAAAATCTAAGAATGACTTCTCTATCAATTCAAAGAGATGAGTTGGAGTAAAATTGGTTAATACCATATCCCTTAGGTTTTGATGATAATAAAGTATTTAAAGAACAATTGGATAGACTAATATGTGTTCAAAATGAAGGTGTGAAGAAAACACAAAAAACGGGAGTTTGAATTTGGTTTTTCACTCTTAACAAACTTTCGATTCTTAACATTATTATGTTAAGTGACGCTTTCGAATACGTTTTGAAAGAATAAATAGTAAAATATAAGCAAGAGTAAAGAAGACGTGATATATCCTGGTTCACTTGAGAAACCCTCAAGCTAGTCCAGTCCACCCTATCAAGGTAATTTCGCCTTGAACTCAAGGACTTAATTCAATAATCAAATAGATTATTACAATGAACAAGCTATCTGCAAGCGACTAACTACCACTAAGACTACCATCTGAGTCTTTTCAAAGCTTCTGACCTAACCGGTGCTTTGAGGAATACATTACCTTCTAAAGCTTCTGACCTAACTGGTCCTTTAGAAGAAACACAAAACCTTCTAAAGCTTCTGACCTAACCCGTCTTTTAGAAGGAACAAACAACTATTTGTTTTTACAAGGTTTGTTTACAAGATAATTCTTATACACAAGCAAGTGTAAACTCAATTAAGTACACCAGAAGATCCTAATACACACTAATAATATTACATTGTATTTTATTTCAAATGTGTGGTCTTCTTTTCTTCAAGTAGTTTCTTTACGGATAACAATCCAAAAGCACTTGAATTGCTAATTTTTATTCTTCATAAGCTTCTGAAAGCTTTATTGATATTGATGTAGTAAAGAGAAGAACTTATTCATCTTGATTAACCTTAGAACATTATGGACAACATCCATTGTTCTATTTAATTCATGATCATTTTAAGGCACAACATTCATGTTATGGATTTGTAATTGGAGCTTCCATGATCATCTTCATTAGGCTTAGAAAGCTTCTTAAGCACATTGTGAATCAATGACTTCATTGTTATCTTATAATTATCAACAATATGATTCAAGAACTATTTATTGTTCTTGTTGTTGTTATACTGGTTGATAATTTTTTGCGGTGTTCCAACAATGACAACTTCCATTTGAACATTTGAACAAGAACAATATTTTAAGCATATGATCATTTTCTTATATAGCCAAGCAAAATAGAGTTGTTGGCTATTGAAAAAGAGTCGTTACACACTGATGAAAATAGTACTGCCACGTATTTTTCTTTTCCATAATTCAAGCTAGTGGAGAGGTAGTGGGATAAGACTTTTCATATTGTGTACTTATCATTGCTAACGATGATATTTGTCTTTTGAACTTTAGAGGCTTCTGATGGTAGATGATTGAAGCATGAGTAGAATCGTGCCATTTGAATCTCCAGATAACTAAGTCTTCAGACGTAAGAACTTGTTCACTCAGAACCTTGTCCTTGAAACTTCAGCACTTGGTCTTGATAACCTTTCATAGAACCTTGGATCTTTAGAACTTTAAGTCTTCAGAACTTCATCTTCAGAATCTTTGGCTCTTGGTCTTGAGAAGCTTTTCTAGAACCTTGGGTCTTCAGAACTTCAAGTCTTCAGAGTCTTCAAAATTGCGTCTTCAAAGTCTTCAGCACTTGGTCGTGAGAACCCTTTTCTTAGAACCATGGGTCTTTATAAACTTGAGTGTGATACGGTGGGAGAACTGACTTGAGGTTTTGCGTTTGTGTTCGCAAATGTTTCGGTTTAGCAAGAGTCGCCACCGACTTTTTATTTTATCCAAAGGAAAGGTCAAAAAGCACATGAAAGACCTTTGAGATGTTTTCTTGGATTCGGGGGGTAGATTATGAAAAGGGAAGGTGCTAGCACCCTTTTCATCCATGGTTTTCCATGGACTCTTAGTTACTTGTTTAGATCACTTGCTTTTGCTTTTCAATTGTTTGAAATGGTGCTTTATGTGTGGTTTTGAAAATGTTTTGAAAAGAGGCCTTGTCTAGGCAACCTTTGTAATGATTCTTGTTTGAATATATACAAAGTTGTTTGTCTTTTGAAAAGATATTTCAATGTTTGAAAGTTTGTTTTGGGAAATGTTTTTTTTGAAATTGTATTGTGATGTGTTTTTGAAAATAGCAAGGATGTTTGCAAGTTTTGATCAAGTAACTAGGAGCATCTACCCTATCTACTCAAAGATCTTTCCTACATATTTTTAACCCTTTCACATTGTTGTTTTACCATTGTGTTTGGATGTTAAACGGGACAGACGTGGGTCATCATATGACCATGATAGCAATTGTGCCAAGTATCTTAGCAAATTTTTGAGGGACTAGATCATTTTTGTTAGGCAACCAAGATAGCGTCATCGAGGGACTATGATCTTTTTGTTTTGATTTGTTTTGCCAAGATACTCAACATGCATACCATGGCCATTTTAAAGGCAACAAGTGGATGAAACCCTAGGGGTGCATGTGTGCATTGTGTTGTCAATTTACATGATTTTATGTCTTGTATTAGGTCTAGCTATTTGTTTGATTTTTTGGATTTTTGGCATACAAACCCTAATCTCTATCATGGCATATTTGAAAGCTATAAATGCGTAAAATAAATCTACGACTATTACAACATTGATATGGGGAGGGGGATACAATTTTGAATAGGGGATTATTTGCAAGAAATTAAAACCCTAAGATTATTACAACCAAATTGAATTCTTTGTTCAAATAATAAATAAGCAAATATTTAAATGGACAATTAAATAAATAGGCAATATATTATAAATATGCAAAAAATGTTTTTTGTGTTATTTTTATGTATGTAAAAATAAAATATTTAATGTGTCAAAAATAAGAAAAAAATATTTTCATTAAGGGTGGAAACCCTAATTTGTTTTAAGAAAGTATATATATATATATATATATATATATATATATATATATATATATATATATATATATATATATATATATATATATATATATATATATATATATATATATATATATATATATATATATATATATATATATATATATATATATATATATATATATATATATATATATATATATATATATATATATATATATATATATATATATATATATATATATATATATATATATATATATATATATATATATATATATATATATATATATATATATATATATATATATATATATATATATATATATATATATATATATATATTATGTATTATTTATTTATGTACAATAAAATAATAATATATACAAATGTCAAAAAATAAAAATATGTTAGAAAAATATTATTTAAGTATATAAATAATAAAAAATGTAATATTTTTATTGTAGTATTTACAAGTTTTTTTTATTAAGAAAATAAATGTATATATTATTTAATAATTATTTCCATGTCCGGAAAAATAATAAAAAATAATAAAATAAAAATGTGAAAATTTATGAAAATGTTTTTTGGTATTTTTAATGTTTAGGAAAAATAAAATAAGGTCAGAAATGAAAAAGAAATAGAAAAATATGCAAAAAATAAACAAATGGGCTGAGGGGTGTAAATAGCAAGTCAGAGGGTGTCAAAAGTGGAAACAAAACAGGCCCAGCCCATGCTCAACTTCGTCTTCAACCTTGTGACAAAAACGCGCGCCTGGTATGTTCAAATCTGGAAATCCTGTATACGTGCTCTAAAGTAAGAACTCACAACACAAAAGTTATAGCATTTTTCAACACGATTCCAACCATGTAAAGAACTTAATCTAACTCTCAAAGACCAGAGAGAATTTCTCTGGCCCTAATTTCTAACCTAACTTTTTCAGAAAGTTCGTCAATCAAATTCTCCCAACACAGTTAACTTAAATGAAATCTATGCATATGTACAGCTTAAGGGCAATGAGTACTACATTTTTTATTCACAAACCTAAGCCTAATGATTCATAAATAGAGAGATAGAAAGTTGAAAAATACCTACTTCAGTTGAACTCGAGTATGGCAATGTGGAGGTTTTCAATGAGGCCTAAGATGCTTGGGAGCTTGCTTGAACTTCCTTTGACCTTCCCCAATGCTTAGTTTGCTTTGAGTTTGCTTGAATAAGCCTGTAGAAGTCAACCTGCACAAGCAGAATTTAAAAATGGTGAAGCTTGTAAATGGAGTTACAGTCACTGGCCAGTGGTTGGGAGAGCTTAGATGGGTTGTATGGAGTGTGTTGGAAGAGGTTTGGGACAAAACGCACGAGTGGTTTGTGAGATGGAGGTGCAACTGCAGAAGCTACCTTGTTTTGCAAGAAGATGGTGTTTTGGTGTTTTAGGAGGCTTGAGAAGTGTATAGCTCGTGCTTCTGACTTAAGGAAATATGCAAAACTTGTTTGGAATGGTTACAAGAGTTGGTTTTATCAGATTGCCAAGTTATCTCCTTTTTGCAAGTTGGCTTGGCTTTTAAGAAAAGTGTGAAGTGATCAAACAAAGAGCCTGTACAGGCCCCCTTCCTAGTTGCACAAAGTTGTTGTACTTTGCCCTGGGTTTGTGGAGTTGGTATGCTGCAAAAAGCTTGGTGCAATGCTCAAGAGAGATACATTGACATAAAGCAAACTTTACCAAAGTGGCAATGTTACCTTTTTGCCATTTTTAGGTTAATTCAATGTGTAATCTTCCATTGATCAGAATAATGCCTTAAACCATTGAATTTGCATTCAATTTTTGAGTGTGGAAGGGTTTAGATACCTGTAAACAAGTACAAACAAAGTTGGATAGAAATTGCAATTTGTAGCATAGTGAAAAATGCCATGGATCAAAGTGACATTTTGTCAAATTCAAACCTTCGATTCTCCCTAACCATAAATGATTTTGGAGAGTTCTTGGACATTTTGGAAAGCTTGTAACATGCTCTACAATCCATCTTTGAAATGAATTTTTAAATTCCAATTGGAACTAGGTGAAAAAATTCCATGAAGATAGGCCAAAATCCTGCCTAAACTAGGGCAAAATTTCACTAAGTTAAAAGTTTCATGGACCCTTATTCCAAAAGTCATAACTTGAGATCCAAACATATTTTGAGAAGACTTTGTGAATAAAATTTGTAGATTTTATGGATGAATACAACTTTCATGTTGTAAGTTTTGTTTGAATCCAATTTCATCATGGTGAAAATGTTGGGCAAAGTTGGGAAAAAATAAGAAAATTTCATAACATAGAAAATTTCTAAGTTATGAAACTTTTCAATCTTAAACCCTAATTTGCAAAATTAGGTTTCTTGGTGAACAAGTTTCATGTTTTGACACATCTTGATGAAAAATGACCCTTGGCACTTGATTTTGACCAAAAAGTCAAAGTTTGACTTTTCGGTGTACAGTTGATTTTTGATCAGTTGACTGGAAAATTCATTTGTCAATCCAATGCTTTTGAGATCTTTTGAACCTTGTGATTAGGTCAAGATTATGACATTGAGTCCTTGAATCCATGCTTGAACCCAATTTGCCATTGGCTAGGTGAAAAATCAGAAATTACCCTTCTGCAGTCAAAACCCTAAAAAATGACCTTTTTGCCCTTTTGGTGATCTGATCAAATTTCTTGAGGAGTTATGGTCCAAACTTGATAAAATGGTTCATATGAGTCTATAATGTTGATGTGGATCAAAATTTATGAGGTTTGATTGTAAATTGGCCACAGTTGACATTTTCCCCAATACAGCTGATTTTTAGGTCAACTGTCCAATTGACTGGGCAAAAATTTGATTCAAGGCTTGAAACTTGGTATGAGAAATCTTAGGAGTACAACATGAAGTATGAAAGTCACATGGGGCATTAGAAGTCCAAAATTACTTGTGCAAACTCAAACCCTAATTTAGGTCAACAGTGCAAGGAGATGTCTTGAGCAGAGCAAACCCTAGCTTGGTCTTGAGTTCAAAGAGTCTTGCGAGGGGAAATCTTGATAAAATGAGAGGGAAAATTTTGGGGTACAACAGCTGCCCCTGTTCAATCTTCTTGAACCTGAAGAGTTAGATTGGCGAGTTTGCCTTTCGTGACTCGAAGGTAAAAGAGGATTGGACACTAGAGTGCCCGTAAATTTGCACTCATCAAGATATAATTGAGGGAATGAGATTAAAGATGCCATCCAAGAATGTTTGTTGAAAATCAGGAGAATGAGCATCAGAATGATATCCGTGTCTGGGGTATCTCTGAGCTGTTTTCTGAACTTCGAATCTGAATAAGCAATAGAATTGCATCCGTGTCTGGAGCGTCTCTAAGCTGTTTTCATGATTGTATGTTGGTAGCTGGTTAATCTTATCCTGAAACATGTAAAATGTTAGCTGAAACACAAAGTTATGTTGCATGAAATGTATGATGCAATATATGTGCTTTATCAATGTTTATGACACATGAGTATAATGTATGTGCGTGTAAGCCGATTTGCTATCTTACTGAAGAAAATAAATCCTTGATAGTTGGAGATAATAAAATCTTTGACTGCGGTCGGGGAAAATAAATCCTTGACCATTGCTGGAGATTAAAAATCTTTGACTGCTGAAGATTAGAAATCCTTGCTGACTGCTGCTAGGGATAGAAAAATCCTTGGCAACTCATGGGAATTATCAAAAAATTTGACAACCTCAGTGGGGATGTACGATGAGAATCCTTACTCGGCTGGGGAATAAGGGAAAACTTTGGCGATCTTTACCGGGGATCAAACAAAGGGAGACCTTGATCTGCCGGAGAATAAGGAAAGCTCTGATGGCTTCTGCGGGGAACTGAGAATGAGAATCTTCGATTTGCTAGGTGTGATACGGTGGGAGAGAACTGACTATTTTTGGAATGCTGGTTCGTGTTTTGCGTTTGTGTTTGCAAAATGTCGCGGTAAGCAAGAGTCACCACCGTCTTTTATTTTATCCAACAAGGAAAGGAAAAAAGCACAGAAAAATTCCTTTTTCGAGATGTTTCTCGGGTCCGAGGGGTAGATTATAGAAAGGGAAGGTGTTAGCACCCTTTCTATATGTGGTTATCCACGGGCTCTTAGGTACTTGCTCAAAGTGTTTTCAAAATTTGCTTTTCTTTGTGTTTGTGGGTTTGAAAAGGAGTTTTTTGTTTGAAAGGTGTAAGTGCAAAAAGTTTTGTTTTGAAGGAGCAAGTACTTAAGAACCATCTACCTACTCGAAAAAGGAATCAATCTGTGCTAATGTACTTTAGACAATGCTATCCCACTATGGATGAGTAGGTAGCATCATCGTTGGAGTTTAAAGGGTCAATTCAATTAAGGGACGTGCGATCACTAAAGCAATGTTAGGATGCCTTAGCGGTAACCCTAATGTCTTAGATCATTTTTCCGAGGCAACCGTTTCGAGGAAACTACGATCTTTGGACAAGAGTGCGACCTCTAAAACTTCCTATACTCAATGACCGTGTTCTAAGGCAACCAAGTGAGGTGTACCCTAAGAGTGTGCATGTGCGAGTGTGTCATTTTCGGTTAATTTGTCTTTGTACATGTCATGGGTGATCTATGTTGATTTTAGGTTTTAAACGGTTAATCTTGTCATGCATTCCCTATTATCAAACATCTAACAGTTTATAAGTTGCGAAAATTAAATTGCGGAAATTAAAACTAGCTATTACAAGGCATCGGGTATTTACATCGCCAAAAGTAACCCTTGAAATTAAAATGCGGAAAATAAATAAAGTGATAAAATAATTAAAGTCCTATTAAACTATTACATTCCGGGAAACAGATACAATATTGAAATAAAAATGGAACGCGTGCGGGAAATTAAATCGGGCGAGTTCTAGGGTTTTGACCCTTTGTTTATTAAAGAAAAGATTTTTTTGTTATTTTTGAATTAAAAGGAAATTAAACTAAGTTAATTATTAAATTAATAAATAAATAAATAAATAAATAAATTAAAATGATATTTTTGGATTTTTGATATTTAAAGAAATAAAAAATAATTCGATCAAAGTTAATAAAACCTAATTATCTAAGTTAATTTTAATTATTGCAAAATATATTAAAGTTATTCCCTAATTAAACTAAATTAATTAAATTAATATTTATTAACAAAAATAAAAATGCTGAAAATTAATTTAATTAAGAAAATATTTTTTTGGTTTTTGATTTTATTAAGAAAAAGTTTGGTTGGTTGATTAAATAATAAAAATAATAACAATAAATAAATAAAAGAAAATAATAAAAGAAAAGAGAGAGTTTAGGAGTATATAGGCCTGATTTTGGAGGTTTTGAATGGCCTGTGTTGACTTTCATGATTCAGTGTGCGCCCATTGACTCAACCCCATGGTGGACATTCAACCTGAATCACCAGATCTGGCCTTGGGCCATCTGGTGCTTTGATATTTGATGGTGTATGGTATGCCCTTTGCCTGAATCTGCACTGGATCACATGAATAGAAAAAATAACAAGGAATATGGGGACCTGGGATTCGAACCCAGGTCCTGTTGGTTTTTGAACTAACACCTTTGCCACTCAACCATCACGCTTCTATTGTTATCATATTGGAAACTAATAATAATAAGACAAACAAGTTAATGGATCAGAAAATATAAAAAAATAAAGCGCGAATTATGAATCAACCAATGGGGGAAGGCCACGCTTCATCTTCTTCGTTCAACCCTGGATATTTACCTGCGGATTTATATCCGCAGCTAAATTCGCAGGACATTCCAAAAATTGATTCTAAGCCATGAAAATTCCTTCCAAGACCATGGTTATGTCCGTCTAGGCTTCCTGAACAAACCTATACCATTCTTGGACCTTGATTTTGCCTGTAAAAGAAATACCCAAAAAACACAAACCACGAACCCTAGGTTCGGCTATGGTGCTATAGGCCAGATAAATGCAATTGGCTAATGCATAACGCTTGCAAATTGGATGATAATCATGAATATGCAAAGATTTTGCAAGAAAAATGCAAGAATAAGGATCTACGATTTCAAATGGAAAGCATTTTTCTGAGACACTTACAGGGCTTTTGTGCGTGTATGGAGATTGGTTTTGAGTTGGCTTCACTTCAGTGGATGTCCAACAATGGATTAGTGTTGAGATTTGCCCCTGAATTTGCCTCTATGCACGATTTCAGTTTCACACTTTTTGGTCAATTTTCAAGTTTTGTTCTTGAGGTTCTTGCAGTCTCTAGCCCTTGAATTTGTGTGCTTTGGCTTGTATAAGTAATGTGCAATGCATTAGGTCAACTTTTGGGTCTTAAATCTTTGCACATTGATGTCTTGAGATTTAATTTGATTCACCATTGATAACCTTCCAATTTTGTCCAAAATCCAATATTTTTGCACATGGAATGTATGATACGAATTTGTTACACTTGATGATGATGATTAGGTCCTGAAATAGCCAAAAAGAGATCAAATAATCTATGTTGGGATTTTATTTGATTTAAATTGATTTAAAATGAAATAATTCATTAAAAAATCAAATTAAATAATAAAATTGATAAATGGTCACAAGGCTGAAGCTAAGACACGTGTGTAGTGTGACAAGATCAAATCAAGTGGAAAAGAATGGGCTCATTTGACAAAATTTGAAGTTTTGGGGATAGTTGACTTTTGGCAATTTTACAAAAATGCCCAACTTCAACAATGCATAACTTCTTCAATTTTGAACTTTTGGAGGTGTTCTTGGACTTTTTAGAAATATTGAGACGTCCTATAACCATCCCTTTTGGTCTCATCTCATTTTGATATTCCATGCTCAAGTTATAAGCTTTGGCAAAAAAGGTGTTTTTGTTGACTTTCAAAAATGACCTATAATGTCCAAATTTGTAACTTTTTGTGAGTGCATTTATTGATCTTGGGGTATGAAGATGGATTGTAGGAAATTGCATCCTATTCAAAATGAGCTTTGGATGGGTCATTTCTCATAAAGTATGAGAAAGTTATGCTTGGTCAAAGTTGAGTTGACTTTTCCTGCAAAACCCTAATTTAGCAACTTTTGAGTCTTGATGAATTTTGAGCAATCCTTGGTGAATCATGATCAACCCTTGATAAAATGATGGAATATCCTTCAAAGTGAGAATTTTTACAAAAAATCTTGAAGTTTGACTGTATATAGGTCACAATTGACTTTTGCCCTAGCACAGTCGATTTTTGGACCCTTTGAGCAATTGACTGAGCAAACTTCCTCTGCAAGGCTTGAAATTTGACATGGATGAACTTGAGAACATATTAGGACATTGGGGAGAACTTTAGGTCATTTGTATGCAAGGGCCTTGATGCAACACAAAACCCTAATTTGAGGTTGATTGCCTTAGGAGATAGCTTGACTGTCCAACTCTTGAGCAATCTTGAGCAACTTGGAGATTTTTCTTGCAATGTTTTGAGAGATATGAGAGGGAAAATTTTGGGGTACAACAGCTGCCCCTGTTCAATTTTCTTAAACCTGAGGATGTAGATTGGCTTTCGGGCCTTTCGTGATCCGAAGGTGGAAGATGATTGAACACTAGAGTGCCCAAAAATTTGCACTCGCATGAAATGGTATCAGCATTGTGATGTCGGGAATGGGCTTACAGACGCCATTTGGAGACTGTTGATAGGTAGTCTGAACTTCGGCTGTAATAGGAATCAAGGAGATCTTATCGTCGATCTAACTAAATCAGAGAAGGTCTTGGATTAACTTTGATTGGATCGGTATCAGAAAAATCTTCGAATCGATTTAACTGGACCAGACGAAAGTCTTGGAATAAATTTAACTGGAATACGAATCAGGGAGATCTTCGCATCGATCTGAATGAACCAGAGGAGGTCTTAGATTAACTTTGACTGGATCGACATCAGAAAAATCTTCGAATCGATTTAACTGGACCAGACGAAAGTCTTGGAATAACTTCAACTGGAATACGAATCAGGGAGATCTTCGCATCGATCTGACTGAACCAGAGGAGGTCTTGGATTAACTCTGACTGGATCGGCATCAGAAAAATCTTCAAATCGATTTAACTGGACCAGACAAAAGTCTTGGAACAACTTCAACCAGAATACGAATCAGGGAGATCTTCGCGTCGATCTGACTGAACCAGAGGAGGTCTTGGATTAACTTTGGCTGGATCGGCATCAGAAAAATCTCCGAATCGACTTAACTGGACCAGACAAAAGTCTTGGAATAACTTCAATTGGAATACGAATCAGGGAGATCTACACGTAAATCTGACTGAACCAGAGGAGGTCTTTGACATATTTGAGAATTTAACTGCATCTTTCCTGAAAGGTAAAGGTCAGTCATATGCAATGCATGATATGGATCAAGCAATGATGTTCTCAAAATAAATGAGATTGTGTGTGTGATACGGTGGGAGAACTGACTTGGGATTTTGCGTTTGTGTTCGCAAATGTTGCGGTTTAGAAAGAGTCGCCACCGAATTTTTAGTTTATCCTAAGGAAAGGTCAAAAAGCACAGGAAAGACCTTTGAGATGTTTTCTTGGATTCGGGGGGTAGATTATGAAAAGGGAAGGTGCTAGCACCCTTTTCATCCATGGTTATCCATGGGCTCTTAGTTACTTGTTTTTAGATCACTTGGCTTTGTTTTTTCAATTTCTTGAAATGGTGTTTTGTGTGTGTGGTTTTGAAAATGTTTTGAAAAAGATGCCTTGTCTAGGCAACCTTTGTAACAATTCGTTTGAATGTTTTACAAAGGTGTTTGTCTTTTTGAAAAGATGTTTCAATGTTTTGAAAGTTTGTTTTGAAATTGTTTTTGAAGTTGTGTTGTGGAGTGTGTTTTGAAAAATGGCAAGGATGTTTTGCAAGTTTGATCAAGTAACTAAGAGCTATCTACCCTATTTTACTCAAAAGATCTTTCTTATGTTTTTAACCCTTTTAACAGTGTTGTTTCACCATTGTATTTGGTGAGCAACCTTGTGTTAGGATGTTGAACGGGACGGGCATGGGACATTTGTATAGTCATAGAAGGCAACATATGGGACGTTTTAGCAATGTCGTTTTTAGGGACTAGATCGTTTACCGAAGGCAACATCGAGGGTCATCGAGGGACTACGATCTTTTATCGAGGGTCTTTGCTAAAACGCCCATGCTCGAGGGACATGACTATATTCCGAGGCAACATGTGAGATTACCCTAAGGGTGCATGTGTGCAAAGTGTATTTTATTGCATGCATTTGTCTTTGATTTTTAGGTTGTCTACTTGTTGGTTTTATCTTTCCATACACACCTATTTACTAGCATTTGTACAAAAGTAATAAAAAGTGCAAAAAATAAAACCTACACTATTACAACCATATTGAAAGGCAAGAAAATATAAAGGCAAAAGAAAACAAAATAAAAAAAAACAAATAAAATGAGCTTTTCGACCCAGGCAGCAGCATCCTTCGATTTGCATTTTGTTGGTCTCCTTCGATTGGGGCCAGCAACAGTAAAGTCACGTCTTTCGATTAGGCTTTGGCACCAGTCAGGTCATGTACTTCGATTGTAGGCTGGCACCAGCATGGGAGTGCCTTTCGTCTGAGCCTGGACTTAGTGCAAGTGTGCCTCTGGCTGGGCCTGGAAGTCAGTATGGAAACCAAAGGCTTCGTTTCATACTCATGTCTCCTGTTTCTTTCGTTTGAACTTGGAGAAAGAGGATAGAAGCCAGAAGCTTCGCTTCCTATTTCCTATTTCCTGTTTCTTTCATTTAAAGCATTAAATGGCAGCATGGTCTAAGGCCATGCTAGTATTTGTTTGGTAAACAGTTTAACAGTTAAAGCAAGTTCAGGTAAACAGAAAGCAAAAACGAAAGGGTTTAGCTCTGAAAACGTATTAAGTAGGTGGAAACGAAAAGAAACAAAGTGTTATGTACATGTTTTGAAATGAAAGGGGAGTGTATTTACATGTTATGAAACGAAAAGTTCAAAGGTAAGAGTGACTTACCTTGCTTCAGGCCTTGAACATGTGCTGGGCCTTTAAGTGGTTTCCTTGAATGCTTCTGGATTCGAAGGGAGGAACCAGGGGTTATGTCTTTGATACTGGATTCGAAAGAGAAGAACAAGTGTGAGGTTCTTCCTACTGGATTCGAAGGGTAACAAGGTATATGGATGTTTCAGATTCTAAGTGTTTGGATTCTGGGTATTGATTTCTCAAGTGTTGATGAACTTGAGAGTTTTGTTGTGTTTTTTTGAGAATTTTCTGTAGATTCGTTCGCCTGGCCAGAAAGTCTTGTCTTTAGCTTTGCATAAATTCCTCTATTTATAGAGAAAAATAATGGACATGTTGTCCAAAACCAACCTTGCAAATAAAATAAAGTAATGTGACAGTACATGTGGGGGGGCCTCCTGGCAGTTGGGGTGCAGAAGATGTGACTTATGCCTCTAACGTTGCTTGTGCTCAGACCAAATTCAGGTAGAAAGCTGCTTTTGTGATAAAGTACTCTCTATGAAAAGAAAGAGTATGTAGCCTTTAACCCAAAATAGTAGTATCTAAAAAACAAAGTCTAAAACCTTTGTACAAGCTTCTGACTATGTTAAGATTTGGATGCAACACAGCCTGGCAAACGAGATTTGGTCTTGAGTCAAATGCAAGAGTGAGATCGAAGCACACCTGTTTGAAGGAAGCCTTTGCCTCAGTCGAAGCTTGTGGTCGAAACAAGCTAACTCGAAGGAAGCTATTGCCCAATCGAAAGCTCATGCTCGAAGGAAGCATATTGCCCAATCGAAACCTGGGTCGAAGCAAACATATTTCCCAATCAAAAGTCCGTGTTCGAAGGAAGCTTAGAGTTCAACATGAATGACATATCCAAGTTGCATTCGAAAGAGGCTCTTGCTCAACTGAAGTTTTCATCCAGGCACACAGAAGGTGAGTGCCCAAACGAAGACTTACCTTGCAGGGGGGTACATGTGACCAGTAGGTCATGGCCTTCGATTGCAAGCATGCAGGCAGCAAAAGACACAAACGAAACCTGCAATAAGAAGTCACATGCCCAGGCGAAAGAGGCCAAAAGGCCAATCGAAGGATGCAAGCCAAGCTTGTGTCGAAAGAGGTCAAAATGCCAATCGAAGGATGCAAACCAAGCTTGTGTCGAAAGAGGCCAAAAGGCCAATTGAAGGATGCAAGCCAAGCTTGTGTCGAAAGAGGCCAAAAGGCCAATCGAAAGAGCTGAAACGAAGAACACTTGTATTTCTCCAATTTTTGTCAAAATGTTATTTTTATCTGTTTTCTCCATTTTTGACAGTTTCCTTTTGGTATTGGAAAATCTCAATGCACTTGTTTAAGCTTGAACCTTGAAATCCTTGTAAGAAAAGCCCTTGAGAATTGAGAGGGCAAATTTTGAGGTACAACAGTGTGGTATGATGTGTATATGCATGTATCATGATGTATGGAAATGTAATGTTTCAGCTGGGGAAAATAAATCCCGGATAGCTGCTGGAGAGTAGAGTTGAATTCTTCGTTTCCGCTGGGGATGGTGAACGAAGGTGATTGTGAGAATAGACCTGCAGGAGAAGATAACTCCATTGGGGAATATACTGATGATGAGATTACTTTGTAGGGAGGAGATGCTCTGCTGAGGATTCCACTGATAAATTCCGTCGGGATGCATTATCGTTGTTGGTGATATTGAATTTGTTGAGGATTGAATTCCTGTTTGTGAAAGGAAAGGCCTCCGCTGGGGATAATCTTTCAGTTGCAACTTGCTGGGGATAAACCTGTTAGACTTTTGTGGGGATAATCCTTTGAGATTTTGTGGGGATAATCCTTTGAGCTTTGCTGGGAATGATTCTTTGAATTCGGCTGGGGAGATTTATTTTTGTACTCCGCTGGGGATAAACTTCCAGAGTTTACTGGGGATGATGCTTCAACTCCGTTGGGGAAGCTTTTTCAGACCGTGTTGGGGAAATATTGACTCCACTGGGGGGGGGGGGGTATTTTGTACTCTGTCGGGGAACATTCTTATACTCCGTTGGGGAATATTAAGACGGCCGGGGATATCAAGCCTTTCTTAGTGTTAATGGTAGATAAACTCTGCTTGGGGAGAGCATTGCTGATTCATTCATAGTTGCAAGTCTCAGCTGGGGAGAGCTACCATTATTGCCTTACTCTGCGGTGAGTGAAGGTATCTTAACCATATTCTTCAGCTGAATTTACCTTGTACCTGGTGGGTATAGCAACTATACAGTTCAGACAATTCTTATTGCCCCTGTTTCTAATGTTACCCGTAATCGTCCTTTGTTTCGCATGTAAATATTCATGAGCAACAATTAATGTTAAATGCATATATCAAAAATGAACATTGGATGTTCTTTGCTAAACAAAACAGATAAAGAAGAACAATTTAAAATTTCTTTGAAGATGAATTGTATTGATTTTGAAGTTTGGCCTGTGAATAGGCATTTTTGTACAAGAGGCTGACGTCCTAGTAAGAGAACGCCGCCGAATAATAGAATTTACACAATTTATGAAAAATTAAACAAAACAGCTATGTGAATGACCCCACTGGGTTCCAACTCTGCTATTGCCTTTATGTCCTCGAGCATCTCATCGCTTTGCTTGTTGGTTGAAGGTATATCAGATTGATTAGTGCCGTCCGAGCTTAATAGTTGATACCGAAGTCTGGATGCAAGGTGATCCAATGAGATATAGTGTTACGCTTTGATCCTTAACTTTTTCCTGGACCGCCCTTTCGGGTTTTCAGTCCACCGGGATACCCTTTTTTGCCCAAGCCGCCTTTTTAGGTTTTCGACTTGCCGGGTGTACAGATTTTTCCATTTTCATCCCTTATTTTTGCCCGAACCCTTTTGGTTCGCCGGGAAGCCCTTATTTTTGCCTAGGCCGGTCGACCTAGCGGGTCGTTAATTATGCGTAGTATCTTTTCACTATGTCTGCATTGACGGGGTGAGGAAGGTCGTCACTGTCCATGGTGGTTAGAATCTGAAATTCTGGCAACAGATACTTAATGTCACAGTGACTGTTATGACACCGTATCTGACAAATTGTACACAAACCAAACAATAATTTAAAAGACAGTAAAGAACACAATCAATTGTTAACCCAGTTCAGTGTATAACAACACCTACATCTGGGGGCTACCAAGCCAGGGAGGAAATTCACTATAAGAGGTATTAATTTAGGAATAAACCAACCAATTTACCTCCTTCACTTAAGACCTACCCAATGCAACTTCAATCTAAGTCCTACTTAAACCTGAGTTCCTACTCACTCCCCCTCAATCACAACAGTGATACTAATCTACTGATTAATAAGATTATGAAGACATTCTTCAATACACACGCTTGATTTTGCTTCAAAGCTTTAATCAAGAGACACAACACTCGTGCTTCAAAGCTTTGAGTGATAAACAACCCTTACAACCAAATCCTACTCCAAGTCACTTATCAAGTGATAACTTCTTGGCTCACAGTAATTACTAAAACTATCTCAACTACAAAATTCCTTATTGATCTTCTCTGAAAAGCGCTGCACACCATTAGGATTCGTGAGAAATATATATCCAGTCTATTCTTCATTTTGGGCTTCCATAAAAATAGCTAGGGTTAACCAAGTTAACCTAAAGACTTGGTCTTGGGCTTTCATCATAACAGATTAGGGTTAAGCAAGGTTAACCTAATATCCACGTGAGCATCTGATCTAGTCAATATACTTCAACTCAGAATAGCACACCAGATTCCTGAAAATTCTCAGGAACAATAAATCTGCACAACAACTTGATCAGTACATGATGTCTTAACATTGGTTATGACATCATGTATCCGGCTCACTGATTTTGGTAGAATTCAGTACATATGATCATAGCTTAATCATCATGATATTCACTCATACTGAGTTGTTCCTGTAGAACATTCCTTATGCAGAATTTGTCTTTATCCCAGAATGTTATGACATCAGTCATGACATTCGCAAATCTGGTTTTACCAAAAAATAATGCCAACAAGCAAACACTTACAAACTCCCCCTTTGGAAAATTTTTGTCTAAAACCCCTAAACAATCAGAGATTAGAATGCAGAAGCAACATGCAGTAGAACCTATAACATGCAGAAACCAAATGCAGCAAATTTTTTAATGACAACTAATCTAACTACCAATATCCAATTCTACCAAAATTACCACAATTACTCCTCCCCCTTTTTAGCCATAAAGAGGCCAAAGGATCTAGTACTTCAAGTTATACAGTCATCAAAAGGAAATCCAAAATACACAGAAACAGAGAGAAGGTATCAAATAGCAGCAGCAAGTTCCAGCATCAATCTTTACAACTCAGCAAACACAAACCTTCAGGTACTGTCCTCCCCTGAGGAAGCACTATTTTCAGCAGCATCTTCTGGTGAGCTTCTTGCAGAACCATCATGTTGTTCTTCATCAGCATCCTCTTCCCCTATTTGTTCTTCATTCTCCTCCAGTTCCAGACTCGTAATCAGCTCTTCAAGAGTCCTTTTTCTTGCATCAAGCTCTCTGCAGGTTTCTTTTAGAACAACTATAACATCAGCTTTCTTGGAATGAGCTTTGACATTTCATGTCTCAGCAGATGTCATAACAATGTCAGGGACATGTGTTCCCTGAAACAGCTTATAGTGAAAACCAAGTGCAGGGGCTCTTTTGCACACAGAGTCCTTTTCAACCAGAATATCAGGATACTGATCAATGATTATACCACACAGGAGAGAGGGAAAAGCAATAGGGCCTTTAATAGCACAACTCTCAGCATGTTTCATTGTTTGATCAAGATGTAGTTGCCATAATCAAAGTTTGTTCTGGTTCCAACAGCATAGATAAATCTTCCCAAACTAGTGAAGATGGTGGATTTGTGGTTGGTGGGAACCCAGTTAGCTGCACCAATTTTGTGCAGTATGGCAAACTTCACACTCAGCTTGCTTGCAGTTAGCTTCCCTTTCAAGGGCCAGTGATTGACTTGCTTGGCAGTGATGGTTTGACAAACCTGGTTGTCAGTAACTTCAAGCTCAGGCTGAGCATCATCAGGCCTCCCTAGGTATTTGTTTATCACAGTAGGAGAGAAATTTACCTTCCTTCCTCTCACATAAACACTCTTAAAATCAGCTGACTTTCCATCAGCACATCCACCAGACAAATTTACTATGAATTCTTTGACAAGAATCTCATAGCAGTTGGAAAACTTGACCACTGTTTTCATCAGGCCAGCAGCCTTGATGAGATCCATGACTTCCTTACACTTAATAGCACTTCTGTTCAGCTCCCTCTCTAAGACAATCCTTTTCAGAAACACATATTTCCACCTGCTTGCATTTTCTGGATGGTGAAAGGAGATGTTGTCAATGGCAACCTCAGGAACCTTAGGAAGTTTGCTAGAAGAGGGTTTCTTCCTGAGAGGAATGTCTAGAACATTGCTCTCAACATCAAAATCAAAGTCTGATTCCTCATCATATTTAGAGGGTTCAAGAGCCTTTCTTTTCTTGGCTATAGGTTGTCTCAAGGGTTTTGAGAGGCTACCAACAGATACCCTAGCTTTTACCTTACCCTTCCCTTTGGAAGTTCTAGCATTTTGATCATTCTCAGCTTCTTCTCTAGCCTTGTTCTTAGGCCTAGCTTTCTCATGAACAACTTCAGTAGCCTTCTCTTTGGAGGGGCTTTGGGCAACACTCTACTTTTCTTTTCTACTCATCATCCTTCTTGCTATGCTAGGGTTGACATTATCAATTAAATCATTGTCAGAAAATTCTTCATCAACATCAATGACAGGAGGTTCAACAGCCTTGTCAGTAGGGGTCTGGTGATCATCAGGTTTCTCTGGAGACTTCTCAATGTTGTCATCAGGTGTCTCAACATTCTGAGTGACATTGGGATCACTTTCTAAATTAGGGCTAGCAGTTTCTTGGTTCAATGGTACAGATACACCAGGAACAGAGTGATTCTCATTAAGAATCCTAGTGACTAGTCTGGCAATAGCTTGATGCACATAAGCAGAACCTTCCCTATTAGCTATCTCTGGAGGAACAGAGGATGATGGTTGAGAAGATTTACCATAGGGAGAAGCTTGTGATCTTCTTGCATGTCTGGTTCGCAGCTTCTTGACCTTAGTAGGATCAGCTGCCATTTCACGAAGTGGAGTTACCTCAAGAACATCAGCATCCATGGGGTTTACGTTTTCCCTAGGTTCGATGTCAGTGGGTGAGGAAGATGCAGTTGCCTTTGATGAAGATGATGACACAGATTGTTGAGACATCTTGAGAGATTAAGAATACAAGTGACAGCGAGTGTGAAATTTTCTTTTGAGGGAATGGAGAGTGATGCAGCAAACTGAGAAGAGGGAGATATAAATATGTCTATTCCTCTTCTTAAACTTTTGGAAAGAAAGAGGGAAACAAATGATTAGCCCAATCAGAATAAACTTGATTAAAATATCTCTTTCAAACCTTGTATTAAGCAAAATTAATTGCTACATATCTTCATATTGGCAAATACCCAGCTTTCCCCTTAAATTCTCAAACTGACTAGCATCAAGTGCCTTGGTAAAAATATCAGCCAGTTGTAGTTCAGTGGCAACATGTTCCAGCTTAATCACCTTCTCCTCCACAAGATCTCTGATGAAGTGATGTCTAATGTCAATATGCTTAGTCCTGCTGTGCTGTATAGGATTCTTGGATATGTTAATAGTACTCAAATTGTCACAGTACAATTTCATAACATCTTGTGTGACATTATACTTAGTCAGCATCTGTTTCATCCAGATCATTTGAGAACAACTGTTACCAGCTGCTATGTATTCAGCTTCAGCAGTAGATAGAGACACACAGTTTTGTTTCTTGCTGAACCAAGAAACAAGATTATTTCCCAAAAAGAAGGATCCTCCAGAGGTGCTCTTTCTATCATCAGCACTACCAGCCCAATCAGCATCACAATAACCAGACAGAATTGGTTCACATCCATGAGAGTACAACATGCCATAATTGTAAGTTCCACTCACATACTTAAGAATTCTTTTCACCTGGTTGATGTGACTTACTTTGGGTTCAGCCTGGTATCTTGCACATACTCCAACTGCAAAGGCAATGTCAGGTCTGCTGGCTGTTAAGTATAACAGACTTCCTATCATGCTTATGTACAATCTTTGATCCACATTTGCTCCACTTGTGTCTTTGGACAACTTTAAATGAGTAGGTGCAGGAGTCCTTTTATGACTGGCATTCTCCATCCAAGCTTCTTGATAATATTCTTTGCATACTTGCTTTTAGACAGAAAAATTGAGTCTTCCATCTGTGTGACTTGTAGTCCAAGAAAGTAGGTCAATTCTCCCATGAGGCTCATTTCAAATTCAGCTTGCATCTGGTTAGCAAAATGTTTAACCATTTTATCTGACATTCCTCCAAACACTATGTCATCAACATAAATTTGAGCTACCATTATCTTTCCTCCTTCATCCTTGACAAGAAGAGTTTTATCCAAACCTCATTTCCTGTATCCTTTGTCAGTGAGGAACTTTGTCAACCTTTCATACCAAGCTCTAGGAGCTTGTTTGAGACCATATAATGCTTTCCTCAATTTGTAGACATGATCAGGACAGTTTGGATCCACAAATCCTTTAGGCTGTTCCACATACACTTCCTTATTTAAGTACCCATTTAGGAAGGCACTCTTCACATCCATCTGAAACAGTTTGAACTTAAGGAGACAAGCAACTCCCAAGAGAAGTCTGATTGATTCCAGTCTGGCTACAGGAGCAAAAGTCTCATCAAAATTAACCCCTTCAACTTGAGTGTATCCTTGAGCAACAAGTCTTGCCTTATTCTTGGTGACAACTCCTTCAACATTTGACTTGTTCTTGTAGATCCACTTTGTGCCAATGATGTTTGTTCCTTCTGGTCTAGGAACTAACTCTCATACTTCATGTTGCTTGAACTGGTTCAATTCATCTTGCATTGCTCCAATCCAGTATTCATCAGTCAAAGCCTCTTTAACATTTTTTGGTTCAATCTTAGACACAAAACAAGAGTTTGTGATGATTTCTCTAGATCTTGTAGTGACTCCACTGTTAGGATTTCTTATGATGAGTTCCTTAGGATGATCTTTCTGAATTCTGATGGAAGGATCTTTGTTAGCTTCCTTTGATTCAGACTCTGATGGAGTAGGATTACGCACATCGTCCTTTTTAGACACTTGTGTTGAAGTCTCAAAGAATGTCTCAACATCATATGGGACATTTGTTTCCTCATGGTGATCATCAACTATGACATTTATAGACTCCATCATAACTTTGGTCCTGGAATTGAACACCCTATATGCTCTGCTGTTGGTAGAGTATCCTAGGAATATTCCTTCATCACTTTTAGGGTCCATCTTTCTCCTTTGTTCACGATCTGTCAGAATATAACATTTGCTCCCAAAGACATGGAAGTACTTCACTGTAGGCTTTCTTCCTTTACATAGTTCATAAAGGGTGGATGATGTTCCCTTTCTCAAGGTGACCCTGTTGTGGACATAACAAGATGTATTCATAGCTTCAGCCCAAAAATGAATAGGAAGCTTCTTGGCATGTATAATTGCTCTGGCAGATTCCTGTATAGTCCTGTTTTTCCTTTCCACAACTCCATTTTGTTGAGGAGTTATAGGTGAAGAGAACTCATGATTGATTCCTTCTGAGGAATAGAACTCATCAAACTTACTATTTTCAAATTCCTTACCATGATCACTTCTGATTCTGACAATGCATCCTTCTTTTTCTCTTTGAATTCTTTTGCACAATTCCTTAAATACATCAAATACATCAGAATTTTCCCTAATGAAGTTTATCCAGGTGAATCTGGAAAAATCATCCACAACAACATAGGCATATCTCTTTCCACCAAGACTTTCCACCTGCATGGGACCCATCAGATCCATATGTAGAAGTTCTAGCACCTTAGAGGTGGTCAGATGTCTTGTCTTTGGATGTAAAATTCTAGTTTGATTTCCAACCCGACATTCACAACAGACTCTCCCTTCATCAATCTGAAGCCTTGGAATCCCTCTGACAGCCTCCATGCATATGATCTTTTTCATCCCTCTAAGATGTAAATGACCAAGTTTTTGGTGCCACAGTTTCACTTCCTTTTCTTCTTTGGATATACAACACACAGAAGAGTAGTTAGTGTTCTCAGACTCCCATAAGTAACAATTGTCTTTTGATCTAACTTCTCTCATTACAACTTCTTGTTTTTCATTAGTTACAAGACATTCAGACTTGGGGAAGTTGACCTTGAATCCTAGATCACATAATTGACTGATACTTATGAGATTAGCAGTCAAACCATTTACCAGCAACACTTCATTTAGGTTTGGAACTTCAGGGCAGTCCAAGTTTCCAACTCCTTTGATTTCTCCTCTAGCACCATCTCTAAAAGTGACATAACTAGTAGTATGAGGTTTGACATCATTCAGCAGATTCTTGATTCCAGTCATGTGTTTAGAGCATCCACTGTCAAAGTACCAGTCTTCCTTGGCAGAAACTCTAAGGGAGGTGTGAGCTATCAGGGCTGCAGTCTTTTTCTTCCACTGTTGAGTATATGGTTCCTTGTTAGTCTTAGGTTTGACATATGGGGTCTGATTAGGATATCCATATAATCTGAAGCAGAATGGCCCATGGGTGGTTTTGAGAGTGTCCCAAACATCCTTGGCCAGTTCACATTGATGTACTAGTCTGAATATGTTTCTATCAATTCCATTGAACAAGGCATTCAATGCTTTAGAGTTACCCAGGGCTAACTCTTCTTCTTCTTTGCTCCATTCTTCCTCAGGTTTCAGACTAGTCGTCCCATCTTTCCCAGTTATGGTGGGATGGTTCTGTCGTACCCCAAAATTTGCCCTCCCATATTCTTCAAGATTTGCCAAGATCAATCTCCAGATGGTTCAAAATCTCTCAAGGATTGCACAGTCCAATTGCCTCCTAACACAGTAAAAAATTAGGGTTTTGGTTCTTGCAAAGAAATTGAGGTTTTCAAGGGTCCAATCAAGTCCCACATGCCTACATACATTGTCAAGCATCCATATGTCAAGTTTCAAGACTCACAGCATCAAGTTGCACAATCAAAAACCCTAAATGCTTCACAGTCAACTGCAGGGGCAAAATGGTCATTTGACAGTCAAAAGTCAAAATTTTTGGTCAACATCTTATTTTGAAGCCACAAACATCATTTGATCAATTCTTGATCATGATTTCTCAAAGCATGGCTCAAAAAGTCTCAAGATGCAAAAGTTTCTATTTTTGGACAGCTGAAAAGTCAACTGCAAATTGACTAGGGCATAACTTCCTCATGGTTTATCAGAAAAATCCCATCCAAAGCTCATTTTGAAGAGGATGACATTTCCTACAACTCATCTTCACACTTCAAGTCCAAGAAATGCTCTCACAAAAAGTTATCAATTTCAACATTATAGGTCATTTTCAAAAGTCAACAAAAAGGCACTTTAAGTCAAAGACCATAACTTGAGATTGGTAAATCAAAATGACATGGGACCAAAGGCATTGTTTAGAGGACTTCAAGACCTTTCCAAAATGTCCAAGAACATGATCATAGCTTCAAAATTGAGCAAGATATGCATTGGAGAAGTTGGGAAATTTTTGGGAATTTTGAAAAGTCAACTTTGCTTCAAACACTTCAAAATTGCTAATGGGCCTCAAATTCTTTCTTGAATCATTACCCAAAGCATATGCACGACCCATTGAGCTAAAACTGATTTATTTTCTTATTTTTAATTAATTAATTGAATTTTTATTATTATTAATTCATTTAATTAGATTTAATTATGAGAAAACTATCAAATAATGGTTTTCAAATCTTTTTGTGCAGCAAATATGTTCATTATATGCTAAAGATTTCGTGCATCATCCAAGGGGACAAGATCATCCACATTTGGCAAGATTTCAATGAAAAAAAGATTGAAAAAGATATGAAAAAAATCAAATATTGAAATCATTAATTCAATGGATTCATGGGCTTGTTTTGACCTAGAATGCTTCCCATACATATGCAAGACCTAACCTAATGCAAGCATACACGAAAAGGCTGCTGAAAGCACATATTCACTTTGCAAATTTTTGATAAAAACTCAAAAACTATTTTCTGATTTACAGTCTAATTCAGGGAAGATTGTTGATTCCAAACCCTTACTGAGACTTCTTTGAACGCGTTGCAACCATTTTCCAGTCTCCATACTCAAAGAAACGGTAGAATAGCATCGCGTTTGTCACAAACATTTCCATAATCGGTTTTTAAATTTCACGCATCATTCATGTGTTTTAATTGTTGATTTACACTAATAACATCTTTCTGAAGCGATTGGTAACATTTAATTGGACTAACACTGCCTGTAGCCAAATCCACCATTGATGAAACATAGGGTTTCAGAAGCTCCAAAATAGGGCTTTCCTTGTATGGAAAAATTGGACATTGAGACCTATGCCATTGAATTCAGGAGCTCCATACGAACTGAATGATGACCTCGTGCCCTTTTTATATTAAGGCATATTCTATTCGCTATTTTACAGGTTGCAGTTTATGGGGGTTTAAAACCCCCGCTACTTGTTTTACATAATTGCAGAAAGATGAAGAAGAAGCATGCGTGGCATATTGTGACTGGAGTATTCAAATTGCGCGCGTAATTTTTTGTTTATATCACTAACCATTGTTTTTTATATATAATATTTGTGTTTCATTATGTTAACAAACGCGCACAACAACTCAGATGGTGGGAACGTGACTTGGTAAACGCTGGGACCTGGGTTCGATTCCCAGGTCCCCCATACAATTGCTATTATTTTTTCTAACTCAATTCCATGCAGCGCTTCATCCAGAACTCCACCATGAGCCTCACGCTTGAGCCTGCCAAGTGGCCAGGAGATCCAATCCAGTGGTCAGGAGACAACGCCTAGGGTGCACCTCAGTCAACCATCCCACACGTGATACCAAAAGTCAAGCAAGGCCTATGCTGATGGGCCAAATTTGCTTCAAACAAATCTCCCTTTGGGGCCTGACACCCCCTGGTTTGCATTTTTTAATTTTATTATCTTTTTAATTCTAATTTTGTTTAAATTATTTTAATTGTTTTAATTGTTTTCTTTAACTCCATAAAATAATTTTTTCCATAATAAAAACAGAAAAATCAAAATATGTCTAATTATTTATTAATTTACTCGTTAATTTATTTTTGTAAATAAATGTTAATAATTAATTTAGTTAATTTAGATGTTAATTCAACCTTTTCTTAATAAATAAAAAATATCTAGACTTAGGGTTTTTTTTGACATTTTTCATCCTTTTCTTAATTAATTATTTTTCTCATTTATTTATTATTATAATTACTATTTATTTTTGTAAATAAACATGTACATTAATCAATTAGTAAATTAGGTTAATCATAATATTTTCTTAATAATTAAAATGATTTAGAATTAGGGTTCCCATTCAATTTTAATTTTCTTTATTTTCATAAATACAAAAAACATAAAAAACAATTCCTTTTCTTTCTTTAAATAATTATTAGACTTTAATTTCAATTTAATTTCAAAAGGGTCAAAACCCTCGGATGTCCAATTTTATCTCTTTTTGCGCATTTATTTTCTTATTGAATTATTATGTAACTGCTCAAGGTTTGTAATAGTAATTAGGTCTTTTTACTTTCCGCATTTTTATCAAACGGGTCTTTGTATTTTGGCGATGTATAGACCCGCGCCTTGTAATAGCGTAGGATTTATCTTTCGGCATTTAAATTTCGGCACTCTTGAATTCTAAACTTTGCATGAAAGAATATATGGCTAATTAAAAACAAGCGTAGCTCACAATGCCCTGATCAAAGATAAATATTGACATGAAAACAACACACAAACACACACACCACTTCTAGGGTACGCCTCACCTGTTGCCTTCGAAACGTGATTATCAAGTATAGGACGTTTTAGTAAGTCCTTATGTCCATGATCCGGTTGCCTCGAAACAAGTTGCCTCGAAACAGTTGCCTCAGAATAGTTGCCTCGAAACGGTTGCCTCGAATTAAAAAAAGGGATCAAGGACATAAAGGTAGCTTCTAAGGTGTCCTAACTGTTGCTTCGGTGACCACACCGTCCCTAACACTCGAATTGACCCGAACACCTCCAACGGTGGTGCTACCTACCTCTCAATGGTGGGATGGCACTACCTTAAGGACTTCTACACAGCCTAATTCCTTAGGGTAGGTAGATGACTCATAGATACTTGCTCTATTTTAAAAAACAAATCAAAACTCTTTTCACACTAACACTTTCAAAAAGCTTTCAAAACAATTTTTCAAACACTCTTGAGGACTGATACAAGAGTTATTCAGAAATCTTTCAACGAAACTTTTTCAAACCCACTCACATCTTGAAAAGCAAACAAACATTTTGAAAACATAGTGAGCAAGTATCTAAGAGCCCATGGATAACCATGGATAGAAAGGGTGCTAACACCTTCCCTTTCTATAAATCTACCTCCCGAACCGAGAAACTATCTCATAAGGAATTTTGCTGTGCTTTTGTCCTGTCCATGTTGGAGAAAATAAAAGACGGTGGCGACTCTTGCTTCCGCGACATTTCGCGAAACCAGCGTTAAACAGTCAGTTCTAAATCCACCGATCACAGAACTGGCGACTCTGCTGGGGACACTTTAAAGTGAGGGGTACCTTAGGACTAAGATCACTTGTGTTTTTAATTGTCTGAATTGTTTGCTTTATTATTGTGGGTATTGTCTTGGGAGTTCTATAGATCCTAACCCGGATCTGGGGGATACCTTCTTAGAAAGTAGCAACAAGGCTGTGAGGGAACTGTGCAGGGTATACCGACATGGTTGAAGCAATCTGCTACGTTGATATGGCACTTTGGTGAGTACCGGTAACCCTTGAGTCCAGTCAAGGAGAGTACGGGGCCGCCGCGTGGTGTCGTGAAGCATCAACTGACCTTAGGAACCTTAATTGAACCATCTTGGCCTCTTTAGGGTAGTGAGATAACTGACTTTGGTGCAGTCCGAGGTTGGTTGATACTCGATGCTACACTCAATTGAGGGTTGTTTTCTTGGAATATTTCGGTCGACAGTTCAGTGGCTAAATCGAAACGATGAACAATGAAAGCAATCCAATGATATTGGGACCCTTAGAACCCGGTTACTTCTTATAGGACAGGTTTTGAGCCCACCAACCTCAAGAGGGTAATACCTAGACCCCATGCTGGCCTAAACTCTAAGGGCTGTGGTGTTATTTGTGTGCCTTACCATGTTTGCTTTTGTGAATACTTGTGGTGTGTTTAATCATAGCATCATAACATCATACAGCATCATATGCATTGACTAACCATTTCAGGGGTTCGAATCTTCATCTTTGTTCTTGTTTTGTAGGACATGGAAACTATCCGCAGAAAGACAATTCAGATCTGCCTTGTAAGGATCCCTCCTCAGCTTAAGGAGCTTATATCCAGGATTCCCGAGAGTTCTTCTTTCAGTGAGAAACATGGAAGACTCATCAGCTTGGTCAACACCAACATTGAGGAAGATATGATAAAGGTCCTCTTCCAGTTCTTTGACCCTCTGTACCATTGCTTTACTTTCCTGGATTATCAACTGGTACCTACATTGGAAGAGTTCTCCCGGCTTCTGAAGATCCCTATCCTTAGTCAACTACCCTACAACGGTACAGAAAAGGAACCCAAACTGGAAGAGATTGCTAAAGCATTACGCCTACAACCATCTGACATCAAGGGACATTGGGAAGTTAGAAGTGGTATCAAAGGGTTCTTGGCCAGGGTTCTGTTTGAGAAGGCCCAAGAATGTTGGAATTCCCTTGACCTACAAGCCTTTGAAGAAGTTGTGGCCCTCCTTGTCTATGGACTGGTGTTGTTCCCGAATCTCGATCAGCTTATAGATATCAGTGCTGTCCAGATCTTCATGTCCAGGAATCCTATACCTACGTTGCTTGGGGACATCCTTCACTCATGTTACACTCGAACCATGAGAAAAAGAGGTGTTCTTATATGCTGCACCCCTCTCCTGGGAATGTGGTTTATTTCGCACCTTCCACAATCAGTTTTGAAGAACGAGCGGGGTTTGAGATGGTCGCAACGGTTGATGACTCTTACACATGCTGATATACATTGGTGTTCTCGGTCCAGAGAGGATGTCACTATCATTGATCGTTGTGGGGAGTTTCCTAATGTTCCTTTACTTGGAATCAGAGGAGGTATTACTTACAACCCGTGTCTGGCTTGGAGACAGTTTGGTTATGCTCGGAGGGACGGCCCTCATGACATGTTAATTCCTGGCATAGTTTTTGACTTCGACAACGATGCACAAGGACTTCGCCAGAGATTTATCAGAGCTTGGAGGATGCCTAACAAGGTGGACAGCAAGACACTGGGGCATAGGAACTCCATCCCGTTGGAACCTTATCTCAAGTGGGTACGAGCCCGCTCCCAGAAGTTAGAGATGCCATATCCTCATGTTCTCCCGGTGGTCAAAGAGCCATTATTGGAAGGAGAGGTGTCCTACACCATTCAACATCCTGACATGCCTACATCCTGGGAAGAAATGCAGAAGAGCTGGATCCAGCTTAAGGAAGAACGAAATTCTCTTGAAGCCAGTCTACATGCTAGTGAGAAGAAGGTCTTGGAGCTCACCCGCCTACTGCACGAGGAAAAGACTCTCAACACTTACATAGCTCCAAAGAGGATGCGCAGTGTCTTTTGGGATTGATCTGCTTTGTAATGTTTTTCCCATAAGGCTTTGATGTACTGAACAAATTATTTCTTAATGATAACGTGTGTTCCCTTTTTGTCTACAACAAATATGAACTTTCGAACCCTTGAATGCATTGCATAAACACATATCATGTATCATGTGCATAACAGGTACTCTTCTTTTCAGGTTGCTTAATGTTCTTCGCTGTTTATTTCAGCATCATGAACCCTGAATCATCTACTGAGCAGTCCATCAAGGCCCTTCAGGCTCAGAACACCCAGTTCCAAGAGCTGATCAGGAATTTAGCCCAAGGTCAAGAGGAATTGAAGGCTCTGCTGGTCAAGAAGAAGAAGAAGAGAACTGTACTATTCAACACTGGCCGGAGGTTTGGTAACACACTGCAGAATGAGGTTGATCAAGCTGGTTCTTCTGTAGGGAAAGGTAGTCCCCAGGGGGGAAGGGTTCCTAGTCCGGTGGTCTCTGACAACGAGACTTATTTTAATGAGGAGCAGTATCCTCCAGCTGAAGACAAGTACAAGCAGTTGAGGATCGTCTGAATGCCATGGAAATTCAACAAGTGCCTGGTTTGGATTTCGGAGACTTGGGTCTATCTTCTGGTGTGGTAATCCCACATAAGTTCAAAGCACCATCTTTCGCAAAGTATGACGGGGCGTCCTGCCCTAAGCTACGTCTCAGATCTTATGTGCGGAAGATCCAGCCGTATACTGTGGACAAGAACTTATGGATCCATTTCTTCCAAGAGAGTCTTTCAGGGACTCATCTCGAATGGTTCTATCAGCTGGATGGAACCAAGGTTCGTAACTGGGAGGAATTGGCTACTGCTTTTTACAAGCAGTATCAGTATAATGCCGACCTCGCTCCTACACGTACCCAACTCCAGGGTATGTCGCTAGGATCGGGAGAAGGTTTTAAAGAGTATGCGCAGAAGTGGAGGGACCTGGCTGGCAGGGTGCAACCACCATTAACCGACCGTGAACTAGTGGACATGTTCTTGTGGACCCTATCCGGGCCATTCTTCAATCATCTCATTGGCAATTCGTCTGCAGGGTTTACAGATCTCATTCTGACTGGGGAAAGGATAGAAGCTGGTATGAAATCAGGAAAGATACAGAAAGGTGCGTCCTCAAATTCTGAGAAAAAGCCTTTCAAGAAAGAAGCCA
Organism: Vicia faba; assembly: GCA_948472305.1. Taxonomy (NCBI): domain Eukaryota; kingdom Viridiplantae; phylum Streptophyta; class Magnoliopsida; order Fabales; family Fabaceae; genus Vicia; species Vicia faba. The sequence continues at coordinate 712,783,720 of OX451737.1, forward strand.
GTGCTGTGTATGGGCCTAGGAGGCAAAACAAACCAGAGCGCCGCCAAGCTGTCAACGCGGTGGTAATTGCAAAGCCTGCTGCCGCTCCTCGGCAACCTAACCAACCAAGGGGTGAGAGACCCAGAAGAGAATATACTCGGCTGAGTATGACCTTGTCGCAGATCTTGCCGCAACTGCTATCAACCAACTTGGTTACCGTTAGAGAGGCGCCAAAGGTGGTGAACACGACCTCTTCGAAGTATAATCCAAATGCCCGCTGTGCTTATCACTCCGATAGCCCGGGGCATTCTACTGATGATTGCTGGGCTCTAAGAAATAAGGTTCAGGACCTTATTGATGCTAAAGAGGTTCATTTCGAGGCGCCCGAGAAGCCTAATGTGGTGACAACTCCCCTACCTGACCATGGGGTGAATGCCATCAGGGATGGTGACGAAGTGGAGGAATCTGAATTCAATAGCTGGATCTGCCCGACGACCGACGGTGGACTGAACAATTGGACTGCAAAAGACCACATACCTGTTACTTTTGTTACGCAGTAATGAATTCCTTTGTTTTTAAATTTGTAATGAACAATAAATTGAAACTGTATGGCTCGGTGTCTTACCCGGGGCACCATGGTTTCATTTGTGAGGGCATATTACTTGTCATTTCCATATATCATGAATAAAGACATTGGACATTTTTCGCATTTCAAATCTTGTGCTCCCTTTCCTTCTTTCTTTCTTTATATATTGCAAAACAACTATATTTACACACACTCACTCATACAGGTTTCAATCCACTCTAGATCTCACTAGTAACGACTCTGCTACTGCCAGTTATGACTTTGAAAATCCGATCAACTTAGCCGAAGACGAAGGTGAAGATGATTGCGAGGTGCCTGGTGAGCTTGCAAGACTGTTACTCCAGGAAGAGAGGGCCATTCAGCCACATGAAGAGCCAGTGGAAACGGTAAACCTGGGTACTGAGGCAGACAGAAAGGAAGTTAAGATTGGTGCCAATCTAGAGCTCAGCGTAAAACAACGGTTGATTCAGATGCTGCATGATTATGTGGAAATCTTCGCCTGGTCTTACGAAGACATACCGGGGTTGGATACTGACATTGTGGTCCATCACCTGCCTACCAAGGAAGACTGCCCTCCGGTTAAACAAAAGGTCCGCCGTATGCGTCCAGAAATGTCCGAGAAGATCAAAGCTGAGGTTATGAAGCAATTCGATGTCGGTTTTCTAGCAGTGACTTCTTACCCTCAATGGGTTGCCAATGTGGTGCCGGTACCGAAGAAAGATGGTAAGGTCAGAATGTGTGTCGATTACAGGGATCTGAACAGGGCCAACCCCAAGGATGATTTCCCTCTACCTCACATTGACGTTCTGGTTGACAATACTGCTCAACACAAGGTGTTCTCCTTCATGGATGGCTTTTCAGGTTATAATCAGATCAAGATGGCTCCTGAAGACATGGAGAAGACTACCTTTGTTACTCAGTGGGGCACCTTCTGTTACAAGGTCATGCCTTTTGGACTGAAAAATGTTGGGGCAACCTACCAACGTGCCATGGTTGCTTTATTTCATGACATGATCCATCATGAGATTGAAGTGTATGTCGATGACATGATTGCAAGGTCCCAAACTGAGGAGGAACACCTTGACCATCTGCAGAAGCTGTTTGACCGTCTGAAATTGTACAAGCTGAGGTTGAACCCAAACAAGTGCACCTTTGGGGTAAGATATGGAAAGTTGCTAGGCTTCGTTGTGAGCGACAAAGGTATTCAAGTGGACCCTGCCAAGGTTAAAGCCATACAAGAGATGCCAGTTCCCAAGACAGAGAAAGAAGTCAGAGGCTTTCTAGGACGTCTAAATTATATCGCCCGATTCATCTCGCACCTAACTGCTACTTGTGAGCCAATCTTCAAGCTACTGAAGAAAGATCAGGTAGTACGTTGGAATGATGAATGTCAAGCCGCTTTCGACAGAATCAAAGAGTATCTCCAAGAACCACTCATTCTGATGCCACCGGTTGAAGGGAGACCTCTAATACTATACCTGACAGTACTTGACAACTCAATGGGGTGTGTGCTGGGGCAGCATGACGAGTCTGGCCGAAAAGAGCATGCCATTTATTACCTTAGCAAAAAGTTTACCGACTGTGAGACCCGATACTCACTGCTCGAGAAAACTTGTTGCGCTTTGGTATGGGCTGCTCGCCGGCTGAGACAGTATATGCTGACTCACACTACCCTGTTGATTTCAAAAATGGATCCAATAAAGTACATATTCGAAAAGCCTGCTCTGTCTGGAAGAATAGCAAGATGGCAGATGATCTTGACAGAGTACGACATCTAATACACGACTCAGAAAGCTATCAAAGGAAGTGTATTGGCAGACCATTTGGCACATCAGGCAGTGGACGACTATCAATCTATGAACTTTGAGTTTCCAGACGAGAACATCATGGTAGTGACTGATTGTGAAGTACCTGGACCAGATGAAGGACCTGAGGAAGGATCCCGATGGTCTATGCACTTTGATGGAGCCTCTAACGCTTTGGGTAATGGTATCGGCGTTGTGATCATATCTCCCAAAGGCACTCATACTCCACTCACTGCCCGGCTATGTTTTAACTGCACCAACAACATGGCGGAGTATGAGGCATGCATCATGGGTCTTCAAGCTGCGATTGACTTAAGGATCAAGTTTCTGAGTGTCTTCGGAGATTCCTCTCTCGTGATCAATCAGATCAAAGGCGAGTGGGATACGAAACATCCGAATCTTATTCCCTACAAAGAGTGTGTGTTGACATTGATTCCCCATTTCACAGAGATAACTTTTGAACATTTCCCAAGAGAGGAGAATCAGTTAGCGGACGCGTTGGCTACGATGTCTTCCATGTTCAAAGTCAAATGGGACAACGAGGCTCCCCGGATTATTATCTGGAAACTGGACGAACCTGCATATTGTTGTGATCTCGAGGCTGAGACAGTAACTGAAAAACCCTGGTATCATAAGGTGAAGAGGTACTTGGAAGCTCAAGAATACCCCGAGGGTGCATCCATCAATGACAAAAAGTTTCTGAGAAGGTTCGCTGCAAAGTTCTTCCTCAGCAATGGCATTCTCTACAAGCGAAACCATGATTCAACCTTACTGCGTTGTGTGGATAAGACTGAAGCAGAAAGGATCATGGCAGAGCTGCATGAAGGTACCTTCGGAACACATTCCAGTGGACACACCATGGCAAAGAAAATCCTTCGGGCAGGATATTTCTGGTCCACAATGGAAGCCGACTGCTACCAACATTCCCGGACATGTCATAAGTGCCAGATTTATGCGGATAAGGTGCACGTTCCTCCAGTTCCTCTGAATGTCTTGACTTCACCTTGGCCCTTTGCAATGTGGGGCGTTGATATGATCGGCGAGATTAAACCTACGGCATCCAACGGGTATCGCTTCATCCTGGTGGCGATTGATTACTTTACAAAATGGGTTGAAGCAGCTTCCTATGCTACAGTAACCAAGAATGTCGTGGCACGGTTCATTCGGCATAACCTGATCTGTCGATACGGCGTCCCCGAAAGGATCATTACGGACAATGGTACCAATCTTAATAACAAGATGATCACTGAGCTCTGCGAGCAATTCAAGATACAGCACCACAACTCTTCTCCCTACCGGCCGAAGATGAATGGGGCTGTAGAAGCAGCGAATAAGAATATCAAAAAGATTGTACAGAAAATGACAGTGACTTATAAAGATTGGCACGAGATGTTACCATTCGCTCTTCATGGGTATCGTACCTCAGCAAGGACGTCAACTGGGGCAACACCCTTCTCCTTGGTCTATGGCATGGAGGCAGTCTTGCCGATTGAAGTCCAGATACCCTCTCTCCGGATAATGAAGGATGCAGGCTTGAGCGAAGATGACTAGATCCAGACTCGACTTGATCAATTAAATCTAATTGACGAAAAAGAGAATCGCTGCTATTTGTCATGGTCAAACGTATCAAAAACGGATGATCAGGGCATTTAACAAGAAAGTCAGACCACAAGAGTATCAAGTTGGGGACCTGGTAATCAAACGCATCATCCTTCCTCAAAGTGATCCCAGGGGCAAATGGACCCCTACTTACGAAGGGCCATTTGTGGTTAAACATGTGTTCTCAGGAGGAGCCATGATTCTAACCACCATGGATGGTGACGACCTTCCTCACCCCGCCAATGCAGACATAGTAAAAAGATACTACGCATGATAAAATACCCGCTAGGTTGACATACCTAGGCAAAAATTAGGGCTTCCCGGCGAACCAAAAGGGTTCGGGCAAAATGAGGGATGAAATGAAAAAATATGTACACCCGGCAAGTCGAAAACCTGAAAAGGCGGCTTGGGCAAAAATGGGTATCCCGGTGGACTGAAAACCCGAAAGGGCCGTCCAGGAAAAAGTTAGGGATTAAAGCGTAATACTATGTCTCATTGGATCACCTTGCATCCAGAATCCGGTATCAACTGTCAGGTTCAGACGGCATCGATCAATCAGCTTCATCTTCAACTAAGCAGCCAAGTGATGAGACGCTCGAAGATATAAAGGCGATAGCAGAGTCGGAACCCAGTGGGATCATTCTTTTCACATAGCTGTTTTGTTTTCCCTTTCCACAAAATTGTATAAACTCTGTTTGTTCGGCGGCGTTCTCCTACTAGGACGCCAGCCTCTTGTACATAAACGCCTATTTACAGGCAAATTCAAAAATCAATACAAATTCACTTTTCAGACAAATTGCCAATTGTTTTTCCTTTTCCCGTTTTGTCTTGCGAAGAACGTCCAATGTTCAATTGTGATATATGCATTTGATACTAATTGCTAACTCATAAAGATTTGCATGCGAAACAAAGGATTAATTACAGGTAACATCAGAAACAGGGGCAATAATGAGTTATCTAAGCAATCTAATTGCTCTGTCCACCAAGGTACCAAGGTAAGTTCGGCTGAAGAATGTAACCCAGATACCTTAATTCCCCAGAGAGTAAGTCAAGATTCAATAATTCTCCCCCAAGCAGCTGACCTCCCATCAGCCCTAACAAGGCACAGTATCTACAGCAAGTCAGCCATACTCTCCCCCAAGCAGCTGACCTCCCATCAGCCCTAACAAGGCACAGTATCTACAATAAGTCAGCCATACTCTCCTCAAGCAGAGTTAATATACTGTCAGCCTTAAGGAAATTGGGTATCCCCAGCAGATCTCAACATTCCTCAACGAAGTCTACAAACATTCCTAACAAGCATCCCCGACAATCTTGATCTCAGATTGTTCCCCGGCGGAATACCGGACATCCAGTGGAGCCACTCCCCAGTCCAACCTAAAAAGTCCCCCCAGGAGAATAGAATCCATATCCCCAGCAGGTCTTGAAGCTTATCCCCAGTAGATTCTAGAAGCTTGTCACCCGCATAGCACGAACGCGTCCCCCCGGCTTTATTCAAAGGTTATTTCCCCACTAGGATATAACTGGGTTATCCTCATCTAATTTCCATGGAAAGATCGCCCCTGGCGAAGTCTCCTATCCCCAGCGAAGTTCATCAAATCTTCCAACAAAACTTATCAATGGTATCCCCAGCGGAGTTATCATCAACATCTCAGCAAAGTACCTCTCTTTCCCCACAGAGTTCACTCCCCGCAGAGTAATCTATTCGCCAAGTTTATTCCCCAACGGAGTCATCTTCTCCTACCGGTATTCTTGCAACTATCATCCCCAGCGGAAACGAAGAACTCTACTCTTCAACATCAGCCCAGGATTTAACTTCTCGGCACCCGTCAAGGATTTACTTTCTTAGACAAAAACACATTCATGAACATCATATCTTCATACATTATAGCATGCACATACGCATCATGAATATACAATCTCATCTATTCTGAGAATATCACGCATGTCATACATCATGACATCACATACAACTAACATTTTGTCTTTTCAGGACAAAGGTCAGTACAAAGATGATTACTATCAACTGTCGTGATTCCAGATCCGATTCCTGTATCTCGCCAGGGTGTATCTGTTGACGACTAATTCCAGACTCGATTCCTGTATCCTACCAGGGAACGTCTGAAGAGTTTGAAGATCCGATTCCTGTATCTCGCCAGGGTGTATCTGTTGACGACTAATTCCAGACTCGATTCCTGTATCCTGCCAGGGCACGTCTGAAGAGTTCGAAGATCCGATTCCTGTATCTCGCCAGGGTGTATCTGTTGATGACTAATTCCAGACTCGATTCCTGTATCCTGCCAGGGCACGTCTGAAGAGTTTGAAGATCTGATTCCTGTATCTCGCCAGGGTGTATCTGTTGACGACTAATTCCAGACTCGATTCCTGTATCCTGCCAGGGCACGTCTGAAGAGTTCGAAGATCCGATTCTTGTATCTCGCCAGGGTGTATCTGTTGACGACTAATTCCAGACTCGATTCCTGTATCCCGCCAGGGCACGTCTGAAGAGTTCGAAGATCCGATTCCTGTATCTCGCCAGGGTGTATCTGTTGACGACTAATTCCAGACTCGATTCCTGTATCCTGCCAGGGCACGTCTGAAGAGTTTGAAGATCCGATTCCTGTATCTCGCCAGGGTGTATCTGTTGACGACTAATTCCAGACTCGATTCCTGTATCTTGCCAGGGCACGTCTGAAGAGTTCGAAGATCCGATTCCTGTATCTTGCCAGGGTGTATCTGTTGACGACTAATTCCAGACTCGATTCCTGTATCCTTCCAGGGCACGTCTGAAGAGTTCAAAGATCCGATTCCTGTATCTCACCAGGGTGTATCTGTTGACGACTATTCTCCGGACTCGATTCCTGTATCTTGCTAGGGCACGTCTGAAGAGTTTAAAGATTCGATTCCTGTATCCAGCCAGGGCACATCTACACAAAGAAATTGAAGATCAACTCCTGTAACAGGCCAGGTAATTATTTTCTTTCTCAGGTACGCAAGTTCTCACTAAGGAATCTCTTACGCGATCGACACCTAGATGGCATCAATAAGCCCATCCACATACCAACAGCTCCAGATGGCATCTATAAGCCCATCCTCCTATCCATCATCTCTCCAAATGGCATCTGTAAGCCCATTCCCGCCACCACACCGCCAACATGTGAGCGCAAATTTCTGGGCACTCTAGTGTTCAATCATCTTCCACCTTCAGATTACGAAAGGCACGCCAGCCAATCTACATCCTCAGGTCTAAGAAGATTGAACAGGGGCAACTGTCGTACCCCAAAATTTTCCCTCCCATATTCTTCAAGATTTGCCAAGATCAATCTCCAGATGGTTCAAAATCTCTCAAGGATTGCACAGTCCAATTGCCTCCTAACACAGTCAAAAATTAGGGTTTTGGTTCTTGCAAAGAAATTAAGGTTTTCAAGGGTCCAATCAAGTCCCACATGCCTACATACATTGTCAAGCATCCATATGTCAAGTTTCAAGACTCACAGCATCAAGTTGCACAGTCAAAAACCCTAAATGCTTCACAGTCAACTGTAGGGGCAAAATGGTCATTTGACAGTCAAAAGTAAAATTTTTTGGTCATCATCTTATTTTGAAGCCACAAACATCATTTGATCAATTCTTGATCATGATTTCTCAAAGCATGGCTCAAAAAGTCTCAAGAAGCAAAAGTTTCTATTTTTGGACAGTTGAAAAGTCAACTGCAAATTGACCAGGGCATAACTTCCTCATGGTTTATCAGAAAAATCCCATCCAAAGCTCATTTTGAAGAGGATGACATTTCCTACAACTCATCTTCACACTTCAAGTCCAAGAAATGCTCTCACAAAAATTTATCAATTTCAACATTATAGGTCATTTTCAAAAGTCAACAAAAAGGCACTTTAAGTCAAAGACCATAACTTGAGATTGGTAAATCAAAATGACATTGGACCAAAGGCATTGGTTAGAGGACTTCAAGACCTTTCCAAAATGTCCAAGAACATGATCATAGCTTCAAAATTGAGCAAGATATGCATTGGAGAAGTTGGGAAATTTTTGGGAATTTTGAAAAGTCAACTTTGCTTCAAACACTTCAAAATTGCTAATGGGCCTCAAATTCTTTCTTGAATCATTACCCAAAGCATATGCACGACCCATTGAGCTAAAAATGATTTATTTTCTTATTTTTAATTAATTAATTGAATTTTTATTATTATTAATTCATTTAATTAGATTTAATTATGAGAAAAATATCAAATAATGGTTTTCAAATCTTTTTGTGCAGCAAATATGTTCATTATATGCTAAAGATTTCGTGCATCATCCAAGGGGACAAGATCATCCACATTTGGCAAGATTTCAATGAAAAAAAGATTGAAAAAGATATGAAAAAAAATCAAATATTGAAATCATTAATTCAATGGATTCATGGGCTTGTTTTGACCTAGAATGCTTCCCATACATATGCAAGACCTAACCTAATGCAAGCATACACGAAAAGGCTGCTGAAAGCACATATTCACTTTGCAAATTTATCATAAAAACTCAAAAACTGTTTTCTGATTTACAGTCCAATTCAGGGAAGATTGTTGATTCCAAACCCTTGCTGAGACTTCTTTGAACGCGTTGCAACCATTTTCCAGTCTCCATACTCAAAGAAACGGTAGAATAGCATCGCGTTTGTCACAAACATTTCCATAATCGGTTTTTAAATTTCACGCACCATTCATGTGTTTTAATTGTTGATTTACACTAATAACATCTTTCTGAAGCGATTGGTAACATTTAATTGGACTAACACTGCCTGTAGCCAAATCCACCATTGATGAAACCTAGGGTTTCAGAAGCTCCAAAATAGGGCTTTCCTTGTATGGAAAAATTGGACATTGAGACCTATGCCATTGAATTCAGGAGCTCCATACGAACTGAATGATGACCTCGCGCCCTCTTTATATTAAGGCATATTCTATTCGCTATTTTTACAGGTTGCAGTTTGTGGGGGTTTAAAACCCCCGCTACTTGTTTTTACATAATTGCAGAAAGATGAAGAAGAAGCATGCGTGGCATATTGTGACTGGAGTATTCAAACTGCGCGCGTAATTTTTTGTTTATATCACTAACCATTGTTTTTTATATATAATATTTGTGTTTCATTATGTTAACAAACGCGCACAACAGCTCAGATGGTGGGAACGTGACTTGGTAAACGCTGGGACCTGGGTTCGATTCCCAGGTCCCCCATACAATTGCTATTATTTTTTCTAACTCAATTCCATGCAGCGCTTCATCCAGAACTCCACCATGAGCCTCACGCTTGAGCCTGCCAAGTGGCCAGGAGATCCAATCCAGTGGTCAGGAGACAACGCCTAGGGTGCACCTCAGTAAACCATCCCACACGTGATACCAAAAGTCAAGCAAGGCCTATGCTGATGGGCCAAATTTGCTTCAAACAAATCTCCCTTTGGGGCCTGACACCCCCTGGTTTGCATTTTTTAATTTTATTATCTTTTTAATTCTAATTTTGTTTAAATTATTTTAATTGTTTTAATTGTTTTCTTTAACTCCATAAAATAATTTTTTCCATAATAAAAACAGAAAAAATAAAAATATGTCTAATTATTTATTAATTTACTCATTAATTTATTTTTGTAAATAAATATTAATAATTAATTTAGTTAATTTAGATGTTAATTCAACCTTTTCTTAATAAATAAAAAATATCTAGACTTAGGGTTTTTTTTGACATTTTTCATCCTTTTCTTAATTAATTATTTTTCTCATTTATTTATTATTATAATTACTATTTATTTTTGTAAATAAACATGTATATTAATCAATTAGTAAATTAGGTTAATCATAATATTTTCTTAATAATTAAAATGATTTAGAATTAGGGTTCCCATTCAATTTTAATTTTCTTTATTTTCATAAATACAAAAAACATAAAAAACAATTCCTTTTCTTTCTTTAAATAATTATTAGACTTTAATTTCAATTTAATTTCAAAAGGGTCAAAACCCTCGGACGTCCAATTTTATCTATTTTTGCGCATTTATTTTCATATTGAATTATTATGTAACTGCTCAAGGCTTGTAATAGTAATTAGGTCTTTTTACTTTCCGCATTTTTATCAAACGGGTCTTTGTATTTTGGCGATGTATAGACCCGCGCCTTGTAATAGCGTAGGATTTATATTTCCGCATTTAAATTTCCGCACTCTTGAATTCTAAACTTTGCATGAAAGAATATATGGCTAATTAAAAACAAGCGTAGCTCACAATGCCCTGATCAAAGATAAATATTGACATGAAAACAACACACAAATACACACACCACTTCTAGGGTACGCCTCACCTGTTGCCTTCGAAACGTGGTTATCAAGTATAGGACGTTTTAGTAAGTCCTTATGTCCATGATCCGGTTGCCTCGAAACAAGTTGCCTCGAAACAGTTGCCTCGGAATAGTTGCCTCGAAACGGTTGCCTCGAATTAAAAAAAGGGATCAAGGACATAAGGGTAGCTTCTAAGGTGTCCTAACTGTTGCTTCGGTGACCACACCGTCCCTAACACTCGAATTGACCCGAACACCTCCAATGGTGGTGCTACCTACCTCTCAATGGTGGGATGGCACTACCTTAAGGACTTCTACACAGCCTAATTCCTTAGGGTAGGTAGATGACTCATAGATACTTGCTCTATTTTAAAAAACAAATCAAAACTCTTTTCACACTGACACTTTCAAAAAGCTTTCAAAACAATTTTTCAAACACTCTTGAGGACTGATACAAGAGTTATTCAGAAATCTTTCAACGAAACTTTTTCAAACCCACTCACATCTTGAAAAGCAAACAAACATTTTGAAAACATAGTGAGCAAGTATCTAAGAGCCCGTGGATAACCATGGATAGAAAGGGTGCTAACACCTTCCCTTTCTATAAATCTACCTCCCGAACCGAGAAACTATCTCATAAGGAATTTTGCTGTGCTTTTGTCCTGTCCATGTTGGAGAAAATAAAAGACGGTGGCGACTCTTGCTTCCGCGATATTTCGCGAAACCAGCGTTAAACAGTCAGTTCTAAATCCATCGATCACAGGTTCCATCCTTTGTCAGCAGCTCTCCAAGCCTTTTTGTGTCCAGTGACTTCAAGAAGACAATCATACGAGGTTTCCAGTAGTCATAATTTGATCCATCCAGAATAGGTGGTCTGTTCCCAAATCCTCCTTCCTTGTCCATAGCGCCAGAAAATAATATCCCTAGATCTCACCCAGAAAGACAGGCAGGGTGCCTGCTATGATACCAATTGAAATTCTGGCAACAAATACTTAATGTCATAGTGAATGTTATGACACCGTATCTGACAAATTGTACACAAACCAAACAGTAATTTTAAAGACAGTAAAGAACACAATCAATTGTTAACCCAGTTCAGTGCATAACAACACCTACATCTGGGGGCTACCAAGCCCGGGAGGAAATTCACTATAAGAGGTATTAATTTAGGAATAAACCAACCAGTTTATCTCCTTCACTTAAGACCTACCCAATGCAACTTCAATCTAAGTCCTACTTAAACCTGAGTTCCTACTCACTCCCCCTCAATCACAACAGTGATACTAATCTACTGCTTAATAAGATTATGAAGACATTCTTCAATACACACGCTTGATTTTTCTTCAAAGCTTTAATCAAGAGACACAACACTCGTGCTTCAAAGCTTTGAGTGATAAATAACCCTTACAACCAAATCCTACTCCAAGTCACTTATCAAGTGATAATTGCTTGGCTCACAGTAATTACTAAAACTATCACAACTACAAAATGCCTTATTGATCTTCTCTGAAAAGCGCTGCACACCATTAGGATTCATGAGAAATATATATGCAGTCTATTCTTCATTTTGGGCTTCCATAAAAATAGCTAGGGTTAACCAAAGTTAACCTAAAGACTTGGTCTTGGGCTTTCATCATAACAGATTAGGGTTAAGCAAGGTTAACCTAATATCCACGTGAGCATCTGATCTAGTCAATATACTTCAACTCAGAATAGCACACCAGATTCCTGAAAATTCTTAGGAACAATAAATCTGCACAACAACTTGATCAATACAGGATGTCTTAACATTGGTTATGACATCATGTATCCTGCTCACTGATTTTGGTAGAATTCAGTACATATAATCATAGCTTAATCATCATGATATTCACTCATACTGAGTTGTTCCTGTAGAACATTCCTTCTGCAGAATTTGTCTTTATCCCAGAATGTTATGACATCAGTCATGACATTCGCAAATCTGGTTTTACCAAAAAATAATGCCAATAAGCAAACACTTACAAACTCCCCCTTTGGCAAATTTTTGGCTAAAACCCCTAAACAATCAGAGATTAGAATGCAAAAGCAACATGCAGTAGAACCTATAACATGCAGAAACCAAATGCAGCATAATTTTTAATGACAACTAATCTAACTACCAATATCCAATTCTACCAAAATTACCACAATTACTTCTCCCCCTTTTTAGCCATAAAGAGGCCAAAGGATCTAGTACTTCAAGTTATACAGTCATCAAAAGGAAATCCAAAATACACAGAAACAGAGAGAAGGTATCAAATAGCAGCAGCAATTTCCAGCATCAATCTTTACAACTCAGCAAACACAGACCTTCAGGTACTGTCCTCCCCTGAGGAAGCACTATTTTCAGCAGCATCTTCTGGTGAGCTTCTTGCAGAACCATCATGTTGTTCTTCATCAGCATCCTCTTCCATCATTTGTTCTTCATTCTCCTCCTATTCCAGACTCGTAATCAGCTCTCCAAGAGTCCTTTTTCTTGCATCAAGCTCTCTGCAGGTTTCTTTAAGAACAACTATAACATCAGCTTTCTTGGAATGAGCTTTGACATTTGATGTCTCAGCAGATGTCATAACAATGTCAGGGATATGTGTTCCCTGAAACAACTTATAGTGAAAACCAAGTGCAGGGGCTTTTTTGCACACAGAGTCCTTTTCAACCAGAATATCAGGATACTGATCAATGATTATACCACACAGGAGAGAGGGAAACGCAATAGGGCCTTTAATAGCATAACTCTCAGCATGTTTCATTGTTTGATCAAAGATGTAGTTTCCATAATCAAAGTTTGTTCTGGTTCCAATAGCATAGATAAATCTTCCCAAACTAGTGGAGATGGTGGATTTGTGGTTGGTGGGAACCCAGTTAGCTGCACCAATTTTGTGCAGTATGGAAAACTTCACACTCAGCTTGCTTGCAGTTAGCTTCCCTTTCAAAGGCCAATGCTTGACTTGCTTGGCAGTGATGGTTTGACAAACCTTATTGTCAGTAACTTCAAGCTCAGGCTGAGCATCATCAGGCCTCCCTAGGTATTTGTTTATCACAGTGGGAGAGAAATTTACCTTCCTTCCTCTCACATAAACACTCTTAAGATCAGCTGACTTTCCATCAGCATATCCTCCAGACAAATTTACTATGAATTCTTTGACAGGAATCTCATAGAAGTTGGAAAACTTGAACACTGTTTTCATCAGGCCAACAGCCTTGATGAGATCCATGACTTCCTTACACTTACTAGCACTTCTGTTCAGCTCCCTCTCTAAGACAATCCTTTTTAGAAACACATACTTCCACCTGCTTGCATTTTCTGGATGGTGAAAGGAGATGTTGTCAATGGCAACCTCAGGAACCTTAGGCAGTTTGCTAGAAGAGGGTTTCTTCCTGAGAGGAATGTCTGGAACATTGCTCTCAACATCAAAATCAAAGTCTGATTCCTCATCAGATTCAGAGGGTTCAGGAGCCTTTCTTTTCTTGGCTATAGGTTGTCTCAAGGGTTTTGAGAGACTACCAACAGATACCCTAGCTTTTACCTTACCATTCCCTTTGGAAGTTCCAGCCTTTTGATCCTTCTCAGCTTCTTCTCTAGCCTTGTTCTCAGGCCTAGCTTTCTCATGAACAACTTCAGTAGCCTTCTCTTTGGAGGGGCTTTGGGCAACACTCTGCTTTTCTTTTCTACTCATAATCCTTCTTGCTATGCTAGGGTTGACATTAGCAATTAAATCATTGTCAGAAAATTCTTCATCAACATCAATGACAGGAGGTTCAACAGCCTTGTCAGTAGGGGTCTGGTGATCATCAGGTTTCTCTGGAGACTTCTCAATGTTGTCATCAGGTGTCTCAACATTCTGAGTGTAAGTGTTTGTTTGTTGGCATTTTTTTTGGTAAAACCAGATTTGCGAATGTCATGACTGATGTCATAACATTCTGGGATAAAGGTACATTCTGCAGAAAAGAATGTTCTACAGGAACTACTCAGTATGAGTGATTATCATGATCATTAAGCTATGATCATATATATTGAATTCTACCAAAATCAGTGAGCAAGATACATGATGTCATAACCAATGTTAAGACATCCTGTACTGATCAAGTTGTTGTGCAGATTTATTATTCTTGAGATTTTTCAGGAAACTGGTGTACTGCTCTAAGTTGAAGAAGTATTGTCCAGATCAGCTGCTCATGTGGACATTAGGTTAACCTTGCTTAACCCTAATCTGTGATGAAAAAGCCCTAGACCAAGTCTTTAGGTTAAATTTAGTTAACCCTAGCTATTTTCATGGAAGCCCTAAATGAGGAATAGTCTGCTTATATATTTCTCACGAAGCCTAATGGACTGAGATACTTTTTGACAGAAGATCAATAAGGGATTGTATAGTTGTAACTACTGTGAGCCAAGGAATTATCAGTTTGATAAGTGACTCGGAGTAGGATTTGCTTATAAGGGTTGTTTATCACTCAAAGCTTTGAAGCACGAGTGTTTGTGTCTCTTGATTAAAGCTTTGAAGTAAAATCAAGTTAGGGTTGTTTATCACTCAAAGCTTTGAAGCACGAGTGATTGTGTCTCTTGATTAAAGCTTTGAAGCAAAATCAAGTGTGTGTATTGAAGAATGTCTTCATAATCTCATTAATCAATAGTTTAGTATCACTTCTGTGATTGAGGGGGAGTGAGTAGGAACTCAGGTTTAAGTTGAACTTAGATTGAAATTGCATTGGGTAGGTCTTAAGTGAAGGAGATAAACTGGTTGGTTTATTCCTAAATTAATATCTCTTATAGTGAATTTCCTCCCTGGCTTGGTAGCCCCCAGAGTAGGTGTCGTTACACACTGAACTGGGTTAACAATTGATTGTGTTCTTTACTGTTTTTAAATTACTATCTTGAAGTGTGTACAAGTTTGTCAGATACGGTGGCATAACATTCATTGTGACATTAAGTATCTGTTGCCAGAATTTCAACTGGTATCAGAGCAGGCACCCTGCCTGTCTTTCTGGGTGAGATCTAGGGATATTATTTTATGGCGCTATGGACAAGGAAGGAGGATTTGGGAACATACCACCTATTCTGGATGGATCAAATTATGACTAATGGAAACCTCGTATGATTGCCTTCTTGAAGTCACTGGACAAAAAGGCTTGGAGAGCTGTTGACAAAGGATGGAACCATCCTACCATAACTGGGAAAGATGGGACGACCAGTCTGAAACCTGAGGAAGAATGGAGCAAAGAAGAAGATGAGTTAGCCCTGGGTAACTCCAAAGCATTAAATGCCTTGTTCAATGGAATTGATAGAAATATATTCAGACTAGTACATCAATGTGAACTGGCCAAGGATGTTTGGGACACTCTCAAAACCACCCATGAGGGTACATCCAAAGTAAAAATGTCAAGACTTCAGATGCTTACTACCAAATTTGAGAACCTAAGGATGATGGAAGATGAGACCATTCATGAGTTTCACACGAACATCTTGGAAATTGCCAACACCTCAGGAGCATTGGGAGAAAAGATGTCAGAAGAAAAGATGGTGAGAAAGATTCTCAGATCCTTGCCTAAAAGGTTTGCAATGAAGGTGACTTCTATAGAGGAAGCTCAGGATATCTGCAACTTGAAGGTTGATGAACTCATTGGGTCACTTCAGACTTTTGAGATGGGGATCAGTGACAATGTTGACAAGAAAAACAAGAGCATAGCACTTGTATCCAATACTGAAGATGAAAACAAGGAGGGTGATGAAGAGAATATTTCAGAAGCTATAGCTATGCTTGGAAGGAAGTTCAACAAACTCATCAAGAGAATGAACCCAAAGTCAAGGTCAAATGTCAAGAACATTCCCTCTGACATTAGCAGATCCTATGACTCCAGCAGAAGACCTAAGTCTGAAGAAAAGGGAAATCAAAGTAGAGGAATCCAATGCCATGGATGTGAAGGATATGGACACATTCGAGCTGAATGTCCTACCTTTCTTAAGAAACAAAAGAAAGGAATGTCTGTTACTTGGTCTGATTGTGACTCAGAAAGTAACTCTGAAGAAGAATCTGCTAAACTAGTTACTGCACTAGCTGGTATTTGTAACTCTGATAGTGACTCTAGTGATGAGGAAGTGACATTTGAAGAACTTGCTGACTCCTACAAGAAGCTATGTATCAGAAGTGCTGAAGTCTGTCAGCAAAATGAGAAATAGAAAAAACTCATAGTAAAGTTGGAGGCTGAAAAGAAGGCAGACACTGATACTATAAGTCATCTCGAAGGTGAAGTTCAAATTGTGAACTCAAAACTTGATCAGATGACCAAGTCTGTCAAGATGCTGACAAATGGAACTGACAAGTTGGAAGAAATCCTTCAGGCTGGACAAAATGTGGGAAACAAGTCTGGTCTAGGATTTGTAGCTGCAAAGAAATCTACTGTAGACAAGAAGAAGATCAGGCCTGATAAACAAATGTCAAAGCAGATGTCACAACATAGCACTCAACATCGAGAACAGAGAAATATGAAGAAAAAGTATCAAAGATGGAGATGTCATCATTGTGGAAGGTTTGGTCACATAAAGCCATTCTGCTTCAGATTATATGGATATCCTAATCAGACCCCAGATGTCAAACCTAAGTCTAACAAGGCACCATATACTCAATAGTGGAAGAAAAAGTCTGCAACCCTGATAGCTCACACCTCCCTTAGAGTTTCTGCCAAGGAAGACTGGTACTTTGACAATGGATGCTCTAAACACATGACTGGAATCAAGAATCTTCTGAATAATGTTAAACCTCATACTACTAGTTATGTCACTTTTGGAGATGGTGCTAGAGGAGAAATCAAAGGAGTTGGAAACTTGGACTGCCCTGGAGTTCCAAACCTAAATAAAGTGTTGCTGGTAAATGGCTTGACTGCTAATCTCATAGGTATCTGAAATTCTGGCTGCAGATACTCAATGTCACGTTCAATGTTATGACACCGTATCTGACTTACTATATGACAGTAAGTACAAAAGCAATAAAGAACACAGTCAATTGTTTACCCAGTTCAGTGTGCAACAACACCTACTCTGGGGGCTACCAAGCCAAGGAGGAAATCCACTATAAGAGATGTTAATTCAGGAATAAACCAACCAGTTTATCTCCTTCATTTAAGACCTACCCAATGCAATTCCAATCTAAGTACAACTTAAACCTGAGTTCCTACTCACTCCCCCTCAATCACAACAGTTATACATAAAACAATTTGACTTAAGAATTGATGAAGACACTCTTCAAAAACAAACACTTGATTAAGCTTCACAGCTTTTTAATCAAGCAACACAATCACTCTTGCTTCACAGCTTTGAGTGATGCACACAGCTAACTTGACTCTGCTTCACAGCTTTAGTCAAGGAACATTCAAACACTCTTGCTTCAAAGCTTTGAGTGCTACACAACCCTTACAATTAGAAACCTATTCCAAGTCACTTATCACAATGATAATTGCTTGGAGTACAATAATCAAACCTATACAGATTACAAATGATCTTCTGATCAATAAAAGGGATGCCCTGCAAAACAGCAGCTCTGTTGAATATATAGCAGCTGCAACTTCAGTTAGGGTTTCCACAAAAACCTAGGGTTAATTCCGTTTGACCTAAAGACCAGGTCACAGGACTTTATTAACCAGGTTAGGGTTGAGCTAGGTTACCCCTCAGAAAACGCAGGATTCTGTTCAGGAAAGACTGAGTTATTTTCCTGAAAAAACTCAGACTTATCCAACCTGCAAACCTGTTAGTTCAGAACAGGATGTCATAACATTTGTTATGACATCTGAGAAAACCTGTCTACTGATTTAGCAAAATGTGATCATTTTGCAAAATGCTCAGATACACACTTATAAACATCAGTACTTGAATTACAATATTTTTCTGCAAAGGTACCTAATGAGTCAGTACAAACTAAACTAGAATGTTATGACATCAGTCATGACATTCACACATACACTTGGGTTTTACCAAAAATGCAAGCCAATACCTAAACAACTACAAACTCCCCCTTTGGCAGATTTTTGGCTAAAGACCCTAAGCAATCAGAGATAGATAGCAGCAGAAATAAATGACTGTAGAAAAATAGAATGTCTAATTGAGCAAGTACATATTAAGTACCAAAATATTCTCCCCCTCTTTAGCCACAAATGGGCCAAAGATACATGTTCATAATGATTATACAGTTATCCAACAACAATTAATAAGAGCAGCAGCAGAAAAAAAACACACTTCCAAACTCCACCAGATAACAGCACCAACCAGCAACACCACCAAACAGCACCCAACCTTCAAGCACTGTCATCAGATCCAGAGGATTCGGGCTTCTTTCTTTTCTTGTGAGCAATGTCAGCATTCTTCTCTTTGTTTGATGTCTCAACATTCTTAGAGACATCTGGATTTGTTTCAGCATTTGAACTTTCTTGGTTCAGAGGAACAGAAATGCCAGGAACTGAGTGGTTCTCGTTCAGAATTCTTGAAACAATTTTTGCTATTGCTTGATTAACATAGGCTTTCCCTTCCCTATTTGCAATTTCAGGGGGAACTGAAGAAGAAGGATGAGATGGATTACCAGAGGCAGAAGCTTGGGACTTTCCTGCATGTCTTGTTCTCAACTCTTTGAGCTTGGTGGGGTTAGTTCCCACTTTCCTACGAGAAGAGATCTCCAGAACTTCAGAGTCCAGACAAGAAGAGATTGTCCTAGAATCTTGATCAGAGGAAGAGGTTGAAATAGTCGTATTGGATGATGATGGTGTTTGAGACATTTTGACAGTCCTAGAGGACCAACAGCAACTGAGGAGAAAATTCTGATTGAGAGACTGGGTTTTGATGAGGAGACGAGAGGGGAAGGAAGCAAGGGAGTGTCTATTCAACTTCTTAAAAGAATTGTTGGAAATGGGAAAATATAATTTTAACCCAATCAGAACAGGCATAACTCCTTTGATCCTTGTTTTAAGCAAAATTAATTGCTACAATTCCTCATGTTGGCAAATACCCAACTTACCCCTTAAGTTTTCAAATTGATTTGCATCCAGAGCCTTGGTAAAAATGTCAGCCAGCTGTAGCTTAGTGGCAACATGTTCCAATTTGATTGTCTTCTCTTCTACAAGGTCTCTGATAAAGTGATGTCGTATGTCAATATGTTTGGTCCTGCTATGCTGAATGGGATTCTTGGAAATGTTGATTGTACTCAGATTGTCACAGTACAATGTCATAACATCTTGTGTGACATTATACTCAGTGAGCATCTGTTTCATCCATATCATTTGAGAGCAGCTATTACCAGCTGCAATGTATTCAGCTTCAGCAGTGGAAAGAGACACACAATTCTGTTTCTTGCTGAACCAGGAAACCAGATTACTTCCCAAGAAGAAACATCCTCCAGAGGTGCTTTTTCTATCATCAGCACTACCAGCCAAATCAGCATCACAGTAGCCAGTCAGAGCTGGTTCACAGCCATGAGTATACATCAATCCATAGTTGTAAGTACCACTTACATACTTCAAAATTCTCTTCACTTGATTGATATGACTGACTTTGGGATCAGCTTGGTATCTTGCACAAACTCCAACTGCAAAGGCAATATCAGGTCTGCTGGCAGTTAAGTACAACAAGCTTCCTATCATGCTTCTGTACAGACTTTGATCCACCTTAACCCCACTTGAATCTTTGGAAAGCTTTAGATGAGTAGGAGCAGGAGTCCTTTTGTGACTTGCATTCTCCATACCAAACTTCTTTACAATGTTCTTAGCATACTTGCTTTGAGATAAGAAGATTGAGTCATCCATCTGTGAGACTTGTAGTCCAAGAAAATAAGTTAGTTCTCCCATGAGACTCATTTCAAATTCAGCCTGCATTTGGTCAGCAAAGTGTTTAACCATATGTTCTGACATTCCTCCAAACACTATGTCATCAACATATATTTGGGCAACCATCAACTTTCCTCCTTCAGTTTTGACAAAGAGAGTTTTGTCCAAGCCTCCTTTTCTGTAGCCTTTGTCTGAGAGAAACTTTGTTAACCTGTCATACCATGCTCTAGGAGCTTGTTTCAGGCCATATAGGGCTTTTCTCAATTTGTAGACATGATCAGGGTGGGTTGGATCCACAAACCCTTTAGGTTGTTCCACATAAGCTTCCTCATTCAAGTACCCATTTAGAAAGGCACTTTTCACATCCATCTGAAATAACTTGAACTTCAGAAGATAATCAATTGACAACAAGAGTCTGATTGATTCCAGCCTGGCTACAGGTGCAAAGGTTTCATCAAAATCAACCCCTTCAACCTGGGTGTATCCTTGAGCAACAAGTCTTGCCTTATTTCTTGTGACAACTCCTTCAGCATCTGACTTGTTCTTGAATATACATTTTGTCCCAATGATGTTAGTTCCTTCAGGTCTAGGAACCAGTTCCCAAACTTCATGTTGCTTGAATTGGTTCAGTTCATCTTGCATTGCACCAATCCAATATTCATCAGTTACGGCTTCCTTGACATTTCTTGGTTCCATTTTGGACACAAAACAAGAGTTTGAGATGATTTCTCTAGATCTTGTGATGACTCCACTATTGGGATCTCCTATGATGAGCTCTTTTGGATGATCCTTCTGAATTCTGATGGAAGGGATCTTGCTAGCTTCCTTTGATTCAGATTCTGTTGTGGTGGAGTTGGGTAGGTCATTCTGTTGGGTTGAAGTCTCAAAGAATGTCTCAACAGTACAAGGAACATCTATTTCTTCATGATAGTCATCAATTATAACATTTATTGATTCCATCATGGTTTTGGTTCTGGAGTTGAATACTCTATAAGCTCTGCTGTTCGAGGAGTATCCTAGAAATATGCCTTCATCACTTTTAGGATCCAGTTTTCTTCTTTGTTCACGATCAGCCAGAATATAGCATTTGCTGCCAAACACATGGAAGTACTTCACAGTTGGTTTTCTTCCTTTCCAGAGTTCATATATGGTGGATGAGGTTCCCTTCCTCAAGGTGACCCTGTTATGAACATAGCAGGCTGTATTCATAGCTTCAGCCCAAAAGTACATAGGAAGTCTTTTGGCATGTAACATTGCTCTGGCAGATTCCTGTATGGTCCTGTTTTTTCTTTCCACAACTCCATTTTGTTGAGGTGTTATAGGA
Organism: Vicia faba; assembly: GCA_948472305.1. Taxonomy (NCBI): domain Eukaryota; kingdom Viridiplantae; phylum Streptophyta; class Magnoliopsida; order Fabales; family Fabaceae; genus Vicia; species Vicia faba. The sequence goes on from OX451737.1 coordinate 712,805,156, forward strand.
GAAGAAAACTCATGACTAATTCCTTCTGAAGAGCAGAAATCACCAAACTTGCTGTTTTCAAATTCCTTGCCATGATCACTTCTGATTCTGACAATACATCCTTCCTTCTCTCTTTGAATTCTTTTGCACAATTCTTTAAAAACTTCAAATACATCTGATTTTTCCCTAATGAAATTAATCCAGGTGAATCTAGAAAAATCATCCACAACCACATAGGCATATCTTTTACCACCAAGACTCTCTACTTGCATTGGTCCCATCAGATCCATATGGAGGAGTTCTAGAACCTTAGAGGTGGTCAGATGTCTTGACTTTGGATGTGACATCCTAGTCTGCTTACCAACCTGACATTCACCACAAACTCTTCCTTCATCAATTTGCAGTCTTGGAATCCCTCTGACTGCCTCCAAGGAGATGATCCTCTTCATACCCCTTAGATGAAGATGGCCAAGTTTTTGGTGCCACAGTTTCACCTCTTTTTCTTCTCTTGCAATGGAACACACAGATGAGAAATTAGTGTTCTCAGGCTCCCACAAGTAACAGTTGTCTTTGGATCTGACTCTTTTCATTACTATCTCTTGTTTGTCATTGATTACAAGGCATTCAGATTTTGAGAAATTGACCTTGAATCCTAGATCACACAATTGACTGATACTAATGAGATTAGCGGTCAGCCCTTTCACCAGCAGTACTTCATTCAGACTTGGAACTCCAGGGCAGTCCAAATCACCAACTCCTTTGATTTCACCTTTAGCCCCATCTCCAAAGGTCACAAAACTGGTGGTGTGAGGCTTAACATTATTGAGGAGGTTCTTGATTCCAGTCATGTGTCTGGAACATCCACTGTCAAAGTACCAGTCTTCCTTTGCAGAGACCCTCAGGGAAGTGTGAGCTATCAGTGCAGTAGCCTTTTTCTTCCATTTAGGAGCATGTGGTACCTTTTTAGACTTAGGTTTGACACCTGAGTTCTGATTAGGATATCCATGTAATCTGAAGCAGAAGGGCTTTATGTGGCCATATCTCCCACAATGATGACATCTCCATCTTTGGTACCTTTTCTTCATATGTCTCTGTTCCTGATGTTGAGAGTTGTGTTGAGACATCTGTTTTGACATTTGCTTACCAGTACCAGATTTCTTTGCTTCCATAAATCCTAGTCCAGATTTATTTCCCACATTTTGTCTAACCTGAAGGATCTCTTCCAATTTGTCTGTTCCATTTGTCAACATCTTGACAGATTTGGTCATTTGATTCAGTTGTGAGTTTAGCAATTTAACTTCTCCTTCTAGATGACTTATAGTTTTAAGGTTTGCCCTTTTTTCAGCCTCCAGCTTTATGATGAGTTTTGATTGTTTCTCATTCTGCACACAGACTTCAGTACTTCTGATACACAATTTCTTGTAAGTATCAGCCAATTCTTTAAAAGTCACCTCTTCATCACTGATGTCACTTTCAGAGGTACAAACACCAGTTAAAGCAGTAACTCGTTTGGCAGATTCTTCTTCAGAATTACCTTCTGAATCACAGTCAGACCAAGTAACTGTCATTCCTTTTTGTTTCTTAAGAAAGGTAGGACATTCAGCTCGAATATGCCCATATCCTTCACAACCATGGCATTGAAATCCTCTGCCTTGAATTCCCTTCTCTTCTGAACTTGGTCTTCTGCTGGAACTGTCAATGTCAGAGGGAATGTTATGAACATTAGACCTTGACTTTGGATCTATTCTTTTGATGAGTTTGTTGAACTGTCTTCCAAGCATGGCTACAGCTTTTGAAATATTTTCTTCAACATCAGTGTTGGACATAAGTGCTATGCTCTTGTTCTTCTTGACACCATTATCAGTGATCCCCATCTCAAAAGTCTGAAGAGACCCAATAAGTTCATCCACTTTCAACTTGCTAATGTCCTGGGCTTCCTCTATGGCAGTTACCTTCATTGCAAATCTTTTAGGCAAGGATCTGAGAATCTTCCTCACCAGTTTTTCTTCTGACATCTTTTCTCCAAGTGCTCCTGAGGTGTTGGCAATCTCCAAGATGTTCATGTGAAACTCATGAATGGTTTCATCTTCCATCATTTTTAGATTCTCAAATTTGGTAGTCAACATCTGAAGCCTTGACATTTTTACTTTGGAAATGCCCTCATGAGTAGTTTTGAGAGTGTCCCAAACTTCCTTGGCCAGTTCATATTGATATACTAGTCTGAAAATGTTTCTATCAATTCCATTGAACAAGGCATTTAAAGCTTTTGAATTTCCCAGAGCTAACTCATCTTCTTCTTTACTCCAATCTTCCTCAGGCTTCAGACTGATTGTCCCATCTTTCTCAGTTATGGTGGGATGAATCCAACCTTTGTCAGCAGCTCTCCAAGCCTTTTTGTCCAGAGATTTTAGGAAGGCAATCATACGAGGTTTCCAGTAGTCATAATTAGTTCTATCCAAAATGGGTGGTCTATTTCCAAAAACTCCTTCTTTGTCCATAGTGCCAGAAAGTGATATCCCTAGATCTCACCCAGTAATACAGGCAGGGTGCCTGCTCTGATGCCAATTGAAATTCTGGCTGCAGATACTCAATGTCACGTTCAATGTTATGACACAGTATCTGACTTACTATATGACAGTAAGTACAAAAGCAATAAAGAACACAGTCAATTGTTTACCCAGTTCAGTGTGCAACAACACCTACTCTGGGGGCTACCAAGCCAGGGAGGAAATCCACTATAAGAGATGTTAATTCAGGAATAAACCAACCAGTTTATCTCCTTCACTTAAGACCTACCCAATGCAATTCCAATCTAAGTACAACTTAAACCTGAGTTCCTACTCACTCCCCCTCAATCACAGCAGTGATACATAAAACAATTTGACTTAAGAATTGATGAAGACACTCTTCAAAAACAAACACTTGATTAAGCTTCACAGCTTTTTAATCAAGCAACACAATCACTCTTGCTTCACAGCTTTGAGTGATGCACACAACTAACTTGACTCTGCTTCACAGCTTTAGTCAAGGAACATTCAAACACTCTTGCTTCAAAGCTTTGAGTGCTACACAACCCTTACAATTAGAAACCTATTCCAAGTCACTTATCACAATGATAATTGCTTGGAGTACAATAATCAAACCTATACAGATTACAAATGATCTTCTGATCAATAAAAGGGATGCCCTGCAAAACAGCAGCTTTGTTGAATATATAGCAGCTGCAACTTCAGTTAGGGTTTCCACAAAAACCTAGGGTTAATTCCGTTTGACCTAAAGACCAGGTCACAAGACTTTATTAACCAGGTTAGGGTTGAGCTAGGTTACCCCTCAGAAAACGCAGGATTCTGTTCAGGAAAGACTGAGTTATTTTCCTGAAAAAACTCAGACTTATCCAACCTGCAAACCTGTTAGTTCAGAACAGGATGTCATAACATCTGTTATGACATCTGAGAAAACCTGTCTACTGATTTAGCAAAATGTGATCATTTTGCAAAATGCTCAGATACACACTTATAAACATCAGTACTTGAATTACAATATTTTTCTGCAAAGGTACCTAATGAGTCAGTACAAACTAAACTAGAATGTTATGACATCAGTCATGACATTCACACATACACTTGTGTTTTACCAAAAATGCAAGCCAATACCTAAACAACTACAGTATCAGTCAATTATGTGATCTAGGATTCAAGGTCAACTTCACCAAGTCTGAATGTCTTGTAACTAATGAAAAACAAGAAGTTGTAATGAGAGGAGTCAAATCAAAAGACAACTGTTACTTATGGGAGTCTGAGAACACTAATTACTCTTATGTATGCTCTATAGCCAAAGAAGAAAAGGAAGTGAAACTGTGGCACCAAAAACTTGGTCATTTACATCTAAGAGGGATGAAAAAGATCATATCCATGGAGGCAGTCAGAGGGATTCCAAGGCTTCAAATTGATGAAGGGAGAGTCTGTGGTGAATGTCAGGTTGCAAAGCAAACTAGAATGTCACATCCAAAGACAAGACATCTGACCACCTCTAAGGTGCTAGAACTTCTACATATGGATCTGATGGGTCCAATGCAGGTGGAAAGTATTGGTGGAAAGAGATATGCATATGTTGTTGTGGATAATTTTTCCAGATTCACCTGGATTAACTTGATTAGGGAAAAGTCTGATGTATTTGATGTATTTAAGGAACCGTGCAAAAGAATTCAAAGAGAAAAAGAAGGATGCATTGTCAGAATTAGAAGTGATCATGGTAAGGAATTTGAAAACAGTAAGTTTGATGAGTTCTGTTCCTCAGAAGGAATCAATCATGAGTTCTCTTCACCCATAACTCCTCAACAAAATGGAGTTGTGGAAAGGAAAAACAGGACTATACAGGAATCTGCCAGAGCAATGATACATGCCAAAAGACTTCCTATTCATTTTTGGGATGAAGCTACGAATACAGCCTGTTATGTCCATAACAGGGTCACCTTGAGAAAGGGAACATCATCCACCATTTATGAACTATGGAAGGGAAGAAAGCCTTCAGTAAAGTACTTCCATGTCTTTGGAAGCAAGTGCTATATTCTGACAGACCGTGAACAAAGGAGAAAGATGGACCCTAAAAGGGATGAAGGAATATTCCTAGGATACTCTACCAACAGCAGAGCATATAGGGTATTCAATTCCAGGACCAAAGTTATGATGGAATCTATAAATGTCATAGTTGATGATCACCATGAGGAAACAAATGTTCCATATGATGTTGAGACATTCTTTGAGACTTCAACTCAAGTGACTAAAAAGGATGATGTACCTAAAACTACTCCATCAGAGTCTGAATCAAAGGAAGCTAACAAAGATCCTTCCATCAGAATTCAGAAAGATCATCCTAAGGAACTCATCATAGGAGACCCTAACAGTGGAGTCATTACAAGATCTAGAGAAATCATCACAAACTCTTGCTTTGTATCTAAGGTTGAACCAAAAAATGTTAAAGAGGCCTTGACTGATGAATACTGGATTAAAGAAATGCAAGATGAATTGAACCAATTCAAGCAACATGAAGTATGGGAGTTAGTTCCTAGACCAGAAGGAACAAACATCATTGGCACAAAGTGGATCTACAAGAACAAATCAGATGCTGAAGGAATTGTCACCAGGAATAAGGCAAGACTTGTTGCTCAAGGATACACTCAAGTTGAAGGGGTTGATTTTGATGAGACTTTTGCTCCTGTAGCCAGACTGGAATCAATCAGACTTCTATTAGGAGTTGCTTGTCTTCTTAAGTTCAAGTTATTTCAGATGGATGTGAAGAGTGCCTTCCTAAATGGGTACTTAAATGAGGAAGTATATGTGGAACAACCTAAAGGATTTGTGGATCCAAACTGTCCTAATCATGTCTACAAATTGAGAAAAGACTTATATGGTCTGAAACAAGCTCCTAGAGCTTGGTATGACAGGTTGACAAAATTCCTCACTGACAAAGGATACAGGAAAGGAGGGTTGGATAAAACTCTCTTTGTCAAAAATGAAGGAGGAAAGATAATGGTAGCTCAAATTTATGTTGATGACATAGTGTTTGGAGGAATGTCAGATAAAATGGTTAAACATTTTGCTGACCAGATGCAAGCTGAATTTGAAATGAGCCTCATGGGAGAATTGACCTACTTTCTTGGACTACAAGTCACAGATGGAAGACTCAATTTTTCTGTCTCAAAGCAAGTATGCAAAGAATATTGTCAAGAAGTTTGGAATGGAGAATGCCAGTCACAAAAGAACTCCTGCACCTACTCATTTAAAGTTGTCCAAAGACACAAGTGGGGCAAATGTGGATCAAAGCTTGTACAGAAGCATGATAGGAAGTCTGCTATACTTGACAGCCAGCAGACCTGACATTGCTTTTGCAGTTGGAGTATGTGCAAGATACCAGGCTGAACCCAAAGTAAGTCACATCAACCAGGTGAAAAGAATTCTTAAGTATGTGAGTGGAACTTACAACTATGGCATGCTGTACTCTCATGGATGTGAACCAATTCTATCTGGTTACTGTGATGCTGATTGGGATGGTAGTGCTGATGATAGAAAGAGCACCTCTGGAGGATGCTTCTTTTTGGGAAATAATCTTGCTCTTGGTTCAGCAAGAAACAGAACTGTGTGTCTCTATCTACTGCTGAAGCTGAATACATAGCAGCTGGTAGCAGCTGTTCTCAAATGATTCGGATGAAACAGATGCTGACTGAGTATAATGTCACACAAGATGTCATGACATTGTACTGTGATAATCTGAGTACTATTAACATTTCCAAGAATCCTATACAGCACAACAGGACTAAGCATATTGACATTAGACATCACTTCATCAAAGATCTTGTGGAGGAAAACGTGATTAAGCTGGAACATGTTGCCACTGAACTACAACTGGCTGACATTTTTACCAAGGAAATTGATGCTAGTCAGTTTGAAAATTTAAGGGGCAAGCTGGGTATTTACCAATATGAAGAGATGTAGCAATTAATTTTGCTTAAAACAAGGGATGAAAGAGATATTTTAGTCAAGTCTATTCTGATTGGGCTAATCAGTTGTTTCCTCTTTCTTTCCAAAATTTTAAGAAGTGGAATATACTTTCATATATCTTCCTCTTCTCGCTTTTCTGCAACAGTCTCCATTCCCTCAAACGAAGATTTCACACTCGCTGTTACTTGTTCTCTAAATCTCTCGAGATGTCTCAACAATCCATGTCATCATCTTCATCAAAGGCGACTGCTTCTTCCTCACCTTCTGACACCGAACCTAGGGCAATCGTAAACTGCATGGATGCTGATGTTCTTGAGATAACTCCTATTCGTGAAATGGCAGCTGATCCTACTAAGGTCAAGAAGCTGCAAACCAGACATGCAAGAAGATCACAAGCTTCTCCATCTGGTAAACCTTCTCAACCATCATCTTCTGTTCCTCCAGAAATAGCTAATAGGGAAGGTTCTGCTTATGTTCATCAAGCTATTGCCAGACTAGTGTCTAGGATTCTTAATGAGAATCACTATGTTCCTGGCATATCTGTTCCTTTGAACCAAGAAACTGCTAGCCCTAATGTAGAAAGGGATCTAGATGTCACTCAGAATGTTGAGACACCTGATGACAACATTAGGAAATCTCCAGAAAAACCTGATGATCACCAGAACCCTACTGACAAGGCTGTTGAACCTCCTGTTATTGATGTTGATGAAGACTTTTCTGACAATGATTTAATTGCTAATATCAACCCTAGCATAGATAGAAGGATGATGAGTAGAAAAGAAAAGTAGAATGCTGCCCAAAGTCCCTCCAAAGACAAGGCTACTGAAGTTGTTCATAAGAAAACTAGGCCTGAGAACAAGGCTAGAGTAGAAGCTAATAAGGATCAAAAAGCTGGAACGTCTAAAGGGAAAGGGAAGGTAAAAGCTAGAGTACCTGTTGGTAGTCTCTCAAAACCTTTGATACAACCTATAGCCAAGAAAAGAAAGGATCCTGAACCATCTGAATCTGATGAGGAATCAAACTTTGAGTTTGATGTTGAGAGCAATGTTCCAGACATTCCTCTCAGGAAGAAAACATCTTCTAGCAAACTGCCTAAGGTTCCTGAAGTCGCCATTGACAATATCTCCTTTCACCATCCAGAAAATGCAAGCAGGTGGAAGTATGTATTTCTGAAAAGGATTGCCTTGGAGAGAGAGCTGAACAACAGTGCTATTGAGTGTAAGGAAGTCATGGATCTAATCAAAGCTGCTGGCCTAATGAAAACTGTGGTCAAGTTTTCCAACTGCTATGAGATTCTTGTCAAAGAATTCATAGTAAATTTGTCTGATGGTTGTGCTGATGGAAAGTCAGCTGATTTTAAGAGTGTTTACGTGAGAGGAAGTGTTGTACCCCAAAATTTGCCATCTCCTTTCTCAAGAAATCACCCTGGATTCTCAAAGTTTTCTCTCATACAAATCCAAGCCTTGAATTATCATTTCTTTCCAAGCAATCCATTTACAAGGTAAAAGTGGTCATTTACACGCTGAGAAGTCAAACTTTAGTTTTTGGATCAAAATCAAATCTCAAAAATCATATTTCATCAAGACATGTTGGAATATGAAGTTTGTTTCATCAAGAAGGTCAAAAGTCAAATTTTACCTTGGAAAAGTTAAATTCTAAGTGCTTAGAATTTTTCTAAAGTATTTAAGAAAAATGACACTTCAGAACTTCTGAGCTAGCCTCCAGGCAGGAGCAGTCAGAAGTTGTAAGTGTGTTTCAGCACATAACATTCAGTCAGAATGTGGCCCTTCAGCATCTACGCCAGCTCAGTCAGAAGTTGCCAGAAGATTATAAAACATGATGAAAAATCTGAAAGCTCCTTCAGAACATGCTGGAACCAGAAGGTAAGAGGGTCAGAATATTGGGTGCTACACTGAAGCAGAATCTCTAAATCCATAGTTTTCAGAGGCAAATCAAAAGAGCATGCTGGAAAGTCTGGAGAACCCTCAGAATTTGCTGAGGCAGCAGGATACTAAGATCAGAACTTGGGTGCGTTGTTCTAGACTTTGCTGAAGTAGGAACTTCTGGCTCAGATTTAAGTAATGATGCAAATCTCATATTACAAGATTTCTGATTTTTGACGAATCTCATCATCATTTAATGCTCATTAATGCTCACAACCACTCTTGAGTCTTCGTCCAAAGGATCTCTCCACGTGTAGGGTAGAAATACTTTTGCGCAGGATTAGGTAAAGGCCCATACCCTACATTTTGCTTATAGGTTCACTTTTCCTTAATCCTTGCTTACCAATCCAGCCTAGGCTAAAGGCCGTCAATCACCACAACCTTTTTGGAACTTGCTTCAAGAGTAAGTCAGCATCTAATGCATGATATTGGCGCCACTTGACATTTTAAAAAAACCACAAAGCTTTGCCTATAAATAGAAGGCCATTGGTCACTGAGAAAGGGACCAGAAAAATTGCTGAAAAGAGACAAAAAGTTTGAGAAAGAAAAGTCTTGAACCTCTGCCCAAAATTCATAGAGTTTCAAAAAACTGTAAACACAGCGTACAAACCATTAACTTTGGATCCCTTGCTTTCAAACTCCATTTGTTCTCAAAGTATTTCTTGACTAAAAAAACCTTTCATACAGTTTCTGACCCACACGTTGGAAACTGCCATAACTTCTGCATCCATACCACTATATACCCTCCATCCATCCATTCAAAGAAGCTACTCAAAACATCATCAGAGTTAAGGCTAACTCCAGTTCACAGAGCTTCTTCCAGCTGCAAGGTAAGCACTTGCTGACTCTCACCACCTTGCCTAAGCATTACCAGATTTGTATGCTCAAAAAACACAATGTAGATATCATGCTTCTGATGTTGTGCATGTTCTGAGGTTTTCACACATCTGTATGCTTAAGTAGAGAGTGAATCAGTGTAGAACCTGCCTGTGACCTTGTTGGTTCTGTCTCTTGAAACACTTTGACATTTGCTGAAGTTGTCCCAAGCATGTTTTCTGTTTTGTGGAAAAATAACAAAACTGCAGATGTTCTGGCCAACACAGGGAGAAGCCAAGTTCTGACTTTGACGTTAGCACATCTGAAGCCAGTTTTGCTGTCAATAATATCAGAACTTCTGAAAATTATTGTATGTCCAGCAGGGTCAGAACTTCTGACTTCCCCACTAACAAACTTTTGTCTTGCAGCGCATGGGGGTCAGAACTTCTGACATTCCCACTAACAGGTTTCTGTTTTGCAGGTGCCAGAGTCAGAAGTTCTAACTCATACATTTTCACCAAAAGGTTTATAATCTGGCAGCAGGCCTGGGTCAGAACTTCTAACTTCCTCTCAGTAGTGCGCTAGCCCTCTCTCTCTTTCTCTCTATCTCCCCTTTGTTATTTTCTTTTCTTATCTATTTTTCTCGTTGAACCACCCCATGTACAAATGTGTATCCTCATCCCCTAAATGCTGTAATAGCGTAGGATTTTACATTTCAGCAATTTATTGGTTTCAAATATAAATGCTAGTAATTAGGATGTGTATGGCAAGATAAAATTAATGAAATAGAAAATCCTAATTCAAGATAAACTCTTGCATGCAATAAAACGCACTTGCACATAAACACCCCTAAGGTATCTCCACTTGGTTGCCTAAATAAATGGCCATGATATGCATGTTGAGTATCTATTGGCAAAACAAAAACAAAACAAAAGATCATAGTCCCTCGATGATGCTATCTTGGTTGCCTATACAAAAATGATCTAGTCCCTTGGAAAATCGCTAAAAGGTGCTTGACACAATTGCTATCATGGTCTATACGATGACCCGCATCTGTCCCGTTTAACATCCTAACACAAGGTTGTTCACCAAATACAATGGTGAAACAACACTGTTAAAAGGGTTAAAAACATAAGAAAGATCTTTGAGTAAAATATGGTAGATAACTCTTATCTACTTGATCAAGCTTGCAAAAACATCCTTGCTACTTTTTAAAATACACTCTACAACACAATTTCAAAACCCTACTTTCAAACATTGAAAACTTTTCAAAAGACAAAAACACCTTTGTATACATTCAAACAAGAATCATTACAAAGGTTTCCACAACGATGGCCTCTTTTCAAAACATTTTCCAAAATCACACACAATGCACCATTTCAAACAATTGAAAATGCAAAGCAAGTGATCTAAGCAAGTAACTAAGAGCCAATGGATAACCATGGATAGAAAGGGTGCTAATACCTTCCTTTTCTATAATCTACTCCCCGAACCCAAGAGAACATCTCAAAGGTCTTTCCTGTGCTTTTTGACCTTTCTTTAGGATAAAATAAAATGTCGGTGGCGACTCTTGCTAAACCGAAACATTTGCGAACACAAAACGCAAAATCTCAAGTCAGTTCTCCCACCGTATCACAGAACTAGCGACTCTGCTGGGGAAATGTTGAAAGTGGAGTAACCTTAGGGCTTAGATCACCCTTTGCATGATTATTGTTTGCTTTGATTGTTTTACATTTTTTTTCTCTTGTTTAGGCTTGAAATCCTCCACCCGGATTTGGGAAACATTTATAGATAGCAATACATTGTGGAAACTGTGCGGGGTATACCGACACGGTTGAAGCAATAGCTATATTAGTGTGACATATTTGTGAGTACCGGTAGCCTTTGAGTCAATCAAAGAGAATACGGGGCCGCTGAGTGATGTCATTAAGCACTAATGAACTAGAACCTTACTTGACCATCTTGGCCTTTTATTAGGGGTAGTGAGATGACCAGCTTTGGTGCAGTCCGAAGTTGGTAGATACTCGATACTACACTCATTGAGGGTTGTTTTCTTGGAATATTTTTGTCGCTAGTTAAGTGGCTAAACCAAAACAATGAACATAGAAAACAATCCAATGATATTGAGCTCCTTAGAACCCGGTTACTATTTATAGGACAGGTTTTGAGCCAACTAAACTCAAGAGGGTACTTACCTATGAAACCTCATGCAAGCCTGAAACTAGGGTTTTGTGTGACTTGCTTGTACATGTGTTTGTGCATACATCATGAACATCATAAAGCATCATATGCATCCACTAACCATTTCAAGGGTTTGGATCTTCATCTTTGTTCTTGTTTTGTAGGTAATGGATTCACTTCGCAGGAAAACAATTCAAGTCAACCTTGTAAGAATTCCTCCTCAACTCAAGGAGTTAGCTTCAAGGATTCCTGAGAATTCTCCATTCACCGAGAGACATGGTAGACTCCTCAACTTAGTCAACACTAGCATTGAAGAAGACATGGTAAAGGTACTTTTCTAGTTCTTTGACCCCCTACACCACTGTTTCACATTCCCTAATTATCAATTGGTGCCTACTTTGGAGGAATTTTCTTAACTCCTGAGAATTCCTATTCTTAATCAACTACCCTACAACGGTACGGAAAAAGAATCAAATCCTGAAGATGTTGCTCAAGCATTACACTTGCAACCATCTGACATCAAGGGGCATTGGGAAACCAGAAGTGGTGTCAAGGGCTTCTTGGCAAAATTCTTGTTTGAGAAGGCATAAGACTGCTGGAATTCTCTTGATCTACAAGCCTTTGAAGAGATTGTGGCACTCCTCATCTATGGATTGGTCTTGTTCCCAAACCCTGATCAACTTATAGATGTGAATGCTGTCAAGATTTTCATGTCCAAGAATCCCATACCTACATTGCTTGGGGACATCCTACACTCATTTTACACACGAACAATGAAGAAAAGAGGTGTTCTCATGTGCTGTACTCCTCTCCTAGCAAGGTGGTTTATTTCTCACCTTCCACAATCAGTCTTGAAGAATGAGCATGGTTTAAGGTGGTCACAACGGTTGATGACCCTCACACATTCTGATGTACATTGGTGTTCTCGGTCCATAGAAAATGTCGTCATCATTGATCGTTGTGGTGAATTACCTAATGTCCCATTACTTGGCATTAGGGGGGGCATTACCTACAACCCTTGTCTAGCTTTGAGACAATTTGGATATGCCCGGAGGGATGACCCTCATGACATGCTGATTCCTTACCTAGTTTTTGACTTCGACAACAATGCGCAAGGACTTCGACAAAGGTTCATCAGAGCTTGGAGGATGCCTAACAAGGTGGATAGTAAGACACTGGGGCACAAGAATTCCATCCCCCTTGAGCCTTACCTCAAGTGGGTACGAACCCGCTCCCAGAATCTTATGATGCCATATCCTCACATTCTCCCCTTGATTAAAGAGCCCGTTATGGAAGGAGAGGTTCCATACACCATCCTACATCCTGACATGCCAACATCGTGGGAGGAAATGTAAAAGAGTTGGATCCAACTCAAAGAAGAACGAGATACTTTTGAAGCCAACTTCTATGCCAGTGAGAAGAAGGTTTTAGAGCTCACCCGCCGACTTCACGAGGAGGAAGCTCTCAACACCTACATCACACCAAAGAGGATGCGCAACGTCTTTTTACATTAAGAATTTTGTAATATTTCGCCCATGGGGCACTTATGTACTAACAAGTTCTTCTTAATATGACGTGTGTTCGTTTTGTTTACAACAAATTTGAATTTTTGAACCCTTGAATGCATTACATGAATAACATATCATTCATCATATGCATAAGCTAGTCATCAAGCCGGGTTTCCTTATCTTTCTGCTGTTTATTTCAGCCAGATGGATTTGGAGCAAACAGTGAAGGACCTACAAGCATAAAATTCACAATTTCAGCAACTCCTCATGACCTTGGCAAAGGGTCAAGAGGATCTCAAAGTTTTGCTAGAGAAGAATAAAGGGAAGAAAAAGAAAAAGAGATCGGGGGTAGCTACTTTCGGAAGAAGATTTGAGGGTGATGCTAGAAGAACTCTTGAGTTTCCTTCAACGTCTGACGAAGGGATTGGCAAGGGGAAAGGAGTTACTGTACCTTTTGAGTCTGAGGTAGAAGAGGAGGAAGAGGAAGCAGACGAAGACTATTCAGAACAACAGTATCCACCAGCGGATGGACATCCATCCGTTGTACTCATGTTTGCTGGGAAGACCGTGGATCCATTATGCCGGGGCAGTTACATCCTCTTTGCACCAGATGCTGAAGTATCCTGTTAAGGGTAAAATCATAAATGTGCATGGCGAGGAAGAGTACATGATTAGTCATCTCAATTCCTTTCGATATGTGGAGTTAGATGGCGAATTCATTGAAACACCTTTTCAACATTTCGAGGAAGTTTCTCCCGAGATAGCAGTTGCGAAAACAGCGGTTGAGGTACCTATCATTCCCAAGCATGTGGCTAGAATGGCATCTCTCAAGGATGCAGAGGCTGTGATTAAGGAGGGGAAGAGCACAGTATGGAGACAATTGCCTGACCTTCCCCATAAGACGAACAAGTTTGGTTTAGGGTTTACTGCTGCAGGACAAAGGGCTATGCGTTGCTCTAAGATTGGAAGATCACCCGTCAGGATTTCTCACCACAGAATCAATGTTGTAGAAGATGAAGATGAGGAGAGCCACTTTGAAGACTGGATCTTTTCGACTGTCGAAGGGGGTTTGAGCAATTAGGAAGCAAAGGATTTCGTTCCTATCACCTTTATCAACCAGTAATTTTATCTTTGAATAATTTCCCATTTTTATGGTCTGTAATAACTAAAAAAATTCGCACACTATTTTCACCTCATGCCTTGCCCGGGGCATGTAGGTCCATTTGTAAGAGCTTGATTTCCTTCATAATCATATGCCATGTTTTAATGAATCATTGGACGTTTTTCATCTATAAACTGTTGTGTTCATTTTTCCTTCCTTTTGCATTTTGTTTTTTAAGGATGGCTATCCCTTACACACACCCACACTCATAAATGCAGGTACCCATCCACTTCGGGTTCCATGGGTGACTATTCTGTTTTAGCCTTCGATAACTCTGAAGATTTGGTCAATCATGCTAAGTACGAAGTGGACGAAGATTGTGAAGTGCCGGGAGAGTTATCCAGACTTCTACAACAAGAAGAGAGGGCCATTCTGCCTCATGAAGAGTTGCTAGAAACCATCAACTTAGGGACAAAGGAGGACATGAAGGAAGTAAAAGTAGGTGCCAACCTGGAACCGAGAGTCAAGGAGCGCTTAGTGCAGTTGTTAAATGAATATGTTGAAATCTTTGCCTGGTCTTATGAAGACATGCCAGGGTTAGACACAGATATCGTGGTTCACTGTCTCCCTACAAGAGAAGATTGTCCACCGATCAAGCAAAAGGTTCGCCGAATGAGGCCTGACATGTCTGAAAAGATTAAGGCTGAAGTAATGAAGCAATTCAACGCCGACTTTCTGGCTGTTACAACCTACCCACAATGGGTTGCTAACATTGTGCCCGTACCCAAGAAGGACGGTAAAGTCAGAATGTGTGTAGATTATCGGGATTTGAACAGGGCTAGCCCTAAAGACGATTTTCCGCTGCCACATGTTGACATCTTGGTTGACAACACAGCTCAGCACAAGGTATTTTCCTTCATGGACGGATTCTCGGGATACAACCAGATCAAAATGGCCCCCGAGGACATGGAGAAAACTACCTTTGTCACGCAATGGGGTACCTTCTGCTACAAAGTGATGCCGTTCGGACTGAAGAACGCAGGGGCAACCTATCAGCGTGCCAGGGTAGCTTTATTTCACGATATGATACATCATGAGATCGAAGTTTACGTAGAAGACATGATAGCTCGGTCACAGACATAAGAAGAACACCTTGAACATTTGCAAAAGTTGTTTGCCAGGTTAAAGGAGTATAAGCTCAGACTAAACCCAAGCAAGTGCACTTTTGGAGTTCGGTCTGGTAAACTTCTGGGATTTATTGTCAGCAACAAGGGCATTAAGGTTGATCCAGCCAAGGTAAAAGCTATACAAGAAATGCCCGCCCCCAGCACTGAAAAGGAGGTCAGAGGATTCTTGGGACGCTTGAACTATATTGCGAGGTTCATCGCTCACCTGACATCTACTTGTGAGCCAATTTTCAAACTGTTGAAGAAGGATCAGGTAGTTGAATGGAACAATGATTGTCAAATTGCTTTTGATAAGATCAAGGAGTATTTGCTAGAACCTCTTATTCTGATGCCACCCGTCGAAGGAAGGCCGTTGATCATGTATCTGACTATTTTGGACAACTCAATGGGGTGCGTACTGGGCCAACATGACGAGTCTGGTCGAAAAGAGTATGCCATTTATTACCTTAGCAAAAAGTTTACCGACTGTGAGACTCGCTACTCACTGCTCGAGAAAACTTGTTGCGCTTTGGTATGGGCTGCTCGCCAGCTAAGGCAGTATATGTTGACTTATACCACTCTGCTGATTTCTAAGATGGATCCGATCAAATATATCTTCGAGAAGCCTGCTTTATCTAGAAGAATCGCTAGATGGCAGATGATCCTGACTGAATATGACATCCAGTATACTACTCAAAAAGCTATAAAAGGGAGTGTACTAGCTGACCATATAGCTCATCAAGCTGTCGAAGATTATCAATCTATGAGATTCGACTTCCCTGACGAGGACATCATGACTTTGGACAACATTGAAAGTAACGAACCGTATGACGGACCTGAACAAGGATCCCGATGGATCCTATACTTTGATGGTGCTTCAAATGCACTTGGCAACGGTGTCGGTGCAGTACTCATTTCCCCAGAAGGTTGCCATACACCTTTCACTGCCCGACTTTGCTTCAGCTGTACCAACAACATGGCTGAATATGAAGCTTGCATCTTTGGTCTCAAGGCTGCTATAGACTTGGGAATCAAATCTTTGGTCGTATTTGGGGAATCGACTTTGGTTATCAGTCAAGTCAAAGGAGAGTGGGACACCAAACATCCTAATCTTATCCCATACAAAGAACATGTCCTGACTTTGTTGCCTCATTTCGAGCAGATTACTTTCGAGCATTTCCCGCGAGAAGAAAATCAGCTAGCAGATGCTCTGGCTACAATATCTTCCATGTTTAAACTCAACTGGGATAACGAGGCTCCCCAAATCACCATCGAGCGAATGGACGAACCTGCGCACTGTCATGAGATTAATACCGAAGAAGTAGTGGAACGACCTTGGTTTCACGAGATCAAAAGGTATCTCCAGACTAGAGAATACCCCGAAGGAGCTTCCTTCAATGACAAAAAGTTCTTAAGGAGATTTGCTGCAAAGTTCTTCCTAAGCAATGGCATCCTTTATAAACGCAACCATGATTGTGTTTTACTTTGATGTATGGACAAAGCTGAAGCAGAGTTGATCATGACTGAGATACACAGTGGCACATTTGGCACTCATTTGAGCGGGCATACAATGGCAAAGAAGATTCTAAGAGCAGGCTACTACTGGTCTACCATGGAAGCTGATTGTCACCAATATTCCCGTACCTGCCATAAATGCCAAGTCTACGCCGACAAAGTACATATTCCTCCTGTTCCTCTCAACGTTCTGACAGCTCCTTGGCCATTCGCAATGTGGGGGATTGACACGATTGGAGAGATCAAGCCCATGACATCCAATGGACATCGCTTCATCTTGGTCGCTATTGATTATTTTACCAAGTGGGTCGAAGCAGCTTCCTATGCCTCAGTTACAAAGAATGTGGTTGCCCGCTTCATCAAGCAGAATCTCATATACCAGTATGGTGTCCCCGACAAGATCGTCACAGACAACGGTACAAACCTGAACAATACTATGATCACCGCTCTATGCGAACGGTTCAAGATTTATCATCACAATTCATCTCCCTATCGGCCGAAGGTGAACGGTGCTGTTGAAGCCGCGAACAAAAATATTAAGAAGATCATTCAAAAGATGACAGTCACCTACAAAGACTGGCATGAGATGTTACCGTTTACTCTGCATGGGTATCGTACCACGACACGTACTTCAACAGGGGCAACCCTATTCTCTTTGGTGTATGGCGTGGAAGTTGTCCTACCCATGGAAGTTCAGATTCCTTATTTAAGGATTATGAAGGACGCCGATTTGAGTGAAGACGACTGGATTCAGACCCGGCTTGATCAACTTAATTTGATCGACGAGAAGCGACTTACTGTTGTTTGTCATGGTCAGACATATCAAAAACGGATGATCAAGGCTTTCAACAAGAAAGTCAGGCGTCAAGTATATCAAGTCGGAGATCTTGTAATCAAGCGGATCATCTTGCCGCAAAGTGATCCCAGGGGCAAATGGACTCCTACTTACGAGGGACCATTTGTGATAAAGAGCATCTTTTCTGGTGGGGCAATGATTCTGACCACCATGGACGGTGATGACTTGCCACACCCTGCAAACACAGACATAGTCAAAAAATACTACGCATAAAACGACCCGGAAAGTTGAAAACCCGAAAGGGCAACTTGGGCAAGAAAAGGGCATCCCGGTGAACCAAAAACCCGAAAGGGCGGTTCAGGCAAAAGTTAGGGATAAAACAAAAAAATCTATATACCCGGCAAGTTGAAAACCCGAAAGGGCAACTTGGGCAAAAAAGGGTTTCCCGGTGGATCGAAAACCCGAAAGGGCGATTCAGGCAAAAGTTAGGGAATTAAGGCATATGACTGTGTCTTGTCGGATCACTCCAAGAACAATCTCTTCATCAACGAGCTCCGAGCTTCTGATCAACCTAGGCATCGGCGGACAAAGCAACGAATGGACAAGAAATTCAGAGTTGTGAAGGCCATAACAGAATGGGAATCCCATGGAATTGTTACACATAGCCATCTTTCTTTTGTATAAAATTTTTCAAATTTTTACGACAACATTCTCTTACTAGGATGTCTATCTCCTTTGTACAAAGATACTCACAAAAGTTAATACAAATACACTTCCAAGTGCAGAAATTTGCTTGCCTTTCTTTTCTTTTTACACTTATGCTTATTTTGAAAACGTCCAATGTTTTGTTAAATAGGCATATGCATTTGAATATAATCACTGCTTACAAGTAAAACGAATTTGAAAAAAAAAAGGGATAGTTACTGATAGGTTGAAGGTGTAGGAAGATATTTTTGTGCCATCTCAGGAGAAATCCCCTGCAATACATCATTCAGACCCTCAACAAGGCTAAATTTGGAGTATATTTCCCCAGCGGAGTTAAGCTTCAAGATCCTTAGCAGAGTCAGTGTGTTCCAAAACTTGATTCCCCAGCTGAGCTAAGTTTCGAAGTTCCCATCAAAATTAAGCTTCAAGATCCCCAGTGCACCCTCAAAAAATCTTGAAAATCCTAGACCCAGCGGAACCAGAATAATGAACATTCTCCCCAGAGATATTTCCCAACAGATTGAAGATTCTCAGTCTCCTTTCTCCAGCAGAGGCCTCCCAGGCTTTAACTTCCTAGTAGAGGTTTTCAAAGTTTTCCTTATTCCCCAAGAAGTCAGCAGTCAGCAAGGATTTCTCATCCTCAACAATCAAAGATTTTTTTGGAATCCCTAGCTTCGGTCATGGATTTATTTTCCCCGGTAGCAGTCAAGGATTCCGTTATCTCCCGCTAGAAGGATTTATCTTCCTCAGCAAGACGGCTACTCAACTTACATGCATAACCATTACATTCATATATCATAAACATTGATGAAATACAGTTCGTTACATCATACATATCATGCAACATAACTTTGTGTTTAGCTAACATTTTATCCTTTTCAGGATAAGATCAAAAGGCTATCATTAACAATTATTCAGATACAGTATGGATACACCCCAGACACAATGGTCATTCTATTACTCATTCAGAACTTCAATTCAAATACAGTACAAATACACCCCAGATACGACAGTCATTCTATTACTCATCCAGACTTCAACAATCCGATACAGGCTAGATACGCTCCAGACACGGCAACCATTCTATCTCTCATTCAGATTCAATTATCAACCTCAAGTTCAAATGCATTCTAGACACAGATACCATTATGACCCTTACATCAGTAGTTTGATTCCCTTCAGTGCAGTCGCCTCGGAAGTCATCCTGTCATTCACTCAGATCCCAGTTACAGTCTCAGATACACTCCAGACACGGAAGTTATTCTGCTACTCATACAAATCTCAACTTCAGATACAGTCCAGATACGCTCCAGACACGGTTGCCATTCTGTCACTTATTCAGATCCCAGTTACAGTCTCAGATACACTCCAGACACGGAAGTCATTCTGCTACTCATACAGATCTCAACTTCAGATACAGTCCAGATACGCTCCAGACACGGTTGCCATTCTGTCACTTATTCAGATCCCAGTTACAGTCTCAGATACACTCCAGACACTGAAGTCATTCTACTACTCATACAGATCTCAACTTCAGATACAGTTCAGATACGCTCCAGACACGGTTGCCATTCTGTCACTTATTCAGATCCCAGTTACAGTCTCAGATACACTCCAGACATGGAAGTCATTCTACTACTCATACAGATCTCGAATTCAGATACAATACAGATACACTCAAGACATGGAAGTCATTCTACTACTCATACAGATCTCGAATTCAGATACAATACAGATACACTCAAGACACGACAGTCATTCTGATATTTATTCAAAATTCCAAATACAGTTACAGTACGGATACACCCCAGACACGATGGTCATTCTACTACTCATGCAGACTTCAAAACTTTTGAAAACAGTTTACGGATGCTTCCAAACACGGATGCTGATCTATTGCTTATTCAACTTCAAGACTTCTGAAAATAGTTTACGGATTCTCCAAACATGGATGTCAATCTATTGCTTATTCAGACCCCCAGTTCAGAGATGTTCCAAACATGGATACCTTTATGATATTCACCCACTCACCTACAACAAACATTCTCCAGATGGCATCCTTAAGCCCATCTCCGATAAGATTCTGTCACATCTCCAAATGGCATCTTCAAGCCCATCCCCAACAAGATTTTATTACCTCTCCAAATTGCATCTTTAAGCCCATTCCTCCTACTGTCGCCGATTGCAAATTTCTGGGCACTCTTGTGTCTAATCATCTTCCACCTTCGAGTCACGAATGGCAAATTTTGCCAATCTAACTCTTCAGGTTAAAGAAGATTGAACAGGGGCAGCTGTTGTACCCCAAAATTTGCCATCTCCTTTCTCAAGAAATCACCCTGGATTCTCAAAGTTTTCTCTCATACAAATCCAAGCCTTGAATTATCATTTCTTTCCAAGCAATCCATTTACAAGGGAAAAGTGGTCATTTACACGCTGAGAAGTCAAACTTTAGTTTTTGGATCAAAATCAAATCTCAAAAATCGTATTTCATCAAGACATGTTGGAATATGTAGTTTGTTTCATCAAGAAGGTCAAAAGTCAAATTTTACCTTGGAAAAGTTAAATTCTAAGTGCTTAGAATTTTTCTAAAGTATTTTAAAAAAATGACACTTCAGAACTTCTGAGCTAGCCTCCAGGTAGGAGCAGTCAGAAGTTGTAAATGTGTTTCAGCATATAACATTCAGTCAGAATGTGGCCCTTCAGCATCTACGCCAGCTTAGTCAGAAGTTGCCAGAAGATTATAAAACATGATGAAAAATCTGAAAGCTCCTTCAGAACATGCTGGAACCAGAAGGTAAGAGGGTCAGAAGATTGGGTGCTACACTGAAGCAGAATCTCTAAATCCATAGTTTTCAGAGGCAAATCAAAAGAGCATGCTGGAAAGTCTGGAGAACCCTCAGAATTTGCTGAGGAAGCAGGATATTAAGATCAGAACTTGGGTGCGTTGTTTTAGACTTTGCTGAAGTAGGAACTTCTGGCTCAGATTTAAGTAATGATGCAAATCTCATATTACAAGATTTCTGATTTTTGATGAATCTCATCATCATTTAATGCTCATTAATGCTCACAACCACTCTTGAGTCTTCGTCCAAAGGATCTCTCCACGTGTAGGGTAGAAATACTTTTGTGCAAGATTAAGTAAAGGCCCATACGCTACATTTCGCTTATAGGTTCACTTTTCCTTAATCCTTGCTTACAAATCCAGCCTAGGCTAAAGGCCGTCAATCACCACAACCTTTTTGGAACTTGCTTCAAGAGTAAGTCAGCATCTAATGCATGATATTAGCGCCACTTGACATTTTAAAAAAACCACAAAGCTTTGTCTATAAATAGAAGGCCATTGGTCACTGAGAAAGGGACCAGAAAAATTGCTGAAAAGAGACAGAAAGTTTGAGAAAGAAAAGTCTTGAACCTCTGCCCAAAATTCCTAGAGTTTCAAAGAACTGTAAACACATCATACAAACCATTAACTTTGGATCCCTTGCTTTCAAACTCCATTTGTTCTCAAAGTATTTCTTGACTAAAAAAACCTTTCATACAGTTTCTGACCCACACGTTGGAAACTGCCATAACTTCTGCATCCATACCACTATATACCCTCCATCCATCCATTCAAAGAAGCTACTCAAAACGTCATCAGAGTTAAGGCTAACTCCAGTTCACAGAGCTTCTTCCAGCTGCAAGGTAAGCACTTGCTGACTCTCACCACCTTGCCTAAGCATTACCAGATTTGTATGCTCAAAAAACACAATGTAGATATCATGCTTCTGATGTTGTGCATGTTCTAAGGTTTTCACACATCTGTATGCTTAAGTAGAGAGTGAATCAGTGTAGAACCTGCCTCTGACCTTGTTGGTTCTGTCTCCTGAAACACTTTGACATTTGCTGAAGTTGTCCCAAGCATGTTTTCTGTTTTATGGAAAAATAACAAAACTGCAGATGTTCTGGCCAGCACAGGGAGATGCCAAGTTCTGACTTTGATGTTAGCACATCTGAAGCCTATTTTGCTGTCAATAATATCAGAACTTCTGAAAATTATTGTATGTCCAGCAGGGTCAGAACTTCTGACTTCCCCACTAACAAACTTTTGTCTTGCAGCGCATGGGGGTCAGAACTTCTAACCTTCCCACTAACAGGTTTCTATTTTGCAGGTGCCAGAGTCAGAAGTTCTGACTCATATATTTTCACCAAAAGGTTGATAATTTGGCAGCAGGCTTGGGTCAAATCTTCTGACTTCCTCTCAGCAGCGCGCTAGCCCTCTCTCTCTCTCTTTCTCTCTATCTCCCCTTTGTTATTTTCTTTTCTTATCTATTTTTCTCGTTGAACCACCCCATGTACAAATGTGTATCCCCATCCCCTAAATGCTGTAATAGCGTAGGATTTTACATTTCCGCAATTTATTGCTTTCAAATATAAATGCTAGTAATTAGGATGTGTATGGCAAGATAAAATCAATGAAATAGAAAATCCTAATTCAAGATAAACTCTTGCATGCAATAAAACACACTTACACATAAACACCCCTAAGGTATCTCCACTTGGTTGCCTAAATAAATGGCCATGATATGCATGTTGAGTATCTATTGGCAAAACAAAAACAAAACAAAAGATCATAGTCCCTCGATGATGCTATCTTGGTTGCCTATACAAAAATGATCTAGTCCCTCGGAAAATAGCTAAAAGGTGCTTGACACAATTGCTATCATGGTCTATACGATGACCCGCGTTTGTCCCGTTTAACATCCTAACACAAGGTTGTTCACCAAATACAATGGTGAAACAACACTGTTAAAAGGGTTAAAAACATAAGAAAGATCTTTGAGTAAAATATGGTAGATATCTCTTAGCTACTTGATCAAGCTTGCAAAAACATCCTTTCTACTTTTCAAAACACACTCTACAACACAATTTCAAAACCCTACTTTCAAACATTGAAAACTTTTCAAAAGACAAAAACACCTTTGTATACATTCAAACAAGAATCATTACAAAGGTTGCCACAACGATGGCCTCTTTTCAAAACATTTTCCAAAATCACACACAATGCACCATTTCAAACAATTGAAAATGCAAAGCAAGTGATGTAAGCAAGTAACTAAGAGCCCATGGATAACCATGGATAGAAAGGGTGCTAATACCTTCCCTTTCTATAATCTACTCCCCGAACCCAAGAGAACATCTCAAAGGTCTTTCCTGTGCTTTTTGACCTTTCCTTAGGATAAAATAAAAAGTCGGTGGTGACTCTTGCTAAACTGAAACATTTGCGAACACAAAACGCAAAATCTCAAGTCAGTTCTCCCACCGTATCATAGAACTGGCGACTCTGCTGGGGAAATGTTGAAAGTGGAGTAACCTTAGGGATTAGATCACCCTTTGCATGATTATTGTTTGCTTTGATTGTTTTACATTTTGTTTCTCTTGTTTGGGCTTGAAATCCTCCACCCGGATTTGGGAAACATTCATAGATAGCAATACGTTGTGGAAACTGTGCGGGGTATACCAACATGGTTGAAGCAATAGCTATATTAGTGTGACATATTTGTGAGTACCGGTAGCCTTTGAGTCAATCAAAGAGAATACGGGGCCGCTGAGTGATGTCATTAAGCACTAATGAACTAGAACCTTACTTGACCATCTTGGCCTTTTATTAGGGGTAGTGAGATGACTGGCTTTGGTGCAGTCCGAAGTTGGTAGATACTCGATACTACACTCATTGAGGGTTGTTTTCTTGGAATATTTTGGTCGCTAGTTAAGTGGATAAACCAAAACAATGAACATAGAAAACAATCCAATGATATTGAGCTCCTTAGAACCCGGTTATTATTTATAGGACAGGTTTTGAGCCAACTAAATTCAAGAGGGTACTTACCTATGAAACCTCATGCAAGCCTGTAACTAGGGTTTTGTGTGACTTGCTTGTACATGTGTTTGTGCATACATCATGAACATCATAAAGCATCATATGCATCCACTAACCATTTCAAGGGTTTGGATCTTCATCTTTGTTCTCGTTTTGTAGGTAATGGATTCACTTCGCAGGAAAACAATTCAAGTCAACCTTGTAAGAATTCCTCCTCAACTCAAGGAGCTAGCTTCAAGGATTCCTGAGAATTCTCCATTCACTGAGAGACATGGTAGACTCCTCAACTTAGTCAACACCAACATTAAAGAAGACATGGTGAAAGTACTTTTCCAGTTCTTTGACCCCCTACACCACTGTTTCACATTCCCTGATTATCAATTGGTGCCTACTTTGGAGGAATTTTCTCAACTCCTCAGAATTCCTATTCTTAATCAACTACCCTACAACGGTATGGAAAAAGAACCAAAGCCTGAAGATGTTGCTCAAGCATTACACTTGCAACCATCTGACATCAAGGGGCATTGGGAAACCAGAAGTGGTGTCAAGGGCTTCTTGGCAAAATTCTTGTTTGAGAAGGCACAAGACTGCTGGAATTCTCTTGATCTACAAGCCTTTGAAGAGATTGTGGCACTCCTCATCTATGGGTTGGTCTTGTTCCCAAACCCTGATCAACTTATAGATGTGAATGCTGTCAAGATTTTCATGTCCAAGAATCCCATACCTACATTGCTTGGGGACATCCTACACTCATTTTACACATGAACAATGAAGAAAAGATGTGTTCTCATGTGCTGTACTCCTCTCCTAGCAAGGTGGTTTATTTCTCACCTTCCACAATCAGTCTTGAAGAATGAGCAGGGTTTAAGGTGGTCACAACGATTGATGACCCTCACACATTCTGATGTACATTGGTGTTCTCGGTCCAGAGAAAATGTCGTCATCATTGATCGTTGTGGTGAATTCCATAATGTCCCATTACTTGGCATTAGGGGGGGCATTACCTACAACCCCTGTCTAGCTTTGAGACAATTTGGATATGCCCGGAGGGACGGACCTCATGACATGCTGATTCCTGACCTAGTTTTTGACTTTGACAACGATGCGCAAGGACTTCGACAAAGGTTCATCAGAGCTTGGAGGATGCCTAACAAGGTGGATAGTAAGACACTGGGGCACAAGAATTCCATTCCCCTTGAGCCTTACCTCAAGTGGGTACGAACCCGCTCCCAGAATCTTATGATGCCATATCCTCACATTCTCCCCTTGATTAAAGAGCCTGTTATGGAAGGAGAGGTTCCATACACCATCCTACATCTTGACATGCCAACATCATGGGAGGAAATGCAAAAGAGTTGGATCCAACTCAAAGAAGAATGAGATACTTTTGAAGCCAACTTCTATGCCAGTGAGAAGAAGGTTTTAGAGCTCACCCGCCGACTTCATGAGGAGGAAGCTCTCAACACCTACATCGCACCAAAGAGGATGCACAACGTCTTTTTACATTAAGAATTTTGTAATATTTCGCCCATGGGGCACTTGTGTACTAACAAGTTCTTCTTAATATGACGTGTGTTCTTTTTGTTTACAACAAATTTGAATTTTTGAACCCTTGAATGCATTACATGAATAACATATCATTCATCATATGCATAAGCAGGTCATCAAGCCGGGTTTCCTTATCTTTCTGCTGTTTATTTCAGCCAGATGGATTTGGAGCAAACAGTGAAGGACCTACAAGCACAAAATTCACAATTTCAGTAACTCCTCATGACCTTGGAAAAGGGTCAAGAGGATCTCAAAGTTTTGCTAGAGAAGAATAAAGGGAAGAAAAATAAAAAGAGACCGGGGGTAGCTACTTTCGAAAGAAGATTTGAGGGTGATGCTAGAAGAACTCTTGAGTTTCCTTCAACGTCTGACGAAGGGATTGGCAAGGGGAAAGGATTATTTGTACCTTCTGAGTCTGAGGTAGAAGAGGAGGAAGAGGAAGTAGACGAAGACTATTCAGAACAACAGTATCCACCAGCGGATGACAAGTATAAGAACCTTGAAGACAGATTGGCAGCTATGGAGTTGCAGAGGGTGCCCGAATTGGATTTTGAGGAACTGGGGTTGGTAGCCGGGATTGTAATCCCTCCCAAGTTCAAGGTGCCGACATTTGCCAAGTACGACGGTCTATCTTGCCCTAAGATGCACTTGAGGTCGTATGTTAGAAAGATCCAGCCACATTCATCCGATAAAGGCCTGTGGGTGCACTTTTTCCAAGACAGCTTGTCTGGCACTCAGTTAGATTGGTTTTATCAGCTCGAAAGGTCAGAGGTCCACAATTGGGAAGACTTGGCAGCCGCTTTCTATTGTCAGTATCAGTACAATGCTGATTTGGCGCCTATCCGTACTCAGCTACAAAGTATGGGGATGGCTTCAAATGAAGGGTTTAAGGAGTACGCCCAGAAGTGGCGCGACCTGGCTGGAAGGGTGCAGCCACCACTATCAGATAGGGAATTAGTTGACATGTTTTTGGGGACCCTGTCTGGCCCCTTCTTCAACCATCTAATTGGAAGCTCTTCTGCGGGATTTACTGAACTGATCCTGACCGGCGAAAGGGTGGAGGCCGGTATCAAAAGTGGAAAGATTCAAAAAGATACTTCCGCATTCACGGCTGCTAGAAAATATTTCCCAGCCAAATAGGAAGCATCTGCTGTATACACCCAGAAAAATCGGGAAAGAGAGGAACGTCGGCTAACAGTGGGGGCCGTATTAATACAAAAGTCCGAATCAGACCAGCTTAGAAACAGTCAATCGAGGAATGATTAGCCCAGAACTTATCAGCAAAGGCCCCCACGGCAGTTTACCCCAGTAAACATGACCCCTACTCAAATCCTTCCACATCTCCTGAAGTTGAATCTTGCTAATTTAAAAGAGGCGCCAAAGAATGTAAATACCACCTCTCCATCCTACAACTCAAAAGCCAAGTGTGCTTACCATACCGACAATATTGGGCATGATACCAATAATTGTTGGGCACTCAAGAACAAAATTCAGGACTTAATTGATGCCAAAGAGGTTGAATTTGATTCTCCTTAGAAGCCCAATGTTATATCCGCACCAATGCCCAAGCACGGCCACAATGTGCATGCTGTTTTGGAAAATCTCCATGTTACTGATGTTACCGATCTGTTGACTCCATTGTTAGTGATAAAAGAAAATTTGTTGAGAGCCGGGATTTTTCCTGGTTGTGATGAAGACTGCCACTTTTGCTTGAACATTCAAGATGATTGTCCAATGTTGAAATCAGGTGTCCAACACCTGATGAATACTCAAGAAATACTTTTCCAGAAAACCCTTGTTGACACTTTCAATCCGATTACTCCTGATGCTTGTGATACCTCAACCAATGATATTGCCATCATAACCATTTCCGACAATCCTCCCAAGGCTTGCAAAAGGCCTGTCAGGATTACACCCAACTCTGAATATGTACCTTTAAAGATCACTATGCCGGGACCTGTCTCGTACCAATCAAGCAAAATGATACCGTGGAACTATGGGGGAGAAATCTTCTATCACGGCATCAAACAAATCGAAACAGTCCAAGAAATTTCTGAAGAAGACCCTGATATAGGGAACATCGCGGGTACAAACAAGATAACCCGCAATGGCCGGATCTTTTCTC
Source organism: Vicia faba (assembly GCA_948472305.1). NCBI lineage: Eukaryota > Viridiplantae > Streptophyta > Magnoliopsida > Fabales > Fabaceae > Vicia > Vicia faba. The sequence continues at coordinate 712,832,897 of OX451737.1, forward strand.
CGGAAATTGCTCCCCCCCGAGCAGTTTTCAGACCCTTAAAAGCTTCTGCACCTGTTGGACCCTCTTCGCAAGGCCCAGTGATTGAAAAGTTAAACACTCCTGAAGAAAGACCATCTGCTGATAATACCGACAAAGGTAAGGGGATACTGGAAATGTCTGTCAGGACGAAGGCTCATGCTGTGGTTATCCCTGAAACCACTCAGAAGGAGATGGATGAAATCCTGAAAATAATCAGAAAAAGTGACTACGACGTTGTGGAACAATTAGGGCAAACCCCTTCTAAAATTTCAATGTTAGCCCTCCTGCTCTGTTCAGAGGCCCATGCTAAAGCCCTGATTAAATTCTTGAAGACGGCACATGTACCCCAAGAGACCTCGACTGACCAATTTCAGGATTGTGTGGCCAGTCTTACTGCTGACAATGGCCTGGGTTTTTCCGACGCTGACCTAACTCCCAAAGGAAGGAAACACAATGATGCATTACATGTTTCAGTTGAGTGCCGAGGGACCACCCTCGCCCATGTCTTGGTTGATACTGGTTCTTCCCTAAATGTGCTGCCAAAGAAGGCCTTAACCGCTTGGATTGCGAAGGTTTGACCCTCAAACCTAGTAACATCGTCGTCAGAGCTTTTGATGGTTCCAAAAGAATGGTTCATGGAAAGGTTGATATTCCTATCAAGGTAGGCACCGAAGTATTCAACTCCACCTTCTACGTGATGGACATCCGTCCATCGTACTCATGTTTGCTGGGAAGACCGTGGATCCATTATGCCGGGGCAGTTACATCCTCTTTGCACTAGATCCTGAAGTATCCTGTTAAGGGTAAAATCATAAATGTGCATGGCGAGGAAGAGTACATGATTAGTCATCTTAATTCCTTTCGATATGTGGAGTTAGATGGCGAATTCATCGAAACACCTTTTCAACATTTCGAGGAAGTTTCTCCCGAGATAGTAGTTGCGAAAACAGCGGTTGAGGTACCTATCATTCCCAAGCATGTGGCTTGAATGGCATCTCTCAAGGACGTAGAGGCTATGATTAAGGATGGGAAGAGCACAGTATGAGGATAATTGCCTGACTTTCCCCATAAGACGGACAAGTTTGGTTTAGGGTTTACTGCTGCAGGACAAAGGGCTATGCGTCGCTCTAAGATTGGAAGATCACCCGTCAGGATTTCTCACCACGGAATCAATGCTGTAGAAGATGAAGATGAGGAGAGCCACTTTGAAGATTGGATCTTTCCGACTGTCGAAGGGGGTTTGAGCAATTGGGAAGCAAAGGATTTCGTTCCTATCACCTTTATCAACCAGTAATTTTATCTTTGACAATTTCCCATTTTTATGGTCTGTAATAACTAAAACAATTCGCACACTATTTTCACCTCATGCCTTGCCCGGGGCATGTAGGTCCATTTGTAAGAGCTTGATTTCCTTCATAATCATATGCCATGTTTTAATGAATCATTGGACGTTTTTCATCTATAAACTGTTGTGTTCATTTTTCCTTCCTTTTGCATTTTGTTTTTTAAGGATGGCTATCCCTTACACACACCCACACTCACAAATGCAGGTACCCATCCACTCCGGATTCCATGGGTGACTATTCTGTTTTAGCCTTCGATAACTCTGAAGATTTGGTCAATCATGCTGAGTACGAAGTGGACGAAGATTGTGAAGTGTCGGGAGAGTTAGCCAGACTTCTACAACAAGAAGAGAGGGCCATTCTGCCTCATGAAGAGTTGCTAGAAACCATCAACTTAGGGACAAAGGAGGACAGGAAGGAAGTAAAAGTAGGTGCCAACCTGGAACCGAGAGTCAAGGAGCGCTTAGTGCAATTGTTAAATGAATATGTTGAAATCTTTGCCTGGTCTTATGAAGACATGCCAGGGTTAGACACATATATCGTGGTTCACCATCTCCCTACAAGAGAAGATTGTCCACCGATCAAGCAAAAGGTTCGCCGAATGAGGCCTGACATGTCTGAAAAGATTAAGGCTGAAGTAATGAAGCAATTCAACGCCGACTTTCTGGCTGTTACAACCTACCCACAATGGGTTACTAACATTGTGCCCGTACCCAAGAAGGACGGCAAAGTCAGAATGTGTGTATATTATCGGGATTTGAACAGGGCTATCCCTAAAGACGATTTTCCGCTGCCACATATTGACATCTTGGTTGACAACACAACTTAGCACAAGGTATTTTCCTTCATGGACGGATTCTCGGGATACAACCAGATCAAAATGGCCCTCGAGGACATGGAGAAAACTACCTTTTTCACACAATGGGGTACCTTCTGCTACAAAGTGATGCCGTTCAAACTGAAGAACGCAGGGGAAACCTATCAGTGTGCCAGGGTAGCTTTATTTCACGATATGATACATCATGAGATCGAAGTTTACGTAGACGACATGATAGCTTGATCACGGACAGAAGAAGAACACCTTGAACATTTGCAAAAGCTGTTTGCCAGGTTAAAGGAGTATAAGCTCAGACTAAACCTAAGCAAGTGCACTTTTGGAGTTAGGTCTGGTAAACTTCTGGGATTTATTGTCAGCAACAAGGGCATTGAGGTTGATCCAGCCAAGGTAAAATCTATACAAGAAATGCCCGCCCCCAACACTGAAAAGGAGGTCAGAGGATTCTTGGGACGCTTGAACTATATTGCGAGGTTCATCGCTCACCTAACATCTACCTGTGAGCCAATTTTCAAACTGTTGAAGAAGGATCAGGTAGTTTAATGGAACAATGATTGTCAAATTTCTTTTGATAAGATCAAGGAGTATTTGCTAGAACCTCCTATTCTGATGCCACCCGTCGAAGGAAGGCCGTTGATCATATATCTGACTGTTTTGGACAACTCAATGGGGTGCGTACTGGGCCAACATGACGAGTCTGGTCGAAAAGAGCATGCCATTTATTACCTTAGCAAAAAGTTTACCGACTGTGAGACTCGCTACTCACTGCTCGAGAAAACTTGCTGCGCTTTGGTATGGGCTGCTCGCCGGCTAAGGCAGTATATGTTGACTCATACCACTCTGCTGATTTCTAAGATGGATCCGATCAAATATATCTTCGAGAAGCCTGCTTTCTCTGGAAGAATCGCTAGATGGCAGATGATCATGACTGAATATGACATCCAATATACTACTCAAAAAGCTATAAAAGGGAGTGTACTAGCTGACCATCTAGCTCATCAAGCTGTCGAAGATTATCAATCTATGAGATTCGACTTCCCTGACGAGGACATCATGACTTTGGACAACATTGAAAGTAACGGACTGTATGACGGACCTGAACAAGGATCCCGATGGATCCTATACTTTAATGGTGCTTTAAATGCACTTGGCAACTGTATCGGTGCGGTACTCATTTCCCCAGAAGGTTGCCATACACCTTTCACTGCCCGACTTTGCTTCAGTTGTACTAACAACATGGCTGAATATGAAGCTTGCATCTTTGGTCTCAAGGCTGCTATAGACTTGGGAATCAAATCTTTGGTCGTATTTGGGGACTCGGCTTTGGTTATCAGTCAAGTCAAAGGAGAGTGGGACACCAAACATCCTAATCTTATCCCATACAAAGAACATGTCCTAACTTTGTTGCCTCATTTCGAGCAGATTACTTTCGAGCATTTCCCGCGAGAAGAAAATCAGCTAGCAGATGCTCTGGCTACAATGTCTTCCATGTTTAAACTCAACTGGGATAACGAGGCTCCCCAAATCACCATCGAGCGAATGGACGAACCTGCGCACTGTCATGAGATTAATACCGAAGAAGTAGTGGAACGACCTTGGTTTCACGAGATCAAAAGGTATCTCCAGACTAGAGAATACCCCGAAGGAGCAACCTTCAATGACAAAAAGTTCTTAAGGAGATTTGCTGCAAAGTTCTTCCTAAGCAATGGCATCCTTTATAAACGCAGCCATGGTTGTGTTTTACTTTGATGTGTGGACAAAGCTGAAGCAGAGTTGATCATGACTGAGATACACAGTGGCACATTTGGCACTCATTTGAGCGGGCATACAATGGCAAAGAAGATTCTAAGAGCAGGCTATTACTGGTCTACCATGGAAGCTGATTGTCACCAATATTCCCGTACCTGCCATAAATGCCAAGTCTACACCGACAAAGTACATATTCCTCCTGTTCCTCTCAACATTCTGACAGCTCCTTGTCCGTTCGCAATGTGGGGGATTGACATGATTGGAGAGATCAAGCCCACGACATCCAATGGACATTGCTTCATCTTGGTCGCTATTGATTATTTTACCAAGTGGGTCGAAGCAACTTCCTATGCCTCAGTTACAAAGAATGTGGTTGCCCGCTTCATCAAGCAGAATCTCATATGCCGGTATGGTGTCCCCGACAAGATCGTCACAGACAACGGTACAAACCTGAACAATACTATAATCACCGCTCTATGCAAACGGTTCAAGATTTATCATCACAATTCATCTCCCTATCGTCCGAAGATGAACGGTGCTGTTGAAGCCGCGAACAAAAATATTAAGAAGATCATTCAAAAGATGACAGTCACCTACAAAGACTGGCATGAGATGTTACCGTTTGCTCTGCATGGGTATCGTACCACGACACGTACTTCAACAGGGGCAACCCCATTATCTTTGGTGTATGGCATGGAAGCTGTCCTACCCATGGAAGTTCAGATTCCTTCTTTAAGGATTATGAAGGACGCCGGTTTGAGTGAAGACGACTGGATTCAGACCCGACTTGATCAACTTAATTTGATCGACGAGAAGCGACTTACTACTGTTTGTCATGGTCAGACATATCAAAAACGGATGATCAAGGCTTTCAACAAGAAAGTCAGGCGTCAAGTATATCAAGTCGGAGATCTTGTAATCAAGCGGATCATCTTGCCGCAAAGTGATCCCAGGGGCAAATGGACTCCTGCTTACGAGGGACCATTTGTGATCAAGAGCATCTTTTCTGGTGGGACAATGATTCTGACCACCATGGACGGCGATGACTTGCCACACCCTGCAAATGCAGACATAGTCAAAAAATACTACGCATAAAATGACCCGGTAAGTTGAAAACCCGAAAGGGCAACTTGGGCAAAAAAAGGGCATCCCGGTGAACCAAAAACCTGAAAGGGCGGTTCAGGCAAAAGTTAGGGATAAAACAAAAAAATCTGTATACCCGGCAAGTTGAAAACCCAAAAGGGCGACTTGGGAAAAAAAGGGTTTCCCGGTGGATCGAAAACCCGAAAGGGCGATTCAGGCAAAAGTTAGGGAATTAAGGCGTATGACTGTGTCTTGTCGGATCACTCCAAGAACAATCTCTTCATCAACGAGCTCCGAGCTTCTGATCAACCTAGTCATCGGCGGACAAAGAAACGAATGGACAAGATATTCAGAGTTGTGAAGGCCATAACAGAATGGGAATCCCATGGAATTATTACACATAGCCATCTTTCTTTTGTATAAAATTTTTCAAATTTTTACGACAACATTCTCTTACTAGGATGTCTGTCTCCTTTGTACAAAGATACTCACAAAAGTTAATACAAATACACTTCCAAGTGCAGAAATTTGCTTGCCTTTCTTTTCTTTTTACACTTATGTTTATTTTGAAAACGTCCAATGTTTTGTTAAATAGGCATATGCATTTGAATATAATCACTGCTTACAAGTAAAACAAATTTGAAAAAAAAAGGGATAGTTACTGATAGGTTGAAGGTGTAGGAAGATATTTTTGTGCCATCTCAGGAGAAATCCCCTGCGATACATTATTCAGACCCTTAACAAGGCTAAATTTGGAGTATATTTCCCCATCGGAGTTAAGCTTCAAGATCCTTAGCAGAGTCAGTGCGTTCCAAAACTTGATTCCCCAGCTGAGCTATGTTTCGAAGTTCCCATCAAAATTAAGCTTCAAGATCCCCAGTGGACCCCCAAAAAATCCTGAAAATCCTATACCCAACGGAACCAGAATAGTGAACATTCTCCCCACAGAGATATTTCCCAACAGATTGAAGATTCTCAGTCTCCTTTCTCCAGCAGAGGCCTCCCAGGCTTTAACTTCCCAATAGAGGTTTTCAAAGTTTTCCTTATTCCCCAAGCAGTCAGCAGTCAGCAAGGATTTCTCATCCTCAACAATCAAAGATTTTTTTGGAATCCCCAACTTCGGTCATGGATTTATTTTCCCCGGTAGCAGTCAAAGATTCCGTTATCTCCCGCTAGCAGGATTTATCTTCCTCAGCAAGACGGCTACTCAGCTTACATGCATAACCATTACATTCATATATCATAAACATTAATGAAATACAGTTCATTACATCATACATATCATGCAACATAACTTTGTGTTTAGCTAACATTTTATCCTTTTCAGGATAAGATCAAAAGGCTATCATTATAAATTATTCAGATACAATATGGATACACCCCAGACACGGCGGTCATTCTATTACTTATTCAGAACTTCAAGTCAAATACAGTACATATACACCCCAGATACGGCGGTCATTCTACTACTCATCCACACTTCAACAATCCGATACAGGCTAGATACGCTCTAGACACGGCGACCATTCTATCTCTCATTCAGATTCAATTATCAACCTCAAGTTCAAATGCATTCCAGACACGGATACCATTCTGACCCTTACATCAGCAGTTTGATTCCCTTCAGTGCAGTCGCCTCTGAAGTCATCCTGTCATTCACTCAGATCCCAGTTACAGTCTCAGATACACTCCAGACACGGAAGTCATTCTGCTACTCATACAGATCTCAACTTCAGATACAGTCCAGATACGCTTCAGAAACGGTTGCCATTCTGTCACTTATTCAGATCCCAGTTACAGTCTCAGATACACTCTAGACATGGAAGTCATTCTGCTACTCATACAGATCTCAACTTCAGATACAGTCCAGATACGCTCAAGACACGGTTGCCATTCTGTCACTTATTCAGATCCCAGTTACAGTCTCAGATACACTCCAGACACGGAAGTCACTCTGCTACTCATACAGATCTCAACTTCAGATACAGTCCAGATACGCTCCAGACACAGTTGCCATTCTGTCACTTATTCAGATCCCAGTTACAGTCTCAGATACACTCCAGACACGGAAGTCATTCTGCTACTCATACAGATCTCAACTTCAGATACAGTCCAGATATGCTCCAGACACGGTTGCCATTCTGTCACTTATTCAATACAGTTACAGTTTCAGATACACTCCAGACATGGAAGTAATTCTGCTACTCATACAGATCTCGAATTCAGATACAATACAGATACACTCAAGACACAGAAGTCATTCTGCTACTCATACAGATCTCGAATTCAGATACAATACATATACACTCAAGACACGACAGTCATTCTGATATTTATTCAAAATTCCAAATACAGTTACAGTACGGATACACCCCAGACACGGTGGTCATTCTACTACTCATACAGACTTCAAAACTTTTGAAAACAGTTTACGGATGCTTTCAAACACGGATGCTGATCTATTGCTTATTCAACTTCAAGACTTCTGAAAACATTTTACGGATTCTCCAAACATGGATGTCAATCTATTGCTTATTCAGACCCCCAGTTCAGAGATGTTCCAAACATGGATACCTTTCTGATACTCACCCACTCACCTACAACAAACATTCTCCAGATGGCATCTTTAAGCCCATCTCCGACAAGATTCTGTCACATCTCCAAATGGAATCTTCAAGCCCATCCCCAACAAGATTTTATTACCTCTCCAAATGGCATCTTTAAGCCCATTCCTCCTACCGTCGCCGAGTGCAAATTTCTGGGCACTCTTGTGTCCAATCATCTTCCACCTTCGAGTCACGAATGGCGAATTTTGCCAATCTAACTCTTCGGGTTAAAGAAGATTGAACAGGGGAAGCTGTTGTACCCCAAAATTTGCCATCTCCTTTCTCAAGAAATCACCCTGGATTCTCAAAGTTTTCTCTCATACAAATCCAAGCCTTGAATTATCATTTCTTTCCAAGCAATCCATTTACAAGTGAAAAGTGGTCATTTACACGCTGAGAAGTCAAACTTTAGTTTTTGGATCAAAATCAAATCTCAAAAATCATATTTCATCAAGACATGTTGGAATATGAAGTTTGTCTCATCAAGAAGGTCAAAAGTCAAATTTTACCTTGGAAAAGTTAAATTCTAAGTGCTTAGAATTTTTCTAAAGTATTTAAGAAAAATGACACTTCAGAACTTCTGAGCTAGCCTCCAGGCAGGAGCAGTCAGAAGTTGTAAGTGTGTTTCAGCACATAACATTCAGTCAGAATGTGGCCCTTCAGCATCTATGCCAGCTCAGTCAGAAGTTGCCAGAAGATTATAAAACATGATGAAAAATCTGAAAGCTCCTTCAGAACATGCTGGAACCAGAAGGTAAGAGGGTCAGAAGATTGGGTGCTACACTGAAGCAGAATCTCTAAATCCATAGTTTTCAGAGGCAAATCAAAAGAGCATGCTGGAAAGTCTGGAGAACCCTCAGAATTTGCTGAGGCAGCAGGATACTAAGATCAGAACTTGGGTGCGTTGTTCTAGACTTTGCTGAAGTAGGAACTTCTGGCTCAGACTTAAGTAATGATGCAAATCTCATATTACAAGATTTCTGATTTTTGATGAATCTCATCATCATTTAATGCTCATTAATGCTCACAACCACTCTTGAGTCTTCGTCCAAAGGATCTCTCCACGTGTAGGGTAGAAATACTTTTGTCCAGGATTAGGTAAAGGCCCATACGCTACATTTCGCTTATAGGTTCACTTTTCCTTAATCCTTGCTTACCAATCCAGCCTAGGCTAAAGGCCGTCAATCACCACAACCTTTTTGGAACTTGCTTCAAGAGTAAGTCAGCATCTAATGCATGATATTGGCGCCACTTGACATTTTAAAAAAACCACAAAGCTTTTCCTATAAATAGAAGGCCATTGGTCACTGAGAAAGGGACCAGAAAAATTGCTGAAAAGAGACAGAAAGTTTGAGAAAGAAAAGTCTTAAACCTCTGCCCAAAATTCCAAGAGTTTCAAAGAACTGTAAACACAGCGTACAAACCATTAACTTTGGATCCCTTGCTTTCAAACTCCATTTGTTCTCAAAGTATTTCTTGACTAAAAAAACCTTTCATACAGTTTCTGACCCACACGTTGGAAACTGCCATAACTTCTGAATCCATACCACTATATACCCTCCATCCATCCATTCAAAGAAGCTACTCAAAACGTCATCAGAGTTAAGACTAACTCCAGTTCACAGAGCTTCTTCCAGCTGCAAGGTAAGCACTTGCTGACTCTCACCACCTTGCCTAAGCATTACCAGATTTGTATGCTCAAAAAACACAATGTAGATATCATGCTTCTGATGTTGTGCATGTTTTGAGGTTTTCACACATCTGTACGCTTAAGTAGAGAGTGAATCAGTGTAGAACCTGCCTTTGACCTTGTTGGTTCTGTCTCCTGAAACACTTTGACATTCGCTGAGGTTGTCCCAAGCATGTTTTCTGTTTTATGGAAAAATAACAAAACTGCAGATGTTCTGGCCAACACAGGGAGAAGCCAAGTTCTGACTTTGACGTTAGCACATCTGAAGCCTGTTTTGTTGTCAATAAAATCAAAACTTCTGAAAATTATTGTATATCCAGTAGGGTCAGAACTTCTGACTTCCCCACTAACAAACTTTTGTCTTGCAGCGCTTGGGGGTCAGAACTTCTGACCTTCCCATAAACAGGTTTCTGTTTTGCAGGTGCCAGAGTCAGAAGTTCTGACTCATACATTTTCACCAAAAGGTTGATAATCTGGCAGCAGGCCTGGGTCAGAACTTCTGACTTCCTCTCAGCAGCGCGCTAGCCCTCTCTCTCTTTCTCTCTATCTTCCCTTTGTTATTTTCTTTTCTTATCTATTTTTCTCGTTGAACCACCCCATGTACAAATGTGTATCCCCATCCCCTAAATGCTGTAATAGCGTAGGATTTTACATTTCCGCAATTTATTGCTTTCAAATATAAATGCTAGTAATTAGGATGTGTATAGTAAGATAAAATCAATGAAACAGAAAATCCTAATTCAAGATAAACTCTTGCATGCAATAAAACGCACTTGCACATAAACACCCCTAATGTATCTCCACTTGGTTGCCTAAACAAATGGCCATGATATGCATGTTGAGTATCTATTGGCAAAACAAAAACAAAACAAAAGATCATAGTCCCTCGATGACGCTATCTTGGTTGCCTATACAAAAATGATCTAGTCCCTCGGAAAATCGCTAAAAGGTACTTGACACAATTGCTATCATGGTCTATACGATGACCCGCGTCTGTCCCATTTAACATCCTAACACAAGGTTGTTCACCAAATACAATGGTGAAACAACACTGTTAAAAGGGTTAAAAACATAAGAAAGATCTTTGAGTAAAATATGGTAGATACCTCTTAGCTACTTGATCAAGCTTGCAAAAACATCCTTGCTACTTTTCAAAACACACTCTACAACACAATTTCAAAGCCCTACTTTCAAACATTGAAAACTTTTCAAAAGACAAAAACACCTTTGTATATATTCAAACAAGAATCATTACAAAGGTTGCCACAACGATGGCCTCTTTTCAAAACATTTTCCAAAATCACACACAATGCACCATTTCAAACAATTGAAAATGCAAAGCAAGCGATCTAAGCAAGTAACTAAGAGCCCATGGATAACCATGGATATAAAGGGTGCTAATACCTTCCCTTTCTATAATCTACTCCCCGAACCCAAGAGAACATCTCAAAGGTCTTTCCTGTGCTTTTTGACCTTTCCTTAGGATAAAATAAAAAGTCGGTGGCGACTCTTACTAAACCGAAACATTTGCAAACACAAAACGCAAAATCTCAAGTCAGTTCTCCCACTGTATCACAGGAAGGAAGGTAAATTTCTCTCCTACTATGATAAACAAGTTCCTAGGTAGACCTGATGATGCTCAACCTGAGCTTGAAGTTTCTGACAACCAGGTTTGTCAAACCATCACTGCCAAGCAAGTCAAGCACTAGCCCTTGAAAGGGAAGCTAACTACAAGCAAGCTGAGCATGAAGTTTTCCATACTGCATAAAATTGGTGCATCTAACCGGGTTCCCACCAACCACAAATCCACCATTTCCACAGGTTTGGGAAGATTTATCTATGCTGTTGGAACCAGAATAAACTTTGATTATGGCAAGTACATCTTTGATCAAACATTGAAACATGCTGGAAGCTGTGCTATTAAAGGCCCTATTGCTTTTCCCTCTCTCCTGTGTGGTATAATCATTGATCAGTATCCTGATATTCTGGTTGAAAAAGACTCTGTTTACAAAAGAGCCCCTGCACTTGGTTTGCACTATAAGCTGTTTCAGGGAACACATGTCCCTGACATTGTTATGACATCTGCTGAGACATCAAATGTCAAAACTCATTCCAAGAAAACTGATGTTATAGCTGTGCTAAAAGAAACCTGCAGAGAGCTTGATATAAGAAAAGGACTCTTGAAGAGCCGATTGCTAGACTAGAACAAGAGGAGAATGAAGAACAAATAAGGGAAGAGGATGCTGATGAAGACCAGCATAATGCTGAAAATAGTGCTTCCTTAGGGGATGACATTTCCCGAAGGTCAGTGTTTGCTGAAAAGATTGCTGCTGGAATTTGTTGCTGCCAAATGACTTCTTATTATTTTTGTGTCTTTTTTAATTTCCTTTTGGATGACTGTATAACTTAAAAGTACAAGTATCTTTGGCTCTTTATGGCTAAAAAGGGGGAGAAGAAATTGTGATAAATTATGATAATTTTGGTAGATTTAGATATTGGTAGCTGTTATTAAAAATTCTGCTGCTTTCTAATCTCTGATTGTTTAGGGGTTTTAGCCAAAAATTTGCCAAAGGGGGAGTTTGTAAGTGTTTGTTTGTTGGCATTTTTTTTGGTAAAACCAGATTTGCGAATGTCATGACTGATGTCATAACATTCTGGGATAAAGGTACATTCAGTAGAAAAGAATGTTCTACAGGAACTACTCAGTATGAGTGATTATCAAGATCATTAATCTATGATCATATATATTGAATTCTACCAAAATCAATGAGCAAGGTACATGATGTCATAACCAATGTTAAGACATCCTGTACTGATCAAGTTGTTGTGCAGATTTATTATTCCTGAGATTTTTAAGGAAATTGGTGTGCTGCTCTGAGTTGAAGAAGTATTGTCCAGATCAGATGCTCATGTGGACATTAGGTTAACCTTGCTTAACCCCAATCTGTGATGAAAAAGCCATAGACCAAGTCTTTAGGTTAACTTTAGTTAACCCTAGCTATTTTCATGGAAGCCCTAAATGAGGAATAGTCTGCTTATATATTTCTCACGAAGCCTAATGGACTGAGATACTTTTTGACAGAAGATCAATAAGGGATTGTATAGTTGTAACTACTGTGAGCCAAGGAATTATCGGTTTGATAAGTGACTTGGAGTAGGATTTGGTTGTAAGGGTTTTTTATCACTCAAAGCTTTGAAGCATGAGTGTTTGTGTCTCTTGATTAAAGCTTTGAAGTAAAATCAAGTTAGGGTTGTTTATCACTTAAAGCTTTGAAACACGAGTGATTGTGTCTCTTGATTAAAGCTTTGAAGCAAAATCAAGTGTGTGTATTGAAGAATGTCTTCATAATCTCATTAATCAATAGTTTAGTATCAATGCTGTGATTGAGGGGGAGTGAGTAGGAACTCAGGTTTAAGTTGAACTTAGATTGAAATTGCATTGGGTAGGTCTTAAGTGAAGGAGATAAACTGGTTGGTTTATTCCTAAATTAATATCTCTTATAGTGAATTTCCTCCCTGGCTTAGTAGCCCCCAGAGTAGGTGTCGTTACACACTGAACTGGGTTAACAATTGATTGTGTTCTTTACTATTTTTAAATTACTGTCTTGAAGTGTGTACAAGTTTGTCAGATACGGTGTCATAACATTCATTGTGACATTAAGTATCTGTTGCCAGAATTTCAATGAGTGACATTGGGATCACTTTCTAAATTAGGGCTAGCAGCTTCTTGGTTCAATGGTACAGATACACCAGGAACAGAGTGATTCTCATTAAGAATCCTAGTGACTAGTCTGGCAATAGCTTGATGCACATAAGCAGAACCTTCCCTATTAGCTATCTCTGGAGGAACAGAGGATGATGGTTGAGAAGATTTACCAGAGGGAGAAGCTTGTGATCTTCTTGCATGTCTGGTTCGCAGCTTCTTGACCTTAGTAGGATCAGCTGCCATTGCACGAAGTGGAGTTACCTCAAGAACACCAGCATCCATGGGGTTTACGTTTTCCCTAGGTTCGGTGTCAGTGGGTGAGGAAGATGCAGTTGCCTTTGATGAAGATGATGACACAGATTGTTGAGACATCTTGAGAGATTAAGAATACAAGTGACAGCGAGTGTGAAATTTTCTTTTGAGGGAATGGAGAGTGATGCAGCAAACTGAGAAGAGGGAGATATAAATATGTCTATTCCTCTTCTTAAACTTTTGGAAAGAAAGAGGGAAATAAATGATTAGCCCAATCAGAATAAACTTGATTAAAATATCTCTTTCAAACCTTGTATTAAGCAAAATTAATTGCTACCTCTCTTCATATTGGCAAATACCCAGCTTTCCCCTTAAATTCTCAAACTGACTAGCATCCAGTGCCTTGGTAAAAATATCAGCCAGTTGTAGTTCAGTGGCAACATGTTCCAGCTTAATCACCTTCTCCTCCACAAGATCTCTGATGAAGTGATGTCTAATGTCAATATGCTTAGTCCTGCTGTGCTGTATAGGATTCTTGGATATGTTAATAGTACTCAAATTGTCACAGTATAATGTCATGACATCTTGTGTGACATTATACTCAGTCAGCATCTGTTTCATCCAGATCATTTGAGAACAACTGCTACCAGCTGCTATGTATTCAGCTTCAGCAGTAGATAGAGACACACAGTTTTGTTTCTTGCTGAACCAAGAAACAAGATTATTTCCCAAAAAGAAGCATCCTCTAGAGGTGCTATTTCTATCATCAGCACTACCAGCCCAATCAGCCTCACAATAACTAGACAGAACTGGTTCACATCCATGAGAGTACAACATGCCATAATTGTAAGTTCCACTCACATACTTCAGAATTCTTTTCACCTGGTTGATGTGACTTACTTTAGGTTCAGCCTGGTATCTTGCACATACTCCAACTGCAAAGGCAATGTCAGGTCTACTGGCTGTTAAGTATATCAGACTTCCTATCATGCTTCCCTACAAGCTTTGATCCACATTTGCCTCACTTGTGTCTTTGGACAACTTTAAATGAGTAGGTGCAGGAGTCCTTTTATGACTGGCATTCTCCATCCCAAACTTCTTGACAATATTCTTTGCATACTTGCTTTGAGACAGAAAAATTGAGTCTTCCATCTGTGTGACTTGTAGTCCAAGAAAGTAGGTCAATTCTCCCATGAGGCTCATTTCAAATTCAGCTTGCATCTGGTTAGCAAAATGTTTAACCATTTTATCTGACATTCCTCCAAACACTATGTCATCAACATAAATTTGAGCTACCATTATCTTTCCTCCTTCATCCTTGACAAAAAGAGTTTTATCTAAACCTCCTTTCCTGTATCCTTTGTCAGTGAGGAACTTTGTTAACCTTTCATACCAAGCTCTAGGAGCTTGTTTCAGACCATATAATGCTTTCCTCAATTTGTAGACATGATCAGGACAATTTGGATCCACAAATCCTTTAGGCTGTTCCACATACACTTCCTCATTTAAGTACCCATTTAGGAAGGCACTCTTCACATCCATCTGAAACAGCTTGAACTTAAGGAGACAAGCAACTCCCAAGAGAAGTCTGATTGATTCCAATCTGGCTATAGGAGCAAAAGTCTCATCAAAATCAACCCCTTTAACTTGAGTGTATCCTTGAGCAACAAGTCTTGCCTTATTCCTGGTGACAACTCCTTCAGCATTTGACTTGTTCTTGTAGATCCACTTTGTGCCAATGATGTTTGTTCCTTCTGGTCTAGGAACTAACTCTCATACTTCATGTTGCTTGAACTGGTTCAATTCATCTTGCATTGCTCCAATCCAGTATTCATCAGTCAAAGCCTCTTTAACATTTTTTGGTTCAATCTTAGACACAAAACAAGAGTTTGTGATGATTTCTCTAGATCTTGTAGTGACTCCACTGTTAGGATTTCTTATGATGATTTCCTTAGGATGATCTTTCTGAATTCTGATGGAAGGATCTTTGTTAGCTTCCTTTGATTCAGACTCTGATGGAGTAGGATTACGCACATAATCCTTTTTAGACACTTGTGTTGAAGTCTCAAAGAATGTCTCAACATCATATGGGACATTTGTTTCCTCATGGTGATCATCAACTATGACATTTATAGACTCCATCATAACTTTGGTCCTGGAATTGAACACCCTATATGCTCTGCTGTTGGTAGAGTATCCTAGGAATATTCCTTCATCACTTCTAGGGTCCATCTTTCTCCTTTGTTCACGATCTGTCAGAATATAACATTTGCTCCCAAAGACATGGAAGTACTTCACTGTAGGCTTTCTTCCTTTACATAGTTCATAAAGGGTGGATGATGTTCCCTTTCTCAAGGTGACCCTGTTGTGGACATAACAGGCTGTATTCATAGCTTCAGCCCAAAAATGAATAGGAAGCTTCTTGGCATGTATCATTGCTCTGGCAGATTCCTGTATAGTCCTGTTTTTCCTTTCCACAACTCCATTTTGTTGAGGAGTTATAGGTGAAGAGAACTCATGATTGATTCCTTCTGAGGAATAGAACTCATCAAACTTACTATTTTCAAATTCCTTACCATGATCACTTCTGATTCTGACAATGCATCCTTCTTTTTCTCTTTGAATTCTTTTGCACAATTCCTTAAATACATCAAATACATCAGAATTTTCCCTAATGAAGTTTATCCAGGTGAATCTGGAAAAATCATCCATAACAACATAGGCATATCTCTTTCCACCAAGACTTTCCACCTGCATGGGACCCATCAGATCCATATGTAGAAGTTCTAGCACCTTAGAGGTGGTCAGATGTCTTGTCTTTGGATGTGACATTCTAGTTTGCTTTCCAACCCGAAATTCACAACAGACTCTCCCTTCATCAATCTGAAGCCTTGGAATCCCTCTGACAGCCTCCATGCATATGATCTTTTTCATCCATCTAAGATGTAAATGACCAAGTTTTTGGTGCCACAGTTTCACTTCCTTTTCTTCTTTGGATATACAGCACACAAAAGAGTAGTTAGTGTTCTCAGACTCCCATAAGTAACAATTGTCTTTTGATCTGACTCCTCTCATTACAACTTCTTGTTTTTCATTAGTTACAAGACATTCAGACTTGGGGAAGTTGACCTTGAATCCTAGATCACATAATTGACTGATACTTATGAGATTAGCAGTCAAACCATTTACCAGCAACACTTCATTTAGGTTTGGAACTCCAGGGCAGTCCAAGTTTCCAACTCCTTTGATTTCTCCTCTAGCACCATCTCTAAAAGTGACATAACTAGTAGTATGAGGTTTGACATCATTCAACAGATTCTTGATTCCAGTCATGTGTTTAGAGCATCCACTGTCAAAGTACCAGTCTTCCTTGGAAAAAACTCTAAGGGAGGTGTGAGCTATCAGGGCTGCAGTCTTTTTCTTCCACTGTTGAGTATATGGTGCCTTGTTAGTCTTAGGTTTGACATATGGGGTCTGATTAGGATATCCATATAATCTGAAGCAGAATGGCTTTATGTGACCAAACCTCCCACAATAATGACATCTCCATCTTTGATACTTTTTCTTCATATTTCTCTGTTCTTGATGTTGAGTCCTATGTTATGACATCTGCTTTGACATTTGTTTATCAGGCCTGGTCTTCTTCTTGTCAACAACAGATTTCTTTGCAGCCACAAATCCTAGACCAGACATGTTTCCTGCATTTTGTCCAGCCTGAAGGATTTCTTCCAACTTGTCAGTTCCAGTTGTTAACATCTTGAAAGACTTAGTTATCTGATCAAGTTTGGAGTTTAACATTAGAACTTCACCTTTGAGATGGATTATAGTAGCAGTGTCTGCCTTCTTCTCAGCCTCCAACTTCACTATGAGCTTTTTTTGTTTCTCATTTTGCTGACAGACTTCAGCACTTCTGATACATAGCTTCTTGTAGGAGTCAGCAAGTTCTTCAAATGTCACTTCCTCATCACTAGAATCATTATCAGAGTTACAAACACCAGATAGTGCAGTAACTAGTTTAGCAGATTCTTTTTCAGAGTCACTTTCTGAGTCACCATCAGACCAAGTAACAAACATTCCTTTCTTTTATTTCTTTAGAAAGGTAGGACATTCAGCTCGAATGTGCCCATATCCTTCACATCCATGGCATTGGATTCCTCTGCTTTGATTTCCCTTTTCTTCAGACTTAGTTCTTCTGCCGGAGTCATAGGATCTGCTAATGTCAGAGGAAATGTTCTTGACATTTGACCTTAACTTTGGGTCCATTCTCTTGATGAGTTTGTTGAACTGCCTTCCAAGCATAGCTATAGCTTCTGATATATTCTCTTCATCACTCTCCTTGCTTTCATCTTCAGTATTGGATACAAGGGCTATGCTCTTGTTTTTCTTGTCAACATTGTCACTGATCCCCATCTCAAATGTCTGAAGTGACCCAATGAGTTCATCAACCTTCAAGTTGCAGATATCCTGAGCTTCCTCTATAGCAGTCACTTTCATTGCAAACCTTTTAGGCAAGGATCTGAGAATCTTTCTCACCAGCTTTTCTTCTGACATCTTTTCTCCCAATGCTCCTGAGGTGTTGGCAATTTCCAAGATGTTCATGTGAAACTCATGAATGGTCTCATCTTCCTTCATCCTTAGATTCTCAAATTTGGTAGTGAGCATCTGAAGTCTTGACATTTTTACTTTGGATGTCCCCTCATGGGTGGTTTTGAGAGTGTCCCAAACATCCTTGGCCAGTTCACATTGATGTACTAGTCTGAATATGTTTCTATAAATTCCATTAAACAAGGCATTCAATGCTTTAGAGTTACCCAGGGCTAACTCTTCTTCTTCTTTGCTCCATTCTTCCTCAGGTTTCATACTAGTCGTCCCATCTTTCCCAGTTATGGTGGGATGGTTCCATCCTTTGTCAGCAGCTCTCCAAGCTTTATTGTCCAGTGACTTCAAGAAGGCAATCATACGAGGTTTCCAGTAGTCATAGTTTGATCCATCCAGAATAGGTGGTCTGTTCCCAAATCCTCCTTCCTTGTCCATAGCGCCAGAAAATAATATCCCTAGATCTCACCCAGAAAGACAGGCAGGGTGCATGCTCTGATACCAATTAAAATTCTGGCAACAGATACTTAATGTCACAGTGAATGTTATGACACCGTATCTGACAAAATGTACACAAACCAAACAGTAATTTAAAAGACAGTAAAGAACACAATCAATTGTTCACCCAGTTCAGTGTATAACAACACCTACATCTGGGGGCTACCAAGCCAGGGAGGAAATTCACTATAAGAGGTATTAATTTAGGAATAAACTAACCAGTTTATCTCCTTCACTTAAGACCTACCCAATGCAACTTCAATCTAAGTCCTACTCACTCCCCCTCAATCACATCAGTGATACTAATCTACTGATTAATAAGATTATGAAGAAATTCTTCAATACACACGCTTGATTTTGCTTCAAAGCTTTAATCAAGAGACACAACACTCGTGCTTCAAAGCTTTGAGTGATAAACAACCCTTACAACCAAATCCTACTCCAAGTCACTTATCAAGTGATAATTGCTTGGCTCACAGTAATTACTAAAACTATCACAACTACAAAATGCCTTATTGATCTTCTCTGAAAAGCGCTACACACCATTAGGATTCGTGAGAAATATATATGCAGTATATTCTTCATTTTGGGCTTCTATAAAAATAGCTAGGGTTAACCAAAGTTAACCTAAAGACTTGGTCTTGGGCTTTCATCATAACAAATTAGGGTTAAGCAAGGTTAACCTAATATCCACGTGAGCATCTGATCTAGTCAATATACTTCAACTCAAAATAGCACACCAGATTCCTGAAAAATCTTAGGAACAATAAATCTGCACAATAACTTGATCAGTACAAGATGTCTTAACATTGGTTATGACATCATATATCCTGCTCACTGATTTTGGTAGAATTCAGTACATATGATCATAGCTTAATCATCATGATATTCACTCATACTGAGTTGTTCCTGTAGAACATTCCTTCTGCAGAATTTGTCTTTATCCCAGAATGTTATGACATCAGTCATGACATTCGCAAATCTGGTTTTACCAAAAAATAATGCCAACAAGCAAACACTTACAGAATCATAGCTCCTCCTGAGAAAATGTTCTTAACCACAAATGGCCCTTCGTAAGTAGGGGTCCATTTGCCCCTGGGATCACCTTGAGGTAGTATAATGCGCTTGATTACCAGGTCCCCAACTTGATACTCTTGTCGTCTAACTTTCTTGTTAAATGCCTTGATCATCCGTTTTTGGTATGTCTGACCATGACAAATAGCAGTAAGTCTCTTTTCATCGATTAGGTTCAGCTGATCAAGCTGGGTCTGAATCCAGTCATCTTCACTTAAACCTGCATCCTTCATGATCCGAAGAGAGGGTATCTGAACTTCAATGGGCAAGACTGCCTCCATGCTATAGACCAAGGAATAGGGTGTTGCCCCTGTTGACGTCCGAGCTGAGGTACGGTACCCATGAAGAGCAAATGGTAACATCTCGTGCCAGTCTTTGTATGTCACTGTCATCTTCTGCACAATCTTCTTAATGTTCTTATTAGATGCTTCGAGAGCCCCATTCATCTTCGACCGGTAGGGAGAAGAGTTGTGATGCTGTATCTTGAACTGTTTGTAGAGCTCAGTGATCATCTTGTTGTTGAGATTGATACCATTGTCCGTAATGATCCTCTCTGGTACACCACATCGACATATCAGATTATGCCGAATGAACCGTGCCACGACATTCTTGGTTACTGTAGCAAAGGAAGCTGCTTCAACCCACTTCGTAAAGTAATCAATTGCTACCAGGATGAAACGATTCCCGCTGGATGCCGTAGGTCTGATCTCGCTGATCATATCAATGCCCCACATTGCAAAAGGCCAAGGAGCTGTCAAGATGTTCAGAGGAACTGGAGGTATGTGCACCTTATCAGCATAGACCTGGCACTTGTGACATGTCCGAGAATGCTGATAACAGTCAGCTTCCATGGTGGACCAATAATATCCTACCCGAAGAATTTTCTTTGCCATGGTGTGTCCACTGCAATGAGTTCCGAAAGTACCTTCATGTAATTCTATCATGATCCTTTCTGCTTCGTTCTTATCCACACATCGCAGTAGGGTCGAATCATGGTTGCACTTGTAAAGGATGCCATTGCTGATGAAGAACTTTGCTGCGAACCTCCTCAGAAACTTCTTGTCATTAACCGATGCACCCTCGGGGTATTCCTGAGCTTCAAGATACCTCTTCACCTCATGAAACCAGGGTTTATCCGCTACCTATTCAGTCTCAATATCACAGCAATGCGCAGGTTCTTCCAGTTTTTCAATGATGATCCGGGGAGCTTCATTGTCCCAATTGACCTTGATCATAGAAGACATCGTATCTAGCGCGTCCTCCAACTGATTCTCCTCTCTAGGGAAGTGTTCAAAGGTTATCTCCTCGAAATGGGGAAGCAATCTCAATACATACTCCTTGTAAGGAATAAGGTTCGGGTGTTTCGTATCCCACTCGCCTTTGATCTGACTGATCACGAGAGCGGAATCTCCGAAGACACTTAGAAAATTAATCCTTAGGTCAATTGCTGCTCGAAGTATGAGAGCCTTTAGGAGATATGATCACGATGCCAATGCCATTGCCCAAAGCGTTCGAAGCTCCATCAAAGTACATAGACCATCGGGATCCCTCCTCAGGTCCTTCATCCGGTCCAGGTGTCTCACAATCAGTTACCAACATGATATTCTTGTCTGGGAATTCAAAGTTCATAGACTGGTAATCATCCATTGCCTGATGTGCCAAATGGTCTGCCACCACACTTCCCTTAATTGCCTTTTGGGTCGTGTACTGGATGTCATACTCAGTCAAGATCATCTTCCATCTTGCTATTCTTCCGGAAAAAGCAGGCTTTTCGAAGATATACTTGATTGGATCCATCTTTGAAATCAACAGAGTAGTGTGAGTCAGCATATACTGTCTCAGCCGGCGAGCAGCCCATGCCAAAGCGCAACAAGTTTTCTCTAGCAGTGAGTATCAGGTCTCGCAGTCGGCAAACTTTTTTCTAAGGTAATAAATAGCATGCTCTTTTCGGCCAGACTCGTCATGTTGACCCAACACACACCCCATTGAGTTGTCGAGTACTGTCAAGTATAAGATCAGAGGTCTCCCCTCAACTGGTGGCATCAGAATAAGTGGCTCTTGGAGATACTCTTTGATCCTTTCGAAAGTGGCCTGGCATTCATTGTTCCAACGTACTACTTGATCTTTCTTCAGCAACTTGAAGATTGGCTCACAAGTAGCAGTCAGGTGCGAGATGAATCGGGAAATGTAATTCAGTCGTCCCAGGAAGCCTCTGACTTCTTTCTCTGTTCTGGGAGCTGGCATCTCCTGTATGGCTTTCACCTTTGCAGGATCCACTTGAATACCTTTGTCCCTTACGACTAAACCCAGCAATTTACCAGATCTCACCCCGAAGGTGCACTTGTTCGGGTTTAACCTCAGCTTGTACAACTTCAACCTGTCAAATAGCTTCTGAAGGTGGTCAAGGTGTTCCTCCTCAGTCTGGGACCTTGCAATCATATCGTCGGCGTATACCTCAATCTCATGATGGATCATGTCATGAAACAAAGCAACCATGGCACACTGATACGTTGCCCCATCATTTTTCAATCCGAAAGGCATGACCTTGTAGCAAAAGGTACCCCACTGAGTAACAAAAGTTGTCTTCTCCATGTCTTCGGGAGCCATTTTAATCTGATTATAACCGGAGAAACCATCCATAAAGGAGAATACCTTGTGCTGAGCGGTGTTGTCAACCAGAACATCGATATGAGGTAGAGGGAAATCATCCTTGGGGCTTGCCCTGTTCAAATCCCTATAGTCGACACACATTCGAACCTTACCATCCTTCTTCGGCATAGAAACCATGTTGACCACCCACTGAGGGTAAGAAGTAACTGCTAGAAAACCGGCGTCAAAAACTTCAACCTTTATTTTCTCAGACATCTCTGGGCACATGCGGCAGACCTTCTATTTCACTGGAGGACAGTCTTCCTTGGTAGGCAGGCGGTGAACCACAATATCGGTATCCAACCCAAGCATATCTTCGTAAGACCAGGAAAAGATCTCAACATAGTCACGCAACATCTGAATCAAGCATTGCTTCACACTAAGCTCCAGATTTGAACCGATCCTGACTTCTTTCTTGTCTACCTCTGTACCCAGATTCACTGTTTCTACTGGCTCTTCATGTGGCTGTATAGCCCTCTCTTCTTGAAGTAACAGTCTTGCAAGTTCACCAGGCACTTCGCAATCATCTTCACCTTCGTCTTCGGCTAAGTTGATCGGATTTTCAAAGTCATAACTGGAAGTAGCAGAGTCGTTACCAGTGAGATCCAGAGTGGATGTAGACCTGTATATGTGAGTGTGTGTAAAATAGCTGTTTTGCAATATATAATAAAAGAAAAACAAGGAGCGCAAGATTTGAAATGCAAGAAACGTCCAATGCTTTTATTAATGATATATGAAAATGACACACATAAAGCCCTCACAAATGAAGCCACGGTGCCCCGGGTAAGACACCGGGCCATAAAGTTTAAAACATTATCTGTTACATATTCAAAACAAAAAGTCTCATTACTGGGTGATAACAGAAACGAGCATAGAATCCTTCGCTGTCCAGTTGCTTAGTCCACCATCGGTAGTAGGATAGATCCAACTGTCAATGTCAAAATCTTCATCATCGTCGTCCCCGATGGAATTCACCCCTGCATCTTGTTTAGGCTTTTCTGGTGCTCCGAACTCAATCTCCTTCACATCGATCAAGTCTTGTACCTTGTTCTTCAAGGACCAACAATCATCTGTATTATGCCCCGGGCTATCAGAGGGAAAAGCACAGCGGGCATTAGGGTTGTACTTCAGTGATGTTGTATTTGGATTCTTCGGGGCTTCCCTTGGAATCACTAGGTTGGCTTTCAGTAGCTGCGGCAGAATCTGAGACAAAGTCATGCTGAGACGGGTGAATTGCCTTTGAGGTCTCTCGTCCTTTTATTGATTGTTGTGCTGAGTAGCACCAGCAGGCCTTGAAATAACAACCGCATTAACAGCTTGACGACGCTCAGGTCTATTTTGGATTTTCGAACTGTAGACAACACTGGACTCTTTCTTAAAAGGCTTTTTCTCGGTGCTCGATGAAGCACCCTTTTGTATCTTACCAGCCTTAATACCAGCCTCAATCCTTTCACCGGTCATAGTTAGCTCTGTAAACCCAGACGAAGAGCTTCCAATCAGGTGGTTGAAGAATGGACCAGACAAGGTCCCCAGAAACATATCCACAAGCTCCCGATCAGCCAAGGGTGGTTGCACTCTTCCGGCGAGGTCTCTCCACTTCTGAGCATAATCTTTGAAACCTTCGCCCGTTCCCATTGACATACCCTGGAGTTGGGTGCACGTGGGAGCGAGGTCGGAATTGTATTGGTACTGCCTATAGAAAGCAGTAGCCAAATCTTCCCAACTGCGGATACTGGCTCCGTCCAACTGGTAAAACCATTCAAGCCGAGTCCCTGAGAGACTGTCTTGAAAGAAGTGGATCCATAGGTTCTTATCAGCGGTGTACGGCTAAATCTTCCTTACATATGACCGGAGGTGCAGCTTCAGACAAGAAACTCCGTCATACTTAGCAAAGGCTGGTGCCTTGAACTTGTGGGGAATTACCACCCCAGATGATAGACCCAGATCACCAAAGTCCAGACCAGGCACTTTCTGAACTTCCATCATACTCAACCGGTCCTCCAATTGCTTGTATCTATCCTCAGCAGGAGGATACTGGTCTTCGTCGAATTCCGTCTCATTGTCTGAGACCACAGGGCTAGGAGCCCTCCTTTCTTCCTGACTATCTTTCCCTCCAGATGAGGTGGTCAAATCAACTTCATCCCGTAGCCTATTTCCAAACCTGTGACCTGTGTTAAACAGGACTATCCTCTTTTTCTTCTTCTTCTTCTCTTTCAGAATCAGGGTCTTCAGATCTTGCTGACCCTTAGCTAGATTCATAAACAGCTCTTGGAATTAGGCATTCTGAGCCTATAGGGATTGATTGCTTGCTCAGTTGATGGTTCAGCAGACATGATGAGTGCTGAAATAAACAGCGAAGAAGATAAGAGACCTGTAATGGGTACCTGTTATGAAGTGCATGGGATGAAATGCGTATGATATGATTCCAAAGACAGTCAGGAGATTCAAATTTGTAAACAAGAAAAGAAGCACACTTTTATTAGATAAACTAAAAAATTCAAATTGTTCAACAAATTCCCTTAAGGGATTACAAGAATGGAAATACTGAAAAGTAAATAAAACTGGAAAGGAAATAATCAAAGTACAATCAGTGCTCCCATGGTCGCTTGTTGTCGGTGCGGACATAGTCATTGAGAATACGCTCGTTCTCCAGCTGCCTAGTCAATTTTTGGATCTTCTGCTCTTGCTCGTTAAACTTTTCTCGGTAAGCATCCCGTTCCTCTCTCAGCTGCATCCAAGACCTTTTCAGTGCCCCAATGTCAGTGGGCATGTAAGGGTGGAGGATGGTAGGCAGAACCCCTTCTTCATTAGCAACTTCAACAATGATAGGCATGACGGCTTCATACGGCATACTCAGCTTTTGGGAACGGATACAGACCCATCTGAGATATGGCTCCATTGGAAGAGAAGTCTTTGGGCCCAACTCATATGGATCAGATCTGTGAACTCTATCCCAAGCCCTTATGAATCTGTGGTGTTGCTCGTCGCTATCCCCTTGAAAATAAAAGATGATACTAGGCATTAGCAGCTCATGAGGTCCTTCTCTTCTGGCTCGCCCAAACTGACGTAAGGCCAAGCACGGATTATAAGAAATTCCTCCATGGGTTCCTATCAGTGGAACATTGGGGTACTCCCCACATCGGTCAATAATAGCCACCTCGTCCATACCTTTGATAGTCCAAATGATATCATTGTGAGAGAGAGAGACATAACCCTATAAGCCCATCCCATGCCTTCTTTGTTCTTCAGCACTAATTTGGGGAGGTGCGAAATAAACCACCTCGCCAATAATGGAGCACAACACATCAAGGTTCCCCACTTTTGGGCAGTACAGGCATAAAGCTGATGAAGAATGTCACCCAAGAGAGTGGGTACAGGATTACGAGAGATGAATATTTTCACCGCATTCGCATCAACAAAGGAGTCAGGATTCGGAAACAATACCAAGCCATATATCAGAAGATCCAGAATATCTTCGAATGCCTTGAAGTCTAGACTATCCCAGAAATAATTAGCCTTACCAACCAAGAACTTAGTCAGAAAGCCTTTTGCTTCACTTCTAGTCTCCCAATTAGCCATTACCTCATCCTTTGTCAAATGAAGGGCTGAAGCAATCTCTTCCGGCCTAAGGACCTTCTCCCAACCAGTAAACAGGGTCTGCTCCAGAATAGAGATACCGAGCAGATCAGAGAACTCTTCTAAGGTGGGAACCAACTGGTAGTCTTGAAAAGTAAAGCAATGGTACAACGGATCATAGAATTGGACCAAAACACTCATCATCTGCTCGTCCAATTTGGAGGTAACCAAATTGAGAAGATACCCATGTCTTCTGATGAAGGAGGTAGTATCAGGCATCTTTGCAATTAATTCCTTAAGCATGATGGGAATCTGGATAAAGTTGATCCGTATGGTATTCCTACGTATGGGCATCATGACCTACAAAATAGAACAAAGATGAATCCCTCTTGTCTTTGAAATAGGTTAGTCCAATGCAAGATGTATGCAATGTTATAATGTCATGATGTCATGATAGAAAGCACACCACAAGTATCCACAAATAGCAAACATGGTAAAGGCACACAAGTCACACAGAGAGCCCTTAGATTTCAGGTTGGCAAGGAGCTTAGGTACTACCCTCTTTCAGTTCAGTTGGTTTAAACCTGTCCTAAAAATAGTAATCGGGTTCTAGAGGATCTCAATATCACTGACTACCCTCGATCGGTCATAATTCCAGTTTAGCAACCTTTTCTTGCAGTCGGAATCATCACGAGAGTTTAGTCTCAATGAGTGTAGCATACTGCTACTGTTCTATGGCCAAGTTGGTCAATTTAAAGGTTCTAAGGTCAGTTGGTGCTTAATGACCCCTTAGAAGACCCATATTCTCCTCGTTCTAACACAAGGGATATCGATACAAACTAAAGTGCCACACCAACGTAGCTACTATTTCAACCGTATCGGTCTATGCCGTACAGTTCCCTCACAGTTTATTGCTACTTACCTAAAGGGTATTCCCCAGATCCGGGTTAGGATCTATAGTAACTCCGATACAAGCCCACAAATATAAAGCATACAAAGCATACAAAGCAAACAATTGAAAACACAATGATCTAATCCTAAGGTACACCCCACTTATTAAGAATCCCCAGTAGAGTCGCCAGTTGTGATACGGTGGGAGAGAACTGACTGTTTTTGGAATGCTGGTTCGTGTTTTGCGTTTGTGTTTGCAAAATGTCGCGGTAAGAAAGAGTCGCCACCGTCTTTTATTTTATCCAACAAGGAAAGGAAAAAAGCACAGAAAAATTCCTTTTTCGAGATGTTTCTCGGGTCCGGGGGGTAGATTATAGAAAGGGAAGGTGTTAGCACCCTTTTTATTCGTGGTTATCCACGGGCTCTTAGGTACTTGCTCAAAGTGTTTTCAAAATTTGCTTTTCTTTGTGTTTGTGGGTTTGAAAAAGAGTTTTTTGTTTGAAAGGTGTAAGTGCGAAAAGTTTTGTTTTGAAGGAGCAAGTACTTAAGAACCATCTACCTACTCGAAAAAGGAATCAATTTGTGCTAATGTCCTTTAGACAATGCTATCCCACTATGGATGAGTAGGTAGCATCATCGTTGGAGTTTAAAGGGTCAATTCGATTACGGGACGTGCGATCACTAAAGCAATGTTAGGATGCCTTAGCGGTAACCCTAATGTCTTAGATCATTTTTCCGAGGCAACCGTTTCGAGGCAACTATGATCTTTGGACAAGGGGGCGACCTCTAAAACTTCTTATACTCAATGACCGCGTTCGAAGGCAACCAAGTGAGGTGTACCCTAAGAGTGTGCATGTGCGAGTGTGTCATTTTCGGTTAATTTGTCTTTGTACATGTCATGGGTGATCTATGTTGATTTTAGGTTTTAAACGGTTAATCTTGTCATGCATTCCCTATTATCAAATATCTAACAGTTTATAAGTTGCGGAAATTAAATTGCGGAAATTAAAACTAGCTATGACAAGGCGTCGGGTATTTACATCGCCAAAAGCAACCCTTGAAATTAAAATGCGGAAAATAAATAAAGCGATAAAATAATTAAAGTCCTATTAAACTATTACATTCCAGGAAACAGATACAATATTGAAATAAAAATGGAACGCGTGCGGGAAATTAAATCGGGCGAGTTCTAGGGTTTTGACCCTTTGTTTATTAAAGAAAAGATTTTTTTGTTATTTTTGAATAAAAAGGAAATTAAACTAAGTTAATTATTAAATTAATAAATAAATTAATTAATTAATAAAAATGATATTTTTGGATTTTTGATATTTAAAGAAATAAAAAATAATTCGATCAAAGTTAATAAAACCTAATTATCTAAGTTAATTTTAATTATTACAAAATATATTAAAGTTATTCCCTAATTAAACTAAATTAATTAAATTAATATTTATTAACAAAAATAAAAATGCTGAAAATTAATTTAATTAAGAAAATATTTTTTTGGTTTTTGATTTTATTAAGAAAAAGTTTGGTTGGTTGATTAAATAATAAAAATAATAACAATAAATAAATAAAAGAAAATAATAAAAGAAAAGAGAGAGTTTAGGAGTATATGGGCCTGATTTTGGAGGTTTTGATAGCAATTCCCAAGGCCCAATTGACTTGGCCTGTGTTGACTTTCATGATTCACTGTGCGCCCATTGACTCAACCCCATGGTGGACATTCAACCTGAATCACCAGATCTGGCCTTGGGCCATCTGGTGCTTTGATATTTGATGGTGTATGGTATGCCCTTTGCTTGAATCTGCACTGGATCACATGAATAGAAAAAATAACAAGGAATATGGGGACCTGGGATTCAAACCCAGGTCCTGTTGGTTTTTGAACTAACGCCTTTGCCACTCAACCATCACGCTTCTATTGTTATCATATTGGAAACTAATAATAATAAGACAAACAAGTTAATGGATCAGAAAATATAAAAAATAAAGCACAAATTATGAATCAACCAATGGGGGAGGGCCACACTTCATCTTCTTCGTTCAACCCTGGATATTTACCTGCGGATTTATATCCGCAGCTAAATTCGCAGGACATTCCAAAAATTGATTCTAAGCCATGAAAATTCCTTCCAAGACCATGGTTATGTTCGTCTAGGCTTCCTGAACAAACCTATACCATTCTTGGACCTTGATTTTGCGTGTAAAAGAAATACCCAAAAAACACAAACCACGAACCCTAGGTTCGGCTATGGTGCTACAGGCCAGATAAATGCAATTGGCTAATGCAGAATGCTTGCAAATTGGATGATAATCATGAATATGCAAAGATTTTGCAAGAAAAATGCAAGAATAAGGATCTACGATTTCAAACGGAAAGCATTTTTCTGAGACACTTACAGGGCTTTTGTGCGTGTATGGAGATTGGTTTTGAGTTGGCTTCGCTTCAGTGGATGTCCAACAATGGATTAGTGTTGAGATTTGCCCCTGAATTTGCCTCTATGCACGATTTCAGTTTCACACTTTTTGGTCAATTTTCAAGTTTTGTTCTTGAGGTTCTTGCAGTCTCTAGCCCTTGAATTCGTGTGCTTTGGCTTGTATAAGTAATGTGCAATGCATTAGGTCAACTTTTGGGTCTTGAATCTTTGCACATTGATGTCTTGAGATTTGATTTGATTCACCATTGATAACCTTCCAATTTTGTCCAAAATCCAATCTTTTTGCACATGGAATGTATGATACGAATTTGATACACTTGATGATGATGATTAGGTCCTGAAATAGCCAAAAAGAGATCAACTAATCAACGTTGGGATTTTATTTGATTTAAATTGATTTAAAATGAAATAATTCATTAAAAAATAAAATTAAATAATAAAATTGATAAATGGTCACAAGGCTGAAGCTAGGACACGTGTGTAGTGTGACAAGATAAAATCAAGTGGAAAAGAATGGGCTCATTTGACAAAATTTGAAGTCTTGGGGATAGTTGACTTTTGGCAATTTTGCAAAAATACCCAACTTTAACAATGCATAACTTCTTCAATTTTGAACTTTTGGAGGTGTTCTCTGACTTTTTAGAAAGCTTGAGATGTCCTATAACCATCCCTTTTGGTCTCATCTCATTTTGATATTCCATTCTCAAGTTATAAGCTTTGGAAAAAAAGGTGTTTTTGTTGACTTTCAAAAAGACCTATAATGTCCAAATTTGTAACTCTTTGTGAGTGAATTTATTGATCTTGGGGTATGAAGATGAATTGTAGGAAATTTCATCCTCTTCAAAATGATCTTTGGATGGGTCATTTATCATAAAGTATGAGAACGTTATGCTTGGTCAAAGTTGAGTTGACTTTTCCTACAGAACCCTAATTTAGCAACTTTTGAGTCTTGATGAATTTTGAGCAATCCTTGGTGAATCATGATCAAACCTTGATCAAATTATGAAATATCCTTCAAAATGAGAATGTTGACAAAAAATCTTGAAGTTTGATTGTATATAGGTCACAGTTGACTTTTGCCCCAACACAATCGATTTTTGGACCCTTTGAGCAATTGACTGAGCAAACTTCCTCTGCAAGGCTTGAAATTTTACATGGATGAACTTGAGAACATATTAGGAAATTGGGGAGCACTTGAGGTCATTTTTATGCAAGGGCCTTGATGCAAGAATGGGTTTTCAAGAATGAGAATCTTCATTCTGTTAAGGATATCAGGAGTTTGGGTGTATGCCAATCTTTTGGGTTTTCAAGAATTATAATCTTCATTCTGTTAAGGATATCAGGAGTTTGGGTGTATGCCAATCTTCTGGGTTTTCAAGAATGAGAATCCTCATTCTGTTAAGGATATCAGGAGTTTGGGTGTATGCCAATCTTCTGGGTTTTCAAGAATGAGAATCTTCATTCTGTTAAGGATATCAGGAGTTTGGGTGTATGCCAATCTTCTGGGTTTTCAAGAATGAGAATCTTCATTCTCTTAAGGATATCAGGAGTTTGGGTGTATGCCAATATTCTGGGTTTTCAAGAATGAGAATCTTCATTCTGTTAAGGATATCAGGAGTTTGGGTGTATGCCAATCTTCTGGGTTTTCAAGAATGAGAATCTTCATTCTCTTAAGGATATCAGGAGTTTGGGTGTATGCCAATCTTTTGGGTTTTCAAGAATGAGAATCTTCATTCTGTTAAGGATATCAGGAGTTTGGGTGTATGCCAATCTTCTGGGGAGTTCAAGAATGAGAATATTCATTCTGTTAAGGATATCAAGAGTTTGGGTGTATGCCAATCTTCTAGGTTTTCAAGAATGAGAATCTTCATTCTGTTAAGGATATCAGGAGTTTGGGTGTATGCCAATCTTCTGGGTTTTCAAGAATGAGAATCTTCATTCTGTTAAGGATATCAGGAGTTTGGGTGTATGCCAATCTTCTGGGTTTTTAAGAATGATAATCTTCATTCTGTTAAGGATATCAGGAGTTTGGGTGTATTCCAATCTTCTGGGTTTTCAAGAATGAGAATCTTCATTCTGTTAAGGATATCAGGAGCTTGGGTGTATGCCAATCTTTTGGGGAGTTATCCTCGGCTGGGGATAAAGGTTAACTGTTATTTGATTGATTTCCAGGCTTTAAGATAACTTGCTGGGGAATCTGGAGAAACTGGATGGTTTCTGCTGTGGATTGATAGTCTTAGCTCCGCTGGGGATCTTAATGACATGCTGGTTTGATTGGGTATGGAAATTTGACTCCGCTAGGGAAGAAGGTTTCATCTTCGCTGAGGGTCTATAGTTCAAAGTTTTGCTCCGCTGGGGATTGGGAGTTTGAAAACTTAACACTGGTGTGGATTTTGAAATTTGACTCCGCCGGGGATATGTATTTCAAGGTTTTAGGTCCGCTGGGGGATCTAGATGATATACTACAGGGGATTACTCCTGGAATAGCCTAAAGACGTCTTCCTATACATTCAACCTATCAGTAATTATTCTTTCCTAATTTGTTTATTTGTAAACATGTGATTATATTCAAATGCATATGCTCATTAAATAAATCATTGGACGTTTTCAAATAAAACACAAGTGTAAAGAAGAAAGAAAAGGCAAATAGTTTTCTGCGCTTTGAAGTATCTTTGTATTAACTTTGTGTAAGTATTTTGTACAGAGGAAACATACATCCTAGTAAGAGAATGTTGTCATAAAATTGAAAAACTTTATACAAAGAAAGATGGCTATGTGTAACAAAATTCCATGGGGTTCCCATTCTGCTATAGCCTTTGTAACTCTGAGTATCTTGTCCATTCGTTGCTTCGTCCGCAGATGATTGGATTGATCAGAAACTTGGAGCTTGTCTGTGAAGAGATTGTCCTTAAAGTGATTCGACGAGACATATAGTCATACGCTTTAATTCCCTAACTTTTTTCTGGACCGCCCTTTCGGGTTTTTGATCCACCGGGAAACCCTTTTTTGCCCAAGCCGCCCTTTCGGGTTTTCAACTTGCCGGGTGTACATTTTTTTTGTTTATCCCTAATTTTTGCCTGAACCGCCCTTTCGGGTTTTCGATTCACCGGGATGCCCATTTTTGCCCAAGTCGCCCTTTCGGGTTTTCAACTTGCCGGGTCGTTTATGCGTAGTATCTTTTGACTATGTCTGCGTTCGCAGGGTGCGGCAGGTCGTCGCTGTCCATGGTGGTTAATATCATTGCCCCACCAGAAAAGATATTTTTGATCACAAATGGTCCTTCATAGGTAGGAGTCCAGTTTCCCCTGGGATCACTTTGCGGCAAGATGATCCGCTTGATTACGAGATCCCCGACTTGATATACCCTTCGTCTGACTTTCTTATTGAAAGCCTTGATCATCCGTTTTTGATACGTCTGACCATGGAAAACAACAGTAAGTCGCTTTTCATCAATCAAGTTAAGTTGATCAAGCCAGGTCTGAATCCAATCGTCTTCACTCAAACCAGCATCCTTCATGATTCTCAAGGAGGGAATCTGAACCTCCATAGGTAAAACAGCTTCCAAGCCGTATACCAAATAATAGGGTGTTTCC
Source organism: Vicia faba (assembly GCA_948472305.1). Classification (NCBI taxonomy): domain Eukaryota; kingdom Viridiplantae; phylum Streptophyta; class Magnoliopsida; order Fabales; family Fabaceae; genus Vicia; species Vicia faba. Next base: position 712,865,497 of record OX451737.1, read on the forward strand.
CCAGTTGATGTACGTGCCGTGGTACAGTACCCGTGTAGAGCAAACGGTAACATCTCATGCCAGTCCTTGTAGGTGACTGTCATCTTTTGTATGATCTTCTTGATATTTTTGTTCGCAACTTCGACAACACAGTTCATCTTTGGTCGATAGGGAGATGAATTGTGATGTTGAATCTGGAACTGCTCACACAAAGCGATGATCATAGAGTTATTCAGGTTTGTACTGTTGTCCGTGATGATCCTGTCGGGGATATCGTACCGGCAAATGAGATTCTGCTTGATGAAGCGGGCAACCACATTCTTTGTAACAGAGGCGAAGGAAGCTGCTTCGACCCACTTGGTAAAGTAATCAATAGCCACCAGGATGAAGCGGTGTCCATTGGATGTTGTAGGCTTGATCTCTCCAATCATGTCGATTCCCCACATTGTGAATGGCCAAAGAGCTGTTAGGACATTGAGAGGAACTGGAGGAATATGTACCTTGTCCGCATAGATTTGGCATTTGTGACAAGTACGGGAATGTTGATGACAGTCAGCTTCCATGGTAGACCAGTAATAGCCTGCCCGTAGAATCTTCTTAGCCATCGTATGACCGCTCGAGTGGGTTCCAAATGTACCATTGTGCAGTTTAGTCATGATCTGCTCATCTTCAACCTTGTCCACACAACGAAGCAGAATGCCATCATGATTGCGCTTGTATAGGATACCATTGCTCAGGAAGAACTTGGCAGAGAATCTCCTCAAGAACTTTTTATCATTGACTGAAGCTCCTTCAGGGTATTCTCGAGTCCCGAGATACCTTTTGACTTCGTGAAACCAGGGTCGGTCCACTACTTCTTCGGTATTAATCTCATGACAATGTGCAGGTTCGTCCATCCGCTCGATGGTGATTTGGGGAGCCTCATTATCCCAGTTAAGTTTAAACATGGATGACATTGTAGCTAGAGCATCTACTAGCTGGTTCTCTTCTCGTGGGAAGTGCTCGAAGGTAATCTGCTCGAAGTGAAGTAGCAATGCCAAGACATGTTCTTTGTATGGGATAAGATTAGGATGCTTAGTATCCCACTCTCCTTTGATTTGACTGATAACCAAAGCTGAGTCCCCAAACACAACCAAAGATTTGATTCCCAGGTCTATTGCAGCCTTGAGACCAAAGATACAAGCTTCATACTCGACCATGTTGTTGGTGCAGTTAAAGCAAAGTCTGGCGGTGAAAGGTGTATGGAAACCTTGTGGTGAGATGAGCACAACACCGATACCATTCCCAAGTGCATTAGAGGCACCATCAAAGTATAGGGTCCATCGGGATCCTTGTTCAGGTCCATCATATGGTCCGTTACCTTCCTGTTGTCCAATGTCATAATGTTCTCGTCAGGGAAGTCAAACTTCATGGATTGGTAATCTTCGACAGCTTGATGAGCTAGATGGTCAGCTAGTACACTCCCCTTTATAGATTTTTGGGTCGTGTACTATATATCGTACTCAGTCAGGATCATTTTCCATCTAGCGATTCTTCCAGATAAAGTAGGCTTTTCGAAGATGTACTTGATTGGATCCATTTTAGAAATCAGTAGAGTGGTATGAGTCAACATATACTGCCTTAGCCGGGGAGCAGCCCATACCAAAGCGCAACTAGTTTTCTCGAGGAGTGAGTAACGGGTCTCACAGTCGGTAAACTTTTTGCTAAGGTAATAAATGGAATGCTCTTTTCGGCCAGACTCGTCATGTTGGCCCAATACGCACCCCATTGAATTATCCAAAACCGTCAGATACATGATTAGCGGTCTTCCTTCGACGGGAGGCATCAAGATAGAAGGTTCTAGCAAATACTCCTTGATTTTATCGAAAGCAACTTGACAGTCATCGTTCCATTTAACCACCTGATCTTTCTTCAACAGCTTGAAGATTGGCTCACAGGTAGATGTTAGGTGAGAAATGAACCTTGCAATGTAGTTTAGGCGTCCCAAGAAACCTCTGACCTCCTTCTCAGTGCGAGGGGCAGACATTTCTTGTATAGATTTGACTTTGGCAGGATCAACCTCGATGCCTTTGTTACTGACGATGAAACCCAAGAGTTTATCGTACCTGACTCCGAAAGTGCACTTGTTAGGGTTCAGTCTGAGCTTGTACTCCTTCAACCTGACAAACAGCTTTTGCAGATGGTCGAGGTGTTCTTCTTCAGTTTGTGAACGGGCTATCATGTCGTCTACGTAGACTTCTATCTCATGATGTATCATATCATGAAACAAAGCCACCATGGCACGTTGATAGGTTGCCCCAGCATTATTCAGTCCGAATGGCATCACTTTATAACAGAACGTACCCCACTATGTAATAAAAGTAGTTTTCTCCATGTCTTCAGGGGCCATTTTGATCTGTTTGTACCCTGAAAATCCGTCCATGAAAGAAAATACCTTATGTTGAGTTGTATTGTCAACCAAGATGTCAATGTGCTGTAGTGGAAAGTCATCCTTAGGGCTAGCCCTGTTTAAGTCTCTATAATCCACGCACATTCTCACTTTGTCGTCCTTCTTAGCACGAGAACAATGTTAGCAACCCATTGTGGATAGGAAGTAACAACAAGAAACCCAACATTGAACCGCTTCATCACTTCAGCTTTGATCTTTTCAGACATATCGGGCCTCATTCGGCGGACTTTCTGTTTAATTGGTGGATAGTCTTCTCTTATAGGGAGACGATGTACCACAATATCTGTGTCGAGTCCCGGCATGTCTTTGTAGGACCAGGCGAAGATCTCAACATATTCATTCAACAGCTGAACTAAGCGCTCTTTGACACTTGACTCAAGGTTGGAACCCACTCTAACTTCTTTTCTATCTTCCTCTGTTCCCAAGTTGGTAGTCTCTAACAGCTCTTCATGGGGCAGAATAGCCCTTTCTTCCTGTTGTAGAAGACTAGCCAACTCTCCCGGCACTTCACAGTCTTCATCACCTTCGTACTCGGCATGATTCACCAGATCTTCAGAGTCACTGAAGGTCATAGCAGAATTGTTGCCCATGAAATCCGGAATGGAAGGGTACCTGCATTTTGTGAGTGTGGGTGTGTGTAAGGGATAACCACCTTTAAACAAATAAAATGTAAAAAGAAAGAAAATGAACACAAAAGTTTATATGTGAAAACGTCCATGATTCATTAAAAATGGCATATGAAGATGAAAAATCAAGCCCTTACAAATGGACCGATATGCCTTGGGTAAGGCATAAGGCAAAAGTGTACGAATTGTTTAAGAATTATTACAGACCGACAGAAAATGTTCGAAAGATAAATTACTGATTTATGAAAGTAATGGGAACGAAGTCTTTCGCCTCCCAGTTGTTCAGTCCTCCTTCAATAGTCGGGAAAATCTAGTCTTTAAAGTTGCTCTCATCTTCACCATCCTCCAAAGCATGAACTCCATGATGAGTGATCTTTAATGGTGGCCCTCCAGCCCGGGAGTGACGCACCGCCTTTTGAGCAGAAGTCGTGAAACCCAAGCCGAACTTATCTGTCTTGAAAGGAAAATCTGGTAGCTGACCCCATACTGTGCTTCCTCCTTCCTCGATCACAGCCTTCGCATCTTTAAGGGATGACATCCGAGACACATGTTTGGTAAATGTAGGTACATAAGTCATTGTCTTGGCTACCGCAACTTCAGGAGAAACCTCTTCAAAGTGCTGAAAGGGGGTCTCGATAAATTCACCATCTAGTTCAACATAGCGGAATGAATTTAGATGGTTTATCATATACTCCTCCTCGCCATGAACTGTTATAATTTTCCTCTGAACTGGGTACTTGAGCATTTGGTGCAGAGAAGAAGTGACTGCCCCAGCGTTGTGGATCCAGGGTCTTCCCAACAAGCAAGATTATGAGGGACAAATGTCCATCACATAAAATGTAGAGTTGAAAGTTTTTGTTCCCACTTTAATTGGGATGTCCACCTCCCCGTGGACCATCCTTTTAGAACCATCAAAGGCTCTGACAATGATATTGCTGGGCTTTAGGGTCAAACCTTCACAGTCCAATCTTTCCAATGCTTTCTTCGGAAAGACATTTAAAGATGACCCAGTATCAACCAGAACGTGAGCTAAAGTAGTCCCTTTGCATTCTACCGATACATGCAGCGCGTCATTATGCTTTCTCTCCTTAGATGTTAGATCGACATCGGAGAAGCCAAGACCATTGTCGGCTGTTAGGCTAGCTACACACTCCTGGAGCTGGTCCGCGGAGGTTTCCTGAGGCACGTGGGCCGTCTTTAAGAATCTTATCAAGGCTTTGGCATGAGCTTCGAAATAGAGCAACAAGGCCAACATAGAGATTTTTGAAGGGGTTTGCCCCAGTTGTTCGACGACATCAAAGTCGCTTTTCTTAATTATTTTTAAAATCTCCTCCATATCCTTTTGAGTGGTCTCGGGGATGACCAACGGCTGAGCCCTCGTTCTGACGGGCGCTTCTTGGATCCCCTTACCTTTATCAGCAGCAACAGTAGAGGGTACAACTACGGGAGTAACAATTTCTTCAATAACTGGAGTTTGCACAAAGATGTTAACCGGCACAGGAGTAACCTTAGGAGTATTTGAGGGTCCGAAGATTTCCCTTGGAGGAGAAATCTCCGGAGAGAAAATTCTTCCGCTGCGGGTGATCTTACTCGTCCCAACAATATTTCCTATGTCAGGAGTCTCTTCATCGAAACTTTCTTCAACTGATTCAATTTGCTTAACACCGTGGTAGAAGATCTCTCCTCCATAATTCCATGGTATTGATTTGTTGGACTTGTATGGGATAGGCCCCAACATAGTAATATTCAGAGGTACAATCTTTGGATCGGATGTAATCTTAACAGGTCTTTTGGAGACCTTGGAAAGATTGGCAGAAATAGTAATTATAGCAACATCTTCGACAAGAATCGGAGTAACAGGAGTTTTTTCAAAGAGGATTTCTTGATTATCTATTAGGAGTTGGATGCCTAACTTCAACAACAGACAGTTGGATTGTAAGGATGAACAGAGGTAACAATCTTTTCCACATCCTGGGAAAATCCCGGCTTTCAACAGATTCATCTTGATTATTGGCAACAGAGTCATCAAATTATCAACAACAACAACATACATATCCTCTTCAATAGCATGGGCATTGTGACCATGCTTTGGGATTGGGGCAGAGATCACATTCGGCTTTTCGGGCGTGTTGAATTCCACCTCCTTAGCGTGTATTAAATCCTGGATCTTATTCTTGAGGGCCCAACAATTATTGGTGTCGTGCCCCAGGCCGTCCGAATGATAAGCACATTTGGCGTTGGCATGATAAAAAGGAGAAGTCGTATTCGGGTTCTTTGGTTCCTCTTTCAAGGTTGTAAGGTTTAACTTCAAGAGATGGGGTAAAACCTGAGCGGGTGTCATGTTTATCCGGGTATACTGCCTTTATGGTCTTTCTACCCTTTGCTGTTTGGTTCTTGGTTGACTGTTTCGAGGCTGATCGGATGCGGACTTCTGAATCATTACGGCCCCTACTGCTGGCCGGCGCTCAACTCTTCCTTGTCCTCTTTGAGAGTAGACAGCTGAGACTTCCTTCTTTGCTGGAAAAGTTTTCTTGACGGCAGCGGAAGCAGACGTATCTTTCTGAATTTTACCGCTCTTGATGCCAACTTCAACTCTTTCACCAGTCAGAATTAACTCGGTGAACCCCGCAGATGAACTTCCTATCAGGTGATTAAAGAATGGACCTGACAGAGTCCCCAAAAACATATCAACAAGCTCTCTTTCAGACAATGATGACTGCACCCTTCCAGCCAACTCCCTCCATTTCTGGGCATACTCCTTAAAGCCTTCATTAGAGACCATACCCATACTCTATAATTGAGTATGAGTAGGTGCTAAGTCCGCATTATATTGATATTGTCTGTAGAAGGCAACAGCCAAATCCTCCCAATTGTGCACATCAGACCTCTCAAGCTGGTAGAACCAATCCAATTGCGTACCCAACAAACTATCCTGAAAAAATTGGACCCACAGGTCCTTGTCAGAAGAATGAGGTTGAATTTTTCTGACGTAAGACCGTAGGTGCATCTTTAGGAAAGACACCCCATCGTATTTAGCAAACAGAGGAACTTTAAATTGGGGGGAATGACAATCCCAGAAACCAACCCTAACTCTTCGAAATCCAGCCCAGGCACCCTCTGTACCTCCATGGCTGCCAGACGCTCTTCCAGATTCTTGTACTTGTCATCTGCAGGAGGGTATTGTTGTTCTGAATAGTCTTCATCCTCCTCTTCTTCTTCTTTAGCCTCAGACTCAGACGGTACTGCAACTCCCTTTCCTTTACCTACCCCTTCATCAGATGTTGAGGGGAAGTCCAGGACCCTTCTAGTTTGACCTTCAAATCTTCTAGCCAGAGTAGCCACACCAACTCTTTTCTTTTTCTTTTTTTCTTTTCTTTCTTTAACAGTGCTTTAAGATCCTCCTGACCCTTTGCCAAGGTCATGAGGAGTTGTTGGAACTGTGAATTCTACGCTTGTAAGTCTTTGACCGTCTGCTCTATATCCATCTTGCTAAAATAAACAATAGAGAGATAAGGAAACCTGGTGTGAAGACCTGCTTATGCATATGATGAATGAAATGTATTCATGTAATGCATTCAAGAATTCAGAAATTCAAATTTGTTGTAAACAAAAAGAACACGTCATATTAATAAGATCTAATTGTTAGTACATAAATTCCCCATGGGCCAAATAATACAAAATTCTAAGGTAAAAAGACGTTTCCTATCCTCTTTGGCGCGATGTAGGTGTTGAGAGTTTGCTCTTCGTGGAGTCGACGAGTAAGTTCCAAAACCTTCTTCTCACTGGCATAGAATTGGGCTTCGAAAGTATTGCGTTCTCCCTTGATCTGTATCCAACTCCTTTGTAAATATTCCAATGATGTTGGCATGTCAGGATGTAGGAGGGTGTATGGAACCTCTCCTTCCATAACAGGCTCTTTGATCACATGGAGAATGTGGGGGTAAGGCATCATAAGACTCTGGGCGCGGGTTCATACCCACTTGAGGTAAGGCTCAAGGGGGATGGAATTCTTGTGTCCCAGTGTCTTACCATCTACCTTGTTGGGCATCCTCCAAGCTCGGATAAACCTTTGTCGAAGTCCTTGAGCGTCGTTGTCGAAGTCAAAAACCAAGTCTGGAATTAGCATGTTATGAGGGCCATCCCTTCGGGCATACCCAAACTGTCTCAGAGCCAAGCAGGGGTTGTAGGTAATGCCTCCCCTTATGCCAAGTAATGGGACATTAGGGAATTCCCCACAATGATCAATGATGATGACATTTTCTCTAGACCGAGAACACCAATGATCATCAGAATGTGTAAGAGTCATCAACCGTTGTGACCACCTCAAGCCTTGCTCATTCTTCAAGACTGACTGGGGAAGGTGAGAAATAAACCACCTTGCTAGAAGATGAGTACAACACATGAGAACACCTCTTTTCCTCATTGTTCGTGTGTGAAATGAGTGTAGGATGTCCCCAATCAATGTAGGCACAAGATTCCGAGATATGAAAACCTTGACAGCATTCACATCTATAAGCTAGTAAGGGTTTGGGAACAAAACCAACCCATAAATGAGAAGTGCTACAACCTCCTCAAAAGCTTGTAGATCTAGATAATTCCAGCAGTCTTGTGCCTTCTCAAACAGAAACTTTGCCAAGAAACCCTTGACACCACTTCTGGTTTCCCAATGACCTTTGATATCAGATGGTTGCAAGTGTAAGGCTTGAGCAACATCTTCAGGCTTTGGCTCTCTTTCCGTACCGTTGTAGGGTAGTTGATGGAGAATAGGAATCCTCAGGAGTTGAGAAAATTCCTCCAAAGTAGGCACTAGTTGGTAATCAGGAAATGTAAAGCAATGGTGTAGGGGGTCAAAGAACTGGAAGAGAACTTTCACCATGTCTTCTTCAATGTTGGAGTTGACCAAGTTGAGAAGTCTACCATGTCTTTCAATAAAGGGAGAATTCTCTGGAATCTTGTAAGTAAGCTCCTTGAGTTGAGGAGGGATTCTCACAAGGTTGACCTAGATTGTTTTCCTGCGAAGTGATTCCATAACCTACAAAACAGGAACAAAGATGAAGATCCAAACCCTTGAAATGGTTAGTGGATGCAAATGATGCTTCATGATGTTCATGATGTATGCACAAGTATATGTACAAACAAATCACACAAGTTCCTAGTTTCAGGCTTGCATGGGGTTTCATAGGTAAGTACCCTCTTGAAGTTAGTTGGCTCAACCTGTCCTATAAATAGTAACCGGGTTCTAAGGAGCTCAATATCACTGGATTATTTTCTGTGTTCATTGTTTCAGTTTAGCCACTTTACTGGCGACCGAAATATTCCAAGAAAACAACCCTCAATGAGTGTAGTATCGAGTATCTACCAACTTCGGACTGCACCAAAGCCGGTCATCTCACTACCCATAATAAGGCCAAGATGGTCAAGTAAAGGTTCTAAAAGTCCATTAGTGCTTCATGACATCACTCAGCGGCCCCGTATTCTCTTTGATTGACTCAAAGGCTACCGGTACCCACAAATATGTCGCACTAATATAGCTATTGCTTCAACCATGTCAATATACCCCGCATAGTTTCCACAATGTATTGCTATTTACCTATGAATATTTCCCAAATCCGGGTAGAGGATTTCAAACCCAAACAATAGAACCAAATGTAAAGCAATCAAAGAAAACAAGTTAAGCATGTAAAGGTGATCTGAACCCTAAGGTAACCCCACTTTTAGATTTTTCCCCAGCAGAGTTGCCAGTTCTGTGATACGGTGGGAGAACTGACTTGAGGTTTTGCGTTTGTGTTCGCAAATGTTTCTATTTAGCAAGAGTCGCCACCGGCTTTTTATTTTATGCAAAGGAAAGGTCAAAAAGCACAGGAAAGACCTTTGAGATGTTTTCTTGGGTTCGGGGGTAGATTATGAAAAGGGAAGGTGCTAGCACCCTTTTCATCCATGGTTTTCCATGGGCTCTTAGTTACTTGTTTAGATCACTTGCTTTTACTTTTCAATTGTTTAAAATGGTGCTTTGTGTGTGGTTTTGAAAATGTTTTGAAAAGAGGCCTTGTCTAGGCAACCTTTGTAATGATTCTTGTTTGAATATATACAAAGGTGTTTGTCTTTTGAAAAGGTATTTCAATGTTTGAAAGTTTGTTTTGGGAAATGTTTTTTTTGAAATTGTGTTGTGATGTGTTTTTGAAAATAGCAAGGATGTTTGCAAGTTTTGATCAAGTAACTAGGAGCATCTACCCTATCTACTCAAAGATCTTTCCTACATATTTTTAACCCTTTCACATTGTTGTTTTACCATTGTATTTGGTAAACAACCTTGTGTTTGGATGTTAAACGGGACAGGCGTGGGTCATCGTATGACCATGATAGCAATTGTGCCAAGTATCTTAGCAAATTTTTGAGGGACTAGATCATTTTTGTTAGGCAACCAAGATAGCGTCATCGAGGGACTATGATCTTTTTGTTTTGATTTGTTTTGCCAAGATACTTAACATGCATACCATGGCCATTTTAAAGGCAACAAGTGGATGAAACCCTAGGGGTGCATGTGTGCATTGTGTTGTCAATTTACATGCTTTTATGTCTTGTATTAGGTCTAACTATTTATTTGATTTTTTGGATTTTTGGCATACAAACCCTAATCTCTATCATGGCATATTTGAAAGCTATAAATGCGTAAAATAAATCTACGACTATTACAACATTGATATGGGGAGGGGGATACAATTTTGAATAGGGGATTATTTGCAAGAAATTAAAACCCTAAGATTATTACAACCAAATTGAATTCTTTGTTCAAATAATAAATAAGCAAATATTTAAATGGACACTAAATAAATAGGCAATATATTATAAATATGCAAAAAATGTTTTTTGTGTTATTTTTATGTATGTAAAAATAAAATATTTAATGTGTCAAAAATAAGAAAAAAATATTTTCATTAAGGGTGGAAACCCTAATTTGTTTTAAGAAAGTATATATATATATATATATATATATATATATATATATATATATATATATATATATATATATATATATATATATATATATATATATATATATATATATATATATATATATATATATATATATATATATATATATATATATATATATATATATATATATATATATATATATATATATATATATATATTATGTATTATTTATTTATGTACAATAAAATAAAAATATATACAAATGTCAAAAAATAAAAATATGTTAGAAAAATATTATTTAAGTATATAAATAATAAAAAATGTAATATTTTTATTGTAGTATTTACAAGTTTTTTTTATTAAGAAAATAAATGTATATATTATTTAATAATTATTTCCATGTCCAAAAAAATAATAAAAAATAATAAAATAAAAATGTGAAAATTTATGAAAATGTTTTTTTGGTATTTTTAATGTTTAGGAAAAATAAAATAAGGTCAGAAATGAAAAAGAAATAGAAAATATGCAAAAAATAAACAAATGGGCTGAGGGGTGTAAATAGCAAGTCAGAGGGTGTCAAAAGTGGAAACAAAACAGGCCCAGCCCATGCTCAGCTTCATCTTCAACCTTGTGACAAAAACGTGCGCCTGGTATGTTCAAATCTGGAAATCATGTACACGTGCTCTAAAGCAAAAACTCACAATACAAAATTTATTGCATTTTTCAACAAGATTCCAACCATGTAAAGAACTTAATCTAACTCTCAAAGACCAGAGAGAATTTCTCTGGCCCTAATTTCTAACCTAACTTTTTCAGAAAGTTCATCAATCAAATTCTCCCAACACAGTTAACTTAAATGAAATGTATGCATATGTACAACTTAAGGGCAATGAGTACTACATTTTTTATTCACAAACCTAAGCCTAATGATTCCTAAATAGAGAGATAGAAAGTTGGAAAATACCTGCTTCAGTTGAACTCGAGTATGGCAATGTGGAGGTTTTCAATGAGGCCTGAGATGCTTGGGAGCTTGCTTGAACTTCCTTTGACCTTCCCTAATGCTTAGTTTGCTTTGAGTTTGCTTGAATAAGCCTGTAGAAGTCAACCTGCACAAGTAGAATTTAAAAATGGTGAAGCTTGTAAATGGAGTTACAGTTACTGGCCAATGGTTGGGAGAGCTTAGATGGGTTGTATGGAGTGTGTTGGAAGAGGTTTGGGACAAAACGCACGAGTGGTTTGTGAGATGGAGGTGCAACTGCAGAAGCTGCCCTGTTTTGCAAGAAGATGGTGTTTTGGTGTTTTAGGAGGCTTGAGAAGTGTATAGCTCGTGCTTCTTACTTAAGGCAATATGCAAAACTTGTTTGGAATGGTTACAAGAGTTGGTTTTATCAGATTGCCAAGTTATCTCCTTTTTGAAAGTTGACTTGGATTTTAAGAAAAGTGTGAAGTGATCAAACAAAAGCCTGTACAGGCCCCCTTCCTAGCTGCACAAAGTTGTTGTACTTTGCCCTGGGTTTTTGGAGTTGGTATGCTGCAAAAAGCTTGGTGCAATGCTCAAGAGAGATGCATTGACATAAAGCCAACTTTACCAAAGTGGCAATGTTACCTTTTTGCCATTTTTAGGTTAATTCAATGTGTAATCTTCCATTGATCAGAATAATGCCTTAAACCATTGAGTTTGCATTCAATTTTTGAGTGTGGAAGGGTTTAGATACCTGTAAACAAGTACAAACAAGGCTGGATAGAAATTGCAATTTGTAGCATAGTGAAAAATGCCATGGATCAAAGTGACATTTTACCAAATTCAAACCTTTGATTCTCCCTAACCATAAATGATTTTGGAGAGTTCTTGGACATTTTGGAAAGCTTGTAAAATGCTCTACAATCCATCTTTAAAATGCATTTTGAAATTCCAATTGGAACTAGGTGAAAAATTGCCATGAAGATAGGCCAAAATCCTGCCTAAACTAGGGCAAAATTTCACTAAGTTAAAAGTTTCATGGACCCTTATTCCAAAAATCATAACTTGAGATCCAAGCATCTTTTGAGAAAACTTTGTGAATCAAAGTTTTAGATTTTGTGGAGTACTACAACTTTCATGTTGGAAGTTTTGTTTGAATCCAATTGCATCATGGTGAAAATGTTGAGCAAAGTTGGGAAAAAATAAGAAAATTTCTAAGTTATGAAATTTTTCAATCTTAAACCCTAATTTGAAAAATTAGGTTTCTTGGTGAAAAAGTTTCATGTTTTGACACATCTTGATGAAAAATGACCCTTGGCACTTGATTTTGACCAAAAAGTCAAAGTTTGACTTTTCAGTGTACAATTGATTTTTGATCAGTTGACTGAAAAATTCATCTGTCAATCCTATGCATTTGAGATCTTTTGAACTTGTTGAATAAGTCAAGATAATGTCATTGGTTTCTTTAGAATTCATATAAGAGCCTACACTTCAGAGTCTTCTAGAGTGTCTTGCTACTGTTCATCAGAACTTATGTAGCGCATAAGCGGAACTAATTCTCTTCTAATGTCTTAACCACGCCATCCATTAGAAGCAGATTGTGTTTGTTAAATAAAAAATAACAAACATTAGAGTATCAAAATTGTTTATACAAACGTACTCATTTGTTATCATCAAAACTCAGAGATAATATTGCAGAACCAAATCACGTTCTAACAATCTCCCCCATTTTGATGATGAGAAAACTATATATTTTGATGACACAATTTTGTTCAATAATCAGAAAAGTGAAAATAAAAAGGTAAGGAATACTTATCCTTTTTATGAAACTCCCCCTGAGTCAACAACTTAATGAAGCTCGAATATCATGACTCTGAACCTTTTGAGTAAAACTCCCCTGGTTCCAATAGATCAGATATTGAGATCTTGAGAGTCTTGACTCTAGATGCCAATAGAACCAATTGAGATCTTGAATTCATCAGAGCTTCTTCTTATTGAATCTTCTATCCATATTTTTCAGATAGTCTTCAACTTCTAATTCGCTCAGTTCTTTTAGAAAGCATCTGCTTCTACTTTTTATTCTTATGTTGTGAATATCATGTTCTCAGACATTTTACATCTTCTGAACATTATGATACCAAAATTAAGATAACTTTAACTTTCACAAAGTTCTCAACTTCCGAACAGTATTGGGTCTACGTGATTATTGAACATATGTTCATAAAGTGTACATCTTCGATTATATGAACAATTAGTTATTAAGAACTTTAATAGAGTTATTTCATTTTGACCTGTCTTAGAATGCTTAGTGAACTTGTTCAGAGTTCCTCGATTAATCATCAAACAAACAAACACACGTCAGTGGTAAAATGCACATTTTATATAATTTTATTATTATGATGATTTTTTCATTTCTTTTAAGGTTTATCAAAATTATTATATTTCTCCCCCTTTTTGACATCATCAAAAAGTTAGAGCACCTAAACAGGTTAAAGCATGATTAATATGCTAATAAGTCTCTATATATTATCTGATTCTGATTCATTCGTAGCAATGTGTTATGATTAGACAATATAAGTAAAATAAAAGAATATAGCCAAAAGGTATTTCATTAAAGGATTAAGAAGTGCACAAAGAAAAAACTAAAACAAAGAGAAACTTAGATTAGAACAAGAACTAGCCAAAAACTAAGATTTTAAAAAGCATTACAACCAAGATTTTAATCATCAAAATCTTCAAATGCGTCCACCCTAGCACACCTTTCATCAGCCAGTGCATATTCCAGTCCAATCGTCTTTATCAATCCCCAAAGCCCTTCTCTGACCATTATCTCAGACAGTATCCTTCCATAAGGAATGTAAGATTGTGACTGTGTTCTTGAGACATCAATGGAATGTTTCAAATGATTGAAAATGGTTTTGGGAAGATTGATCTTGAAATGATGTATCAAGAGAAAGATAAACATTTTATCTTCATGAGACAAAGTGCTTCTTGTCGTAGCTCGAGGACGGGGGTTGGAAAGAGAGAATCTAAACCAAGTTCTGGCAGAAGGAAGAAGGGTTTCAGGATTAGTTGGTTCATATGGGGCTGAAATATCATGAAGAATCCTAAACTTCTCCATTATACCAGTTTGGATTGATAGTCATCAATGGTGACTCTATATGGGACACACCCTGTGACCTTTACTATTGAAGAGATGGTGACAACAATAGGAAGGCTGAAAAACTCATACCAGATAGTGTTGCCATCATCGCTGATTTTGGCATACTTTCAGAATTCCTTTACAAGGATAGGGAATATGGTACCGTTTAGCAGAGTGTAGTAGCTCGACCAAGAGTGGATTTGCATACTCATTACTATGTCCAATCCATAGTATTTAAGTCTAGCAAGATTGAGTAGTTTTTCTGGAATGACTTCCATGGTTTTCTCATTTATGTGAAAGGTTATAACAGACATTGTTATAGAATGAATAAGGATTTAAGAGTTAACAGTTAAACTAAGGGTGAGGGAAAGTGGGGGAGAAATTTATACCATTTATAGAGTCATGAGAGCGAAAATAATTAAATGGGTGACAGTTGATATCTTCTAAGTGGGTTATGAGTATCTAGAGTAGACTCGGAAACATAGATATGAGAAAGGGAAAATGAGTTATTAATCTTATTTATGAGGGAATATCAATCGTTTATGAAAAGAAGTTTAAACAACTACCCTCTAATACATGGAGAAAGCAACTGGCATACGTTAAAGGTCTAAAAACTTACCTATACCTTAGAGATACATGCGAGATTGTCTTACTTTAGACTTTAATGAATTTATATTGCATAAATACATGCCATTTCATGATAATACATGATTATATTTATATAAGAGTTTTGAGATATTTACATCTAAATTAAGTATAAAAAATAAGCCATTAATTGATTAAAAAAGCTTCATTAATTAAAGAAAGGAAAAATACTCATTTTGGTCCCTTAACTATACCCTTGGGTTCATATTAGTCCCTTAACTTTTTTTTGTGTCATTTTGGTCCCTTAACTTTCCAAAAGTTTCATTTTAGTCCTTTTTGTCTAAATTCGTAGCTAATTAGACAGAAAAACTTTGAAATCAGCCGCTAAATTCGTAGCTAATTAGACAAAAAGGACTAAAATGAAACATTTTGAAAGTTAAGGGACCAAAATGACACGAAAAAAAATTAAGGGACTAATGTGAACCTAAGGGTATAGTTAAGGGACCAAAATGAGTATTTTGCCTTAAAGAAAATACAACAAGCACAAATAAAAATAACCAGACAAGAGAACAAGCAACAAAGACAACCACGATTGGATAAGACAAATTATGTTCTCCTAACCACTGAAGATCTCACACTTAGTCTTCAACAAATAGTTTTCAGGACAATTCTTTGTGCCATCTTCTACTATCATTTCCTTGATTATATCCACTATTCCTTCTTGGAAGAATATTTCAGATAAAACTCTTCTATTAGGAATGTATGACTTAATGCGATTTCTAGACTCATAGATAGATTTCTTGATAACACAAAAATGTATAGTATATTTGACTTGATTAACATAAATTATATCTCTATTTTATTTTAACTATGTTTCTTTATGTTGGTATTATGCTAGTATTTTGATGTGTTTCAGGAATTTAATATTTACAAAGCTTGCTTGAGAGAAGGAGTAAAAATGAGAATAAATTAAGTAAAAATGCATAAAATATAAAAGAAAAGAAAAAAATCCCACGAAGAACCCAAGGCCCACAAAGAAAAAAAGGCGCGTGGCCCATGCGTGCAAGGTATGACGCACGTCACACCCTCTTGATGATCGGTAAGAGCAAAAGGAAAGGGTGACGGTCATCACCTACCCCTGACGGTCGGCATGCTTAATGCCCCACGTCACATGCCTTGCCCCTCGTCACAAGACTTTTTCAACCACGTAACTTCATTTGCAATAATTAAACCACTTCCTCCTACTTTTTCTCCATACATGACCGCACCAAGTATTCCTATTTTCTCTCACCAAAACATGTTATCAGAGGAGTATATATTGGAAAGTAGTTACCGCAACAAGGATCTCTCTCTCTCTCTCTCTCTCTCTCCTATTTTTCTATCATTTTTCGTTCATAGCTCTTTCTTAAAATGTAAAAGTAATAGTTCTCCACATCGGGGGACTATTACCAAATTAGTTCTAGGATTTATTTCTACCATTTAATTTATGTATCAGATCTAAGTTTGTCGGCTATTTCAATTCAAATTTTCTTTGTTTCCATTTTCTGCATTTACAGGTTCTTCATTTTACCGCTTTATTATTATTATTATTATTATTATTATTATCATTGCTATTCTTTTTTATCGCATTATTTATTATTAAAATTTTATTTGTTAAGTTTAATTGCTATGTCATTTTTCATCGTAACTATAATTATTCATGCGTTTTTAATTAGTAACATGTCTGGCTAAATAGCCTTGAGTCCGGTGTATGAGAACCGTTGTTGCCAACAGACTCAGTAGAAAATAATAGGTGCAAATTTAAGATTAGAATTTTGTTTTGGTTTTAATTTCTAAGTCTAATTTAAATATCCTCGTCACGAGAGTGAAAGATTATTTAACGTGATTTTGTCACGAGAGTGAGTAATCAATTAAGGTTAGAGTCGGCACTGCAAGAGCATGGGGATCGAACCAGATAGTGGAAATTAGGCAACAAACTTAAATAAAGCGAGAACGCTTTAGATGCGTTTAGGATATTATTGGCTTTCAAAATATATTTCTTAGTTACCGGGCAAGCGAGAGCAAAATCTTGGGATTAGGAAGTATGACTTTAGTTAATACCGCAAGAGCGTGAGGCGAAGTCCTTAAGTCAGTATATTCTATGGAACTAAGTTATAGTTGTAATTAGTACCCATTTTCTATAAGTCCTTCAAGAACGCGGAAACCATATTCCAGTCTCTCTTTATTATTATATTTTCTAAAGTCATTTTTAGTTTTAGTTCTTAATTTCCCCCCAAAATCCAATTATTCATTAGCCTTAGCTTTACAAAGTAGCGATAGATTGCAGTAGGTTGACATTGGTCTCTGTGGTTCGACAATTTTTTATATTACTTCGATATTTCCGTGCACTTGCAGAATTTATTGTTCAAGTTTTTGGCGCCGTTGTCGGGGACCAACAGTCAATATTGTTATTCCGTTGTTGCACCGTATAGATAAGGCATTCTTGTCCCAATTACTATGTATCACCCAAATTTTTTCTACAACTCCCACTCTGAGTATTTCGAGGAATCACAAGAATCCCATAAACCCTACCTCGAAATACTATTGGAGAATTTCAATGCGTCACTAACTTATTCTCACCCGAATTACCTCTTCAACTACTAATCCCAACATTTTGAGGAGTCGCAAGAATCTTATAATTCCAACCAAACTTATCCTCAACCAAATTTCATCTACAATCACCACACCCAATATTTTGAGGAATCACCAGAATCCTATAAATCCAACCTCGAAATATTAATGGAAAATTTTACTGTAATATCTATGATGATAGAGCGCTTTGTGGAAACACAAAATGCGACTCTAACTCACTTTGAAAAATCAGAAGAATCGCGTAATTTCAACTTCGAAACATCAATGGAGGATTCTGATGCGACGCTAACTCACTCTATGTTAGAATTTATGATGGGGAACTTTGTAAAGACACAAACAGTCCAAAACGAAGAGTTTAGCAAACAAAGTATCCATGTTAATGAAACCCTTAGGCAACTGACCACTGTGGTTGAGTCCCTCACGACTCACAACATGGCCTTAGAAACTCAAATATCCCGGCTTGAACATAAACCTCTAGAACCCTTCCCTGAGGAGCAAGTAGATGTTGTAACAACCAGTAGTGAAAAAAAATTGAAAATTCTAAGGAGAGTAATAATGAGGTTGAGGAGAGTGATAATGTGGTTGAGGAGAGTTTTGAAGAGGAAAGAGTAAAGATTGAGAAAACTCCACCAACACCATCCGAAAGGGAGATTGTAGAAGAGGTAGAGAAGGAATCACGTATTGTTATTCCTCCTCCTTATACCCCACCGTTTCCATTCCTGCAAATTTTTATGGAAGCTCAGGTAGACTCCTAATCTAAAATGTATGTAGAGGTCTTGGAAAATATCCACACCAATGCACCCTTGTTTGAAGACTTGCATAAAAAGATAAAATTAGAGGACCACGAAACTAGGGATATAATTACTGTTAAGAGGGTAAGTTTAACCTTTGAGGTGGTGGATGAAATCATTAAGCCCAAACTTGAAAAGTTGATACTTAGGATAGATCCAGAACCACCACCACAAGTTCAAAAAAATGAACCACCCCACAGAAGAAAAAAAAAAGAAAAGGTGAGGGATCACTACAAGAAAAAGAAATATTAGCCAGGGGTATTTGTGAGGTGTTTTACCCCTCACTAAAATCAACATTTCCATGGGGATAAACCTCTCGCAATTGGTAAATCAGAAAACAAAATAAAAAAAATTAATGGCATGGGGAAACCCGTCACAATTCATGAAGAGGGAATTTTGAATTTTAAAAATTTCAACCGCTTTATATTTTGCAAGGGGTAAAATAAACACAAAATTAAATAGTAGCATTTGCTTGGGGTAACCCCTCGCAAATTTCCACTAGTGGCCAAACTGTCAAAATTACTTTTGTAATTTGCGAGGGGCACCCCCCTGTGAAATTATGAACGTTAAGTTTTCGAGGAGCATCCCCTTGAAATTGGCATTATGGTATAGTCAAATCAACTAGAACATGTGCAAGTGTGCAGGCTTTGGAAACATAAAATGCATTTTGTGAGGGGCACCCCATGGCAATTTGTAACCGTTGGATTTGCCACGGGTGCCCCCACGCCATTTTCATTATATATATATATATAAATCTGATGTCCTTCTCTTTCTTCCACATTTTCTGCCCCTTCCATGTTTTTCCTTCCCCTTTCATATTTTTACAGCAATATTATCTCCTTCTATTTCTTCCAATATTTCATTATTTCTTCATCTTCTCTCCTTAAGGTAATTTTTTATATGATTTTATATTTGATTTATATTGTTTTGTTTATATAACATATTTATTAATAATTTTAATTTCCGCTTTTTTATTTCAGGTTCTATTGTGTTTATCTTCAAATTTACAGTGTTCATCTTCAAGGTACCAAAAAATTATGTTTTGTTTATTTATTAAAATAACTTTGTGATATAATTATTGTGAAATTTTTCTGTTAAATATTATTTTTGAAATACAGTTTTTTTATGATATAACTGTTTAAATATAACTAGAAATTAATATGAAATTTTTTATAATTTATTTAAAAAAACAGAATAAATAACAATAGTTAAAAAATAAAACAGTTTTTAAAAATAATTTTGTGAAGTATTATAATTTTTAAAAAATAGTAATATAAAGTAGTTTAAAAGTAATAGTTAAAAAAAACTTAAATATATAGTTTAAAAATAGTATATTTTTAATACGATTTTTTTTTAAATATTTAGTTAAAAAACAGTTTTATAAAAAACAGTATTAAAAATAGTTTTATAAAAAACAATATTAAAAAACAATATTAAAAACAGTTTTATAAAAAATAGTTTTATTAAAATATCAAATATTGTTATAGAAAAAACAGAATTAAAAATATTATTATTAAAAAAAACGGTATAAGAAAGATTAATAAAACAATAATGTTTTTTTAATAAATTAAGTTTATTAATATATTGTATTGTTATTTTGAGAAAATATTAATTTGGGAGAATGAAATTAATTTTTAAAGTTATAATATGGTAAATATATTTATATATTCTTTTAGTATAATAAGTTACTTATTATGAATATTATAATTTATGTTTAGTATTAAAAATAAGTTTATGTTTTAATATATTTTTTTGTGTGTTAGTAAACATCATAATATTTATTTAGAAAATAATAAGTAAATATAACTTTTAAGAAGAAAGAAAGTATTTTTTAAAATATATTATATGATAAATATATTTATATAGTCTTTAATAACTTTAGAGAAAAAAATCTATTTTTTTAGAAGGTATAATATGGTAAATATATTTATATACTCTTTTAAAAAAGATATCCCTAAAAAGTATACCCTAAAAAACTATTTTTTAGAAGGTACAATAAGTAAATATATATAATTTTGGAGAAAAAACTATTTTTTAGAAGCAGCAATATGGTAAATATGTTTATATACTCATTTAAAAAAGATATCCCTAAAAAGTATATTTTCAAGATTAAAAATATGTTTAAAAAGTATTTTAATTAGAATAAATAGGTAGATATATTATTTGGTGAAATATATATTTAAAAAGTATGGTTAAATAAATTTCAAAAACAACATTAAAATTAGGTAGATATATTGTATGGATAAATGTTTAACTAGAGTAGATATATTGTATTGAATATTATGAAATCTATAATTAGTTTTATAATTTTTTGACAAAAAATTAAAAATTTGTCGTTAGATTAATCCCCATTTTATTCAATAAATTTAAACAAGATCGATGTTGTACATGTGCAGTATAGAATATTATCAATTTTATCGTAATTGGGTGTATGATAGAATGTTTTCTGAAATACGTAGGCTTAAACTGCATTTTAAGGAAGGAGTTATCGGGTTTCTCTCGTATGCGTTTGGTCAAGAATGTTGTCAAAGTGAAGGAGGGGTAAGGTGTTTGTGTTTAAAGTGTGGTTGCAGAAATATTATTAGTGACCCTAGTGAAGTGAAACGTTATTTGGATAAATTGGGTTTTAGGCCAAATTATTGGGTTTGGACATCTAATGGGGAAAAATGCCAGAGATGAATAGAGAAGCTTCTAGAAGTCAAACACGTATTGGACCAGATATAAATAGAGATGATCCAGGGAGTCCATCACATATTCAATGTCAGGAACAATTTAATCTAGTCGAGGATATGGTTAGTGACGCATTAGGGGTTAATGTGGCTTATGATGAACTTTAAGACTTTGACGCAGAAGAGCTCCCGAATGAGAAAGCGTAAAAGTTTTATCAATTGTTGAAAGAAATAAATATACCATTGTTTGAGGGGTCTTCTGACTCTAGGCTATCAATGTGTATGAGGCTTTTGGCTGCAAAGTCAAATTGGAATGTTCTTGATCAATGTTTAGAATTCTTTGCAAGAATGTTGTTGGACGCAACTCCTGTGAAGGAAAACATGCCTACAAGTTATTATGATGCAAAAAGGATGGTGTTGAAGTTGGAACTAGAAGTAAAAAAGATTGATTGTTGCATTAGAGGTTGCATGTTGTTTTATGACAACGAGTTTGGTACAAATGGCGGGGAATTGGAGGTATGTAAGTTTTGCAATAGTCCGAGGTATTTAGTTCGCAGTAAAGGAGATGATCAAAATCAAAAAAGAGTTGCAGTAAAGTCCATGTTCTATCTGCCAATAATACCTAGGTTACAAAGAATGTTTTCATCAATGCACAGCGCAAGCCAAATGACATGGCACCATACAAACAAAATTAGAGGCATGATGTGACATCCATCTGATGGCGAGGCATGGAAACACTTTGATAGAGTTCATCCTAAATTTGCAGCATAACCAAGGAATGTCATACTTGGGTTATGCTTGGATGGTTTCACTCCTTATAATTTGTCTGCAAATGCATATTCTTGTTGGCAATTTATTGTTACCCCGTACAATCTCCCTCTTGAGATGTGTATGACAAAATCTTACATGTTTTTGACATGCATCATTCCAGGATCGTCGAGTCTAAAGGCAGGAATAAATGTTTATTTACAACCTTTAATTGATGACCTCAAGAGGTTGTGGGTGGGAGAGTGGACTTATGATGTGTCTCGTAAACAAAACTTTAATATGTGAGCTGCTTTGATATGGACAATTAATGACTTTCCTGCATATGGCATGTTGTCTAGATGGCGTACGCATGGCAAAATGGGATATCGGCATTGCATGGATCACACAAAAGCGTTTACTTTGGATAAGGGTGGGAAAAGTTCGTGGTTTGACTGTCACCGTAGGTTCTTACATGCAAACCATGAATTTATAAGAAATAAGAATGCTTTTATAAAAGGAAAAAAGTAACAGATCTACCTCCCCCTCGATTTTTATTGACTGAAGTATGGAATAATGTTCGTGACCTACCAAAATTCACAGATATTGGTGAAGCACACAAAATTCAAGGATATGAGGTTTCTCACAATTGGACAAAAAAAAGTATGTTTTGGGACCTCTCATATTGGAAGGATAATTTGTTGCGACATAATCTTGATGTTATGCATATCAACAAGAATTTTTTTGATAATGTATTTAACACAGTGATGGATAATGAGAAGACGAAAGATAATGAGAAGGATAGAAAAGACATGTAAATTTTGTGTAATCGAAGAGAATTAGAGTTGAAACCTAGACCAGATGGAAAATTATTAAAACCCAAGGCTTGTTACACTCTTACTCCCAAAGAAGCAAAATCAATATGTAAGTAGTTAAATGATTTGAGGATGCCTGATGGTTATTCTTCTAACTTGGTAAGATGTGTTGATGCCTCAACAGGGAAGATGTATGGAATGAAAAGTCACGATTGTCATGTTTTCATGGAACGACTGCTTCCAATTGCATTTAGTTCACTACCCAAGAATGTGCTTAATCCACTAACTGAGATTAGTCAATTTTTTAGAGACACTTGTGTGTCAACTTTAAGAGTAGACGTCATCATTAAACTGGACCGAAATATTCCTGTCATTCTCTGCAAGTTGGAGCAAATATTTCCGTCAGGTTTCTTTGATTCTATGGAGCATCTCCCTATGCATCTTGCTTATGAAGCTTTCCTAGGTGGACCTGTTCAATATAGATGGATGTATCCATTTGAACGACTCATGGGTGATTCAAAGCGATCAGTGAAAAATAAGGCAAGAGTTGAAGGATCAATTTGTGCACATTGTTTACATCGCGAAACATCACATTTTTGCTCTCATTATTTCAATCACATGATGCTGGCTCCAAGAATCACAAGGAACGAAGTTCACGTCTATGAAAGAAGTAAATTCACCTTATCAATTTTTAGTCGTCCAGGCCGGCCCTCAGGGAAGACTAGTGAGCATTAGCTTTCTCAAAAAGAAATGTAATCTGCCCATGTTCATGTGTTAATTAACTGTGTTGAAGTTAAACCATATCTTGAGCAAGTATATTTAATTAAGTATATAAATTTTATTGGTTAAGACTTGTAACCTTCTCTAACCTATATTTTTTTCGAAATAGGGAATTTAGTACATACTATTATCAAAGCACAAGCAAACAACCATTGACTGGTTACACACATGCCTATTTTCCAGCATGGTTCAAGCAACAATTATCATGTATTGTTGCACCAAGTCCTGAAATAATACATTTGAGAAGTTTGTCTGAAGGCCCTCGTCAACGTGTGAATGAGTGTCACACATACTTTGTAAACGGTTACAAATTTCACACTGAGATTTGGAGTGAAGGGAAGAAAACTATAAACAGTGGTGTAGTCGTAAAAGGAGTTACAGACGGTGGTGAAGACGACTTCTATGGGGTTATCACACATATTTACGAGTTGGTCTATAATTATATGGACTCAGAAAATAAAGCTGTCTTGTTTTATTGTGATTGGTATGATCCATCTTCTAGAGGAACAAAAATTGATAAAAAATATAACACTGTTGAGGTTCGAATAAATAGAAAGTACAAAGAGTATGACCCTTTCATAATGGCACACAATGTCAAGCAAGTTTATTATGTACCTTATCCTTCAATTACTCCATGCAAACGAGGATGGTGTAAAATCAAGCTTCACAAATAAGTTTTTGTTTTGATGAAGACAAACCATGGCTAACAAAGAAGGCAAAGATTTTGATCAAGCATCTAAGCATCTAAGGATAATATCTTTATTCAAAGCTCTTAACAACTTTAAAGGTATAATAATATTATCTACCTTGATCTTAAGATATAGATGATCAAAAATGAAAAAGAAATGTTTAAGAATCATTACTCAAGCTTTTCAAAAATAAAATTTCATTTTTCTTCTGCATGCAATCGATTTACATCTTAGTGCAATCGATTGCACACTTCAAAATTTCAAATCTTTTGCTTCTGTTTCTTTGTGCAATCGATTTACATTACCTATGCAATCGATTGCATACTTAAAATTTTCAAGACGTTTGCTACTGACTTTGCATGCAATCGATTACATTATTAGTGCAATCGATTGCACTCAGTTAATTTTTGCTACTGACTTTGCATGCAATCGATTACATTGTTAGTGCAATCGATTTCACTCTTAAAGATTTTGAAAAAATAGCTGTTAAAAACCTTGTGCAATCGATTGCATACTGCACGAATTTGAAAAATAACAGCTTTGTTCCTCCCTTTTCATCATGCCTTTTCATTACATCTTTTCACTCAAACTTGGCATTTGTTCATGTTACATTTGCAGATCTTCATGTTGTTTCAAAAGGGTGTTATGAACATATAAATATTCAATTTCAAATCCAGATCTAACACCTTCTTTCATAAATATTTTCTGAACTTTCAAAATACAAACTCAAGCATTCTTCATTTTCATGCATAAGTTTTCTGCATATTTTCATACATTAACAAACAGAAAACTTTGAGCAAATATATCTTGAGTCTTTGTACAATATTATTATTAAAAGAAGAATATTGTACATTGTCAAATCACTCTAAGTGATCAATATTACTCTACTCACTCAAACTGACAAATTGATATTTACTTACTTATTTTCCAGGATTGTTGGAATTAAGTTTAAGTGTTTTTGTTGAAATCTTGTCTTTCCAAGTTGTTGGATACAAGTGTAGTTACATTGAAAGGATTGTTCTCATATGTAACTTAGTGAAAATCCAAGAGAATTGTTCTTGGTCCAAGAGGATTGTTCTTGGTTTGGTTGGTAGTTCTTGTTTAAGTTTGCCACAATAAGGAAATCTCTTTCATGTTGAAAGGGGACTAGAGTACTCTCAGACTGTGAGGGGAACCAGGATATATCGCCCGTGTCTCTTTATTTTTATGCATTTTTAAGCTTTTCTAAACTCACTCTTAACTAGAAAAATAAGAACCATCATCACTAAAAACCAGAATTTTTAAAGTACCTAATTCACCCCCCCCTCTTAGGCGCACTTCGTACTTACAATTGGTATCAGAGCAGGTTATAGGTAACCTGCTCCTAAAAGATCCAGAATGGCTTCCGCAAATCATAATCCTGTTTTCAGAGATGGTGGTAGTAACAAAAAGCCTCTTCTATTTTGTGGTGAATATTTTGGCTTCTAGAAAATACGCATGAAGGCGCATTTAGAAGCACAAGGAGAAGAAATATGGGATGCCATCGAAAATGGTCTATTTATCCTTATAACGGTAATCAATGGTGTCAGCTCATCAAAGCCTAAAACTGCATGGGACGATGATGATAAGAAGAAAGTTCTCTATGACAAAAAGGCAATAAACCTTCTTCAAGGTGCACTTAGCATGGACGAATTCTTCCGTGTCTCGACATGCAAAACAACAAAAGAAATATGGGATACCTTGGTACAAACTCATGAAGGAATAGTTGAAGTAAAAAGATCAAGACTAAATACCCTAATTCAAGAATACGAATTATTTCAAATGTAGCCCGGAGAAACCATTCTTGACTTATAAAAGAGATTTGTGCACTTGACAAATCATCTAAGTGCTCTTGGTAAAACTTTGACGAATGGTGAATTGAATTTGAAAGTACTTAGGTCCTTAACTAGGGAATGGCAACCAAAGGTAACGACAATTTCAGAAAAGAAAAGTCTCTCCAACATGACATCCGCAAAATTATTTGGAAAACTTCAAGAATACGAAACGAAACTCGGAAGACTCGAAAAGCATGAAAATTAAGAGAAGAAATCCAAGAATATTGCTTTGAAGATAGACTCCAAGGAAGTTGAAAAGGAAAACAATCCAGAAGAAGATTAAAACTTAATGCTTCTTGTTAAAAGGCTTGGTAAGTTCTTCGGTAGAAATGACAAACCTTTTTCTCATTCAAAAGGAAAGAAACATTTTTAGAAAAAGGAAGGCTCCATATCAACACAAGAAATCACATGTTATGAATGTGGTAAGCAAGGTCATATCAAGCCGGATTGTCCAAAACTCTCCAAGAAAGGTGGCTTCAAAAGCAAGAAGGGATTCAAGAACAAAAAGGCTTATGTCGTATGGGAGGACAATGAAATAAGTTCCTCATCTGATTCTGATAGTGATGAAAGTGCAAATCTAGCATTGATGGCCTCACACCATTCCGATGATGAAGACAATGAGGTTAGTAATGAATTTTCTCTTTTTGATAGTGATGCACAAGGTGCTATAGATAAACTATTGAATGAATGCAAAATTCTGTATAAAACCAATTTATCACAAAAGAAACAAATTTCATCCTTAGAAGAAAAATATGTTTCAATGGAAAAAGATTTCAAAGAAGAAAAACAAAAATCAAGTGATGAACAAAAACAAAATTTTGCATGCAAAAATTGTGATTCACTCTCTTTCTAAATTGTCCAATTAAAAAGAGTCATTGAAAGATATGAAAAAGGGCAAATTGGATTGGAAGGTGTTCTTAGCCAGCAAAGATACTCCAATGATAAAAGTGGACTTGGATATTCAAAGTTTTCAAAATCAAGTTCTAACAAAACTATATTTGTTAAGGTAAGTGATCAATCTTCCAAAGAGAAAGTGAACAAACCTAAAATAGTTCATCACTATCCGAAAAAGAAAACATTTTCTAAAAAGAAACCTTATCCTTCTAGATATAGAAGTAACTTTGAACCTACTTATTTTTAATGTGGTATTAAAGGCTATACACCTAATGCTTGCTATGTTAGAAACTTCAGTGTGGCAAGTGGGCATTATGTATGGGTAAAGAAAGGCACTAATTATGAAGGACCCAAAGCAACTTGGGTACCTAACAAAACTTAATTTGTTTTGCAGGTATGATTGAAGACCACATGCAATCTTTGGTATCTTGATAGTGGTTGTTCAAAGCATATGACAGGAGACATAAACCAATTTTCACATCTAGCGCTAAAGGCCAAGGGTTTTGTCACTTATGGAGACAATAATAAGGGGAGAATCCTAGGCAAAGGCAAAGTTGGTGCTCCACCTTTCACATCCATTGAAGATGTTCTTTATGTTGAAGGACTAAAGCACAATCTTCTAAGTATTATCCAACTTTGTGACAAAGGCTTCAAAATCAAGTTCACCAAGGATGAATGTTTGATAGAAGACGAAGTCACTCATGAGGTTATACTTAAAGGTAAAAGAATCAATAATATATTCATGATTTCCCTTGATGATCCATCTTTGAAGGTTAAATGTCTCATGGAAAACAACGATGATTCATGGATTTGGCACAAAAGAATTGCTCATATTCATATGGAACACTTGAATAAATTAATCAAGCATGATCTTGTCATTGGATTGCCTAAGAGAAATTTCGTCAAAGATAGACTATGCGATGCTTGTCAAAAAGGGAAACAAACTAGATCAACTTTCAAATCTAAGAAAGTGGTGTCCGCTACAAGGCCACTACAATTGTTACATATGGATCTATTTGGTCCATCAAGAACAAGGAGTTTCAGAGGTAATGTATATGTTTGGTTATTGTTGACGATTTCTCTAGATATACTTGGACTTTCTTTTTAGTGCAGAAAAGTGATGCATTCAAGGCGTTCAAGAAGTATGCTAAACAAATTTAGAATGAGAAGTCTCTAACAATTGCCTCAATAAGAAGTGACCATGGCGGAGAATTCCAAAATGCTCTATTTTGAAGAATTCTATGGAGAACATGGAATATCTCACAACTTCTCAGCACCAAGGACTCCACAACAAAATGGAGTGGTTGAAAGAAAGAATATGTCTCTTGTGGAACTTGCTAGAACAATTCTTAACGACTCAAACCTTCCAAAATACTTTTGGGCGGATGCGGTGAGCACGACATGTTTTGTTAGCAATAGAGTTAAAATTAGACCAATCTTAAAGAAAACTCCATATGAACTTTTCAAAGGGAGAAAACCAAACATTGCTTTCTTTCATATCTTCGGGTGCAAATGCTTTGTCCTAAACAATGACAAAGATAATTTGGGTAAGTTTGATGAGAAATCCGATGAAGGTATATTTCTTGGTTACTCACTCTCTAGTAAAGCATATATAATTTACAACAAAAGAACTTTGACTGTTGAAGAATCTATGCATGTTTCTTTTGATGAAACTAACCCCTCCAAGGAGGATAATATTGTTTGTGATAATGATGATGAAATTTTAGAATGTCCTCAAGAAAATTCTTCCAAGGATCAACCCATTCAACTAGAAGAATCACGTCAACAAGAATCGAATCTCAATGATCTACCAAAAGAATGGAGAACTCATAGAGGTCATCCTATTGATAAAGTGATTGGTGATATAAGTCAAGGCGTGTCTACAAGATTAAATCTCAAGGATGCTTGCCTAAACATGGCGTTTGTCTCTCAAATTGAACCTTCCAAAGTTGATGAAGCTTTAGGCTATGACCAATGGATCATAGCTATGCAAGAAGAATTGAATCAATTTGAAAGGAATCAAGTTTAGGAACTCGTTCCTAGGCCAAGCAACAAACACATTATTGGAACAAGATGGGTGTTCAAAAACAAACTTGACGAGAATGGAATAATTGTTCGCAACAAAGCAAGATTGGTAGCACAAGGCTATAATCAAGAAGAAGGAATAAACTTTGAAGAAACTTTCGCTCCAGTTGCAAGGTTAGAAGCTATTCGTCTCTTACTTGCCTATGCTTGTTCATTAAATTTTCAACTTTTCCAAATGGACGTCAAAAGCGCATTCTTGAATGGATATATCACTGAAGAAGTGTACGTTAAGCAACCCTCGGGTTTCGAAGACTTCAAGAATCCATCTCATGTATTTAAATTAAGAAAATCTCTCTATGGATTGAAACAAGCACCAAGGGCATGGTATGATCGTTTAAGCAACTTCTTATGCGAAAAAGGTTTCAAGAAAGGCAAAGTTGACAAAACTCTATTTATCAAGAAAATCAAAGACGACACTTTGCTAGCACAAGTTTATGTTGATGACATCATCTTCGGTTCTTCAAATCAAGAAATGTGTGAAGAATTCTCATCAATGATGCAAGGAGAATTTGAAATGTCCATTATGGGTAAAATGAACTATTTTCTTGGACTTCAAATCAAACAACTAAAAGATGGCATCTTCATCAACCAATCCAAATATTGCAAGGAAATCTTGAAAAGGTTTGACATGGATAACTGCAAGGAAATGTCTACACCAATGGGTTATGGTTCTTATGTTGATCAAGATGAATCAAGTGTTCCCATCGACATCACTAAATATCGAGGTATGATTGGCTCTTTATTATATTTAACGGCAAGCCGTCCTGACATAATGTTTAGTGTTTGTCTATGTGCCTGCTTTCAAGCTAACCCAAAGGAATCTCATCTCACGGCGGTAAAGTGGATCATGAAGCATCTCAAAGGGACAACAAATGTCGGATTGTGGTATCCTAAAGGTAGTGTCTGTAACTTAATTGGTTATTCTGACGCGGATTATGCAGTATGTAAAACAGATAGAAAGAGTACAAGTGGTACTTGTCACATTCTTGGTAATGCATTAGTATCATGGGCCTACAAGAAACAAGTATGTGTTACTCTAAGCACGGCCGAAGCTGAATATATTGCAGCGGGTAGTAGTTGTGCTCAAATTTTGTGGCTAAAACAACAACTTCGTGACTACGGACTCGATCTAGGGTGCATTCCTCTAAGATGCGACAACACCAGTGTAATTAACATCACAAAGAATCCCGTCATGCATTCAAGGACTAAACATATAGACATTCGACATCATTTTCTCCGTGATCATGTTCTTCAAGGAGATGTCGAGGTAACCTTTGTAGATACTCATAATCAGCTTGCCGATATCTTCACCAAACCTTTGGCGAAAGAACCTTTCTACAAAATTCGTCGAGATCTCGGCATGCTTGACGAACGCGACTTATAAGGTGCATTCCACCCTTGATATAACTTTTATATATGTTTTATACATGATATATATGAATTTATGTTATGTGATACTTAAATTTTCAAGAAAAATTTGGTTTTGGACAATTTTTGATGATGCAAATCGATTGCACAAAGAGTGTAATCGATTGCACAAAGAGTTTTTTCAATTCTGTCCATTCTATTTCTTGTGCAAATCGATTGCACCTTTAATGCAATCGATTGTACTATGTGCGTTTTTGCTTATTTTTGATTTTGTTTGTGTGCAAATCGATTGCACATGGTATGTCAATCGATTGCACGTACTGAAATTAGCTTTTATGACAAAAAATTAATGTTGGTCAGAATCCCTCTCTCATATTCCCAAGCCAAATACACTTCAATTCTAATAACTCATTCTCTACCTATCCAAATCACTTCCAAATCTCAGCTCACAAAATCTTTCTCTCTCACAAACCCTATAAACCCCAAAACCCTAAAAACTCCATATCCATGGCTTCAAGAATAAAGAGAAAGGCTTCAGTTTCAGATAAAGGGAAAAAGAAGATTGATTCAACATCCAATATACTGCTTTCAATTGTCACCGAAGAGCAAGAAGTCAGATTTATCAAAGTCTTTCAAAAGAAAATTGTATCCAACCCCAAGTATGGTATACTCTCCTCCTTTCCTCAAGAATGCTTTTCCTTTAAGAACGATCTAGCTGCTTATGGTCTGGAACCCTTGATTTCTTCGTACGGTCCATACTACCCAGATTTGGTAAGAATGTTTTTCAGTAATCTAACACCCCAAAAAGGCAAAATGGTCACATATGTGCTAGGCACTCATATCTCTCTAACTCCTCAGGTTGTTGGTGAGATCTTGCATATTCCTTTCACTGGAAGCTCCTTATATGATCCTGAAAACGAGATATGGGATGGCTATCAGAAAAAGGGATTCTTTTACAGCATTGGGCGGTTAAGTGAAGCTGAATTTCGCGCCAAACGGATTCGTGGTCTTGACAGAGTAATTCCATCCAGAGACTCCTGGAGTGCACGTAACCTCCATATAGACGATCGCTTATATCATTATTTTTTGGTCTATATACTGTTTCCAAGAGCTATAAACCATTGCACGGTTACCGACTTCGAGATGCAGCTTATTTATGCAAGGAAGAAAGGAGTAAATGTGAACTGAGCAAGAATGATCATGACGCATATGCTGAGAGTGGATGAAAAGTATAAATTCTTTCCATATGCTTATTTTATCACTTTAATTATGGAGTAATTTGGTGTGGATTTTCATGGTTATGAAAAGGATGATATGGATCCTAATTTAAACAAAATTTCAATTAAGAATGTTGATTCAAGAATGGGCGTACATTTTAATCCGGAGACAAAGACCATCACCTATATTGGTGAAGATGTTGTTGGCAATGAAGATCATGACCAAGAAGTTGAAGGCGGTGAAGCCGTGCCTCCTCCTCCTACTACTCCCTCTGGTCCAAGCAATCAAGAGCTCATGGACTACATGTCTCAACAGTTTGCTTATATGAACACCAACATCAATAATCAATGGAGTGCAATCAATGACTCCACTACAACCCGGATAAATGATTTTCGCTCGGATGTGAACCAACAATTCTCGTACCTTTATTCTCACCTTCATATCCCACCATACGACCCAAATAACCCAGCTGCACCTCCTCCTCATTACACAGAACCTCCACTTCAACAACAATTCCTGAACCAAGGCTCATGGTCTTACAACCATCCAGACATTTATCACCCTTAATGTTCTGGCTGACTATTTTTTCTGTTATGTTATTGCCTTGCTATTTCAATGTTTTATTTTCTATGTAACTCTTAAACAATGTGTGTTAATGTTTTAATTATATAATTTTTGTCAATATATTGCTCTATTATTATTTGCTTTAGGCATCTTTCCCTTCTTTTTGATAATGTCAAAGGGGGAGAAAGATGTACGGTAATTTATGCTTGTATTTCATGTGTCTTAACTTTCAAGGTACTCTCTAATCAAGATGAAGAATTGCAAAGGATTCCAACCCTCTCCTACATAGGGGGAGTTTTTCATCTTAGGGGGAGAAGCTCTTCCATGAAAGTACATCGCATAAAGCAAGAGTGTTTATCATCATCAAAAAGGGGGAGAATGTAAAATCAAGCTTCACAAATAAGTTTTTGTTTTGATGAAGACAAACCATGGCTAACAAAGAAGGCAAAGATTTTGATCAAGCATCTAAGCATCTAAGGATAATATCTTCATTCAAAGCTCTCAATAAATTTAAAGGTATAATAATATTATCTACCTTGATCTTAAGATATAGATGCTCAAAAATGAAAAAGAAATGTTTAAGAATCATTACTCAAGCTTTTCAAAAATAAAATTTCATTTTTCTTCTGCATGCAATCGATTTACATCTTAGTGCAATCGATTGCACACTTCAAAATTTCAGATCTTTTGCTTCTGTTTCTTTGTGCAATCGATTTACATTACCTATGCAATCGATTGCATACTTAAAATTTTCAAAATGCTTGCTACTGACTTTGCATGCAATCGATTACATTGTTAGTGCAATCGATTGCACTCAGTTAATTTTTGCTACTGACTTTGCATACAATCGATTACATTGTTAGTGCAATCGATTGCACTCTTAAAGATTTTGAAAAAATAGCTGTTAAAAACCTTGTGCAATCGATTTACACCAAGGGTGCAATCGATTCCATACTGCACGAATTTAAAAAATAACAGCTTTGTTCATCCCTTTTCATCATGCCTTTTCATTACATTTTTTCACTCAAACTTGGCATTTGTTCATGATACATTTCCAGATCTTCATGTTGTTTCAAAAGGGTGTTATGAACATATAAATATTCAATTTCAAATCCAGATCTAACACCTTCTTTCATAAATATTTTCTGAACTTTCAAAATACAAACTCAAGCATTCTTCATTTTCATGCATAAGTTTTCTGCACATTTTCATACATTAACAAACATAAAACTTTGAGCAAATATACCTTGAGTCTTTGTACAATATTATTATTAAAAGAAGAAGATTATACATTGTCAAATCACTCTAAGTGATCAATATTACTCTACTCACTCAAACTCACAAATTGATATTTACTTACTTATTTTTCAGGATTGTTGGAATTAAGTTTAAGTGTTTTTGTTGAAATATTGTCTTTCCAAGTTGTTGGATACAAGTGTAGTTACATTGAGAGGATTGTTCTCATAGGTAACTTAGTGAAAATCCAAGAGGATTGTTCTTGGTCCAAGAGGATTGTTCTTGGTTTGGTTGGTAGTTCTTGTTTAAGTTTACCACAATAAGGAAATCTCTTTCATGTTGAAAGGGGAATGGATTACTCTCGGACTGTGAGGGGAACCAGGATATATCGCTCGTGTATCTTTATTTTTCTGCATTTTTAAGCTTTCCTAAACTCACTCATAACCAGAAAAATAAGAACCATCATCACTAAAAACCAGAATTTTTAAAGTACCTAATTCACCCCCCCCTCTTAGGCGCACTTCGTGCTTACAGATGGTTTGTTGTAATCAAATCCAACCCAATGGGTCACATTGATACTGAAGAAGTAATGGAAGATGTTGCATACCAAGATGATGAGATAACACCTGTTAATGAGGTAATTGAAACTAAGGAGATTATAAGTTTGTGTGATACTGAAGTTGAGGGTCAATAAGTTGACACAACTATCTTGTTATCAACAAATCCCGTGGAGGAAGAGCATGAAGAGTCTGGAGATAATAACTCCAGTTCCGATGAAGACAATGAAGATTATGATGATGAATAATTTGAATACACATTATGTAATAACTCATGTGTAATATTATCTTTCAAAATAATCTTGTGTAATATTATCTTTTATGTAACATTCATTGTTTAATGTTTTTCTTTCAAATAAAAAAATGCCACCCAAGAAAAATGCCTCCCAACAAAAACCTCACTGCAACAGGTACATATAGAGGAGGTGCCTGATTCAGATTTGTTTATTCCTATGCCAAAATTGAGTCAAGTGGAAAATCATCCTACTCCACATCCTACTCCACCTCATATGCATCCTAATCCACCTCCTATGAATCATACTCCACCTCTTATGCATCCTACTCCACCTCTTATGCATACTACTCCACCTATGTTTGGACCTTTCACTGGATTACTATCCACACCTCCTGGATGCACACCATTCCCGCCCATATCCCCGACAACTTTTATTAGTCCTACTGGATACACACCATATTTTACTACTGGACCCAGTACATATTTTCATATGCCTTCCATGCAGTCGAGTGAACCTATTCATATGGAGCTAGATGGGTCTAACATGCCCCGACCCATGCCTTCTGAGGATGATCATGGAGATACCAGTGCTTCCGGAGATTCCAGTGCTCCTAGAGATACCAGAAGTGCTCCTGAAGAAACCAGTGCTCAAGAAGATACAAGTGCTACTGAGGAGCAAACAAGGAGGGAGCACATCTTAAGGAGAAATGAGCCGCAAAAACTTAGATATTATCGTGGCAGACTTATCATTTGACCTGACTCTGGATCGTAAGTGTTTATATATGTGTTACGGTGGGAGAATTGACTTGAAGGTTTTGCGTTTGATCTCAAATGTTGCGGTTAGCAAGAGTCGCCACCGACTTTTCTTTTATCCAAAAGGAAAGGTGAAAAAACACAGGAAAGCCCTTGGAGATTGTTTCTTGAGTTCGAGGGGTAGATTATGAAAAGGGAAGGTATTAGCACCCTTTTCATCCATGGTTTTACATGGGCTCTTAGTTACTTGCTAGATCACTTGCTTTTGTTTGAAATTATGCTTTGTGTGGTTTTTGGAAGTATTTTGTGAAATAGGCCATTGTTTAGGCATTCTTTGTAATGATTCTCGTTCGTAAGAATGTATACAAAGATGTTGATCTTTTTTTGAAAATGTTTTCAATGTTTGTAAGATGTTTGGAAATGTGTGTTTGTTTTGAAAATAGCAAGGATGTTTGTTTGAAATGGAGCAAGTAACTAAAAGTAATCTACCTACTCAAATGTCTTTCTTGTTCATTTTCTTTTTCTTTGATATTGTTGTCATACCATTGATTTGGTAAGAAACCCTATCTTTGGATGTAAACGGGACGGGCGTGGGTCATCGTATAGCCATGATTAGCAATGTTGCAAAGTATCATGGCATTTTTGAGGGACTAAGATCATTTTGTAAGGCAACTTTAGATAGCGTCATCGAGGGACTATGATCTTGTATTTGTTTGTTTTGCTAAGATACCTTACATGCGTAATAGGGCCATTTTGTATAAGGCAACCAAGTGGAGTAACCCTAGGGGTGCTTGTGTGCAAGTGTGTCATTTCATGCTTGATTTTATCTTGGATTAGGGTTTTCTATTTGATTGGTTTTTATCTTGCCATACAAACCCTAATTACTAGCATATTATATAAAAGCGATAAATTGCGAAATTTAAAGATTACTATGCTATTACAACACTTTGTGGGAGGGGGGTATACAATTTATGAATGGGGATTGCAATAA
Organism: Vicia faba; assembly: GCA_948472305.1. Taxonomy (NCBI): domain Eukaryota; kingdom Viridiplantae; phylum Streptophyta; class Magnoliopsida; order Fabales; family Fabaceae; genus Vicia; species Vicia faba. The sequence continues at coordinate 712,901,048 of OX451737.1, forward strand.
TATAAAACTAATTAATCTATTACAACCAAATTGAATTTGCACAAATATTGGAATAAATAATGTACAAGATAATTTAAATATGCAAAGATAGGTAAATGCAAAAGAAGATTTTGTTTGTTTTTTTATGTGAAAAAGTTTTAACCTAAACCCTAATTAGAAAATGAGTAAATCAAGATTAACTTAGATTAATTAAGGAAAAGAATTATTTAAGAAAATATTTTTTTAAGAAAACCCTAATTCTACTTGATTAAAAGAAAATAAATTTCTTTAAGAAAGAATAAATATTTTTGTATTTTTTGTCTTGAAAAATAATATATGGCACTTATGAGGTATTTTGGTCCTTTTGTATTAAAATAAAATATTTAATAGGTGTGAAGAAAAATAAATATTAAAACTAGTTCTAAATTAATTTACCAAGTTATTTAAAAAAAGATAATATATATAACTAAAGAAAATATTTTTTATTGAGAAAAATGAAATAAAAAATAAGTAAAAATAAAATCTATCATTTTTATATTTTTTTTTATTTTTAATATTAATAAAAATATATTTGATAAAATAAAACAAAAATAAAATAAGTAAATGAAAACATTTGAGCCAGGGGTGTTGCAAGCCAAGAGGAGGCAAAAGGTTAGTAAAAATACACAAGGCCCAAAGTCTGAAGCCCATGCTGCAAAACAACAAACAAATGTGGAAAAAAATGGAAAATTGCAAAAGGCAGGCGCCAAGGCTCGAACCCATGACCTATGACATTTTTGCGCACTGCCTTACCACCGGGGTGGCTGTACATTCATTTATAGAAACACAAAGATAAATATATATTAGAAAACGCCTCCTGAAGGCAACTTCATCTTCAACCTTGAGCCATGGCCGGACCACCTGTATCTCTCTCATTTCTCCATGAAAATGGAAACTCCAAACATGAAAGTGATAGTATTTCTTCCCACGATTTGAACCATATAATTCAAGTAAACTAAAAGTCAAAGATCAAAGATAATTTTACTGGACCTAATTTAAAACCTAATTTTTACATAAATTTCAAATCCAAAATTCTCTTTACACAATGAATATAAATGAAATCTATGAACATGGTTGGCTTTAGTGCAAGGATATCTACATTTTGTTTTTACAAATCGAGACCAAAGGATGCCTGTATGAAGAGATAGAAGTTTGAGTATTTACCTCTTTCAGTTGAGATCGTGAATGAAGTTTGAGCAATTTTTGAGAAGGCCCGAGGATCTGTTTAGCTTGCCTGGACCTCCCTAAGTGTATTCCAATCCTTACTTTGCCTTGAAAGTTCCTGAATCTCCCTACTCAAGTCAACCTGCAAGCTTGAAATGATAAAATGGAAGATGGAGAAGGAGGAGTTACAGCGAGGGAACATGAGTCTGTAACACTTAGATATGATGTATATTAAGTGTTTAGGTGGTTAAAACTTAAAACGCACGAGTGGTTTTTGAGTTTGCTATGCAAGGTGCAAAACTGCTAGTTATGGCAGATTTTCAGTGATAGAGAGTTTGGGAGAGTATCTAAGCTTTAGAAATCATGTTCTAGGTTGTAATACATTTGTGTATAAGTATAGAAAAGGTTAGACATCAATCTTCCTCAAGATTTCTGAGTTATAGCCTTTTGGCTCTATTGCTTGCTTTTGAAGAAAAGTGAGGAGACAAGTATCTATGTGTTTGTACAAGCCTGATCTGAGTTTGTAAAGGTTCTAGACACATTGATTTTGGTTAATAGGGTTTGTGTGTGCAGAAAGAACAAGTGCAAAGCTCAAGGAGTTGACAATTGCAAAAGTTGTGCTTTACCAAAATGGAAATGGCAACTTTGTGCCATTTATGGAATTGTAACTTGGACAAAGGCTCTAATGCTTGGATTAAAGCTCTATCAGCTGTGTAAACATTTAATTATGGAGTTAGAAACAAGTTTGAGTCCTTCAAAGCAAAGATTATGCAGCCTAGGTTTGAATTTGAATTTTGGTTCATCATGAAATGGCTTGAAATCAAGGTGAGAAATTGCAAACTTTATCTCTTCGATTATCCCTACTCAAAAATGATCTCAAGGAGTTCTTGGACATTTTGGAAAGCTTGAAATGTGCTATACAACTCATATTTGAATTGCTTTCAAATATTCCCCTTGGAACTATGTGAAAAATTGGCATGAAGTTAGGTAAAAAACCTGCCTAACTAGGGCAAAATTTCACTAAGTTATTTTAGTTCATGAGCATGTATTCACAAAATTATATCTTGAGATCCAAGCATATTTAGGAGAAATTGTATGAAGGAAAGTTTTAGATTTCATGGATATCTAAAACTTTCATGTTGGGAATTTCCTTTGAATCATCTTGTATCATGGTGAAAATTTGGCTTAAAGTTGAGAAAAAATAAGAAATTTTCTATACTCAGAAAAATTTCTAAGTTAAGAAATTTCAAATTTCAAAACAAAATCTTCAATCCTTGACTTCTTGATGAAAAAGTTTTACATTTTGACATGTTTTGATGAATTATGATCTTTGGCACTTGATTTTGACCCAAAAGTCAAAGTTTGACTTTTCAGTATACAATTGACTTTTGATCAGTTGACTGAAAATTCATCTGTCAATCCAATGGATTTGTAATATTTTGAACCATGTCATTAGGTCAAGATGATGCAATTGAACTCTTTAAATCATGCTTCAAACCAATTGATCATTTGCTAGGTCAAAAATCAGAAATTGCCCCTTCTCAGTCAAAACCCTAATTTTGACCATTTTGCCCTTTTGATGATTTGATCCAATTTCTTGAGGAATTGTAGTCCAAACATGATAAAATGATACATATGAGTCTAAGATGTTGTTGTGGATAAAAAATTATGAAGTTTGACTGTAAATTGGCTATGGTTGACTTTTTCCCCAATACAGTTGATTTTTAGGTCAACTGTCCAATTGACTGATCAAAAATGTGATTCAAGGCTTGAAACTTGACATGAGTAATCTTAGGGGTACATAATGATCCTTGAAAGTCATATGAAGCATTTATAGTCCAAAAATCCTTGTGCAAACTCAAACCCTAATTTTGGTCATTAGTGCATGATGAGATGTCTTGAGCTGGTCAAACCCTAATCCATTCTTGAGTCGAAGAGGTCTTGTAAGAAAAATATTGATAAATGAGAGGGAAAATTTTGGGGTACAATATCTGCCCCTGTTCAATCTTCTTAAACCTGAAGAGTTAGATTGGCGAGTTTTGCCATTTGCGACTCGAAGGTGGAAGATGATTGGACACTAGAGTGCCCAAAAATTTGCACTCGGTAATGCGATGATATAAGGAATGGGCTTAAAGATGCCATTTGGAGAGGTGATAGAATATTGTTGGAGATGGGCTTGTAGATGCCATCCCAGAATGTTTGTTGAATTGTAATTTGTAAGTTGAAAGAATGAGCATCAGAATGACGTCCGTGTTTGGAGCGTATCTGAGCTGTATCTGGAAGCTGATTTTTCCTGAGTATCAGAGTGGCATCTGTGTCTGGAGCGTATATGAACTGTATCTAAAAGTTGCATCTGAATGAGTATCAGAATGGCGTCCGTGTCTGGAACGTATATGTACTGTATCTGAAAGTTGTATCTAAATGAGTATCAGAATGGCATCCGTATTTGGTGCGTATCTGAACTGTATCTGCAGATGAATCTAAATGAGTATCAGAACGACGTCCGTGTCTGGAGCGTATCTGAACTGTATCTGAAAGTTGTATCTGAATGAGTATCAGAATGTCGTCCATGTCTGGAGCGTATCTGTACTGTATCTGAAAGTTGTATCTGAATGAGTATCAGAATGGCATCCGTGTCTGGTGTGTATCTGAATTGTATTAAGAGGTTCAATTTGAGTGAGTATCAGGATGGCATCCGTGTCTGGAGCGTATCTTAACTGTATCTGCAGATTAAACCTGTTAAGGGTAGCTATTAATCTTATCCTGAAAAGGGTAAAATGTTAGCTAAAATACAAAGTCATGTTGCATGAAATGTATGATATAATGTATTTGCTTTATCAATGTTTATGATATATGGATGCAATGTATGCGTATGTGAGCTGATTTGCTGCATTGCAGTTGGATTGAGGAAAATAAATCCCTGAATATCGCTGAGGATGTGTGAGTCTTCAAGTCTTGAAGTTGAAGTACTGATGAATTTCTTCCGAGAGAAATAAATTCTGTTATAAGGGAAATTCCTTGTACTGCTTGCAAAATCTGTTGGGGAGTCCTGAGAAATTTGACAACTTCTACTGGGGATCAACAATTTGAATTTTGTTCCGCTGGGGATTTAAATGACGTACTGCAGGGGATTACTTATGGAATAGCCTAGAGATATTTTCCTATCATTTTAACCTATCAGTAATTGTCTTTCTCATTTTGTTTACTTGTAAACAATAATTATGTTCAACAAGGAATCATTGGACATTTTTGCAAACAAAACACAAGCGTTTAAAGAAAAAACAGATAGTTTTGCACTTTCAAAGGGATATCTTTGTATTAATTTTGAGTAAATATTTTTGTACAAAGGGGACAAAAATTCTAGTAAGAGAATGATGTCGTAAAACAAGAAAAAATTGATACAAAGAAAGATAACTATGTGTAATAATCCCATGGGATTCCCATTCTGCTATAGCCTTCGCATCTATGAGCATCTTGTCTATCTGTTGCCTTGTCTGAAGATGACTGAATTGATCAGAACCGTTGAGTTTGTCAGTGGAAGTCAAAGGTCGTTTGTAAAGTGATCCGACGGGACATAGTTGAACGCCTTAATTCCCTAACTTTTTCCTGGACTGCGCTTTCGGGTTTTCCGTCCACCGGGAAACCCTTTTTTGCCCAAGTCGCCCTTTCAGGTTTTCAACTTGCCGGGTGTACAATTTTTTTTTGGTTTTATCCCTAACTTTTGCCCGAACCTTTTTGGTTCGCCGGGATGCCCTTGTTTTACCTAGGTATGTCAACCTAGCGGATCTCTTATGCGTAGTATCTTTTGATTATGTCCATGTTCGCAGGATGTGGCAGGTTGTCACCATTCATGGTGGTCAAGATCATTGCCCCACCGGAGAATATGTTTTTGATTACAAATGGTCCTTCATAGGTAGGAGTCCATTTGCCCCTGGGATCACTTTGTGGCAAGATGATGTGTTTGATTACTAGATCCCTAACTTGATATACCTGGCGTCTGACTTTCTTGTTGAAATGGCAAACAACAGTAAGCCTCTTTTCATCAATCAAGTTCAGTTGATCAAGTCGAGTCTGGATCCAATCGTCTTCGTTCAACCCTGCATCCTTCATAATCCTTAGAGATGGGATCTGAACATCAATAGGAAAGACAACTTCCATTCTATATACCAAAGAATAAGGTGTTGCCCCGGTTGATGTGCGAGCCGTGGTACGATACCCGTGGAGAGAGAATGGTAGCATCTCATGCCAGTCTTTGTATGTGACTGTCATTTTTTGTATGATCTTTTTAATGTTTTTATTTGCAGCTTCGACAACACCATTCATCTTTGGCCGATAGGGAGAAGAATTGTGATGTTGAATCTTGAATTGCTCGCACAGTGCGGTGATCATAGTGTTGTTGATATTGGTACCATTGTCAGTGATGATCCTTTATAGGATACCGTATCGACAAATGAGATTTTGCTTGATGAAGCGGGCAACAAAATTCTTGGTAACGGAGGCGAAGGAGGCTGCTTCAACCCAATTTGTAAAATAGTCAATGGCCACCAGGATGAAGTGGTGTCCATTTGAAGCTTTCGGTTTGATTTCTCCGATCATATCAATTCCCCAATAGAAAAGGGCCAAGGAGCTGTCAAGACATTCAGAGGAACCGGAGGTACATGCACCTTGTCAGCATAAATTTGACACTTATGACAATTTCGAGAGTGTTGATAGCAATCTGCTTCCATGGTAGACCAGTAATAGCCTACCCATAGGATTTTCTTTGCCATTGTATGCCCACTAGAATGGGTACCAAAGGTGCCTTCATGCAATTTAACCATGATCCTTTCAGCCTCAACTTTATCTATGCACCGAAGCAATACGGAGTCATGATTGCATTTGTACAGGACACCATTACTAAGGAAGAACTTAGCACAGAATCTCCTTAAGAACTTCTTATCATTGACTTAAGCTTCTTCTGGATATTCTTGAGCCTCGAGATATCTTTTGACTTCGTGAAACCAAGGCTGGCCCACTACTTCTTTAGTATTAATCTCGTGACAGTGTGCTGGTTCATCCATTCATTCGATGGTGATCTGGGGAGCCTCGTTATCCCAATTAAGTTTAAACATAGATGACATTGTGGCTAGAGCGTCTGCTAGCTAATTTTTTTCTCGCGGGAAATGCTCGAAGGTAATCTTCTCAAAATGTGGTAGCAATGTCAAAACATGTTCTTTATAAGGGATAAGGTTAGGGTTTTTGGTGTCCCATTCCCCTTTGATCTGACTGATGACCAAAGCTGAATCTCCAAATACATCCAAGGATTTGATCCCCAAGTCCATGGTAGCTTTGAGACCGAAGATGCACGCTTCGTATTCCACCATGTTATTTGTACAATTGAAGTAAAGTCTAGCATTAAAGGGAGTATGACACCCTTCTGGAGATATGAGTACAACACCAATACCATTGTCGAGTGCATTATAGGCTCCATCAAAGAACAGGGTCCATCGGGATCCTTGTTCAGGTCCGTCATATGGCCTGGTTTCTTCACAGTTGTCTAATGTCATGATGTCTTCGTCCGGGAATTCAAACTTCATGGACTGATAGTCTTCTACAGCTTGATGAGCAAGGTGATCAGCTAGTACACTGCCCTTTATAGCTTTATGGGTAGTATATTGTATGTCATATTCTGTTAGGATCATCTGCCATCTCGCTATTCTTCCAGAAAGAGCAGGCTTCTCGAAGATGTATTTTATCAAATCCATTTTAGATATCAACAAAGTAGTATGAGTCAGCATATACTGTCTTAGCTGGCGAGTAGCCCATGCCAGAGCGCAACAAGTTTTATCGAGCAGTGAATATCTGGTTTCACAATTGGTAAAATTTTTGCTCAGGTAGTAAATAGCATGCTCTTTTCGGCCAGACTCGTCATGCTGCCCCAATACACACCCCATTGAATTTTCTAAAATAGTCAGATACATGATCAATGGTCTTCCCTCGACTGGTGGCATCAGTACAAGAGGCTCTTGTAAGTATTATTTGATTTTGTCAAAAGCAACTTGGCACTCATCATTCCATTTGACTACTTGATCTTTCTTCAATAGCTTGAAGATTGGCTCACAAGTAGCTGTTAGGTGAGAAATGAATCTAGCAATATAGTTCAAACGTCCCAAGAATCCCCTGACTTCCTTCTCAGTATGAGGAGCAGGCATCTCTTGTATTGCTTTAACTTTGGTAGGATCGACCTCGATACCTTTATTACTGACAACAAAGCCTAGGAGTTTACCATACCGTACCCCAAATGTGCATTTGTTTGGATTCAACCTCAGCTTGTACTTCTTCAGTCTCTCAAACAACTTTTGTAAGTGATTAAGATGCTCTTCTTATGTTTTTGATCTGGCTATCATATCGTCTGCGTAGACCTCTATTTCATGATGTATCATGTCATGAAATAAATCTACCATGGCGTGCTGATAGGTTACCCCAGCATTCTTCAGTCCGAATGGCATCACCTTGTAGCAGAATATGCCCCACTGTGTGGCAAATGTTGTTTTCTCCATGTTCTCAGGTGCCATTTTGATTTGGTTGTAACCTGAGAATCCGTCCACGAAGGAAAACACTTTGTGTTGTGCCGTATTATCAACTGGGATATCAATGTGGGGGAGTGGAAAATCATCCTTAGGGCCTGCCCTATTCAAATCATTGTAGTCCACACACATTCGTACTTTGCCGTCTTTTTTAGGTATGAGAACAATGTTGGCAACCCATTGAGGATATGAGGTGACAGCCAAGAATCCAATGTTGAATTGTTTCATGACCTATGCTTTAATCTTTTCTGACATATCAGGCCTCATGCGGCGAACCTTTTGCTTTACTGGCAGACAATCTTCTCTTGTAGGCAGACGATGTACCACGATATCTGTATCAAGTCCCGACATGTCTTTATATGACCAGGTGAAGACTTCAACATAGTCGTGTAACAGCTGAATCAGACGCTCCTTGACACTGGGTTCCAGATTGGCACCCACCTTGACCTCTTTTTGGTCTTCTTCGGTACCCAGGTTGATTGTATCCACGGGTTCCTCGTGAGGCTGAATGGTTCTCTCCTCTTGTTGTAGCAGTCTGGAAAGTTCCCCTGGTACTTCACAATCTTCCTCACCTTCGTCTCCGGCTTGGTAGATTAGATTCTCAGAGTCACAAAAGGCCATAGCAGTATAGTTACCCATGGGATCCATAATGGATGGATACCTGCATTGTGAGTGTGAGCGTGTGTAAGGGTATAGCTATCTTTGAAAGAAAATAAAATGTAAAATAAAAACAATGAGCATAAAAGTTTGTATGCAAAAAACATCCATGATTCATTGATGTCATATGAAGATGAAATAATAACCCTTACAAATGGACCATTGTGCCTCGGGTAAGACACAAGGTTTTAAGAGTGCGAATTGTTTTTGAATATTATAGATCCAACAAAATGTAAAGATAAATTACTGTGGGATAAAAGTGATCGGGACAAAGTCTCTAGCCTCCCAATTGCTGAGCCCTCCATTGACAGTCTGAAAGATCTAATCCTCCAGTTTGCAATCATCTTCACCATCTTCTACCGCGTTGACCTCACGGTTGCTAATCTTCAAGGGTGGCTCTCCAGCACGGGCACGACGTACAGCCTTTTGAGCACATGAAGTGAAACCTAGGCCAAACTTGTCAGACTTATACAGGATATCTGGAAGTTTCCCCCAGATAGTGCATCCACCTTCCTCTACCACTGCTTTGGCGTCCTTTAGTGATGACATACAGAGTGGAGGTCTTGTGATCTTGGGAATCTGGGACACAATCTTGGTCACTTCCACCTCTTGGGGGACCTCTTCGAAGTGTTGAAATGGAGTTTCAATGAATTCTCCGTCCAATTCCACATATCTAAAGGAATTGAGATGACTGATCATGTATTCTTCCTCTCCATGGACAGTGATAATCTTCCCTTGAACCAGATACTTCAGCATCTGGTGCAATGTAGAGGTGACAACGCCAACATTGTGGATCCATGGCTGGCCTAGCAAGCATGAATACGAAGGGCAGATGTACATTACATAAAAGGTGGAATTGAAAGTTTGGGTTCCAACCTTTATGGAGATATACACCTCCCTGTGCACCATCCTCTTCGAGCCATCAAATGCCCTTAATACTATGTTGCTTGGCTTTAACGTCGGTCCCTCGCAGTCAAGTCTGTCAAGAGCTTTTTGCAGTAATATATTCAAAGATGAGCCAGTGTCCACCAAGACATGAGCCAGAGTTGTGCCCCTACATTCCACTGAGACGTGCAACGCCTCATTATGCTTTCTTCCCCTCGGTGTTAGATCAGCATTCGAGAAACCTAGGCCGTTATCTGCTGTCAAGCTGGCTACGCAGTCTTGGAATTGATCAACAGACGTCTCTTGAGGCACATGGGCTATTTTTAGGAACTTCACCAAGGCTTTCGCATGTGCCTCGGAACACAGTAGTAATGCCAGCATGGAGATTTTGGAGGGAGTTTGCCCCAATTGTTCAACTACATCGTAGTTGCTCCTCTTTATAATTTTTAGGATCTCCTCTATTTCTTTCTTAGATGTCTCAGGGATAGTCAGTGATTGAGCCTTCGTCCGGACATGCTCCACTTGAATACTCTTTCATCGAGTCTCGGCAGCGGGAGTGTTGGTAGGAATGATAACAGGGGTTATGATGGCTTTGTCAATAGGAGCACTTGCAGAGATGACTATGGGTACGGAAGTAACCTTTGGAGCAGCCACAGGGATGATCACGGGTCCAGAAAATGCTTTTGGGGGAGCAATTTCTGGAGAAAAGATCCTACCGCTTCTGGTAATTTTACCAGTTCCGGCAATATTACTGATGTCAGAATCTTCTTCTTCGGAGTTTATCTATTCGGCAGCCGACCAGTCTTGTTTGATTCCATGGTAGTAAATATTCCCTCCGTAATTCCACAACACGGTTTTGTCTGATACATATGGGACTGGCGCAGGCATTGTGATTATTAAAGGAGTTGCTTTTGGAACCGATGTAATTCTAACGGGTCTTTTGGTGGAGACCCTGGAAGAATTGGCGGATATGGTAATGATTGAAACATCTTCAACCGGAATAGGTGAAACATGAGTACTTTCAAACAAAATCTCTTTGTTATCTATCAGGCGTTGAATGCCCGCTTTCAACAAAGGGTAATCAGTTAATGAGGACAAGCAGAGATGGAAAACTTCATTACAGCCAGGGAACACACCGACTTTCAACAAGTTTATCTTAATGGTCGGAAGTGGAGTCATGAGTTCATCAACTGTGGTAACAAACAAATCTTCTCTAATAGCATTGGTATTGTGACCATGTCTGGGCATAAGAGAAGAAATGACATTTGGCTTCTCGGGCGCATCAACCTCAATTTCTTTTGCTTCAATGAGGTCTTGTATTTTGTTCTTCAACGCCCAACAATTATTAGTATCGTGACCAGGACTTTCAGAGTGATATGTGCAACGGGCATTAGGGTGATAATGAGGGGATGTTGTATTGGGGTTTTTCAGAGCTTCTTTCAAGGTTACCAAATTGGATCTCAGGAGATGTGGTAGAACTTGTGACAGAGTCATGTTAATTCTGGTGAATTGCCTGACTGGCCTTTCCACCCTTGGTTGATTACTTCTTTGTTGATCAGATGTAGGCTTCAGAATCATAATAGCCCCCACCATTGGTCGGCATTCGGCCCTCTCTTGGTTTCTTTGCGGATATACAATAACTATCTCTTTCTTCATGATAAAAGGCTTCCTTATAGTTATAGAAGAAGATGAATCCTTCTGAATCTTTCCACTTTTTATGCCAGCTTCCACCCTCTCTCCGGTCAATATTAGTTCAGTAAAGCCTGCAGATGAACTTCCGATTAAATGGTTGAAAAAGGGACCAGATAAGGTTCCTAAGAACATGTCCACCAATTCCCTTTCAGACAGAGGGGGTTGAACTCTTCCAGCCAAATCTCTCCATTTTTGTGCGTAATCCTTGAAACCTTCATTAGAAGCCATGGCCATACTCTAGAGTTGAGTACAGATAGGCGCCAAATCAGCATTGTATTGATATTGCTTGTAGAAAGATGAGGCAAGATCTTCCCAATTATGGACGTTGGCTCTTTCTAGTTGGTAAAACCAGTCGAGTTGTGTTCCAGACAGGCTGTCTTGGAAAAAGTGTACCCATAAGTCTTTATCAACAGTATGGGGTTGGATTTTTCTCACATATGACCGAAGATGCATTTTAGGGCATGACACTCCATCATATTTTGCAAACATAGGCACTTTGAATTTCGGAGGAATCACAATCCCCGACACTAGTTCCAATTCCTCAAAGTCTAAGCCTGGCATCTTTTTTATTCCCATCGTGCTCAACCGCTCTTCAAGATGTCTGTACTTGTCATCAGCTGGAGGATACTGTTCCTCAGAGTAGTCTTCCTCTTCTCCCTCTTCTTCAGATTTTGACGGGACCGCTGTTTCCTTGCCTTTCCTCTCTCCTTCATCAGATGTTGTTGCAAAGTTCAAAGTCATTCTTATCTGTCCATGAAACCTTCTCCCCATGTTTAAGACTCTAGTTACCTTCTTTGTTTTCCTTTTCCTTTCTTCAGCTAGCAGAGTCTTCAATTCTTCTTGCCCCTTGGATAGGGTCATGAGCAACTGTTGAAACTGCGTATTCTGAGCTTGGAGATCTTTCACTGTTTGTTCGATATCCATCTTACTAAAATAAACAGTAGAGAGATGAGAAGACTTGTTGCAAAAGACCTGTTTATGTTATGATGAATGATATATGCATATGTAATGTTTTCAAGGATTTCAAAGATTCAAGTTTGTTTTAGACCCAAAAAGAAACACACGTTATATTAATAAGATAAATTTTGAGTACATCAATGCCCCTTGGACAAAATAATACAAAAAAACTCTAAGATAAAAAAGTAGTGCGCATCCTCTTTGGTGCAATGTAGGCATTCAGGGCCTGCTCCTCATGAAGTAGCCTAGCAAGTTCCAAAACCTTCTTCTCGGTTGCATAAAATTGGGCTTCGAAAGTATCTCGCTCTCCTTTGAGTTGTATCCAATCCCTTTGTAGGTCTTCAAGAGATGTGGGCATGTCAGGATATAGGATAATGTATGGAACATCTCCTCCCTTAACAGGCTAAATGATTACCGGGAGAATGGAGGGGTAAGGCATCATAAGACTCTGAGCACGGGTTCATACCCATTTGAGGTAAGGCTCAAGAGGGATGGAATTCTTGTTCCCCAAAGTCTTGCTATCCATCTTGTTTAGCATCCTCCAAGCTCGGAAAAATCTCTGGCGAAGACCTTGATCGTCATTATCGTAGTCGAATACCAAACCTTGAATTAGCATCTCGTGCGGGCCATCCCTTCGAGTGTAACCAAACTGTATTAAGGCTAATCATGGGTTGTAGGTGATGCCTCCCCTAATGCCAAGTAGAGGGACATTAGGGAAATCTCCACAACGGTCAACAATGATAACATTCTTTTTCGATTGGGAGCACCAATGAATGTCTAAATGTTTGAGCATCATCAACCTTTGTGACCACCTTGAACCTTGCTCATTCTTTATGACTGATTGGGGAAGATGAGAAATAAACCATCTTGCCAAGATAGGAGTGCAACACATAAGGACACCTCTTTTCCTCATTGTGCGAGTGTGAAAAGAGTGTAGGATATCCCCTAGCAATGTAGGCACCAGGTTGTGTGACGTGAAGATTTTGACGGCGTTCACATCTATGAGTTGGTCAAGATTTAGAAAAAAAACATCCCATAGATGAGAAGAGCCACAATTTCCTCAAAGGCTTTCAAGTCTAAGGAATTCCAACAACTTTTGGCTTTCTCAAACAAGAACTTTGCTAAGAAACCTTTGACACCACTCCTTGTTTCCCAATGAGTTGTGACATCAGATGAGTGCAAGTGTAGAGCTTGAGCAATCTTTTCTGGCTTTGGGTCTCTTTTCGTACCATTGAAAGGTAGTTGATTGAGAATGGAAATCCTCAAGAGTTGGGATAATTCTTCCAAAGTAGGCACAAGTTGATAGTCGGGAAATATGAAGCAATGGTGCAAAGGATCAAAGAACTGAAAGAGCACCTTCATATCCTCATATGTGTTGGAGGTGACCAAGTTGAGTAGACGACCATGTCTCTCGGTGAATGCATAGTTCTCATGAATCTTGGAATCTAGCTCCTTAAGTTGTGGGGGGATTCTCACAAGGTTGACTTGAATAGTTTTCCTGTGAAGTGAATCCATTTCCTATAAAACAAGAACAAAGATGAATCCCAAAATCCTTGAAATGGTTAGTGGATGTATATGATGTTCATGATGTTATGTACAAGTATGCATATACAAACAAAGCAAACAAGTCCTTAGTTTAGGCTTGTATGGAGTTTTATAGGTAAGTACCCTCTTGAAGTTTAGTTGGCTTAAACCCGTCCTAGTAATAGTAACCGGGTTCTAAGGAGCTCAATATCACTGGATTGTTTCCTTGGTCATTTTTTCAGCTCAAGCCTCTTTAATGGCGACCAGAATATCCCAAGAAACTAACCCTCAATGAGTGTAGTATCGAGTATCTACCAACTTCGGACTACACCAAAGTCGGTTATCTCACTACATCCTAAAGGCCAAGTTGGTCAAGTAAAGGCTCTAGAAGTTCATTAGTGCTTCATGAAATCACTCAGCGGCTCCGTGTTCTCTTTGATTAACTCAAAGGCTACCGGTACCCACAAATATTTCACACTAACGTAGCTATTGTTTAGACCATGTCAGTATACTTCGCACAGTTTCCACAATGTATTGCTACTTACCTATAATGTAGCCCAAATCTGGGTAGAGGATTCAAACCCAAACAAAGAACCATAATATAAAGCATATAAATCAAACAATGTAAGCAAGTAAATGTGATCTATCCCTAAGGTAAACCCATATTTAGAATTTTCCCCAGCAAATTCGCCAGTTCTGTGATACGGTAGGAGAACTGACTTGAAGGATTTGCCTTTGATCGCAAATGTTGTGGTTAGCAAGAGTCGCCGACGGCTTTTCTTTTATCCAAAAGGAAAGGTGAAAAAGCATAGAAAAGACCTTTGAGATTGTTTCTTGAGTCCGGGGGGTAGATTTTGAAAAGGGAAGGTATTAACACCCTTTTCATCCATGGTTTTCCATGGGCTCTTAGTTACTTGCTAGATCACTTGCTTTTGTTTGAAATTGTGCTTTGTGTGGTTTTTAGAAGTATTTTGTGAAAGAAGCCATTGTTTAGGCAATCTTTATAATGATTCTCGTTTGTAAGAATGTATACAAAGATTTTGATCTTTTTTTGAAAATGTTTTCAATGTTTTTAAGATGTTTAGAAATGTGTGTGTTTGTTTTGAAAATAGAAAGGATGTTTGTTTGAAATGGATCAAGTAACTAAAAGTAATCTACCTACTCAAATGTCTTTCTTGTTCATTTTCTTTTCCTTTGATATTGTTGTCTTACCATTGATTTGGTAAACAACTCTATCTTTGGATGTAAACGGGACGGGCGTGGGTCATTGTATAGCCATGATTAGCAATGTTGCAAAGTATCTTAGCATTTTTGAGGGACTAAGATCATTTTGTAAGGAAACTTTGGATAGCGTCATCGAGGGACTATGATCTTGTATTTGTTTGTTTTGCTAAGATGCCTTACATGCGTAATATGGCCATTTTTGTATAAGGCAACCAAGTGGAGTAACCCTAGGGGTGCTTGTGTGCAAGTGTGTCATTTTCATGCTTGATTTTGTCTTGGATTAGGGTTTTCTATTTTATTGGTTTTTATCTTGCCATACAAACCCTAATTACTAGCATATTATATACAAGCGATAAATTGCGAAATTTAAAGATTACTACGCTATTACAACGCTTTGTGGGAGGGGGTATACAATTTATGAATGGGGATTGCAATAATATAAACCTAATTAATCTATTACAATCAAATTGAATTTGCACAAATATTGGAATAAATAGTGTACAAGATAATTTAAATATGTAAAGATATGTAAATGCAAAAGAAGATTTTGTTTGGTTTTTTATGTGAAATTTTTTTAACCTAAACCCTAATTAGAAAATGAGTAAATCAAGATTAACTTAGATTAATTAAGGAAAATAATTATTTAAGAAAAGATTTTTTTAAGAAAACCCTAATTCTACTTGATTAAAAGAAAAATAAATTTCTTTAAGAAAGAATAAATATTTTTGTATTTTTTGTCTTGAAAAATAATATATGGCATTTATGAGGTATTTTGGTCCTTTTGTATTAAAATAAAATATTTAATAGGTGTGAATAAAAATAAATATTAAAACTAGTTCTAAATTAATTTACCAAGTTAATTAAAAAAAGATAATATATATAATTAAAGAAAATATGTTTTATTTAGAAAAATGAAATAAAAAAATAAGTCAAAATAAAATCTATCATTTTTATATTTTTTGTGATTTTTAATATTAAGAAAAATATATTTGATAAAATAAAACAAAAATAAAATAAGTAAATGAAAATATTTAGGCCAGGGGTGCTGCAAGCAAAGAGGAGGCAGAAGGTTAGCAAAAATACACAAGGCCCAAAGTTTGAAGCCCATGCTGCAAAACAACAAAAAAAAAGGTGGAAAATATGGAAAATTGCAAAAGGCAGGCGCCAAGGCTCGAATCCATGACCTATGGCATTTTTGCGCGCTACCTTACCACTGGGGTGGTTGTACATTCGTTTATAGAAATACAAAGATAAATATATATTAGAAATTGCCTCATGAAGACAACTTCATCTTCAACCTTGAGCCATGGCCGAACCACCTGTATCTCTCTCATTTATCCATGAAAATGGAAATTCCAAACATGAAAGTGATAGTATTTCTTCCCACGATTTCAACCATATAATTCATGTAAACTAAAAGTCAAAGATCAAAGCTAATTTTACTGGCCCTAATTTAAAACCTAATTTTTACAGAAATTTCAAATCCAAATTTCTCTATACACAATGAATATAAATGAAATCTATGAACATGGTTGGCTTTAGTGCAAGGATATCTACATTTTGTTTTCACAAATCGAGATCAAAGGATGCTTGTATGAAGAGATAGAAGTTTGAGTTTTTACCTCTTTCAGTTGAGATCGTGAATGGAGTTTGAGCAATTTTTGAGAAGGCCTGAGGATCTGTTTAGCTTGCGTGGACCTCCCTGAGTGTATTCCAATCCTTGCTTTTCCTTAAAAGTTCCTGAATCTCCCTACTCAAGTCAACCTGCAAGCTTGAAATGCAAAAATGGAAGATGGAGAAGGAGGTGTTACAGTTAGGGAACAAGAGTCTGGAACACTTAGATATGATGTATATTAAGTGTTTAGGTGGTTAAAACTCAAAACGCACGAGTGGTTTTTGAGTTTGCTATGCAAGGTGCAAAACTGCAAGTTATGGCAGATTTTCAGTGATAGAGAGTTTGGGAGAGTTTCTGATCTTTAGCAATCGTATTCTAGGTTGTAATACATTTGTGTATAAGTATAGAAAAGGTTAGACATCAAGCTTCCTCAAGATTTCTGAGTTATAGCCTTTTGGCTCTATTGCTTGCTTTTGAAGAAAAGTGAGGAGACAAGTCTCTATATGTTTGTACAAGCCTGATCTGAATTGGTAAAGGTTCTAGACACATTGCTTTTGGTTTATAGGGTTTGCGTGTGCAGAAAGAACAAGTTCAAAGCTCAAGGAGTTGACAATTGCAAAAGTTGTGATTTACCAAAATGGAAATGGCAACTTTGTGCCATCTATGGAATTGTAACTTGGACAAAGGCTCTAATGCTTGGATTAAAGCTCTATCAGCTGTGTAAACATTTAATTATGGAGTGAGAAACAAGTTTGAGGCCTGCAAAGCAAAGATTATACAGCCTAGGTTTGAATTTGAATTTTGGTTCATCATGAAATGGAATGAAATCAAAGTGAGAAATTGCCAACTTCATCTCTTCGATTCTCCATACTAAAAAATGATCTTAAGGAGTTCTTGGACATTTTTGGAAGCTTTCAATGTGCTTTACAACTCATGTTTGAATTTCTTTCAAATATTCCCCTTGGAACTATGTGAAAAATTGGCATGAAGTTAGGTAAAAAACGTGCCTAACTAGGGCAAAATTTCAGTAAGTTATTTTAGTTCATGAGCATGTATTCACAAAATTATATCTTGAGATCCAAACATCTTTAGGAGAAATTATGTGAAGAAAAGTTTTAGATTTTCATGGAGATCTACAACTTTCATGTTGGGAACTTCCTTTGAATCATCTTGTATCATGGTGAAAATTTGGCTTAAAGTTGAGAAAAAATAAGAAATTTTCTATACTTAGAAAAATTTCTAAGTTAAGAAATTTCAAATTTCAAAACAAAATCTTCAATCCTTGATTTCTTGATGAACAAGTTTCAAATTTTGACATGTTTTGATGAATTATGATATTTGGCACTTGATTTTGACGAAAAAGTCAAAGTTTAGCTTTTCAGTATACAGTTGACTTTTGATCAGTTGACTGAAAATTCATCTGTCAATCCAATGGATTTGTAATGTTTTGAACCATGTCATTATGTCAAGATGATGCAATTTAACTCTTGAGATCATGCTTCAAACCAATTGATCATTTTCTAGGTAAAAAATCAGAAATTGCCCCTTCTCAGTCAAAACCCTAATTTTGATCATTTTGCCCTTTTGATGATTTGATCCAATTTCTTGAGGAATTATGGTCCAAAATTGATAAAATGATACATATGAGTCTAAGATGTTGTTGTGGATAAAAAATTATGAAGTTTGATTGTAAATTGGCTATGGTTGACTTTTTCCCCAATACAGTTGATTTTTAGGTCAACTGTCCAATTGACTGATAAAAAATGTGATTCAAGGCTTGAAACTTGACATGAGTAATCTTAGGGGTCCATAATGATCCTTGAAAGTAATATGAAGCATTGATAGTCAAAAAATCCTTGTGAAAACTCAAACCCTAATTTTGGTCATTAGTGCATGATGAGATGTCTTGAGCTGGTCAAACCCTAATCCAGTCTTGAGTCAAAGAGGTCTTGTAAGAAAAATCTTGATAAATGAGAGAGAAAATTTTGGGGTACAACAATATATGTTTTATATTATTTTAAATTTTATTTTTATTTAATCAATTCTAACTCAAGATTTTGGTTTTTAGGATCTTTCCCCATCAGGCAATATCGATCATAACATGCATTATTAAAGAGAAGTATAAAAAAATTTGGCTGAGTTATGGAGCTGTAATTGAAGATGACAGAAAAGATTGGTTTAATGCATTTAAGGTATATTATTCCTTTATATTTTTTGAGATGTCTTTCCTTTAAATTTTTTGAGATATTCATGATTCTTTATAGCTTAAGTTTGAATTCATACAACAATGTAGGAGAAATGTTGTTGGGATGTTAGAGATGAATTCCAAATTGAAGAAAACTTTCACTCAAAATGTAGTGCCCGATTTTCTGACACCATGAGGAATGTTAGAATTAAATGGGAAAAAAAAGAAACTTCCACGTTGGATAGGAGTAGAAATATTTCAAGATCTTATTTCCCATTGGAATTCTGAAAAATTTAAGGAAATATATGAAAAGGCAAAGAAAAATAGAGCATCTGAAGCCGATGGATGCAACTACGCAGTGAGTAGTATTAATGTTGCTGAAGTTGCACGAAGGATGGTACGTAAACTTATTTGTTTTTTAATTAATTTATCATTTATCATTTAGATTACATGTAAATAATTATTCTTTTACTTATTTAATTAGCGTGAAGAGTTGGGTAGAACTCCACTTCTTAATGAGCTTCATCTAGAGACACATCTTAAGGGAAATGGAAAGTTTGTTGACGAGCGCTCAAGAAACACTCAAGTAAGTTTATCTTATATTTAAAACATTTTATTTATTTATTTCATATGGACCTAGCTTATTTGAATTTTTTTAACATTTAATTTTATTTGTAGGAAGAGTTTGATAAAAAAACTTGACCTACAGTTGTTAGAACATCCTGAACTTGAACCACCACCGGGATATCCTGTTGATCCTGCATTGGGTTTTCAGACATGGTATGATGTTTCAGGTGGGAAGAAGAAAAATGGGAGAGTGTATGGTGCTGGAGGGTATGCTAAAACTATCAAGCGGCGTGATAGGAGTTTTAGAATGAGACTTGCTGATGGAGAAGGAACATCAACTCCATCTATATTAACCGCCGAAATGCTTGAAACTGTGAGAAACTTGGCGAATACTGAGGTAGCACTCCACGTAGCAGCAAGAAATGTAGAAATCAATGAGATGAAGAGAAAACAATTAGAGATGCAACAAGAAATGCACAAAAGAGAAAATGAGTTGCGGGAAGAAATGAGGAGGAAAACACAAGAGTATCAAGAAGCAATGCGGATTGCAAATGAGCGGGTTCAAAGATTTGATCAATTTTTTGCTTCGCAAAATTCTGGTGGTAGATTTGGAGGAACTAGTGGATATGGAGGAATTGTTGAAGAAGAAGAACAAGGAGAAGAACAAGATGAACAAGAATAGGATCTTTAATTTTGAAAATTTAATATTCATTTTAATTTGTATGAAAGAATTTATGTTAACTATTTTAAACTTAAAAACTTTATTTTAATTTGCATGAAATTTTATTTTAATTTTTATTATATGATTGAATTTTATTCATTATATTTATTGTGTTTAATTATATTTATTATATTAATTATATTAATTTTATTTTAATATATTTAATTAATACAATTATTATTACTGGTTTTTATTTTATGAATATTAATTTTTTTTAAATATTTTTACGATTTGCCAGGGGATAAACTCTTGGGAAAATGTCCATGTCTGCATTTTGCTAGGGGCTTAACCCGTCGCAAAAGCAAAAGCATTTACATTTTTCCACGGGCTAAACCCCACGCAAAAAGTCTGACACACTGCCCCTTATCATGCGCGCCTACGTCTGCAGCATGCAGACTATATAATCCATGTTGCACTTAGCGAGGGGCATAACCCCTGAAAAATTTCACACGTGTAAACCCCTCGGAAATTTATTTGTGACCCCTAGTTTTCCTAGGGGAGCAGTCCCCTCGCAAATTTTGCATTTGTGAGGGTTTTTTTTGCCATTTGTGAGGGGTTAAACCCCTGGCAAATAACGTTTTTTTTATAGTGGATATGTGAGATGGCATGATAAGTGGCCATGGAAAATGACAACTACTAAAAGTTCAACCGAGGAGTCATTCTCGAGAGAACCATCATGAGTGCTTGCACTCCTGAGCCATCGATCTATAAACGGTAAACAAAGCGCTACGTGGGAGGCAACCCACGAGCTTTTAATTTAATGTTTTGTTTTTATTGTTTAAATTTGCAGAAAATAAAGATATGGATTGCTCCTCACGTCTTGTCCATCTCTAGGCTGAAAATTTATAGATGATCATCTCTAAGATGAGCCGGTGCCCATGCACATTCCTACGAATGTCGCTGCTGGTGGTGACACTATTGATGAGTACGATAGGAGAAGGTACTTCCTCTGGATGCAGAGCAGATTTGGTTGTGATAGCCCATCAATAGCATTCATACAGGTTCTGTCTTTCCTATTTCCACCTTTTATCAAAACATTGAGGACAATGTTTGGTTTAAGTGTGGGGGAGGAACTCTACCGCTTTCCATTTATCGCTTTTTAGTTTGATTGATCGTTTTCTAAGTTTATTTCATGTTTTTAGAATTTTACTTATTTTCGGTATTTGGTCGAGTCATAACATGTGTTGTCAAGTCTGTTTGCCTATTTTCAGTTGTTATGTCGAGTCTTTATGCCTGTTTTAAGTTGTTATCGAATTTCCCCATATTTTTAAAATTTTAGCCTCCAACAAAAATTTTCTTTTTGATTCATGGCACCAGACTCTGAAAGTTTATAGGCTGCCTAGGCTTTGTTAGAGAGACTTGGGAAAGTTTTGATAAAATCGATACCGTTATGACACCCTAAACCCCTCATCATGTGATATTAATCTGGGTACCCATTATGTCAAGACCTTAGGCTCAAGTTTTCAAAGTAGCTCTTAAGTAGTTTATATTAGCAGTCATCACCATCTTAAACACAAACTACGTAGGGAGTCGATGAATATAAGTGAATGATCCTGTTTTTAATAAATAAATGATTTAATTGAAAAATAACCTTCTAAGTTAGGTGACCCTCACCCGGTCATTTAGCCCAACAATTGTTAAGCCTGTAAGGATTTAATAATAAGCACCTATTGTTGGTTGGTCCAGAGGTCACTAGTACTGGACTTGGTAGGGCGAGCTACGATCCGATCCCCCGCAACCGCAGTTGGGAAAAATGGGTTGCATCGCTTAAATACCAGAACCCCATGCTAAAGAAAAGAAAAGGATCATAGTCGCTAACCGATTTCCCCTACTATGTGTGTGTTTAGATAACGGGATTAATGTGGTTGCGCTTGAATGAAAAGAGTAAAAGAAAAATGAGAGATATAGGTTGAGTTACAATGGCATGATTCGAGTTGGTTTGCATAAAGAGGGAGTCTTTGAACATATTGTCGTTACGGTATCCTTGGTATTGAATACTTAGTACCTATAAATCTAACATTAGCCTAGAAGCCATGTATGATTAGGAGTGTGTGTCATGATCTTGATTGAAATCACGCTTAATCATTTCTTTTACCGTGTTGGTTGATTGCTTGAGGACAAGCAATAGTTTAAGTGTGGGGGAGTTTGATAACACGAAAATGTATAGTATATTTGGCTTGATTAACATAAATTATGTCTCTATTTTATTTTAATTATGTTGCTTTATGTTGGTATTATGCTTTTATTTTAATGTGTTTCAGGAATTTAATGTTTACAAAGCTTGCTTGAGAAAAGGAGTAAAAATGAGAAGAAATGAAGTAAAAATGCATAAAATATAAAAGAAAATAAAAAAAGTCCACGAAGAACCCAATGTCCACAAAGAAAAAAAGGCGCGTGGCCCATGCGTGCAAGATATGACGCACGTCACACCCTCTTGACGATCGGCAGGAGCAAAAGGAAAGGGTGACAGTCGTCACCTACCCCTGACGGATGGCATGCTTAATTCCCCACGTCACATGCCTTGCCCCTCGTCACAAGACTTTTTCAACCACGTAACTTCATTTGCAACAATTAAACCACTTCCTCCTACTTTTTCTCCATACATGACCACACCAAGTCTTCCTATTTTCTCTCACCAAAACAAGTTATCAGAGGAGTATATATTGGAAAGCAGTTACCGCAACAAGGATCTCTCTCTCTCTCTCTCTCGCCCGTTTTTCCACCACTTTTCGTTCATATCTCTTTCTTAGAATGTAAAAGTAATAGTTCTCCATATCGGGGGACTATTACCAAATTAGTTTTAGGATTTATTTCTATCGTTTAATTTATGTATCGAATCTAAGTTTGTCGGCTATTTCAATTCAAGTTTTCTTTGTTTCCATTTTCTGCATTTACAAGTTCTTCATTTTGCCGCTTTATTATTATTATCATTGCTATTCTTTTTTATCGCATTATTTATTATTACTATTTTGTTTTTCAAATTAAATTGCTATGTCATTTTTCATCATAACTATAATTATTCATGCGTTTTTAATTAGTAACATGTCTGGCTAAATAGCTTTGAGTCTGGTGTATGAGGATCGTTGTTGCCAACAGACTCGGTAGAAAATAATAGGTGTAAATTTATGATTAGAATTCTGTTTTGGTTTTAATTTCCAAGTCTAATTTAAATAGACTTGTCACTAGAGTGAAGTATTATTTAACCCGATTTTGTCACGAGAGTGAGAAATCAATTAAGGTTAGAGTCGGCACTACGAGAGCATGGGGATCGAACCAGATAGTGGAAATTAGGCAACAAATCTAAATACAGCAAGAGCGCTTTAGATGCATTTAGGATATTATTGGCTTTCAAAATATATTTCTTAGTTACCGGGCGAGCGAAAGCAAAATCTTGGGATTAGGAAGTATGGCATTAGTTAATACCGCGAGAGCGTGAGGCGGAGTCCTTAAGTCAGTATATTCTACGGAACTAAGTCATAGTTGTAATTAGTACCCATTTTCTATAAGTCCTTCAGGAACACGGAAACCATATTCCATTCTCTCTTTATTATTATATTTTCTAAAGTCATTTTTAGTTTTAGTTCTAATTTCCCCCAAAAATCCAATTATTCATTAGCCTTAGCTTTATAAAGTAGCGATAGATTGTAGTGGGTTGACATTGGTCTCTGTGGTTCGAAAATCTTTTATATTACTTTGATATATACGTGCACTTGCGGAATTTACCATTCATTTCCAAAGACATATGAGGATGGACCGTGGCAAGTTTACTCGAGTATCATTAAACAGAAGATAGATGAATGCTTGGTCATCATACCTCAGAAGGTCTTGGTTTTCCCCTCGGGGAAGAAAGTTGAACAACATAAGCTTGAACCAAGCTTTGGGAATGGGTAGTAGATTTTTCAGGATTGATAGTGTTGTGCCCCGAAATTTTCCCTCTTGTTTTTCTTCAATACATGCTCACAAAGGTCTCAAATACTCAAAGTTACTTAAGGGTTGACCAATCAAACCTCATTCTAAGCAATGGGTCTACAACTAGGGTTTTGAGTTTCTCAAGGAAGATTAGGTTTCAATGTTCTCAAGTGATTTCCATGGTTCTTCATAGGTCTTCAAAAGTTCTCATGTAAAGTTTCAAGTCCTACATCACAAGCTTGCTCAGTCAATGGCTCAGATGATTGAAAGTCAAATGTATTGGGTAAAAAGTCAATTAAGGTCAACATACAGTTAAAGTTCAATACTTTTGGTCAACACCAACATTTTGAAATGATATTTACCATTTGATCAAGTGTTGATCATGATTCCTCAAGAAAATCCCTCAAATAATCAAAGGTCAAAAGTTGTCAAATTAGGGTTTCCTTAGGAGAAGTCAAATGAACTTTGACCAAGCATAACTTTCACACTCATCATCAAAATTTCCCCAACCAAATCCCATTTTGAAGGAAATTCAATTCTCTACAACTTTGTATTTATGCTCAAGTCCAAAAAAATGCCTCATTTGAAAGATATAAGCTAATACATTACATGTCATTTTTAAAAGTCAACAAAAAGACACTTTTTGTCAAGGCAACTTACATCAAGATAAAGTCTCCAAATGCAAAAATGACCTAAAGAGAAATTGTAAAGGACATCTTTTGATTTTCAAAAAGTCAAAGATTACCTTCAAAAAATTAAAATTGAGAGAGTTAGGACTATTTCAAATTGGGAAAATTTTGAGAAAATGCATGAAATGCAAAATGAGCAAACTTGAAATTTTGGACTTTTGGCCTAACTTTTTAGGTTTCAAACATGTCCATGACCTTATGAAAGAATCCTAAGCTCACTCATACCTTGTCTTATATTTTCTTATTATTTTATTTATATTGATTTTGTTTTTATTCAAATAAATACAAAATAAATTAATTAAGGTACGGGCCAAGCACATGATGGGTTTCTTAAGGCCCAAAACAACTCATCATAACATGCCAAAATCTTGTAAGGCTCAAAATGGAAAGGAAAATTTCAAAATTGGAAGCTTTTAAAGGTGTTGTATTTCTTGTCTCATGGCCATGAATGGGTTGTCTCCTTGCCATATTTGATTGCTTCTTTCCATTCTTCTATTTAAGCACTACAAATCAGAAGCATAAGGACACGGGCAGGCTGCCTCAAAAGAACACAAAACTCTCAAAAAATTTCTCGAGTTAGGGCAACCCAAAAACTCATTCCCCAAACACTCTAAAAAAATTGCAGGCATCTATTCGCCATCTTGACATTCTCAAGAACAAATCCAATCCAAGAATACTTTCAGTCGTGCCCAGAAGAAGCTTGGCCACGTTCAGCGATTGGTAAAATTTCTAGCATTTGAAATCTTATATTCATGTGTTGTTTACTAATGTCTTATGGTCAAATGTTTTCAGAATCATAATTAGGGTTGGAACAAGGCTTTACATGCAAGCTTAGACGTGAACATGGTTACCTGTCATTTTTAACTGTGTTTTTGCATTTGGTTGTAACTCTGTTTGCATCTCATTTCAGGTCAAGATAACCCCACCATTGGATTCGTAAAGCCTGAATTAGGGGGGTAACATGTGTTTCTGGTTTTAATTCTGAAGATTTTGTAGGCTTTGAGATTTTGGTTCACTGGAGAAGACGACCGGAGCTAGGGCTCCGGCTATTAAAAGTGTTTTACATATTTAATTATTTTCATTTAATTTATATATCAGAAGTAACAACCTCCCCAGGGGTAAGAGTGTGTGTGTAAAGGTGTTAGTGCGCCAGGGCATGGGTTCGATCGTTGCCTCTGACATGTTTTTTTCATACTTTTCTCTTACAGATCCGGTACCAAGCAGGTCTACGCGTGCATCGTATATCTCCAATTCCACACCATCATATCTCAATAGATCCAAATCCAGTGTTCCATATCTGAGCACTCAGGATAGGCCTCATTGGAGAGATGCATAGGATCCTGGAGAGGTCTGACATTATATCCAATTGGGAAACAAGAAGTGGATTCAAAGGTTTTCTGGCTAAATTCTTGATAGATAAGGCTCAAGTGTTTCTAGATGCTACGAGTTTTCAGACTTTCGAGGAGATCTTGGCTTTGCTAATCTATGGATTGGTACTATTCCCTAATCCAGACCAACTCATAGATATGAATGCCATCAAAATATTTCTTGCTCATTGTTGAACCCCAAAATTTGCCCTCCCTTTTTACTCAACACATGCCCATTGTGGTCCCTAACTTGCCCAAGGATGACCAAGAATTGACTAGACAAATTCTCCTCCTAAGGCAATGAACCCCCAACTAGGGTTTCAATTTTCATCAAGATGGTTGAGCTCCAAAGGTCTAAAATGATTTCCATGGTCCTAATATGCCTTCAAGATTGTCCATGACAAATTGCATGCCTTGCACTACAAGTTTGCTCAGTCAATTGCTCAAGTATTGGAAACTCAACTGTGCTAGGTCAAAAGTCAACTGTGGCCCATGTACAGTCAAACCTCAAGATTTTTTATCAACATCAACATTTTTAAGTGATATCCATCATTTGATCAAGGGTCGATCATGATTCCTCAAGAAATTCTCCTAATTCATCAAAAGTCAATAATTGCTAAATTAGGGTTTCTATAGGAGAAGACAACCAAACTTTGACCAGGCATAACTTTCTCATACTTTATCAGAAAATTTCCCACCAAAGATCATTTTGAAGAGAATCCAATCCCCTACAACTTCTCTTCATCCCACAAGTTCAAGAGATTCACCATTTGAAAGATATAAGCTCAGACATTACAAGTCATTTTCAAAAAGTTAACAAAAGCCACTTTTTTCCAAGACCTTTTACATCAAGATAAAATCTTCAAATGCAAAATTGATAAAAAGAGAGATTGAAGTAGACATCTTGGGATTTCCAAAAAGTAAAATATCATCATCATGAGATAAAAATTGAGCAAGTTATGGCTTTCCCAAGTTGGGAAAATTTGGGAAATTTCAAGAATTGTATATTGAGCAAACCTAAAATTTTAGGTCAATGACCTAACTTTTTGAGCTTTAAAACTCTCCATGACCTTGTGAAGGACTCCTAAACCCATTTTGGCATGACCGTGATTTTCCTTGAATTTTATTTAGATTTTATTTTATTTAGAATTAAATAAAATGGAAGAAATACTAGAAAATAAAGGCCATAACATTTAGGCCTGATTTGGCCCATTAAGAGGACCCATTTTTCGTGCAAGCTTCATCACAAATGTCCAGATGCATTGGCTTGATCAAAAGAGGCAAGAATATGCCATTATGGCATTTTTTCAAGATGTTTGATTTTGATTTCATGGACCATGATTAAGATTGATTCTTACCATAATATCTTGTCCTTTCCATCTCCTCTATATAAGGAGCATGTTAGAAAGCCAAACACACGCCTACACACTATACAAGAGCTCTACAAAATTTGCAAAAAATTGTCCAAATCGTGAAAATCGAAATAGACACTTCCAGACTGTTTCAGTCCAACCTAAGCCCTCCATCCACGCCCAAAAGTTCCCGGGAGCACGTATTAGTCTTTGTTCACTAAATCTCACACCTAGAAGCACCAAACTGAAGCAGTGATCGTTGGTAACTTTTTTGAATTCATGTTTTTGATTTTTATGATAAACTAACCTCTTTCAGTGTTTGATTTATGTTCAAGGTAGTCTATAGGATAGGTCTAGCGTAAAATATATGAGGAAAAGGGCCAGAACAAGGTCGTGCCATTTCTAGGGCACGATCCGTGTTCTTCATCATACCTCATAATACAGGCTGTTTCAGGATAAACAAACCCCAGAAATGGAATAAGGAGGGTTGATTTGGGGGGGGGGGGGGGTAGCCTTGATTGTAGGCATTGATTTTCTGATTTTTGCAGGTTTTACATTTTGATATCCTGGAGAAGACGACCAGAGTTTGACTCTGGCGTCCCTCTGGCCAGTTGACTCAGGCAGGAGCGTGCGTGGCTAGATCAACATCTCTGTTTGGTTCATTCAAACATCAGGGTCTCACCTGGGGCGCACGTGTGTACAACTCAACATGATCCACTTGCTTCATATATATATATATATATATATATATATATATATATATATATATATATATATATATATATATATATATATATATATATATATATTATTGTTTTTGTTTATATAAACGAATGATAAGATGGCCTGGTGGTGAGACGTGTGCGTGTATGGCTAGAGGTCCTGGGTTCAACCCCAAATTTCTGCATTTTGTTTTGGTTTTTTTTCAACATTTCTCTTTTGCAGGTTTTTTGTTTGAGCGTTGGGCTCATCTCCATGGGCCAAGCAAGTTTCAGAAGCACACCCCCCTGTTTACTTCAGACATCCAGCCCAACTTCTTTCTCTTGTTTTGTTTTATTTATTTTTTTGAATTATTTCTTTATAATAATAATAATAATAATAATAATAATAATAATAATAATAATAATTAGACTTAGGATTATTTTTTTAAGTTTGTAAATTAATTAATTTAATTATCTTGACTTATTTTTATCAATTTAAAATCAACTAGACATAGATTAATTTAACTCTTTTTTTTTTCTTTATAAAAAAACCCAAAAAAATATAATAGACTTAGTTTTATTTCTTAAATTATTTTTAATTTAATTATATTAATTATTTTAATTTAATTTTATTAATTTTAAAATCAATTAGACTTAGGTTATCTTCATCCAAATATTTTCTTAAATAAAAATGCAAAAAAACTTTAGAACTAGGTTAATTTCCATTTAATATTTATTTTTTTCTCAATTAAATTTAGGGTTAATTTATTTTAAGCATCTTTTTTAATCAAAATTAAACAAAAACCAACAAATATTTTCTATTGTTTACTTAGCATTTTCTTAGGGTTTTAGACGTTCGTCTTTATCTCGCGCGCGTTTATTGTTTTCACATTTTTTCCCGATAATGTAACTATATCATGGTATGTAATGACTTAAAGAGAACTTTTATCGCTTTCCTTATTTTACTTTTCCCCCAGTTTGGTATATTGTAAATTCCCACCCCGAAGCATTGTAATAGTGTAGGATCTAAATTCTCGCACTTTTATTTTACTATATTATTGTTAGTAAATAGGCGTGTATGGGAAGACTGTAAATTAAAACGTTAGCTAACCTAACAAAAAGACAAAAAATAATTGAATATCAAGACATATGCACATATGCACCTCTAGGGTATCCTCGCTTCGGTTGCCTTTCGGAAAATAAAGCAGTCATGTCCCTCGAGAATGGGGACGCTTTAGCAAAGACCCGTAAATCAAAAGATCATAGTCCCTCGATGACCCTACAATGTTGCCTTTCGGTAAATGATGTCGTCCCTTAAACAAAAGTTGCTAAAGCGTCTCCATATGTTGCCTTTATGATTGTAAAACATCCCTTCGAATGTCCCTCAACATCCAATGATAGGGATACCTACTCACTAATAGTAGGATAGCATTGTCTAAAAGATAAGAGGAAAAGAACAACCCTTTTTATGTATAAAAGTAGATATCTGTTAGAAGTTTGCTCAAACATTTTGCACTTACACAAAAACTACTTTTCAAAAGACATTTCAAAATTTTTTGTATACTTTCTCCATTATCCTAAGAAACATTACAAAATTCTCCGTACTAAGGCGTTTTTAAAACATTTTCAAACACAAAGCACAACGGTATTTTAAAAATGAGAAAACCTCTAAGAGCCCGTGGAAAACCACAGATGGAAAAGGTGCTAAGACCTTCCCTTTCCATAATTTATCCCCTTACTCAGAAAACATCTCGAAAAGGTCTTTTTCTATTCTTTTCACCCTTTCCTTTGTTGGATAAAAGAAAAGTCGATGGAGATTCTTGCTTACCGCATATTTGCGAATACAAAACATGGTGTTAATGTTGTTGACGATGATACGTTTGTTACTTCTGTTGAGGAACTTGTTACTCCTCTCATTACTATTAAGTGGAATTTGTTGCAAGCCGGTTTATTTCCGGGCTGTGGTGAAGATTGCCACTTGTGTTTATCTCTACCGACCGGTTGTTATTTGTTGAAAGCAGGTGTTCAACGCCTGATGGATGATAAAGAGATTCTATTTGAGAAGGCTCCCGTCACAACTGTTTCTTGTAAGGATGTTTCAATCATAACCATTTGCGCCAATCCTCCCAGGGTCTCCACCAAAAGACCGTCAGGATTACATCTGCTCCAAAGTTGGCTCCCCTGATCATCACTCTTCCAGGGCCAATCCCATACTCCTCGGACAAGGTTGTTCCCTGGAACTATGGGGCTGACGTCTATTACCATGGCATTAAGCAAGACCTGTTGGCTGCTGAAGACCAAGTTTCTAGAAATACTGATCCCGACATTGGCAACATCGTTGGGACCAACAAAATAACAAGAAATGGAAGAGTGTTCTCCCCTGAGATTTCTCCTCCAAAATCTGTTACTATTCCTGTGATGATTCCTACTATTGTTCCTGCTGATACTACCACCGCAATTCCTGTGATTACCCCTGTTACCACCCCTATCACCGAGTCGGCTGAGACTCAGGGAAAAGACATATTGACTGAGCCTATCCAAACGAAGGCACATTCAGAATCTGTTCCAGAGGCTTCCAAGAAGTAAATGGAAGAAATCTTGAAGATAATAAAAAAGAGCGATTACAATGTGGTCGAACAACTGGGGCAGACCTCTTCTAAGATTTCTATGTTAGCCCTACTATTATGCTCCGAAGCTCATGCAAAAGCCTTGGTGAAATTCCTCAAAACTGCCCATGTGCCACAAGAAACCTCTGTTGACAAATTTGAAGAATGTGTGGCCAGTTTGACGGCTGACAACGGTTTGGGTTTTTCTGATGCTGATCTGACACCCAGAGGAAGAAAACACAATGATGCGCTGCATGTCTCTATCAAATGCAGGGGCACCACTTTGGCCCATGTTCTAGTAGATACTGGTTCATCATTGAACATGCTACCCAAGAAGGCTCTGGACAAATTATACTGCGAAGGTTTGACCCTAAAGCCCAACAACATTGTAGTGAGGGCTTTCGATGATTCAAAAAGAAAGGTGCATGGGGAGGTGGACATCCCCATCAATGTTGGTTCTCGGACCTTTGACTCCACCTTCTACCTGATGGATATCACACCATCTTATTCTTGTTTGTTGGGTCGCCCTTGGATCCATGAGGCGGGAGCTATCACGTCCACTCTACATCAGATGATGAAGTACCCGGTGAAAGGAAATATTATCATGGTACATGGTGAAGAGGAATACATGGTAATCCACCTAAACTATTTCAGGTATGTGGAAATAGATGGCGAGTTCATTGAGACTCCTTGTCAGAACTTCGAAGAGGTGCCCCAGACCATGGCTACAACTGAGACTGTTACCAATCCGCCGAAGATCACCAGACCTCCCTTGAAAATGACTTCTCTCAAGGACGCCAAAGAAGTTATTGAAGAAGGTGGGTGTACCATTTGGGGCCAACTACCTAACATTCCATACAAATCTGATACGTTTGGCTTGGGTTTCTCTTCAGGGGCTCAAAGGGTTGTTCGTTGTGCTCGTGCTGGAGGACCTCCCCTACGCATCAGCAACCACGGGGTCAACTCTTTAGAAGACAATGATGGTGACTATGACACAGATAGCTGGATCTCCCCTACTACCAATAGTGGACCCAGTAACTGGACAACTAAAGACTTTGTACCAATTACTTTTATTCAAAAGTAATTGTCTTTTTATTTTTGGATATGTAATAATTAAACAATATAAACTCTATGGCCATGTGTCTTATCCGGGGCACAATGGTTTATTTGTGAGGGTTATCATGTTTCAATCTCATATGTCATTAATAAAGCATTGGACGTTTTACATACAAATTTTGTGCTCTCTGTTTTTCTTTTCTACTTTTTACTTTGTCAATACAGCTATGCTCTTACACACATTCACGTATCAAACTGCAGATCCATATCCACTCTGGATCCCATTGATAACGGTTCTGCTATTGCCGGTTATGACTTTGAAAATTCGATCAACTAAGCTGAAGACGAAGGTGAGGAAGATTGTGAGGTACCAGGAGAACTTGCCAGGCTGTTATAGCAGGAAGAAAGGGCTATACAACCTCATGAAGAGCCAGTTGAGACACTGAACTTGGGCACAAAAGAGAACATAAAAGAAGTCAAGATAGGTGCAAATTTCGAGCCTAGTGTCAAACAGCAGTTGATACAGATGTTACACGATTATGTCGAGATCTTTGCCTGGTCATATGAAGACATGGCGGGGCTAGACACGAATATTGTGGTTCCTCGTCTCCCAACTAAAGAAGACTACCCTCTAGTAAAGCAGAAGGTTCGTCGTATGCGTCTTGAAATGCCAGAGAAGATCAAAGCAGAAGTGATGAAGCAGTTCAACACTGGGTTCTTAGCTGTCACCTCTTATCCATTGTGGGTTGTTAACGTAGTCTCGGTGCCTAAAAAGGACGGAAAGGTACGAATGTGTGTGGACTACCGAGATTTGAATAGGGCAAGCCCCAAGGATGACTTCCTGCTTCCCCACATTGACGTTCTGGTTGACAACACCACACAACATAAGATTTTTTCCTTCATGGACGGTTTCTCTGGTTACAATCATATCAAGATGGCACCCGAGGACATGGAGAAGACAACCTTCGTCACACAATGGGGGCACTTTCTGTTACAAAGGGATGCCATTTGGGTTGAAGAACGCTGGGGCAACCTATCAGCGAGCTATGGTAGATTTGTTCCACGATATGATTCACCATGAGATAGAGGTCTATGTTGACAACATGATAGCCAAATCTCAAACGGAAGAAGAGCATCTTGACCACTTGCAAAATCTGTTTGATAGACTAGACGTACAAGTTGAGGCTAAATCCGAACAAGTGCACCTTTGGGGTAAGGTCTGGTAAACTCCTAGGTTTCATTGTCAGTGACAAGGGTATTCAGGTAGATCCTACAAAGGTAAAAGCTATACAAGAGATGTCGTCTCCTCGCACTGAGAAGGAAGTTAGAGGTTTCTTGGGATGCCTAAACTACATTGCTAGGTTCATTTCCCATCTAACTGCTACTTGTGAGCCAATCTTCAAACTCCTCAAGAAAGATCAAGTGGTAAAGTGGAATGATGAATGCCAGACTGCCTTTGATAGAATCAAGGAATACCTTCAAGAGCCTCCAATTCTAATGCCTACGATTGAAGGAAGACCTTTGATAATGTACTTAACAGTGTTAGATAATTCAATGGGGTGTGTGCTGGGGAAGCATGACGAATCCGATCGAAAAGAGCATGCAATATACTACCTTAGCAAAAAGTTTATCGACTATAAAACAAGATACTCACTGCTTGAGAAAACTTGATGCACTTTGGCATGGGTTGCTCGCCGACTAAGATAGTATATGTTGACCCACACTACTTTATTGATATCTAAGATGGATCCGATCAAGTACATTATCGAGAAACCCACTCTCTCCGGAAGAATAGCAAGATGACAAATGATCCTGACCAAATACGATATTCAATACACAACCCAGAAAGCAATCAAGGGAAGTGTATTAGCTGATCATTTGGCTCATCGGGTTGTGGATGACTACCAATCCATGAACTTTGAATTCCCATATGAGAATATTATGTTAGTGACTAACTATGAAGAACCTAGACCGGATGAAGGACCTGAGGAATGATCCTGATGGACTATGGTTTTTGATGGAGCTTCCAACGCACTCGACAATGGCATTGGTGCTGTAATCATATCTCCCGAGGACTGTCATACTCCTTTCACCTCCAGATTATGTTTCAACTGCACCAACAATATGGCTTAGTATGAAGCATGCATCATGGGTCTCAAAGCTGCTATTGACCTAAGGATCAAGTTCTTGAGCATTTTCGGGGATTCAGCCTTGGTAATAAGTCAAATCAAAGGGGAGTGGGACACAAAGCACCCTAATCTCATCCATTACAAAGAACATGTGCTGACATTGCTTCCACACTTTGAAGAAGTCACCCTTGAACATTTTCCACGAGAAGAGAACCAGTTAGCGGACGCGCTAGCTACCATGTCATCTATGTTCAAGTTTAGATGAGATAACGAAGCTCCTCAGATCACTATTGAGAGATTGGATGAACCAACATACTGCTATGAGATTGATACTGAAGAAGTAGCAGACAAAGCTTGGTTCCATGAAGTGAAAAGGTATCTCGAGGCTCAAGAGTATCCGGAGGGGGAATATGTCAATGATAAAAAGTTTCTGAGAAGGTTCTCCGCAAAGTTCTTCCTCAGTAATGGAATCCTCTACAAGCGCAATCATGACTCTACTTTACTTCAGTGTGTAGACAAGATTGACACAGAGAAGATTATGGCAGATTTACATGAAGGTACCTTTGGCACCCACTCTAGTGGACACACCATGGCTAAAAAGATCCTGCGGGAAAGATACTATTGATCCACTATGGAAGCAGACTATTATCAGCATTCCCGAACTTGTCACAAATGCCAGATCTATGCTGATAAAGTACATGTACCTCTGGTTCCCTTGAACGTCTTGACGGCTCCCTGGCCCTTTGCAATGTGGGGTATTTACATGATCAGAGAGATTAGACCTACCGCTTCTAATGGGCATCACTTTATCCTAGTGGCCATTGATTACTTCATGAAGTGGGTTGAGGCTTCCTCTTTTGCTACTGTTACCAAGAATATTGTGGCGCAGTTCATCAAGCATAACCTTGTCTGTCGGTACAGTGTTCCAGAGAGAATCATCACAGATAATAGTACAAATCTCAATAATACTATGATCACCGAACTCTGTAAATAATTCAAAATCTAGCATCATAATTCTTCCACTTACCGGCCAAAGATGAAAGGGATTGTGGAGTCTGCTAACAAGAACATTAAGAAAATCATATAGAAGATGATAGTGACATACAAACATTGGCATGAGATGTTACCATTTGCTCTTCATGGTTACCGCACCTCAGCACGAACGTTAACAGTGGCAACACCTTATTCTCTGGTGAATGGTATGGAGGTTGTCCTACCTATTAAGGTCCATATCCCTTCTTTGAGAATCATGAAGGATGCAGGTTTGAACGAAGATGATTGGATTCAGACTCGACTTGACCAACTGAATCTGATTGATGAGAAAAGGCTTACTGCTGTCTGTCATAGTCAAATGTACCAAAAACGAATGATCAAGGCTTTCAACAAAAAGGTCAGACATCAGGTATATCAAGTGGGTTATCTAGTAATCAAGCGCATCATACTGCCACAAGGTGATCCAAGGGGAAAATAGACTCCCACGTATGAAGGGCCATTTGTAATCAAAAGCATATTTTCTAGTGGAGCCATGATTCTAACCACCATGGATGGTGACGATCTTCCTCACCATGTGAATGCGGAAATAGTGAAAAAGTACTACACATGAATAAAGACCCACTAGATTGATTGGCCTAGGCAAAAATAAGGGCATCCCGGCGAACCAAAAGGGTTCGTGCAAAAATTAGGGATAAATACAAAAAATTTGTACACGCGGCAAGTCGAAAACCTGAAAAGGTGGCTTGGGCAAAAAAGGGTATCCCGGTGGACTGAAAACACGAAAGGGCGGTCCAGGAAAAAGTTAGGGGTTTGAAGCGTACAAATATGTCCAATTGGATCACTTTGTGACTAGACCTCAGTATCAACTATCAAGCTCAAACGGTACCAATCAATCCACTAAGCTTTAGACAAATAGAAAAGTGATGAGACGCTCAAAGACATAAGGGAGATAGCAGAATTGAAACTCGTTGGGATTATAACACATAGTTGTTTTCTATTTGTACACTATTTTATAAAATTTTCATTTTCACGACGGAATTCTCCTACTAGAATGTCACTCTCTTTGTACAAAAATGCCTGTTATAGGCAAACTTCAAAATCAATGCAAATCATTTCTTTGAAAGTACAAAACTATTTGTAATCTATTTTTCTATTTTGTTTTTCAAAAACGTCCAGTGATTATTTTTGACATATGCATTTGAATATGATTACTGTTTACAAATACTTGCATAAGAAACAAAAAGACAGTTGCTGATGACTTTAAGAAACATGGAAAAGTATAAAAAAGCCATTTGTAGTCCCGACAATTACTCTTTCCAGCAGGTATAGGGGCAGAGACGTCTTGAGACGAAGTCACCGCTACATCCTTTGCATATGACCCAGTGATGTCTATGTTCCCCACAGAGTGGAAACAAACAAAATTTGATCTCTTCTTCCCCAAGCAGGAATTACCTCCTCCAGTAAAGTTCCCTCAGAGAGGTTAACTCAAAGATCCCCAACTGAGTTTTACAAATCTCAAACAGTTTATAAAGCCTTGTCCCCTGGTAGAGTTCATTTCTTTAGTTGCGGAAGTTTATCCCCCAACAAAGTTTTTTTCCTCTACATCGATAAAATCTTCCAACAAAGTATCTTTCTCCCCACAGAGTCATTCTCAAACAGGAGTCAAAAATCCCTGAAAAATCATCTCCGCTCATCATCCCCAGCGAGAATGAAAGAATCACTTTCCTCATCTACCAAACAGCAGTCCGGGATTCAGCTTCCTACTACTCTCCAATAGCAGTCAGGGATTTACTTTCCCAGACTAGGAGATATCGCAATAACATTCCATATTCATACATCATGGTATGCGCATACACATCACATACAACATAATCTCATTTATTTTGAGAACATCATTACACAATGCATTTCATATATCATGACATTGCATACGACTAACTCTTTACCTTTTCAAGAAAGATCAAATAAACAAATATTGTTGACCACTTATATGACCTGGCAGTCTTCTCAAAGGCTACGTCTAACGAAGGGTTATTTCAGAATGTTCCTCTGAAAGATCATTCTCAAAAGACCTTCTCTGGTTCAGCTAAATTGATACTAAGATTTTTCTGATTTCTATTCCAGTTGAAGATGATTTAAGACCTTCTCTGGTTTAGTAAATCGATACTAAGATTTTTCTGATTTCTATTCCAGTTGAAGATAATTCAATACCTTCTCTGGTTCAGTAAATCGATACTAAGATTTTTCTGATTTCTATTCCAGTTGAAGATGATTCAAGACCTTCTCTGGTTCAGTAAATCGATACTAAGATTTTTCTGATTTCTATTCCAGTTGAAGATAATTCAAGACTTTCCTCTGGTTCAGTTAAATCAACACTAAGATTTTTCTGATTCTTATCCAATCAAAGATAAGTCAAGACCTCTGCTGGTTCAGTATAAATCGACCAATGATTTATTATTGATTCTTTTCTGGTAGATACTTTCTCTGGTTCAGTTAAATCAACCCTAAGATTTTCTGATTCTTATCCAGTCAAAGATAAGTCAAGACCTCTGTTGGTTCAGTTTAAATCTACCAATGATTTATTACTAATTATTTTCCGGTAGATATTTTCTCTGGTTCAGCTAAATCGACCCTAAGATTTTATGATTCTTATCCAGTTAAAGATGCTGTAAAACCTGGGGTCCGACCAGATAATAGTATATTAATTACTATGAAGCCTGGACCCGACCAAATGATAGTATAACCTATGACACTGAAGCCTGGACTCGACCAGATAATGGTATACCTCAGATTCAAGTTGAAGCCTGGACCCGACCAGATAACAACTTAATTTCTTCAAACCGCTGAGGCCCGGATACGACCAGATAATAGTTCAATGTCTACAAATACTGCGAAGCCTAGATATGACCAGGTAATAGTTCCATGTCTATAATTACTGCGAAGCCTGGAACCGACCAGATAGTAGTTAATTTCATTTTCCCCAATAGGTCGTTGTGAAGCCTGGAATACGACCAGATAACTGTCAGTCTTATTGTCCTCAATAAGTCACCATGAAGCCTGGAATACGACCAGATAGCAGTCATTTTTATTGTCCTTAACAAGTCACCGTGAAGCTTGCATCCCGACCAGATAACAACTTACTTTCAATAGATAACTCCCTGATAGATTAATGGACAACTGAAGCTCCTAGGCTTTATTCCCCTAAAACATTCCCCAGCGGATTCCTCCTCAGACAGCAGAAACAGGAATCCCTACAAAGAGACTTCTTATGAAGTCAGCATCTACCTTAGATGGCATCTCTAAGCCCATCTCCGATGACTCTCCGTCATATTCCTTGGATGGCATCTTTAAGCCCATCTCCGACAGTCTTCTGTCATCTTTTCCAAATGGCATATGTAAGCCCATTCCCGATATTATTCACCAACAATATCACTTCAGATGAGTGCAAATTTCTGAGCACTCTAGTGTTCAATCATCTTCTACCTTCATATCACGAAAGGCAAACAAGCCAATCTACATCCTCAGGTCCAAGAAGATTGAATAGGGGCAGCTATTGTACCCCAAAATTTTCCCTCCCTTTTTACTCAACACATGCCCATTGAGGTCCCCAACTTACCCAAGGATGACCAAGAATTGACCAGACATATTCTCCTCCTAAGGCAATGAACCCCCAACTAGGGTTTCAATTTTCACCAAGATGGTTGAGCTCCAAAGGTCTCAAATGCTTTCCATGGTCCAAATATGCCTTTAAGATTGTCCATGACAAATTGCATGCCTTGCATTACAAGTTTGCTCATTCAATTGCTCAAGTATTGGAAACTCAACTGTGCTAGGTCAAAAGTCAACTGTGGCCCATGTACAGTCAAACCTCAAGATTTTTGGTCAACATCAACATTTTGAAGTGATATCCATCATTTGGTCAATGGTTGATCATGATTACTCAATAAATGCTCCTAATTCATCAAAAGTCAAGAATTGCTAAATTAGGGTCTCTATAGGAGAAGTCAACCAAACTTTGACCAGGCATAACTTTCTCATACTTTATCAGAAATTTTCCCACCAAATCTCATTTTAAAGAGAACCCAATCCCCTACAACTTCTCTTCAGCCTACTGTAGCGGTAGAAATGTTTAAGACTAAGCCATTGGATTGACTAGACTTATACGAATCCAAATAAAAATCGCCACCGCGCTTTATTGTTTCCAAAGGAATGGGAAAAGAGCGAATAACCCAAAAAGATGGGGAAAGATTCTAGGTAAGGGGGTTGGTTATGCAAAGGGAGGGTATTAGTACCCTAAACATCTACGGTACTCCGCAGGAAACTCTTTGTAAAATCTGTATACTTTGGCTATAAAAAAATGTTGTATAAAATAGATGGTGGAGGTGAGAAGAGAAATATATTTTTTATGATTTTTGCACCTGTCGCGGTTGTGAACCTTTAGTGCCTACGTTCCACCTTTCATGAAATAGGGGATCAGGGTACACGTAGTTCCTCTTTTAAAGATTTAAAAAAAACACAAGTGCGTTGGTTAATTTTATGAGATAAGACGTCACCATCATTGTCCGTGTGGAAAAACATACTTACTACCCACAATCATGAGAAAGTAGAAGTCGCATCATCTCAAAATGGAGGATATGGCTTAGATTTTAAAATCATCAATTCCTCACTCAACACCTAAGTGGAAAATATCTCTCTTCACTATATATTGTAGAAGTATAGTTGTTTGCATCACTACAAGGATTGACAAGAGTCTAATCTTTTTTTGAGAAAAGTTTAAAGATGAAAGCCAAAGTGGCAAAATGGTTTGAAATGAGATTGATTGACTTTAATATTCTCACAAAAATGTCAAAGTATTATTAATTTTATTTAATTTTATTTATGAAAATGTTTGAAAATGCTTGGACCTAAGTCCAACTTTAATATGAAAGTGGTTCAAGTTTAAAACAAGAAGAGTTTTCAAAAGGAGGGAGAAGATTTTTGAAATTAAAGAAGATGGGAGGAGAAGAAGAGGCTATCCTAAAGCATAATGTAAAAGCTAGGGATAAGAACCATCTAACCAACAAGAAGCCAATACTTGACACTATGAGTAAAGATAGAATTCCCATTCTTTGGATTGAAACCAAACAAGCAAAAATACTAGATCTCTTGAGAGAACCAAACTTCAAGTGTATTAAGTCTTCACAAAAATTGGGCAGAGTAACGGCTGTATATAGATGAGTTCCAG
Organism: Vicia faba; assembly: GCA_948472305.1. Lineage (NCBI taxonomy): Eukaryota > Viridiplantae > Streptophyta > Magnoliopsida > Fabales > Fabaceae > Vicia > Vicia faba. The sequence continues at coordinate 712,940,849 of OX451737.1, forward strand.
ATTACAAACAAATGGTGTAATCATGATAACTTGCACACAAAACAAACAAACAACCCAATGTCTTGAGGTAAACCTTAAGAGCTCCAAACAAAATAATCAGATAAGAACACAAGGTCTCCAATCATAGGCCAAGGTTTATAATCCTAAGTCCAAGAAGTCTAATGCTCCATAATGCCAAGGATAGTAACCAAATAGTCCAAGTATCATTAAAGATTTTAAGGGTTTATGTTGATTATTAGGTGTTTTGAAAAAGAAAAGTAAAGCTAAAGTGAGCAAAAATAAAAATAACAAGAAAGTAAATACTCAAATGAGCAAAGATGAAAATGGCATGAAATGTAAATGCTAAAAGTAGATAGTGCATAAAAATAAAAGGGCATATAATAATAAAAATAAAGGATAAAGTCAATTATTAGTGATTAGTGGTTAGTTGGATGATCATCTTAAAACTTGCATTTGGGAACTCATTAGAGGATTGGTAGAACCAAAGCCTCCACACATCAAGTTGCATTTGCTTTTTGTCAAGTATATCATCCATTTGAAATCCTTATGAGTACCTGTTGTACCCCAAAATTTTCCCTCTCATATTTCTCAAGACATTACAAGAAAAATCTCCAAGTGGCTCAAGATTGCTCAAGAGTTGGACAGTCAAGCTATCTCCTAAGGCAGTCAACCCCAAATTAGGGTTTTGTGTTGCATCAAGATCCTTGAGTCCAAATGACCTCAAGTGCTCCCCAATGTACTAATATGTTCTCAAGGTTATCCATGTCAAATTTCAAGCCTTGCAGAGGAAGTTTGGTCAGTCAATTGCTCAAAAGGTCCAAAAATCGATTGTGCTAGGGCAAAAGTCAATTGTGACCTACAAACAGTCAAACTTTGAGATTTTTTGTCAACATTATCATTTTGAAGGATATTTCATAATTTGATAAAGGGTTGATCATGATTCATCAAGGATTGCTCAAAATTCATCAAGACTCAAAAGTTGCTAAATTAGGGTTTTGTAGGAAAAGTCAACTCAAATTTGACCAAGCATAACTTTCTCATACTTTATGAGTAATGACCCATCCAAAGCTCATTTTGAAGAGGATGCAATTTCCTACAATCCATCTTCATACCCCAAGATCAGAAAATGCACTCACAAGAAGTTACAAATTTGGACATTATAGGTCATTTTTGAAAGTCAACAAAAACACCTTTTTTGTAAAAGCTTATAACTTGAGTATGGAATATCAAAATGCGATGCGACCAAAAGGGTTAGTTATAGGACATCTCAAGCTTTCTAAAAAGTCCAAGAACACTTCCAAAAGTTCAAAATTGAAGAAGTTATGCATTGTTGAAGTTGGACATTTTTGCAAAATTGCCAAAAGTCAACCATCCCCAAAACTTCAAATTTTGTCAAATGGGCCCATTCTTTTCCACTTGATTTGAGCTTGCCCCAGTGCACACGTGTCCTATCTTCAGCCTTGAGATCATATTTCTTTTTTATTATTTTATTTGATTTTTTATTGAATTATTTCATTTTAAATCAAATTAAATCAAATAAAATCCAAATATTGATTACTTGATATATTTTTGGCTATTTCAGGACTAAATCATCATCATCAAAGGTATCAAACTCGTATCAAGCAATCCATGTGCAAAAAGATTGAGTTTTGACAATTTTGGAAGGTTTAGTAATGGTGAATCAAATCAAATCTCATGGCATTGATGTGGAAGGATTCAATCCATAATTCTTAACCTAATGCATTCTATAATATATAAGGAAGCTAGAGGGCACGAAAACAAGGCTAGAGGCTGCATGAACAGAAAGAACAAAACTTGAAAAGTGGTGAAAAAGTGTGAAACCAAAATCATACTTTGAGGCGTTTTCAGAAGCAAAGCTTGATACCAATCGATTGCTGGGTGTCTACTCAACCTTATGGGATCCAAAGCACGCGTCTTTCAACCTCCTAGAGCGCTGTAAGTGTCACGCGATCCTCTTCTGAATTTGATTTCGTATTTTAAAAATCATGCATTATTACAAAGAATCAATGGCATATTTGTAACCACCAGATCATTTCCAAGCTTTCTATATTATTTGATTTCGTTTATCTGCTCTGTGGTGCAAAACGCCATTGTTAGGGATTTTCCTCTTGGATTAGGGTTTTTCATTACAGGTAAAATTAGCCCCAATAATGGCTATGGACATGACCAGGAGAGGAAGACGAACACAACCATGGTCTTGGGAGGAATTTATATGGCCTGAGATGAATTTTGGGAATGACCTAGGCATTTAGCTGCAGATTCAAATCCGTAGGTAACTTCGTTACATGCCTGAGGATAGGGACGACAACATGTCCCCCTCTGATTGGTCCTTTCAAATTTTTGCACTTTGTTTTATTTGCTGGCATATTAATGCATTTTTCTTCATTATTATTATTTTGTATATAATTAACAATTAGAACACAATGGCTGAGTGGTAAACGTGTGCATCCAAACGCCTTCAGGACCTGGGTTCGAATCCCAGGTCCTCCAAATTCCTCTTTGATTTTTTCTTGCAGACGATTGTGTGTGTACCCAAACGTATAGCCCACCATACTCCCTCACTCAATCAATTGCCAGATGGCCTCTGGCCAGATCTGGTGGCCAAGAAGAGAACGTCCACCATAGAACCAAGTCAATGTGCACCCACTGGATCTCACAAAGTCAATACACGACCAACTCATTTGGGCCATGGAATTTGCTTCTCAAACACCTCTAATTAGGCCCATACCCCCTATCTCTCTATATTTTATTTTATTTTGTTTTATTTATTTATTTATTATTTCTATTTAATAACTAACCAATCATTTTTTCCCTTTATAAAATTAAAAACCAAAAAATATTTTCTTTATTAAATTAGATTTTAGTATTTTAATTTTTATTAACAAACATTAATTTAGGCCATTAATTAGAAATAACTTTAATATATCTTTGTAAATAATTAAAATTAACTTAGACTTAATTAGGTTTTACTAACATTAATTAATTTTATTTTCTTTCTTTAAAAAACCAAAAATTCAAAAAATAATTTATTTTCATTAATTAATTAATTAATTAATTTATCAATTTAATAATTAATTTAGATAATTTCTTTTTTTAATAAAAAATAACCAAAAAATCTTTTTTCTTTAACAAAGGGTCAAAACCCTAGAACTTGCGCTCGATTTAATTTCTCGCACGCGATTTATTTTCAATTTATTCAATATTGTATTTGTTCCGGAATGTAATAGATAATTAGGACCATTTAATTATTTTTATTGCTTTATTTATTTTTCCGCATTTAAATTTCAAAGGGTTGCTTTTGGCGATGTAAATACCCGACGCCTTGTAATTTAATTTTCGCAATTTATTTTCCGCAAAATATAACTGTTAGATGTTTGATAATAGGTATGTATGACAAGATTGAATGTTTCAACCTAAAATCAATATAGATCACCATTAACATGTACAAAGATAAAATTAACTGAAAACGACACACTCGCACATGCGCACTCTTAGGGTACACCCCACTTGGTTGCCTTCTTACACGATCATTAAGTATATGTTACTTTAGAGGTTGCCCTCTTGTCCAAAGATCATAGTCACCTCAAAACGGTTGCCTCAGATATTGTTGCCTCAAAACAAATTATCTAAGACATTAGGGTTACCACTAAGGCGTCCTAACATTGCTTTGGTGACCGTATGTTCCTAAATTCGAATTGACCCTTAAACTTCCCACTATGCTAAAAGAATTGGTTGCAAAGATGTCAAATACTACCTCCTTCATCAGAAGACATGGGCATCTCCTTAGTTTGGTCACCTCCAAATTAGACGAGCAGATGATGAGTGTCCTAGTCTAGTTCTTTGATCCATTGTACCATTGCTTTACTTTTCAGGACTACCAGTTGGTCCCTACCTTGGAAGAGTTATTGATCTGCTCGGTATCTCTATTCTGGAGCATACCCCATTTACAGGTTAGGAGAAGATCCTTAGGCCAGAAGAGATTTCTTCAGCCCTTCATATGATAAAGGATGAGGTAATGGCTAATTGGGAAACTCGTAGTGGAGCAAAGGGCTTTCTGACTAAGTTCTTGGTTGGTAAGGCTAATCATTTCTGGGATAGTCTAGACTTCTAGGCATTCGAAGATATTCTGGCTCTTCTGATATATGGCTTGGTATTGTTTCCTAACTCTGACTCCTTTGTTGATGTGAATGTGGTAAAAATCTTCATCTCTGGTAATCTTGTGCCCACTCTCTTGGGTGACATTCTTCATCAGCTTTATGCCCGTACTGCTCGGAGGCGGGGAACCTTGATGTGCTGTGCTCCGTTATTGGCGAGGTGGTTTATTTCTCACCTCCCCAAATCAGTTCTGAAGAACAAAGAAGGCACGGGCTGGGCCTACCGAATTATGTCTCTTTCTCACAATGACATCATTTGGACTATTAAGGGTATGGACAAGGTGGTTATTATTGATCGTTGTGGGGAATACCCCAATGTTCCACTGATAGGAACCCATGGAGGAATCACTTACAATCCATGCTTGGCCTTACGTCAGTTTGGGCGAGCCAGAAGGGAAGGACCTCATGAGCTGCTAATGCCTAGTATAATCTTTGATTTCCAAGGGGATAGTGACGAGCAACGCCGCAGATTCATAAGGGCTTGGGATAGAGTACACAGACCTGATCCACACGAGCTGGGTGCGAAGACTTCTCTACCAATGGAACCATATCTCCGATGGGTTCGTATACGTGCCCAAAAGCTGGGAATGCCCTATGAAGCCGTCTTGCCTATTATTGTTGAAGTTGCTGATGAGGAAGGGGTTCCTCCTACTATCTTACACCCTTACATGCCTAATGACATTGGGGCATTGAAGAGGTCCTGGATGCAGCTGAGAGAAGAACGAGATACTTACCGAGAAAAGTATCACGAACAAGAGCATAAGATCCAGAAGTTGACTAGGCAGCTGGAGAGGGAGCAGATCATCAACGACTATGTCAGCACTAAAGGCAAACGACCATGGGAGCGCTGATGTCCTTTGATTATTTCCAGTTTTTATTTACTTTTCAGTATTTCCTTTCTTGTAACGCCTTAAGGGCAATTTGTGGAACAATTGAATTTCAAGTTTATCTAATACAAGTGTGTTTCATGTTTGGTTTACAAATTTGAATCCCTCGATGTCTTTGAAATCATAGCATACACATTTCATTCCATGCACCTCATAACAGGTACCCTTACAGGTTTTCTCATCTTGTTCGCTGTTTATTTCAGCATCATGTCTTCCGAACCATCAACTGAACAAGCAATCAAGGCTCTACAGGCTCAAAACGCCCAATTTCAGGAATTATTCATGAATTTGGCTAAGGGTCAGCAAGATCTGAAGGCCCTTATCTTGAAAGAGAAGAAGAAGAAGAAGAAGAAGACGATCCTGTTTAACATGGGCCACAGTTTTGGAAATAGGCTACGAGATGAAGTTGATTTGACCACCTCATATGGAGGGAAAGATCGTCAGGAAGAAAGGAGGGCTCCTAGCCCTGTGGTTTCAGACAACGAGACGGACATCGATAAAGACCAGTATCCTCCGACTGAGGATAGATACAAGCAACTGGAAGACCGGTTGAGTGCGATGGAAGTTCAGAAGGTGCCTGGTTTGGACTTTGGTGACCTGGGTCTGTCATTTGGGGTGGTGATTCCCCACAAGTCCAAAGAACCAGCCTTTGCTAAGTATGACAAAGTTTCTTGTCCGAAATTGCACCTCCGGTCGTATGTTAGGAAGATTCAGCCATACACCGCTGACAAGAACCTATGGATCCACTTATTTTAAGACAGTCTCTCAGGGACTCAACTTGAATGGTTTTACCAGTTGGAAGGAGCCAGTATCCGTAGTTGGGAAGATTTCGCTGCTGTTTTCTAATAACGCGTACCCAACTCCAGGGTATGTCTATGGGTGCGGGCGAAGGTTTCAAAGATTATGCTCAGAAGTGGAGGGACCTTGCTGGAAGAGTGCAACCACCCTTGGCTGATAGGGAGTTAGTTGATATGTTTTTGGGGACCTAGTCAGGTCCGTATTTCAACCATCTTATTGGATGTTCTTCGTCTGGGTTTACGGAGCTGATTATGATCGGGGAAAAGATTGAGGCTGGTATTAAGTCTGGTAAAATACAGAAGGGTGCTTCATCAGTTACTGAGAAGAAGCCTTTTAAGAAGAATTCCAGTGCTGTTTACAGTTCGAAAAGCCAGAATAGACCTAAACGCCGCCAAGCTGTTAATGCAGTTGTTATTTCAAGACCTGCTGGTGCTTCTCAGCACAACAATCAGCCAAAGGCCGAGAGACTGCGAAGGCAATTCACTCAGCTCAACATGACTTTATCCCAAATTCTGCCGCAGTTATTAAAAACCAACTTGGTAACTCCGAGGGAGGCCCCAAAGAGTCCCAATACAACATCACCGAAGTACAACCCTAATGCCTGCTGTGCTTTTCACTATGATAGCCCAAGGCATGATACAGATGACTGTTGGGTCTTGAAGAACAAGGTACAAGACCTGATTGATGCTAAGGAGATCGAGTTCGGAGCACCAGAAAAGCCTAGACAAGACGCATGGGTGAATGCTATCGGGGATGACGATGATGAAGAGTTTGATATTGACAGCTGGATATACCCAACTGCCGATGGTGGATTAAGCAACTGGACAACGAAGGATTCTATGTCTGTTTCAGTTATCACCCAGTAATGAGACTTTTTGTTTTGAATTTGTAACAGACAATGTTTTAAAACTTTACGGCCCGGTGTCTTACCCGGGGCATCGTGGCTTCATTTGTGAGGGCTTTATGTGTGTCATCTACATATATCATTAATAAAAGCATTGGACTTTTTTGCATTTCAAATTTTGCGCTCCTTGTTTTTCTTTTATTACATATTGCAAAACAACTATTTTATACACACTCACATATACAGGTCTAAATCCACTCTGGATCACACTGGTAACGACTCTGCTACTGCCAATTATGATTTCGAAAGTCCGATCAACTTAGCCGAAGACGAAGGTGAAGATGATTGTGAAGTGCCTGGTGAACTTGCAAGACTGTTACTTCAGGAAGAGAGGGCTATTCAGCCGCACGAAGAGCCGGTGGAGTCAGTAAATATGGGTACAGAAATAGACAAGAAAGAGGTCAAGATCGGGGAAAATCTGGAGCTTAGTGTGAAGCAATGGTTGATTCAGATGCTGCGTGAATACGTTGAGATCTTTGCCTGGTCTTATGAAGATATGCTTAGGTTTGATACCGATATTGTGGTTCACCGCCTGTCTACCAAGGAAGACTGTCCTCCAGTGAAACAGAAGGTCTGCCGAATGCGTCCGGAGATGTATGAGAAAATCAAGGTCGAGGTTATGAAACAATTTGACGCCGGTTTTCTAGCAGTTACTTCTTACCCGCAGTGGGTTGCCAATGTGGTTCCTGTGCCGAAGAAGGATGGTAAGGTTCGAATGTGTGTCGACTATAGGGACCTGAACAAGGCGAGTCCCAAGGATGATTTCCCTCTACCTCATATCGACGTTCTGGTTGACAACACCGCTCAGCATAAGGTCTTCTCCTTTATGGATGGTTTCTCCGGTTATAATCAGATTAAAATGGCTCCCGAAGACATGGAGAAGACAACCTTTGTTACCCAATGGGGTACCTTTTGCTACAAAGTCATGCCTTTTGGATTTAAGAATGCTGGGGAAACGTATCAGCGCGCCATGGTCGCCTTGTTCCACGACATGATCCATCATGAGATTGAGGTATACGTCGACGATATGATTACAAGGTCCCGGACTGAGGAAGAACACCTTGACCATCTGCAGAAGTTATTCGACAGGTTGAAGTTGTACAAGCTGAGGTTAAACCCGAACAAGTGCACCTTTGGGGTGATATCTAGTAAGATGCCAGGTTTTGTTGTAAGCGATAAAGGTATTCAAGTGGATCCTGCAAAAGTGAAGGCTATACAGGAAATGCCGGCTCCCAGAACAGAAAAAGAAGTCATAGGCTTTCTGGGACGACTGAACTACATTGCCTGATTCATCTCACACCTGACTGTTACTTGTGAGCCAATCTTCAATCTATTGAAGAAAGATCAAGTAGTACGTTGGAACAATGAATTCCAGGACGCTTTCAAAAGAATCAAAGAGTATCTCCAAGAGCCACCTATTCTGATGCCACCAGTTGAAGGGAGACCTTTGATCTTATACTTAACAGTGCTCGATAACTCAATGGGGTGTGTGCTGGGGAAGCATGACAAGTCTGGCCGAAAAGAGCATGCTACTTATTACCTTAGCAAAAAGTTTACCGACTGTGAGACCCGATACTCGTTGCTCGAGAAAACTTGCTGCGCTTTGGCATGGGCTGCTCGCCGACTGAGACAGTATATGCTGACTCACACTACTCTATTGATATAAAAAATGGACCCAATCAAGTATATCTTCGAGAAGCCTGCCTTGTCTGGAAGAATAGTAAGATGGCAGATGATCTTGACTGAGTATGACATCCAGTATACGACCCAAAAGGCAATCAAGGGAAGTGTGTTGGCAGATCACTTGGCACATCAGGCAGTGGATGATTACCAGTCTATGAACTTTGAATTTCCGGATGAGAATATCATGATAGTGACTGACTGTGAGACACCTGGACCGGATGAAGGACCTGAGGAAGGACCCCGATGGTCTATGTACTTTGATGGACTTCCAAATGCTTTGGGTAATGGCATTGGCGTCGTGATTATATCTCCTAAAGGCTCTCATACTCCATTTACCGCCCGATTGTGTTTCAACTGCACCAACAATATGGCGGAGTATGAAGCATGCATCATGGGTCTTCGAGCAGCAATTGACCTAAGGATTAAGTTTCTAAGTGTTTTCGGAGATTCCGCTCTCGTGATCAGTCAGATCAAAGGGGAGTGGGATATGAAACACTCGAATCTTATTCCTTACAAAGAGTATGTGTTAACGTTGCTTCCACATTTCAAAGAGATAACTTTTGAACACTTCCCTAGAGAGGAGAATCAGTTGGCGGACGCGCTAGCTACAATGTCTTCTATGTTCAAAGTTAATTGGGACAACGAAGCTCCCCGGATTATCATTGAAAGATTGGACGAACCTGCACATTGTTGTGACATTGAGACTGAAGAGGTAGCAAATAAACCCTGGTTTCATGAGGTGAAGAGATACCTTGAGGCTCAGGAATACCCCGAGGGTGCATCTGTTAATGATAAGAAGTTTCTGAGGAGGTTCGCAACAAAGTTCTTCATCAGCAATGGCATTCTTTACAAGCGTAACCATGATTCAACCTTACTGCGATGTGTGGATAAGAACGAAGCAGAAAGGATCATGGCAGATTTACATGAAGGTACTTTCGGAACTCATTCTAGTGGACCCACCATGGCAAAGAAAATACTTCGGGCAAGATATTATTGGTCCACAATGGAAGCCGACTGTTATTAGCATTCTCGGACATGTCATAAATGCCAAGTCTATGCTGATAAGGTGCACATACCTCCAGTTCCTCTGAACATCTTGACGGCACCTTGGCCTTTTGCAATGTGGGGCATTGATATGATCGGCGAGATCAGACCTACGACATCCAACGGGCATCGTTTCATCCTGGTGGCTATTGATTACTTTACAAAGTGGGTTGAAGCAGCTTCCTTTGCTACTGTGACCAAGAATGTCGTGGCACGGTTCACTCGGCATAACCTGATCTGTCGATATGGTGTACCAGAGAGGATCATTACGGACAATGGTACTAATCTCAACAACAAGATGATCACTGAGCTCTGCAAGCAGTTCAAGATACAGCATCACAACTCTTTTCCCTACCGGCCGAAGATGAATGTGACTGTTGAAGCGGCTAATAAGAACATCAAGAAGATCGTGCAGAAGATGACGGTGACGTACAAAGACTGGCACGAGATGTTACCTTTTGCTCTTCATGGGTACCGTACCTCAGCGCGGACGTCAACAAGAGCAACCCCCTATTCCTTAGTTTATGGCATGGAAGCCGTCTTACCCATTGAAGTTTAGATACCCTCTCTTTGGATTATGAAGGATGCAGGTTTAAGCGAAGATGACTGAATTCAGACCCGGCTTAATCAACTGAACTTAATTGACGAGAAGAGACTTACTGCTATTTGTCATGGTCAGACGTACCAAAAACGGATGATCAAGGCATTTAACAAGAAAGTCAGACGACAAGAGTATCAAGTTAGGGACCTAGTTATCAAGTGCATCATTCTACCTCAAGGTGATCCCAGGGGCAAATGGACCCCTACTTACGAAGGGCCATTTGTGGTTAAGAACATTTTCTCAGGAGGAGCTATGATTCTAACCACCATGGATGGTGACGACCTTCCTCACCCCGTCAATACAGACATAGTGAAAAAATACTATGCATAATCAAAGACCCGCTAGGTTGACTGGCCTAGGCAAAAATAAGGGCTTCCTGGTGAACCAAAAGGGTTCGGGTAAAAATAAGGGATGAAAATGAAAAAAAACTATACACCCGGCAAGTCGAAAACCTGAAAAGGCGGCTTGTGCAAAAAAGGGTATCCCGGTGGACTGAAAACCCGAAAGGGCGGTCCAGGCAAAAATTAGGGATCAAAGCGTAACACTGTGTCTCATTGGATCACCTTGCATCCAGACTTCGGTATCGACTATCAAGCTCGGACGACACTAATCAATCTGATTCATCTTCAACCAAGTAGCAAAGCGATGAGATGCTCGAAGACATAAGGGCAATAGCAGAGTTGGAACCCAGTGGGATTATTCACATATATGTTTTGTTTCTTTTTCACAAATTGTGTAAATTCTATATTTATTCGAAGGTGTTCTCTTACTAGGACATCAGCCTCTTGTACAAAATGCCTATTTACAGGCCAAACTTCAAAATCAATACAATTCATCTTCAAAGAAATTTCAAGCTATTTTTCCTTTATCTGTTTTGTTTTGCAAAGAACGTCCAATGTTCATTGTTGATATATGCACTTGACATTAATTGCCGCTCATAAATACTTGCATGCGAAACAAAAAGATGATTGCTGGTAATATCAGAAATAGGGGCAAATGAGAATTGTCCAAGCTGTATAGTTGCTCTATCCACCAGGTACAAGGTAAATTCAGCTGAAGAACATGGTTAAGATACTTTCACTCCCCGTAGAGTAAGACAGTAATGATGGCTCTCCCCAGCTGAGACTTGCAACTGTGAATAAATCGGTAATATTCTCCCCAAGCAGAGTTTATCTACCATCAACACTGAAGAGGCTTAATATCCCCGACAGTCTTAATATTCCCCAGCGGAGTATAAGAATATTCCCCGGCAGAATACAAGATATCCCCAGTGGAGTTAAAATTTTCCCAGCGCAGTCTGAAAAATCATCCCCAATAGTCTCTGGAAGATTCGTCCCCGCGGAGTATAAAAATGAATATCCCCAGCCAAGTTCAAAGGAAGATTGTCCCCAGCAAGGCTCAAAGGATTATACCCATTAGAGCCTAAAAGGTTATCCCCAGTGAAGTCGCAGTTGAAAGATCATCCCCAACGAAGTTCTTTCCTTTCACAAATAGAATTTAAAACCCCAACAGGATTCAATATCACCAGCAACGGTAATTCATCCCCAACGGAATTTATCGGTGGAATCCTCAGCAGAATATCTCTTCCCCACAGAGTAATCTCCTCATCATTTTACTCCCCAACGGAGTTATTCTCTCCTGCAGGTTTATTCTCGCAATCATCTTCATTTGCTACCCTCAGCGGAAACGAAGAATCCAACTCTATTCTCCAGTAGCTATCCGGGATTTATTTTCCCTAGCTAGAAACATTACATTTTCATACATCATGATACATGCATATACGCATCATACAAAGCAATCTCATTTATTTTGAGAACATCATTGCTTGATATATATCATGCATTGCATATGACTGACCTTTCCCTTTCAGGAAAATGAAGTTAAGTTCTCAGCTCAGTCGAAGACCTGACTGGTTCTTAAATCTCAACTGAATTATCCTCGGTTGAATTTTAGATAAGGTTCTCAATCTCGACAATTTTCCTCCATCGAAGTGTGGACGAGTTCTACAATCTCAACGGTATACTACGTTGAAGACTAGACAGTTCCTAGATCTTGATGAAGATGTTTCCCTCCGTCATAGTGTGGAAGAGTTCTACAATCTCAACGGTATACTACGTTGAAGACTAGACAATTCCTAGATCTTGATGAAGATGTTTCCCTCTGTCATAATGTGGACGAGTTCTACAATCTCAATGGTATACTACGTTGAAGACCATACATTTCCTAGATCTTGATGTTTTCCTCCGTCATAGGGTGGACAAGTTCTATAATCTCAACGGTATACTACGTTGAAGACCAGACAGTTCCTAGATCTTGATAAAGATGTTTCCCTCCGTCATAGTGTGGACGAGTTCTGTAATCTCAACGGTATACTACGTTGAAGACCAGACAGTTCCTAGATCATGATGTTTTCCTCTGCCATAGTGTGGACGAGTTCTATAATCTCAACGGTATACTACGTTGAAGACTAGACAATTCCCAGATCTTGATGAAGATGTTTCCCTCTGTCATAGTGTGGACGAGTTCTGTAATCTCAACGGTATACTACGTTAAAGACCAGACAGTTCCTAGATCATGATGTTTTCCTCCGTCATAGTGTGGACGAGTTCTATAATCTCAACGATATACTACGTTGAAGACCATACAGTTCCCAGATCTTGATGAAGATGTTTCCCTCCGTCATAGTGTGGACGAGTTCTACAATCTCAACGGTATTCTACGTTGAAGACCAGACAGTTCCTAGATCTTGATGTTTTCCTCTGTCATAGTGTGGACGAGTTCTATAATCACAACGGTATACTACGTTGAAGACTAGACAGTTCCTAGATCTTGATGAAGATGTTTCCCTCCGTCATAGTGTGGACGAGTTCTACAATCTCAACGGTATACTATGTTGAAGACCAGACAGTTCCTAGATCTTGATGTTTTCCTCCGTCATAGTGTGGACGAGTTCTATAATCTCAATGGTATACTACGTTGAAGACTAGACAGTTCCTAGATCTTGATGAAGATGTTTCCCTCTGTCATAGTGTGGACGAGTTCTACAATCTCAACGGTATACTATGTTTAAGACCGGACAGTTCCTAGATCATGATGTTTTCCTCCGTCATAGTGTGGACGAGTTCTACAATCTCAATGGTATACTACGTTGAAGACCAGACTGTTCCTAGATCTTGATGTTTTCCTCCGTCATAGTGTGGACGAGTTCTACAATCTCAACGGTTTACTATGTTGAAGACTAGACAGTTCCTAGATCTTGATGAAGAAGTTTCCCTTCGTCATAGTGTAGACGAGTTCTACAATCTCAACGGTATACTACGTTAAAGACCAGACAATTCCTAGATCTTGATTTTTTCCCCCGTCATAGTGTGGACAAGTTCTATAATCTCAACGTTATACTACGTTGAAGACCAGACAGTTCCTAGATCTTGATGTTTTCCTCCGTCATAGTATGGACGAGTTCTACAATCTCAACGGTATACTACGTTGAAGACCAGACAGTTCCTAGATCTTGATGAAGATGTTTCCCCCCAGTTGAATTATGGACAAGTTCTTAAAACTCAGCAGAGATGTTCTCTCAGTTGAAGTACATGCAAGTTTCTAAATCTCAACAAAGATCAGACTTCCCCAACGGAGTATTCCACAACAACAGGTATGTAAGTTCTCGCTAAGGAATCTCTTATGCGATCGACGCTCCTGCAGATGGAATCTGTAAGCATATCCTCCTACCAACAATCTCCAAATGGCATCTGTAAGTCCATTCCCGACATCACAAGGCTGATACCATTATGCGAGTGCAAATTTCTGGGCACTCTAGTGTTCAATCATCTTCCACCTTCGGATCACGAAAGGCACGAAAACCAATCTACATCCTCAGGTTTAAGAAGATTGAACAGGGGCAGCTGTTGTACCCCAAAATTTTCCCTCTCATATTTCTCAATACATTACAAGAAAAATCTCCAAGTGGCTCAAGATTGCTCAAGAGTTAGACAGTCAAGCTATCTCCTAAGGCAGTCAACCCCAAATTAGGGTTTTGTGTTGCATCAAGATCCTTGAGTCCAAATGACCTCAATTGCTCCCCAATGTACTAATATGTTCTCAAGGTCATCCATGTCAAATTTCAAGCCTTGCAGAGGAAGTTTAGTTAGTTAATTGCTCAAAAGGTCCAAAAATCGATTGTGCTAGGGCAAAAGTCAACTGTGACCTACAAACAGTCAAACTTCAAGATTTTTTTGTCAACATTCTCATTTTAAAGGATATTTCATCATTTTATCAAGGGTTGATCATGATTCATCAAGGATTGCTCAAAATTCATCAAGACTCAAAAGTTGCTAAATTAGGGTTTTGTTGGAAAAGTCAACTCAACTTTGACCAAGCATAACTTTCTCATACTTTATGAGAAATGACCCATACAAATCTCATTTTTAAGAGGATGCAATTTCCTACAATCCATCTTCATACCCCAAGATCAGAAAATGCACTCACAAGAAGTTACAAATTTGGACATTATAGGTCATTTTTGAAAGTCAACAAAAACACCTTTTTTGTCAAAGCTTATAACTTGAGAATGGAATATCAAAATGAGATAAGACCAAAAGGGTTGGTTATAGGACATCTCAAGATTTCTAAAAAGTCCAAGAAAACTTCCAAAAGTTCAAAATTGAAGAAGTTATGCATTGTTGAAGTTGGACATTTTTTCAAAATTGCCAAAAGTCAACCATCCCCAAAACTTCAAATTTTGTCAAATGGGCCCATTCTTTTCCACTTAATTTGAGCTTTCCCCACTGCACACGTGTCCTAGCTTCAGCCTTGAGATCATATTTCTTTTTTATTATTTTATTTGATTTTTTATTGAATTATTTCATTTTAAATCAAATTAAATCAAATAAAATCCAAATATTGATTACTTGATATCTTTTTGGCTATTTCAGGACTGAATCATCATCATCAAAGGTATCAAACTCGTATCAAGCAATCCATGTGCAAAAATATTGAGTTTTGACAATTTTGGAAGATTTAGTAATGGTGAATCAAATCAAATCTCATGGCATTGATGTTGAAGGATTCAATCCATAATTCTTAACCTAATGCATTCTATAATACATAAGGAAGCTGGAGGGCACGAAAACAAGGCTAGAGGATGCAAGAACAGAAAGAACAAAACTTGAAAAAGTGGTGAAAAAGTGTGAAACCAAAATCATACTTTGAGGCGTTTTCAGAAGCAAAGTTTAATACCAATCGATTGCTGGGTGTCTACTCAACCTTCTGGGATCCAAAGCACGCATCTTTCAACCTCCTAGAGCGCTGTAAGTGTCACGCGATCCTCTTCTGAATTTGATTTTGTATTTCAAAAATCATGCATTATTACAAAGAATCAATGGCATATTTGTAACCACCAGATCATTTCCAAGCTTTCTATATTATTTGATTTCGTTTATCTGCTCTGTGGTGCAAAACGCCATTGTTAGGGTTTTTCCTCTTGGATTAGGGTTTTTCATTACAAGTAAAATTAGCCCCAATGATGGCTAAGGACATGACCAGGAGAGGAAGACGAACGCAACCATGGTCTTGGGAGGAATTTATATGGCCTGAGACGAATTTTGGGAATGACCTAGGCATTTAGCTGCAGATTCAAATCTGCAGGTAACTTCGTTACAGGCCTGAGGACAGGGACGACAACATGTCCCCCTCTGATTGGTCCTTTCAAATTTTCGTGCACTTTTTTTTATTTGCTGGCATATTAATGCGTTTTTCTTTATTATTATTATTTTGTATATAATTAACAATTAGAACACAATGGCTGAGTGGTAATCGTGTGCATCCAAACACCTTCAGGACCTGGGTTCGAATCCCAGGTCCTCCAAATTCCTCTTTGATTTTTTCTTGTAGGCGATTGTGTGTGTACCCAAGCGTATAGCCCACCATACTGCCTCACTCAATCAATTGCCAGATGGCCTCTGGCCAGATCTGGTGGCCAAGAAGGGAACGTCCACCATGGAACCAAGTCAATGTGCACCCACTGGATCTCACAAAGTCAATACAGGGCCAACTCGTTTGGGCCATGGAATTTACTTCTCAAACACCTCTAATCAGGCCCATACTCCCTATCTCTCTATATTTTATTTTATTTTGTTTTATTTATTTATTTATTATTTCTATTTAATAACTAACCAATCATTTTTTTCCCTTTATAAAATTAAAAACCAAAAAATATTTTCTTTATTAAATTAGATTTTAGTATTTTAATTTTTATTAACAAACATTAATTTAATTAATTTAGGCCATTAATTAGAAATAACTTTAATATATCATTGTAAATAATTAAAATTAACTTAGACTTAATTAGGTTTTACTAACATTAATTAATTTTATTTTCTTTCTTTAAAAAACCAAAAATCCAAAAAATAATTTATTTTCATTAATTAATTAATTAATTTATCAATTTAATAATTAATTTAGATAATTTCTTTTTTTAATAAAAAATAACCAAAAAATCATTTTTCTTTAACAAAGGGTCAAAACCCTAGAACTTGCGCTCGATTTAATTTCTCGCACGCGATTTATTTTCAATTTATTCAATATTGTATTTGTTCCCGGAATGTAATAGATAATTAGGAGCATTTAATTATTTTTATCGCTTTATTTATTTTTCCGCATTTAAATTTTAAAGGGTTGCTTTTGGCGATATAAATACTCGATGCCTTGTAATTTAATTTCCGCAATTTATTTTCCGCAAAATATAACTGTTAGATGTTTGATAATAGGTATACATGACAAGATTGAATGTTTTAACCTAAAATCAATATAGATCACCATTAACATGTACAAAGATAAAATTAACTGAAAACGACATACTCACACATGCGCACTCTTAGGGTACACCCCACTTGGTTGCCTTCGTACACAGTCATTAAGTATAGGTTACTTTAGAGGTTGCCCTCTTGTCCAAAGATCATAGTCGCCTCAAAACGGTTGCCTCGGATATTGTTGCCTCAAAACAAATGATCTAAGACATTAGGGTTACCACTAAGGCGTCCTAACATTGCTTTGGTGACCGTATGTTCCTAAATTCAAATTGACCCTTAAACTCCAACGACGATTCTACCTACTCATCAATAGTAGGATAGCATTGTCTAAAGGAAGATAGCATAGAACGATTCCTTTTTCGAGTAGGTAGATGGTTCTTAAGTACTTGCTCTTTTAAAAAACAAAAAAACTCTTCACACTTACACTTTCGAACAAAGTTTTCAAAAACACTTCGTACACTCTTGAGGACAGAAGCAAGAGTTAAATCGAAGTTTTCAAACAAAAACTTTTTCAAACCCACAATCATAAAGAAAGCAAAATTTTGAAAACAATATGAGCAAGTACCTAAGAGCCCGTGGATAACCACTGATAGAAAGGGTGCTAACACCTTCTCTTTCTATAATCTACCCCCCGAACCAGAGAAATATCTCGAAAAAGGAATTTTTCTGTGCTTTTTCATTTCCTTGTTGGATAAAATAAAAGTCGGTGGCGACTCTTGCTTACCGCGACATTTTGCGAAAACAAACGCAAAACGCAAACCAGCATTCCAAAAACAGTCAGTTCTTCCCACCGTATCACAGAACTGGCGACTCTGCTGGGGATCATTATAAGTGGGGTGTACCTTAGGAATAGTTCATAATGTTTTCAATTGATTAACTTGTATGCTTTATATTTGTGGGTTGAATCGGATTTACTATAGATCCTAACCTGGATCTGGGGAATACCCTTTAGGTAAGTAGCAATAAACTGTGAGGGAACTGTATGGCGTAGACCGATACGGTTGAAGAAGTAGCTATGTTGGTGTGGCACTTTAGTATGTACTAATATCCCTTGTGGCGCAACGAGGAGAATATGAGTCTTCTAAGGGGTCATTAAGCACCAACTAACCTTAGAACCTTTAAATTGACCAACTTGGCCATAGAACAGTAGCAGTATGCTACACTCATTGAGACTAAACTCTCGCGATGATTCCGGCCGCAAGAAAAGGTTGCTAAACTGGAATTATGATCGATTGAGGGTAGTCAGTGATATTGAGATCCTCTAGAACCCGGTTACTATTTTTAGGACAGGTTTAAACTAACTAAACTGAAAGAGGGTAGTACCTAGACTCCTTGCTAGCCTGAAATCTAAGGGCTCTCTGTGTGACTTGTGTGCCCTACCATGTTTGCTATTTGTGGATACTTGTGGTGTGCTTTCTATCATGACATCATGACATCATAACATTGCATACATCTTGCATTGGACTAACCTATTTCAAAGACAAGAGGGATTCATCTTTGTTCTGTTTTGTAGGTCATGGCACCTATGCGTAGGAATACCATCCGGATCAACTTTGTCCAGGTTCCCACTATGCTCAAAGAATTGGTTGCAAAGATGTCAGATACTACCTCCTTCATCAGAAGACATGGGCATCTTCTTAGTTTGGTCATAGAAAAATCAGAAAAGGACTCAAATGATTTTATAAATTTTTTGGTAATTTTTTAAAGTCAGAAACTATTTAAAAAAATTAAAAGAAAGGGGTAAAATAAACCAAAAATGATAAAAAATAGCAAAGTCAGAAACAAAAATAAAATAAGGTCACCAATATTTGTCACAATATCATTGGATCATTCCATAATTTTTTCAGAATTTAAAAATGCATAAAAGTATTTTTAAACATTTAAAATAATTTGAATAAAGTAAAAATTTGTAAAAAATCTCAAAACAAAAAATTAAATTGTGAAAAAATAAAAAACAGAAAGAGAATAATCAAAAATATTTTTCATGATATTTTTCCAGATTTTTTGGACTAAAAATGAATTTTCTATGATTTTTTGAAGTTTAAAACAATTAAATATAAAACTCAGAAAAGAAAATAAAAGTAAAAAATATGTGGACCATTGGATGAGAGTCAAAACGCATTAGTAATAAGATCCAAAGGATCTGGCGCGCTGTGCGTATCATGGTCATTAGTGAATAAAGCATAGAATCAAAAATAAAATCAGAATTAAAAAAAAACAAGTGGCACGCCATCATTGGTTGAAAGATGACACGTTAGGTCATCTTCAACCTCCAGCCAACGTGAATTGCAGGTCTCTCAAACTATAAAATCAGAAACTCAGACCTATGCCATTCGCTTCGTCTCTTCAAGACGAAGACAACCACACCCTCGCGCCAAATTTATATAAATTATGGCTCAAGCAATTTGGAAGGAATGTTTTGAAAAGGGATTTAAAATTTCATGGTCAAAACGTGTTTCCAGTAAAAAAAGCAAGTGTTGCAACTAGAACCAGGGAAATGAGAGCATCACAATGATATCAAAGTTTGAAAGAATTGATGAAGGAATCTACCTATTAAAGTTGAGTTGCAGAGCTCTGAAACTGGACTTCTATGGAGCAATATAGGGCACGATTCTTGAATGTAATTATATGGTTAGCTTCAGGGAAGATCAATGAAGGTGAATTGATGGAGAAATTGGATTGAAAAAGGTTTGGGAATAAATTTTGAAGTTGCTGAATTCTGAGTTATGGAACAAGTTTGGCAGGGTGATTATGGCTATCCAAGCTTGAGGAAATGAATGGGAAATGACCCTCTATTTATAGGGAATCAAATGGAGTGTCCAAGCGTGTGAAATGATGAAGTTTGGAGGGAAATCGTGTGAAGTTGCAAACAAGAAAAGTGTGACTTCCAATTTGATCAAAACTCATCCAAAACACGCGCTTTGTTATGCTAATCACTTCTGGAAGTTCATTAAACACGTTCATAAGCAAAAACGCGCAGAAACAAAGTGTTTAGAAGCCAAATCAAGGATTTCAAACTTCTGACTTGGTGAAAAATTCTGTTTCAAATTACAAACTTCTGACCAATGGCATTCTCAACTCAAGGGGTCTTAGGGCATGATTCTTGATGCTTTAGAAAGATGAGGTTACAAGCTTTGAAATGGAAGAAGAATGGGATCAAATGGATGCTTGAGCTAAAAGTTGTGTTGAGTCAAAGTTGGATAAAAAAATGTTTACTTTCCATACTTAGAAATATTTCAAATTTTTTCTTCAAAAGTGACCTAAAATGTTTTAGATCCAAACATAGCCTTCCACTTGGAATTTGCTCTTGATTAAAAAATATGGCATGAAGTAGATCTCTTGAATGAAATTTTGGGACTTGAACCATCCAAAATCTCCAAAAATTGAGAGAGTTATGAATTGTTGAATTTGGCAAAAAATCATGAAATGACCTATAATATTATGTATCCTTAAGGAAACTTCCATCTATTTTTTCACTTTGCACATAAAAGAAGGAAAAAATTTCACATCCTCAAGATCATTATGGAAAAAGAACGGGCTCAAGGTGATAAAATTGACCAAGTTATGATCATTTGAAGTCACACATGGAAAATTGGGGATTCATCTGGAGGACTTGTAATCTTTCTTCTCCATCAAGTTTCTTCCACATGAAAACTCCTTGGAACTTTTGAAGTGATTTGTTAATAACCCTCTGAAGAGAATGATGTATTTGGAATCACTCATAAATACCAAAAGATGAGCAAGATATACTCCTTTGAAGTCTAAAACCCTAGCTCTTAGATTAAGAAACATGCATTGAGGAACTTTGACAATTTTGAACAAACTTCTTGTACCAAAACAAATTCATTGTAAATATAAGTTGTTGAGGATGATAATGAGAACTCATAGCAACCATAACCACTTCCATATCTTGATAATTGAGAGAAATATGAACTTGTGACCAAATGGAATAAAATCTTGTCCAAACATGACTATTTTTTCAATCAACCCCTTGTACTTTTTGGATCAAATTTGATAATCTTGAAATATGGTGGACCAAAATAAGCTTGCCATGCCATTTCCTCCAAAACAACTTCAATGGTATGGCTTGAACTTCTCAAGCTTTATTGACTAGGGAATGGAAATAAACTCATGAACCCATGAGGCAACTGGTTAAATCTCATTGCCTTTACCTACATGGATAACAAGCAAGACAAACCAAAATTGCATTTTATTAATTAAAAGAAGAAATCAAGACAAATATTCCTGATCACAAAAGAACACAAGTCAAGGTGCTTGATGATTCCTCAAAGAGCAAAGCTAAATATAGGGAGGGGAACCAATAATCCTAGTGTGATCTTGTTGTGATGGAATCAACATGGCATGATGAAGGGATCTTAGGGGGAAAATTATGGTACAACAGCTGCCCTTATTTAAGTTTCTTATCTGGAGATACGAAGGTTAAAAATCTTCGTGTTGACGCGATCGAAGATACTTAAATATAAAACAAACCCTATTTTTGGCCCTAAGATGCCATGCAATGTTTATGAGCATGAATGCATATGAACAAGACCAAAGAGACACAAAACACCACTGGGAATGTAACATAAATAAAGAAACAAGAGAGAAACCCGACCAGGAAAATAAATCATTGGTGGATCAAAAGACCCGACTCAGAGAGGATGGTAAAATGGTCAAAGGATACACCAACTCTTACTGGAGGTAAAGCTACAAACGTTCACTGAAGGTAGAAAGTGGAAAGAAATAACAACACTGACAGTGAGCTACCAATGTTCACTGAAGGTAGAAGGAAAATAAATATGATAGCATCACCGTTCACTGATGATGAACTACCAACATTCACTGAGGATAATAAAAAGATAACAAGCACCAACTTTCACTGATGGTGATCTACCAACTTTCACTGAAGGTAGAGAGAAAATATATCATAGCACCGCCGTTCACTAACGATGAACTACTAACGTTCACTGAGGGTATCAAAAAGATAACAATCATCAACGTTTACTGCCAATGACCTACCAACTTTCACTAAAGGTAGAGAGAAAATATATCATAGCACCACCGTTCACTGACGATGAACTACCAACATTCACTAAAGGTAGCAAAAAGATAACAATCATCGACATTTACTGCCAATGACCTACCAACTTTCACTGAAGGTAGAGATAGAATATATCATAGCACCACTGTTCACTGATGATGAACTACCGATCTTCACTGAAGGTAGCAAAAAGATAACAAGCACCAACTTTCACTGATGGTGATCTACCAACTTTCACTGAAGGTAGAGAGAAAATATATCATAGCACCGCCATTCACTGACGATGAACTACTAATGTTCACAGAGGGTAGAAAAAATATAACAATCATCGACATCTACTGCCAATGACCTACCAACTTTCACTGAAGGTAGAGAGAAAATATATCATATCACCGCCGTTCACTGATGATGAACTACCAACATTCACTGAAGGTAGCAAAAATATAACAAGCACCAACTTTCACTGATGGTGATCTACCAACTTTCACTGAAGGTAGAGAGAAAATATATCATAGCACCACCGTTCACTGACGATGAACTACTAACGTTCACTGAGGGTAGCAAAAAGATAACAGTCATTGACGTTTACTGCCAATGACCTACCAACTTTCACTGAAGGTAGAGAAAAAATATATTATAGCACCGCCATTCACTGATGATGAACTACCAACGTTCACTGAAGGTATCAAAAAGATAACAAGTTTCCCCAAAATTCTGGCATTTTGCCTAAAACGAGTCTAAACTTCTTCTTTAACCGAGGCACTTTTCCTGGAAAGGGTAAGCTGTCTCAAATAAAGAGACTTCCACCTGCCAAGATTTCACAACGAACTGTCTCTATAAATTGAAAGACTTGCCACCCACTGGAGTAATTTGACAACGAACTACAAACCATCCACTCATAGAGAAGATAGCAAAAAAAAAGTAACATCGACTCTTACGGGGAAGTACAAGTTACTCAAATAAAGAGACATGCTACTTGTTGTTATGGAGGATTGTAAAATGACTTCCTAGGGAAAGTGTCATGACTTCCTGGGGAATGAATCATGACTTCACAGGGAAGGAAGTATAGCTTCGTGGGGAAAACAAAATGGCTTTCTGGGGAAATGCCAACATATTCCTGCTGAGGAGATAAAGTCTTCTCGTGCAAAATAAATGCACACTCAAACCAAGGCTCGAAGCTTGAAGAGATCAAAAGTAATAATATTGCTGGGAAGCAAAGATTTAGACCAGAAATAAACTGGAGTAAAACAATCAGCCAAAACACATCCTTCAAGAAATAAACTCAAGGGAGAAACCCAAATCATCCAGACCAAGGGCTGTACAGGAAAGCTAAAGCAAAAAAATCTTCCACGAGGGATAACCCAGTGGGGAAATTGAAATAATATACACTTTCTGCTTAAGGCCAACTCTCTATTGGAGAGAGGTCAACATAACTCTGCAAAACATGGTGATATGTCAACAAAAATATTAACAAATGTTAATGAGCAATGTTTTGATAATTTTAGCTATGCATGAGGTATGTATGAATGTATGAGTGTTATCGTGCGCATGATGATAAAACAGATGTACAACACTGGGAGTAACCAGACAAAACCACCTCGGGCACAAATAACACTCGGCTAAATCACATCCAAGATGATCATTCCAAGAAAAAGTAAGCGCCAGTTGAGGAAACATAACCTATTGTCTGCTTCAGCTTTATTGGGGAGAAACACAATCCGGAAGTAAACAAAAAAAAGTGAAAGAATAGTATAGATACAGGGATAGAATATCCTTCTCCAGGCTTCACCGGGGAAACAAATGTTTTCAAAAGTAAAACTTCTACTGGGGATTGCAAAACCAATTTCAAGTAAAGTAGGTGGACACCACCTCATCGAAACATTCATTGGGGAATTCAGGCCCACATCATTGGGGAGGTTAACATCACATTCACAAAGGGGAAACTAAAAATACGTTCTTCACTGGGGAAAATAGAGGTCCATTTTTTTTCAAGAGTAATTATTGTACCGACCTCTTTGGTAAACAGAACTTCTATTAGACCGAATGAAAAACTTCACTGGAGAAACCTCAGATTGAAAACCTTACATCATGAAAACTCAAACAAGAAGGGGAAATGAATCCAAACTTGAACGAGGTTACCGGAGTTTCGAACCCAATACGGTGAATCATCCTGAGTAAGCTTTCCCGAGGGGAACAAAAAACTTCTTAAAACAACTGGAGTTTGTCCATTCTTGGGATCACCATTTTTGTTGTCATTATTTCATCACAAATTCCAAAGTAAAAGCAAATTGCAAATTCTTTTTGAAAAATCAATTTTGTTATTTAATCTTTTTGCTTTGAAATTTATTATCAATAATAAATGGAGCCTTTGCAAGCTAAATAAAATAAGAAACACAAAGAATTGGGTAACAACTCAAATTTTATTAATAGAATGGTAGTCTGCGAATGGAGAGATTCCATAGATGATTACAAAGTTTGGAAAATGGTAATATATAATGGAAAAGATACATTGAGATATAATGACCACTATCCCCTCTAACAATTTTTGAAATTCTGAGCAGTATCTTCCATTGAAGTATGATGAGGATTCGAGAAGATTGTTGCTTCAATGATCAGATCTTGCATGATGCAATTACTTGCCAAGAAAGTCCCTAACTTTTGCCTAAGCTGCCCTTGCGGGTTTTCAACTTAGAATGAAATTTATTCTGTTTATGTCTCTAATTTTTGCCTAGACTTCCCTTTCAGGTTTTCGACCTACCGAGACGCTCTTTTTTGCCTAATCCGCCCTTTCGGGTTTTCAACTTAGCGAGCTATTCTTTTATTTCTTTAGGCAAAGTATTTCTTGACTACATCAGCATTCATGGGACGTGGGAATTCCTCGCCATCCATAGTTTCAAGAATTAATGCACCTCCGGAGAAGGCTTTCTTGACAACATATGGGCCTTCAAAGTTGGGAGTCCACTTGCCCCTAGAATCGATGTTGAAAGACAAGATCTTCCTGAGCACGAGGTCGCCTTCTCTGAATTCATAAGTTTTGACCTTTTTATCAAAATCTTTCTTCATTCTTTTCTGATATAACTGTCCATGACACAAAGCTGTCATCCTCTTCTCTTCGATCAGATTCAATTGGTCAAACCGGTTTTGGACCCATTCAGCCTCTGTCAACTTGGTTTCCATTATCACACTCAAAGAGGGGATCTCAACCTTGACTGAGAGTACAACTTCCATTCCGTACACCAGGGAGAACAGGGGTGCTCATCTTGAAGTGCAGACAAATGTTCGATATCCATGCAGAGCAAAAGGGAGCATTTCATGCCAATCCTTATAAGTAATGACCATTTTCTTGATAATCTTCTTGATATTCTTATTAGCAGCTTCAACAACCCCATTCATCTTTGGCCTGTACGAAGATGAATTATGATGGACAATCTTGAATTCTTCGCACAGTTCTGTCATTATTTTATTGTTCAAATTCGAGCCATTGTCGGTGATGATTCTGCTCGGCACACCATACCTACATATAAGAGTATTCTTGATGAAGCGCACAACCACCTGCTTAGTAACATTGGCATATGAAGTAGCCTCCACCCACTTGGTGAAGTAATCAATTGCTACCAAGATGAAACAATGTCCATTCGAAGCTTTAGGTTCTATCATCCCTATCTTGTCAATACCCCACATAGAGAAAGGCCATGGGAAAGAGACCACATTGAGAAGTGTCGGAGGCACATGGACCTTATTTGCATAAATCTGACATTTATGACATTTCTTTGCAAATTTATAACAATCAGATTCCATTGTCAGCCAATAGTAACCCGCCCTTAGCATCTTTTTAGCCATCGAATGTCCATTGGCATGAGTGCCAAATGAACCTTCATGAACCTCATGCATCAACATGCCTGCTTCGTGTCTATCCACGCATCTGAGCAAGACCATGTCATAATTTCTTTTATACAACACATTTTCACTGAGGAAGAAACTGCCAGCCAATCTTCTCAATGTCTTTCTATCCTTCTTCGATGCACCGATCGGGTATTCCTGAGTCAGAAGAAAATGCTTGATGTCATGATACCAAGGTTTTTCATCTGCTACCTCTTATGTTGTAAACACATGAGTGGGACTATCCATTCGCCGAACCATAATTCGAGGTATATCATTCCAAGTATTTACTTGGTACATAGAAGCCAGAGTTGCCAGAGCGTCCGCCATTTGATTTTCATCTCTTGGAATATGATGAAATTCAACTTTGTTAAAGAAGGCTAACAGTCTTCTAGCATAACCTTTGTAAGGGATCAAGCCGGGGTGACGAGTATCCCATTCTCCTCTAATCTGATTTATTACCAAAGCTGAATCACCATACACATCTAGAATTTTAATTCTGAGATCAATAGCTTCTTCGGGACCCATGATGCAAGCCTCATATTCTGCCATATTATTAGTACAATCAAATGTTAACCTTGCGGTAAAAAGAATGTGCGATCCATGGGGAGTGACAATCACGGCACCAATTCCTTTACCATAAGCATTCACAGCTCCATCAAATATCATACTCTAGCGAGATTTAAGATCAGGACCTTCCTCAGGCAATGGTTCATCACAATCTTTCACTTTCAAGAACATCATATCCTCATCGGGAAATTCATACTCTACAGACTGATGATCCTCCACTGGTTGATGAGCAAGATAATCCGCCAACACACTGCTTTTAATAGCTTTTTGATTGTGGTATTCGATATCATATTCAGATAACAACATCTTCCAGCGGGCAATTCTCCCAGTAAGAGCATACTTTTCAAAAATGTACTTGATTGGATCCATTTTGGAGATCAACCAAGTAGTGTGATTCAACGTATATTGTCGCAAACGCTTTTCCTCCCAGGCTAAAGCACAACATGTCTTTTCCAACATAGAATACCGTGACTCACAATCAGTGAACTTTTTACTGAGATGATAAATGGCGAACTCTTTCTTCCCTGTTTCATCATGTTATCCCAGAGTACAACCCATGGATTTTTCTAACACTATCAAATACATAATCAACGGTCTTCCTTCGATATGAGGGAGCAAGATAGGAGGTTCAAGCAGGTATTATTTAATACTTTCAAATGCAATTTGGCGGTCATCCGTCCACACATAACCTTGATCTTTCTTTAACAACTTAAAGATCGGTTCACATGTTGCAGTCGTGAGGGAAATGAATCTGGAAATATAATTCAAACGCCCAAGGAAACCTATGACTTGCTATTCAATTCTTGGAGTTGGCATCTCTTAAATTTATTTGACTTTATCAGGGTCAACTTTAATTCCTTTCTCGCTAACAATGAAACCCAACAATTTCCCTGATTGAACACCGTAGGTGCATTTATTTGGATTCAAGCGGAGATGATACTTCCTCAAACATTGAAATGACTTCAACAAATCTTCTACATGCCCTTCTTCAGTATGGGATTTGGAAATCATATCATAAACATATACTTCGATTTCCTTGTGCATCAGATCATGGAATAGGGTTGTCATAGCCCTCTGGTACGTTGCACCAACGTTCTTCAACCCGAAGGGCATCACTCTGTAACAAAATGTTCCCCAGGGTGTGATAAACGTTGTTTTTTTCCATGTCCTATGGAGCCATTATTATTTGATTATACCCGGAAAATCCGTCCATGGACGAGAATAATTTGAATTTTGTTGTGCTATCCACTAACATATCAATGTGTGGTAATGGAAAATCATCTTTTGGAATAGCTTTATTTAGATCTCTATAATCTACGAACATGCAGACTTTTCCATCTTTTTTTGGTACTGGGACAATATTGAAAATCCATTGAGGATACACTGATGTCACAAGAAAACCAACATTAATCTGCTTTAGAAACTCCTCTTTGATCTTCACTGCCATATTTGGGTGAGTTCTTCTCAACTTTTGTTTAATTGGTGGACACTCTGGCTTCAACGGCAAACTGTGATCTACAATATCTGTATCTAGACCAGGCATATCTTGATAAGACCAAGCAAAAATATCCACATACTCTTTGAACAGCTCAATCAACCTGCTCTTCACATCAGGATGCAACAATGCTCTGATCTTGACTTCCTTCGGATCTTCTTCTGAACACAAATTGATCACTTCCAGTGGCTCTTTATATGGCTGAATGGTATTTTCCTCGTGCTCAAGAAACCGTGAGACCTCTTCTGGAATCTCATCATAATCTTCTTTTTCAGCCCCATACACAGGACATTCAAAGTTGGGAGAGGGTGCAGGGTCATTGTATTCAACGAGTTTTTTAATTAATCTGCACATATGATTTTTATGTTTGCTTTTAGAAACTGACACATTTAACAAGTGATCATGCAAATTGAATTTCAGTTATTATTTTTTTGAAGGTTTTTTTTTTACCATTTTCCAAGAAAAAGCAGAAAATAAAGACACAATTTGGGAAACAAAGACAACTTTTATTATTGATTTTAAAAGTCACAGCAAACAGATAAGCCATGCAACATTAATAATTCAACCTTGGGCAGAGTGAAAGCTTTTTTCAAAAGATTGACAAAACAAATTACTTAGAAACATGTATGCAAGAGGGAACATCAATGGTGATCCAGTTCTGAACCCTAACTCTGTGCGTCACATAATTCGACATTTTCTACTTTGCTTAATCTTCTACAATGGCATTAATCCTGGAAACAGTTGGATGAAGATAATCCCAGCTACAGAAGATGTCTTGATACTTGCTCGTAGCAGACTTCAACTTCACGCTCTTACCTTTGTCATTCTTCAAAGAGAACCCCAAGTCGGCTCTATTCTTGTTCACAGGTGGATCCACAATTTATCCCCATACCTTGCTATGACCCTTTCGCACAACTTTCTATGCATACTTAAGCGAAACCATGGAATTCTCATTTCCTCTTATGTTGTCAATGGATAAGGCTTGGAACTGAGTTCCGACAACAGCTTCATTCTCCTCCACAATGCTAAAAGAGGACAAATGAGATATCAATAATGCTTGTTCCCCATTTATGATCACTATTTTCCCTTCACGTATAAATTTCAGTTTCTGGTGTAAAGTTGAAGTGACAACCCCTGCCTCATGAATCCACGGCCTTCCCAACAAACAACTATAAGCGGGTACAATATCCATGACCTAGAAAGTTATCTGAAATAAATGTGGTCCTATATGAATAGGCAATGATGCCGCTCGGGCACATAGGCGTTCCTTGATATTTCAACTTCATAAGAGTTCTCCTCGGTATAATGTTCAAAGCGGATCCATTATCAATCAGCACATTGGATAGCGAATTATTCTTGCAGTCCATAGAGATATGGAGGGCCAAGTTGTGATTCCTTCCTTCATCTGGTAATTCATCATCGCAGAAACTCAAATTATTACATGATGTAATGTTCCCTATTACACTACTGAATTATTCTATTGGAATATCACTCTCCACAAAAGCTTGGTCCAGTACCCTCATCAAGGATTCTCTGTGAGCAGAGGAGTTCATCAATAACGCCAAGATAGATATTTTTGAAGGAGTCTGCAGTAGCTGATCTACAATTCTGTAGTTGCTCATCTTGATTATCTTCAAAATATCATCCACTTATTTCTCTAACGTAGCCCCACTAGTCTCACCCGTAGCCTCCTTGGGTTCAACGTTCTCAGCAATTTTCTTTCCAGCACTAACATCTCCACTAACAACTGGTGCAAACACACGACTTCTGCGGGTCACTCTGCTATTCTGAGCAATATTTCCATCATCATGCATTGGCTGGATGGGAACTTCCACTCCATCCTCTAAGATTGTAGCGTTGTATTTTTAAGGAACAACCTTATCTGACTTGTAGGGGATAGGACCCAGCAAACTAATGGCTTGCTATAATACTCAACTTCCAGATGGGCGGGTGCCCCAAAACAAGGTACAATGACGTTTACCCCTTCCTCAACACAATCAGTCATTATTGAGTCATTTCTGTAAAACAAATCCTCATCTGAGGAGAAATACTCATCTGCAGAGGCATACTCTTCATCCGACTCTTCTTCAGTCAAACAAACCTCAACCATATAAACTTTATGGTAATCATCCATTTGACCTCTAACCTTGATAATTCCATTATCTAACAATAACTGAACACCCTTCTTCACGATTGAACATCCTCAGGAATCTCGACAGCAAACTCGGCAAGATCCATATTGGTGTTCCACCTGACCAGCCATATGGCAGAAAGTAGCATGCAATTGCACAAGGTCCTCATTCATATACTCTACATCAAAAATTCTGAATTCTCCAGGACATCCAGAAACCATATTCACCTCCTCTTCATACTCTGCCCTAGGCCTGATTATATGGATGAGGCCCTCATCCATCATCTCCTGTAAATCAGCCTTTATCTTATCGCAACCATGTATGTTTGTACTGCAAATAGCACAACCGGCATGGTCATGCGTATAATGACTAAATTCACAAAGGTCTGCATGCATTTTCACCAAATCTCCTGTAACTAGATTAATATCAAAAATCCAGAAGTCGCCTGGACAACCGGCCACCATATTCACAACATTTACTCCTACATGCTTCAGTAGAGGATTGTCTTTCACATTAGGACCCACATCCTTGAAATATAGAATACCAGACTTCACCAACTTCTGCACCTCATTCTTCAAAGGATAACAATTCTCAACATTATGCCCTGGTGCTCCCTAATGAAAAGCACATGTTTCGTCTGCCTTGTAATACCAAGGCAATGGTGATGGTACAACGGGAGGTGGTCGGGTCTGGACCAATTTCTTCTGAATCAATGCCGGTAGTAACTCTGTATAGCTCATAGGAATAGGGTCATAACTTTCCCTTCTCTGATTATACCCTTGATTTCCCTGCTGGGATGGTCTCTGATAAGCAACGATAGTTGGAGTTGCACCCACAATTGGAGTAACTGAGGCGACTTGCTGATGACGCTGATAATTCCTTCTGGGGGTATTAACCCTCCTCTCTTGCATAACAACATTTGCATCCCCTTCATTCTTCTTGGTAAACCCATAAGATGGTTTCTTCACACCTCCAGAACTTTCACTCTTCGTTAAACGACCCTCTCTTACAGCCTCTTCTAAGCGGATACCCATTCCTACAACTTTAGTAAAGTCACTTGGCGCACTTGATACCATCCTCTCGTAGTAGAAAGCACCCAATGTTTTCAAGAAAATCTTAGTCATCTCCTTCTCTTCCATGGGAGGAATCACTTGGGCAGCTACCTCACGCCATCTCTGTGCATATTCTTTGAACGATTCCCTGTCTTTATGAACCATGGCCCTGAGTTGATTGCGATCAGGCACCATGTTTATGTTGTTCTTGTATTGTTTGATGAATGCTTCTCCCAAATCATTGAAAGTATGGATATTAGCGCTGTCTAAACTCATATACCACTTCAGCGCAACACTGGTCAAACTATCTTGAAAAAAGTGAATCAACAGACGCTGATCATCAGTATGGGTAGACATTCTCCTCAGGTACATCACCAGGTGAGCACGAGGGCAAGTGTTGCCCTTGTACTTATCAAACTCTGGGACCTTAAACTTAGCAGGTATCTTAACATTCGGGACCAAACATAACTCATTCACATTCTGCCCAAATAACTCCTTTCCCCTGAGGGCCTTCATCTCTCTTTGCATCTTGTCAAACTGATCTTGAAAATCATCCATTATGTCATAAAGACCCAAGTCTTCACTCGGTGGAGGAAAAGGATGACACACATTATCATTAACAAACAGAATCATATTCACTGAAGGAGGCGCAGTAGGAGCATCATGCACCACAGGAGGTGCCAGAGTAACAATAGTCTGAATAATTGGAGTATCTTGAGGACCAAGATTGAAACCTTCACGTACAAAATTCTCTGGCATTCCCCATGGATAACCTTGAGGCATGCGATTCTGAACAACAACTGGAGTAGCAGATACGGGAACCGTTGGAGCTTCAATAGTTGCCCTTATTGGTTGAGGTTGGACATTCGGTGGCTAATTTTGAGCAGCCACCAGAGATTCCATCAGAGTAGTAAGATTGGCCATGCCAGCCTTCAAAGTAGAAACCTCCTCGCGCAGCTCGCGATTCTCTTGTTCTAAGTTGTCCATCTTCTATCTAAAATTAGCCCGAGTGTTGTAGTGGTGAGTCAGCTTGCTGAACAAAGTAAATAAGCTTCGTAAGACACCTGGATATGCATAACAAATGCAAGAAATATGTGCAATATGATGCATGATATGTAATGCACATGATTTTATTTTATTTAATATTTCAAGGGATTTAAAATTTATGGACATATTGCAAATATCAAAGTAGTAACGCATTTGAAAATACTGAAAATTCCATTATAACAACTCCAAAATGGATTACAAGTTTCAATGATCCCAAGTACAAGATGAAAACAAAATCTAAAACCCTAAGAAGTAAAACTGATGGAGATCACTCTATATGCTGGCGCTTCGCCGTGAGCCTGGAAATCTGAGCCTTCAACCTCTGGTTTTCTTCTGCATACCTGGTGGCAACCTTCTTCCAATCACCTAAGTAATCAGCATTTGATTGAGGCTTAGGAGAAAATAAATCCCCTTGCCTATCCATAGTCTCTACTGCTCTACTCTCAAGGATCTCAATCAAGTTGTATTTCTCCTTCAAGTCTGCTCTATAGGAAATCTCTAAAGTTTGGCACTTGTTCTTCCAAGCATCCTTTTCCTGTTGCATCCTGACCAAAGCAAGCTACAACTCTTCTAGATCATCTAATAAGGGAAAAGTGGTCCTTATAAATAGATCAGGCATAGGTGTTTCCCGGGAATATGGAATCTTCAACTGAATGGCTCTCGTTTGGACCCACTGAAGATATGGCTCCAAAGAAATAGCACCCCTAGGTCCTAAATCCTTCCTACTCTTCTTATGAATGTGACGCCAGACCTTCACAATCTGCTCCCTAGCTTCCCTATGGTCTTCTCCCTCCTTCAGAAAGAAACTACTCAAATGAATACTATTTGGTTTATCCCTCATCGGATAACCAAGTTGTCATCGTGCAAGAACATGGTTATAGTTAATTCCCCCCTTTGTACAAAGAAGAGGTACATTGGGGAAACTACCATAACTGCCAATAATCTCTATATCCTGGTAAGCTCGATGATACCAATCAATACCTGATTGAGTAAGTTCCATGATCTTAGGAGCCCAACAAGGTTCCTTCTTGACATCCCAAAAAGCATCAGACTGAGGCATATGAGAGATAAACCACTGGTATAATAGGGGCGTACAACAGATGATCATCCCCCGTGATAAGAATTACAAAGATGAATAGAGTAATAAGCATCACCCAACAAGGTAGGAATTGAGTTTCCAATCATGTAGATCCGGATAGCATTAATGTCAACAAACTTGTCCACATTAGGAAATAAGAATAACTCGTAAGCAAGTAGAGCAAAGATGGCCTCAAAAGCGACTGTACTCTTCATCCAGGAAAAGTAACGAGCTTTCTCCAATAAGAACTGAGCTGGTAATCCTCTAATCCCTCCTTTAGTAGTCATATGGGCTTCCCCCTCAGACTTCCCCAGATGAATCAAAGCAGCAATCTCATGTGGTTTTGGCTCACCCTCTAAACCAGTAAAAGGAACACGATCGGTAACAGGTAAATCAAATAGATAAGAATACTCCTCCAGTGTAGGCATCATCTGATAGTCGGGAAAAGTAAAGAAATGATACATCGGGTCATAGAACTGGACCAAGGTCAAGAGAATACCCTCCTTCATCTTCAGCTTCATGAGAGGAATGATGGATCCATACTTCTTCCGAAAGTCTGCAGAACACTCGATTTTGGGAATTAGACTGATTAACTCATATATCTTGAGATCCTTGAAACTGTACTTCTCGGTCTTTCTCTTTCCATAATCCATGGTTAAAAAGTACCTGAGATATTCACAAATGGTCAACTTTTAAATCCCTTGAAATAAGATCTCTCCAAAAGATGGTTATGAGTGCATGGATGCATGATGCAACAATAACACACAAGATCACACATATGGTTCATAGGTTCAACGTCACGAGCATGAGGTCGAAGGTACTACCCATAAGGTGTTGGTCTAAAAGTTATGACCTTCCGAACAAGGTTCTAGAGGTTCCCAGAGTCTACATCCTTCCTTTGGATATTACCAACTTCCTGATTAACTCGGTAATTAGTAATATTCTCAAGAAAAACTCGTCCGAGCGTAGTATCGCGTGACAACTATTTTTGGATTACTCTGTCATAGCTTCCGCACTACACCTAAAAGGCCAAGATGGGTTAGGTATTCTACAGTCCTCAGCTTCAGCAGGCTCCCAGGTCGAAAGCAGTACGTCTTCCCGATTACTCGGTAAACGACACTACAGTCAAAGGGCATCCACTGAGTAGGGGATCTCATGCCCCCTTTTTTGGGATTACTCCCTCAAAGTAAACATGACTATATCGCCCGTCCTATCTTAAAGTTTGCCCAAGTATGGGTATAGGACTTATGAGTAATCACCAAGCACCCTGAAAACCAGGAAAATCTAGACAAACATATATACAACATATAACAGAAAACAATAATAGCACATATACAGATATAAACATAGATAGGCTGAACTCACTTAGGGATGGACCAGCAAGAGGTCAATCTTTTCCCAGTGAAGTCGCCATTTTTCTGTAGCGGTAGAAATGTTTAAGACTAAGCCATTGGATTGACTAGACTTATACAAATCAAAATAAAAATCGCCACCGTGATTTATTGTTTCCAAAGGAATGAGAAAAGAGAGAATAACCCAAAAAGAGGGGGAAAGATTCTAGGTAAGGGTGTTGGTTATGCAAAGGGAAGGTATTAGCACCCTAAACATCTACGGTACTCTGCAGGAACCTCTTTGTAAAATCTGTATATTTTGGATATAAAAAAATGTTGTATAAAATAGATGGTGGAGGTGAGAAGAGAAATATATTTTTTATGATTTTTGCACCCGCTGCGGTTGCGAACCTTTAGTGCCTACGTACCACCTTTCGTGCAATAGGGAATCAGGGTACACGTAGTTCCTCTTTTAAAGATTTAAAAAAAACACAAGTGCCTTGGTTAATTTTATGAGATAAGACGTCACCGTCATTGTCCGTGTGGAAAAACATACTTACTACCCACAATCATGAGAAAGGAGAATTTGCATCATCTCGAAGTGGAGGATATGGCTTTGATTTTAAATTTTTTAAAATAAACAATGCCTCACTCAACACCTAAGTGGAAAATATCTCTCTTCACTTCATATTGTAGAAGTATAGTTGTTTGCATCACTACAAGGATTGACAAGAGTCTAATCTTTTTTTGAGAAAAGTTTAAAGATGAAAGCCAAAGTGGCAAAATGGTTTGAAATGAGATTGATTGACTTTTAGTCTTCTCATAAAAAATGTCAAAATATTATTAAGTTTATTGAAGTTTATTTATGAAAATGTTAAAATGCATGGACCTAAGTCCAAGTTTATTATGAAAGTGGTTCAAGTTTAAAACAAGAAGAGTTTTCAAAATGAGGGAGAAGATTTTTGAAATTAAAGAAGATGGGAGGAGAAGAAGAGGCTATCCTAAAGCATAAGGTAAAAGATAGGGATACGAACCATCTAACCAACAAGAAGCCAATACTTAACACTATGAGCCAAGATAGAATTCCCATTCTTTGGATTGAAACCAAACAAGCAAAAATACTAGACCTCTTGAGATAACCAAACTTCAAGTGTATTAAGTCTTCACAAAAATTGGGCAGAGTAACAGCTGTATAAGGATGAATTCCAGATTACAAACAAAAGGTGTAATCATGATAACCTGCACACAAAACAAACAAACAACCCAATGTCTTGAGGTAAACCTCAAGGCTCCAGACAAAATAATCAGATAAGATCACAAGGAATCCAATAATAGGCCAAGGTTTCTAATCCTAAGTCCAAGAAGTCCAATGCTCCATAATGCCAAGGATAGTAACCAAATAGTCCAAGTATCATTAAAGATTTTTTTTAAGGTTTATGTTGATTATTAGGTGTTTTGAAAAAGAAAAGTAAAGCTCAAGTGATCAAAAATAAAAATGACAAGAAAGTAAATACTCAAATGAGCAATGATGAAAATGGCATGAAATGTAAATGCTAAAAGTAAATAGTGCATAAAAATAAAAGGGCATATAATAATAAAAATAAAGGATAAAGTAAATTATTAGTGATTAATGGTTAGTTGGATGATCATCTTGAAACTTGCATTTGGGAACTCATTAGAGGATTGGTAGAACCAAAGCCTCCACACAATAAGTTGCATTTGCTTTTTGTCAAGTATATCATCCATTTGGAATCCTTATGAGTACCATTTAATGATCAACGATGCTTAAGTGATCCGCGTTGACCAAAGGTGTTGTAGATCCATTAGAGGATTGGTAGAACCAAAGCCTCCACACAATGAATCTCAAGGTTATAGGATCAAAGAGATCAAATTAACATACTTGGGCTTGCAAACATAAGTTTGGGCCATGAATGATCATTTATTCGAATCGAGACAAAATTTAGCGCTATGTTAAGCAATCGTAAGTGGACTTATATAGAAGTCACACCTATTTTGAGGCCGGTTAATAGCAATCTATGCGCCATTTGTTTTTAGACATGATATAAAGATCATGCTCCAACAACACTTAGTATAATAAGAAAGGGATGAGATGAAGAGGGGTGAGAGAGAATATACAAACCACTTTTGAATTAAATTTAATCGAACTATTATTAAAATCATTCATCCATTTTTGTGGAGTTAGACTCAACACCATGGATCCAATGATGTTAATAAAGTTCATGATCAAATATTTAGCCTAAGATCAGCCAGAAAATAATTATAAAATAATATTACATTTAATATATACAAAAAAAAGGTTTAAAAAATGTTTTAAAATAGAAATAAAAGAGAAAAATATCAACTATGTTCAAATTAATCAAGAAATAAAAATTAAGACCATAGAAAAATCAGGAAAGGACTCAAAAGATTTTATAAATTTTTTGGTAATTTTTTAAAGTCAGAAACTATTTAACAAAATTAAAAGAAAGGGGTAAAATAAACCAAAAATGATAAAAAAAAATAGAAAAGTCTGAAACAAAAATAAAATAAGGTCACCAATATTTGTCACAATATCATTGGATCATTCTATAATATTTTCAGAATTTAAAAATGCATAAAATTATTTTTAAACATTTAAAATAATTCGAATAAAGTTACAATTTGTAAAAAATCGCAAAACACAAAATTAAATTATGAAAAAAATAAAAATCAGAAAGAGAATAATCAGAAATATTTTTCATAATTGTTTCATATTTTTTGGACTAAAAATGAATTTTCTATGATTTTTTGAAGTTTAAAACAATTAAATATAAAAATCAGAAAAGAAAATAAAAGTAAAAAATATATGGACCATTGGATGATAGTCAAAACGCGTTAGTAATCAGATCCAAAGGATCTAGCGCGCTGTACATATCATGGTCATTAGTGAATAAAGTATAGAATCAAAAATAAAATCAGAATTTAAAAAAAACAAGTGGCACGCCATCATTGGTTGAAAATGACACGTTGGTCATCTTCAACCTCTAGCCAATGTGAATTGCAGGTCTCTCAAACTGTAAAATCAGAAGCTCAGACCTATGCCATTCGCTTCGTCTCTTCAAGACGAAGACAACCACACCCTCGCGCCAAATTTATATAAATTGTGGCTCAAGCAATTTGGAAGGAAAGTTTTGAAAAGGGATTTGAAATTCCATGGTCAAAACGTGTTTCAAGTAAAAAGCAAGTATTGCAACTAGAACCAGGGCAATGAGAGCATCACAATGATATCAAAGTTTGGAAGAATTGATGAAGGAATCTACCTATTGAAGTTGAGTTGCAGAGCTCTGAAACTGGACTTCTATGGAGCAATATAGGGCATGATTCTTGAATGTAATTATATGTTTAGCTTCAGGGAAGATCAAGGAAGGTGAATTGATGGAGAAATTGGATTGAAAAAGGCTTGGGAATAGATTTCGAAGTTGCTGAATTATGAGTTATGGAACAAGTTTGGCAGGGTGATTATGGCTATCCAAGCTTGAGGAAATGAATGGGGAATGACCCTCTATTTATAGGGAATCAAATGGAGTGTCCATGCATGTGAAATGATGATGTTTGGAGGGAAATCGTGTGAAGTTGCAAACAAGAAAAGTGTGACTTCCAATTTGATAAAAACTCATTCAAAACACGCGTTTTATTGTGCTAATCACTTCTGGAAGTTCACTAAACACGTTCAGAAGCAAAAACGTGCAGAAACAAAGTGTTTATAAGCCAAATCAA
Source organism: Vicia faba (assembly GCA_948472305.1). Lineage (NCBI taxonomy): Eukaryota > Viridiplantae > Streptophyta > Magnoliopsida > Fabales > Fabaceae > Vicia > Vicia faba. The sequence continues at coordinate 712,979,128 of OX451737.1, forward strand.
GGATTTCAAACTTTTGACTTGGTGAAAAATTCAGTTTCAAATTGCCAACTTCTGACCAATGGCATTCTAAGCTCAAGGGATCTTAGGGAATGATTCTTGATGCTTTATAAAGATGAGGTTACAAGCTTTGCAATGGAAGAAGAATGGGATCAAATGGATGCTTGAGCTGAAAGTTGTGTTGAGTCAAAGTTGGAGAAAAAATGTTGACTTTCCATACTTAGAAATATTTCAAATTTTTTCTTCAAAAGTGACCTAAAATGTTTTGCATCCAAACATAGCCTTATACTTGGAACTTTCTCTTGACCAAAAAAAGATGGCATGAAGTATATCTCTTGAATGACATTTTGGGACTTGAACCATCAAAAATCTCCAAAAATTGAGAGAGTTATGAATTGTTGAAGTTGGCAAAAAAGCATGAAATGACCTATAATATTTTGTATCCTTAAGGCAACTTTCATCCATTTTCTCACTTTGCACATAAAAGAAGGTATAAAGTTCACATCCTCAAGGTTATTATGGAAAGGGAATGGGCTCAAGGTGATAAAAATTGACCAAGTTATGATCATTTGAAGTCACACATTGAAAATTGGGGATTTATCTGGAGGACTTGTAATCTTTCTTCTTCATCAAGTTTCGTCCACATGCAAACACCTTGGAACTTTTGAAGTGATTTGTTAATAAACATTTGAAGAGATTTATGTCTTTGTAATAACTCAAAAATACCAAAAGATGAGCAAGATATACTCCTTTGAAGTCCAAAACCCTATCTCCTAGATTAAGAAACATGCCTTGAGGAACTTTGACAATTTTGAACAAACTTCTTGTACCAAAATAAATGCTTTGTAAATATAAGTTGTTGAGGATGATAATGAGAACTCATAGAAACCACAACCACTTCCATATCTTGATAATTGAGAGAAATATGCACTTGTGACCAAATGGAATAAAATCTTATCCAAACATGACTATTTTTTCAATCAACCCCTTGTACTTTTTGGATCAAATTTGATAATCTTGAAATATGGTGGACCAAAATAAGCTTTCCATGCCATTTACTCCAAAACAACTTCAATGGTGAGGCTTGAACTTCCCAAGCTTTATTGACTATGGCATGGAAATAAACTCATGAACCCATGGGGCAACTGGTTAAATATCATTGCCTTTACCTACATGGATAACAATCAAGACAAACCAACATTGAATTTTATTAATTAAAATAAGAAATCAAGACAAAATATTCCTGATCACAAAAGAACACAAGTCAAGGTGCTTGGTGATTCCTCAAAGAGCAAAGCTAAATATAGGGAGGGGAACCAAGAATCCTAGTGTGATCTTGTTGTGATGGAATCAACATGGCATGATGAAGGGATCTTAGGGGAAATAATTTGGGTACAACACCCACAAGTTCAAGAGATTCACCATTTGAAAGATATAATCTCAAACATTACAGGTCATTTTCAAAAAGTCAACAAAAGCCACTTTTTTCCAAGACCTGTTACATCAAGATAAAATCTTCAAATGAAAAATTGATCAAAATAGAGATTGAAGTAGACATCATGGGATTTCCAAAAAGTCCAAGATCATCATCATGAGATAAAAAATGAGCAAGTTATGGCTTGCCCAAGTTGGGAAAATTTGGGAAATTTCAAGAATTGTACATTGAGCAAACCTAAAATTTTAGGTCAATGACCTAACTTTTTGAGCTTTAAAACTCTCCATGACCCTGTGAAGGACTCCTCAAACCATTTTGGCATGACCATGATTTTGCTTGCATTTTATTTTGATTTTATTTGATTTAAAATTAAATAAAATGGAAGAAATACTAGAAAATATAGGCCATAACATTTAGGCCTGATTTGGCCCATTAAGAGGACCCATTTTTCATGCAAGCTTCATCACAAATATCCAGATGCATTGGCTTGATCAAAAGAGGCAAGAATATGCAATTATGCCATTTTTTCAAGATGTTTGATTTTGCTTTCATGGACCATGATTAAGATTTATTCTTACCATAATATCTTGTCCTTTCCACCTCCTCTATATAAGGAGCATGTTAGAAAGCCAAACACACACCTACACATTGTACAAGAGCTCTACCAAATTTGAAAAATATTATCCAAATCGTAAAAATCCAAATAGACACTTCCAGTCTGTTTCAGTCCAACCTAATCCCTCCATCCATGCCCAGAAGTTCCCAGGAGTACGTATCAGTTTTTGTTCAAGCAATCTCACGCCTAGAAGCACCAAACTGAAGCACTCATCATTGGTAACTTTTTTGAATTCATATTTTTGATTTTTATGATGAACTAACCTCTTTTAATGTTTGATTTGTGTTCAGGGTAGTCTATAGGACAGGTCTAGCGTAAAATATATGAGGAAAATGGCCAGAACAAGGTCGTGCCATTTCTAGGGCACGATATGTGTTCTTCATCATACCTCACAATACATGCCATTTCAGGATAAACAAACCCTAGAAATGGATTCAGGAGGGTTGATTTGGGAGGGGGGGGGGGGGGTAGCCTTGGTTGTAGGCTTTGATTTTCTGATTTTTTCAGGTTTTACATTTTAGTATCCTGGAGAAGACGAATGGAGTTTGACTATGGCGTCCCTCCGACCAGTTGACTTAGGCAGGAGCGTGCGTGGCTGAATCAACACCTCTGATTAGTTCGTTCAAACATCAGGGTCCCACCTGGGGCGCGCGCGTGTACATCTCAGCATGATCCACTTGCTTCATATATATTATTGTTTTTGTTTATATAAACAAATGATAACATGGCCTGGTGGTGAGATGTGTGTGTGTATGGCTAGAGGTCCTGGGTTTAACCCCAGATTGCTGCATTTTGTTTTGTTTTTTTCCAACATTTCTCTTTTGTAGGTTTTTTGTTTGAGCGTTGGGCTCATCTCTATGGGCCAAGCAAGTTTCAAAAGCACACCCTCCTGTTTACTTCAGACATCCGGTCCAACTTCTTTCTCTTGTTTTGTTTTATTTGTTTTTTAATTATATCTTTATAATAATAATAATAATAATAATTAGACTTAGGATTATTTTTTTAAGTTTGTAAATTAATTAATGTAATTATCTTGACTTATTTTTATCAATTTAAAATCAACTAGACATAGATTAATTTAACTCAATTTTTTTTCTTAATGAAAAAAACAAAAAAATATAATAGACTTAACTTTGTTTCTTAAATTATTTTAAATTTAATTAGATTAATTATTTTAATTTTATTTTATTAATTTTAAAATCAATTAGACTTAGGTTATCTTCATCCAAATATTTTCTTAAATAAAAATGCAAAAAAACTTTAGAACTAGCTTAATTTCCATTTAATATTTATTTTTTTCTCAATTAAATTTAGGGTTAATTTATTTTAAGCATCTTTTTTAATCAAAATTAAACAAAAACCAACAAATATTTTCTCTTGTTTACTTAGCATTTTCTTAGGGTTTTAGACGTTCGTCTTTATCTCGCGCGCGTTTATTGTTTTCGCATTTTTTTCTTCAATAATGTAACTATATCATGGTATGTAATAGCTTAAATAGGAAATTTATCGCTTTCCTTTTTTTACTTTTCCCCCAGTTTGGTATATTGTAAGTCCCCCACCTCGAAACATTGTAATAGTGTAGGATCTAAATTCTTGCACTCTTATTTTACTATATTATTGTTAGTAAATAGGCGTGTATGGAAAGACTATAAATTAAAACGTTAGCTAACCTAACAAAAAGATAAAGAATAATTGAATCTCAACACATATGCACATATGCATCTCTAGGGTATCCCCGCTTCGGTTGCCTTTCGGAAAATAAAGCAGTCATGTCCCTCGATAATGGGGACGCTTTAGCAAAGACCAGTAAATCAAAAGATCATAGTCCCTTGATGATCCTACAGTGTTGCCTTTCAGTAAATGATCTCGTCCCTTAAACAAAAGTTGCTAAAGCGTATCCATATGTTGCCTTTATGACTATAAAACGTCCATTCGAATGTTCCTCAACATCCAACGATAGGGCTACCTACTCACTAATAGTAGGATAGCGCTGTCTAAAGGATAAGCGGAAAACAACAACCCTTTTCGAGTATAAAAGTAGATAGTTGTTAGAAGTTTGCTCAAACATTTTGCACTTACACAAAAACTACTTTTCCAAAGACATTTCAAAACATTTTGTATACTTTCTCCACTATCCCGAGAAACATTACAAAATTCGCCGTACTAAGGCGTTTTCAAAACATTTTCAAACACAAAGCACAAAGCTATTTTAAAAATGAACAAACCTATAAGAGCCTGTGGAAAACCACAGATGGAAAGGGTGCTAACACATTCTCTTTCCATAATCTACCCCCTTACTCAGAAAGCATCTTGAAAAGGTCTTTTTCTGTTCTTTTCACCCTTTCCTTTTTTGGATAAAAGAAAAGTCGATGGCGACTCTTGCTTACCGCACATTTGTGAATACAAAATGCAAACCAGTATTAACAATTGGTTCTGCCACCGTATCACACTCGTAATCTTGTGTCTACCTTACTTGGAGACATTCTGCATTCTCTTTACACTCGTACCATGAAGAGGAAAGGAACCCTCATGTGTTGTATACCTCTGTTATCCAGGTGGTTTATTTCTCACCTTCCCCGCTCGGTAATGAAGAACGAACAAGGTTTGAGGTGATCACAAATAATAATGTCACTTTCTCATACAAGCATCTACAAGTATTCTCGATCTCACGAGGATATCACTATCATTAAATGCTATGGGGAATTCCCTAATGTTTCAGTCCTTGGCGTTATGGGTGTTATTACTTACAACCCTTCTCTAGATCTATGTCAATTTGGTTATGCTCGAAGAGATGGTCCTCATGATACACTTATCCTGGGTATTATGTTCGATTACGAAAAAGATCCTCAAGGTTATCATATAAGGTTTATACATGCTTGGAGCATGGTAAGAAAGCTTGATAGTAGGGCTTTAGGATAGAATAACTCCATCCCTCTGGAGCCCTATCTCAAATGGGTACGAGCTCATGGTTAAAACCTCATGATGCCATATCCAGCTGTCCTATGAGTGATCATGGAGCCTGTTGTCTAAGGAGACGTTTCTCGCACCATCCTCCATCCAGACATGCCCACTGACCTTGAAGAATTGCAGAAGTCTTAGATTCAATTGAAGGAAGAACGGGACACCTTTGAGACTCAATTCTATGCAAGTGAAAAGAACGTGTTGGAGCTCACAAAGCATCTTCACGAGGAGCAGAGTCTTAATGCATACATCAACACAAAGAGGAAGCGTCCATGGGGAACTTGAGTCTTAGGTATTAGGAGTTTACATTTTTGTATCTTTGGGACCATGTTATTTTCATTTTAAGCCTAAAAGGCAATTATGATATGAACTTACTAATAAAATCTTTGTTTTTGTTTCCTCTTGGTTAGCAAATTTAAATCTCCTATGGTCCTTGAAAACATTGCATTTACATATCATGCATCATTACATAACAGGTTTTTCATACAAGTTTTCTCATCTACTTACTGTTTATTTCAGTATAATATGGCCCTCGAACAAATTGTTAAGGACCTGCAAGCTCATCATGCACAATTTCAAGAGACTCTTCTAAATATGGCACAGGGACATAAAGATCTGATGGTGCTCGTCTCCAAGAAAAAGAAGACTAAGAAGCCGGATGTTATCTTCAATATGCGGAGAAGGTTCAAAGGTCCTGCTCAACCAGTTCAAGTGGATGATGTTTCCTCCGAGGAAGACGACAACCAAGAAGATGATTGTAGAAGCATCAAGCATGAAGGAAGAAATAACCAGGGTTATGAGAATGTTCATGAAGATGAAGACTACTCCAACGAACAATACCCTCCCGTAGATGACAAGTACAAGCAGTTGGAAGATCGACTCAAAGCTATGGAAATCTAGAAGGTGCCTGGATTGGATTTTGGAGAACTAGGTCTGATCCCAGGGGTGGTCATCCCTTACAAGTTCAAGGTCCTCATATTTTCTAAATATGACGGGGTCTCTTGTCCCAAACTCTATTTAAGGTCGTATGTTCGAAACATCCAACCTCATACTGATGACCAGAAATTATGGGTCCATTTATTTTAAGAAAGTTTGACTGGCACTCAACTTGAATGGTTCTATCAGCTCGAAGGAACCATCATCTATACATGGGAAGACTTGGTTGCTTCTTTCTATAAGAAGTATCAATATAATGCTGACCCGGCACCGATTCAAGTGAAACTACAAAACATGTCCATGGGCTCGAATGAAGGTTTCAAGGAGTATGCACAAAAATGGAGGGATTTAGCTGGAAGGGTGCAACCTCCCTTGACTGACCGGGAATTGGTGGATATGTTCATGGGCACTTTTACAGGCCCATTCTTTAATCTGTTAATTGAAAGCTTGTCGTCTGGTTTTACAGAGCTAATTCTACTGGGGAAAGAGTTGAAAATGGTATTAAGAGTGGGAAGATTCTGATGGCTAGGTCTTCTAATGCTATGAAGAAGCCATTCAGTAGTAAGAAAGAAGCCAATGATGTCTATGGCCAGAAGGACCGTAGTAAAAATGACTGCCATCAGTCTGTGGGAGCGGTGTTGATCTCTAATCCAACGCCTGTTCAACAATAATAACAGGGCAACCAACGAAGGTCAGATGCTTTGTTAAGGAAGTTTACCAAGATTGACATTCCTTTATCTCAGGCCTTGCAACATTTGTTAAAAGCTTAACTCATTTCACTGCCAGATCCTCCTCAGAATTCTAACACATTCTCTCCAAAGTACAATCCGAATGTGAGGTATGCCTATCATTCGATCAGTCCTGGGAACGACACCAATAACTGATGGGCCCTAAAAAATAAGATTCATGACATGATTGAGAACAAGGAAATTGAGTTCGACCCTCTGGAGACTCCGAACGTGATTACTGCGCCTATGTCGAAGCATGACAAAGGTATAAGTGCTATTGAAGATGTTTTGCATATTGCCTCTGTAGGTGATGTGGTTACTCCTCTCTCAACAATCAAAAAGAATATGTTACATGCCGGTTTATTTCACGATTGCGTTGAAGAATTTTATTGTTGTGTTGTCCAACCCAATGGCTGCTGGTTACTGAAGGAAGGCATTTGGCGGCTGATGGATGAACACATAATTTTGATTGAGAAAGTTTTGTATGCTGAGAATTTGAGCCAAGATTTGGCTGTTGTATCCGGTAATTCTGTCAGGATCACTTCCAAGGGTCCTGTAAGGATTACCGCCAATCCAAAAGCTGCTCCCTTGATCATTACAACACTTGGACCCATCCCATATTCCTCGGAAAAGGCTATTCCATGGAACTATGGATCTAACGTCTACTACCATGTCGTCAAACAAGAATTGTCTGATGAAGATACTGAAGATGTTGAGCCCAACATTGAAAATATTGTAGGGACCAGTAAAGTAACTAGAAATAGAAGGATTTTCTCCCCAGAAATCTATCCACATGTTCAAGTCACAGTTACCAAGTCAACTTCTTAGGCTCGGGGTAAAGAGCCAATGATAGAGCCTGCCCAGACGGAGGCACCAAAAGAAATCACAGTCGAGGACACCTCTGGATAAGAAGTGGAATAAGTTTTGAAGATCATCCACAAGAGAGATTATAAAATTATTGAACAGTTGGGGAAGACCCTGTCCAAAATCTCCATGTTATCTTTACTTCTGTATTCTGAAGCCCATGCACATGCTTTGGTGAAATTCTTGAAGACTGCTCATGTGCCGCAAGAAATTGCGGCTGATCAATTTAGAAGTTACGTGGCTAGTTTAACAACTAATAATGGATTAGGCTTCTCTGATGCTGAGCTGACTCCGGAGGGGAGAAATCATAATAGGGCCTTGTATGTCTCTATTGAATGCAAGGGCACTAAGTTAGCTCATATGTTAATTGATACTGGCTCTTCGCTGAATGTTCTTCCAAAAGGGGCTCTTGACAGACGAGATTGTGAAGGGGTCGTGCTGAAACCCAATAACATTATAGTTCGAGCCTTTGACGGATCCAAAAGAATGGTGCATGGAGAAGTGGACCTTCCAATCAAAGTGGGTTCACATATATTTGACTCCACCTTCTACGTAATGGACATCCGGCCAACTTATTCTTGTCTATTGGGACTCCCCTGGATCCATGGGGCAGGTGTCGTTACCTCCACCTTGCACCAGAAATTAAAGTATCCTGTAAAAGGAAAGGCTGTTATTGTCTACAGAGAAGAGGAGTACATGGTCAGCCACCTGAATTCATTCTGGTACATGGAAATGGACAGAGAATTCATCGAGACTCCCTGTCAGACCTTTGAAGTGATTTCCCCTGCTGCTATTAAAGATGTTTCTGCCATTCCAAAGAACACCAGGATTCTGCATAAGATGGCTTCCTTGAAAGATGTGAAAGCTACTATAGAAGAAGGTTGTTGTACTATTTGGAGTCAGCTTCCTGACATCCCTTATAAATCTGACAAGTTTGGTTTGGGCTTTACTGCAGAAGAACAAAGGGCTGTTCTTCGTGCTTGTGCTGGAAGACCTCTATTTCGTATTAGCAATAATGGAGTCAACGTTATAGAAGACGCTGCCAATGATTGTGACTTCGATAGCTGAATATTCCATACCATTGGTAATGGACTCGACAATTGGAAAGCAGAAGACATTTTCCATATCTCCTTTAGTCAGGAGTAATAGCTACATTTTGTCTTATTGCTTTTAAAATATTTTGGTTATGTAATAAACAATAACTTTAAACCTTGTGTCTTACCCGGGGCATAATGACTCATTTGTTAAGGGTTGATAATTCATAAACATTATTCATTCAATAAAAATATTGGACGTTTTGCATTCAAATTTTGTGATCTCTGTTTTTCTTTTATCTTATTTGCATTTTCAAATAGCTATGTGTTATTACACACACCCACACACTACATTGCAGATCCTTGTCCACTATTGATCTCGCTGATAATGATTCTGCTATTGTCGTTTATGACTTTGAAAATCCGATCTACCAAGCCGAGGAAGAAGGTTAGGATGATTGTGAAATACCTGGAGAACTTTCCAGACTTTTAATATAAGAAGAAAAGTCTATCCAACCACATGAAGAGCCGGTCGAAGTGGTAAACTTGGGTTCTGAAACAAATAAAAAAGAGGTTAAGATAGGCGCTAACTTAGAGAGGAGTGTCAAGATCAAGTTAATCCAAATGTTGCATGAATATGTTGAGATCTTTGTTTGGTCATACGGAGACATGCCAGGGTTTCATACTGATATTGTGGTTCACCTTCTGCCAATGAAAGAGGGTTGTTCTACGATTAAATAGAAGGTTTGTCGCATGCGTCTCGAGATGTCAGAGAAGATTAAGGTCGAGGTTATGAAGCAATTTAATGCAGTTTTGTTAGCAGTAACGTCATATCCTCAATGGGTTGCTAATGTTGTTCCGGTGCCAAAGAAAGATAGAATGGTACGTATGTGCGTAGATTACAGGAATCTGAACAGGGCAAACCCCAAAGATGACTTCCCACTACAACATATTGATGTTTTGGTTGACAACATCACTTAGCAAAAGGTATTCTCCTTCATGGATGGTTTCTCGGGTTATAATCAGATCAAGATGGTGCCTAAAGACATGGATAAAACTACCTTCGTCATACAGTGGGGTACTTTCTGTTACAAGGTTATGCTTTTTGGGTTGAAGAACGCCAGGGCAACTTATCAGCGTGCCATGGTAGCTTTATTTCATGACATGGTTCACCATGAGATAGAGGTCTACATCGACGACATGATAGCAAGGTCACAAACTGAAGAAGAGCATCTTGATCACCTGCATAAATTGTTTGAAAGACCGAGGAAGTATAAGCTAAGGTTAAACCAGAACAAGTGCACCTTTGGGGTGAGATTAAGTAAACTCATGGGTTTCATTGTCAGCGGTAAGGGTATTGAAGTTGATCCTGAAAAAGTTAAAGTTATTCAAGAAATGCCGGCTCCCCGTACCGAGAAGGAAGTCAGAGGTTTCTTAGGACGGATGAATTACATTGCCCGTTTCATTTCTCATTTAACTGCTACCTGTGAACCAATCTTTAAGCTGCTGAAGAAAGATACGCAGTAAAGTGGAACGACGACTGTCAAATAGCCTTTGATAAAATTAAGGACTACCTACAAGAACCTCCAATTTTTATGCCACCAGTTGAAGGAAGGCCTCTAATCATGTACCTAGCAGTGCTAGAGAACTCAATGGGGTGTGTACTGGGGCAGCATGACGAGTCTGGTTGAAAAGAGCAAGCAATATACTATCTTAGCAAAAAGTTTACCGACTGTGAAACAAGATATTCACTACTCGAGAAAACTTGGTACGCTTTAGCATGGGTTTCTCGCCGACTAAGATAGTATATGATTACCCATACTACCTTGTTGATCTCTAAAATGGATCCCACCAAGTACATATTCGAGAAGCCAACTCTCTCCGGAAGAATAGCGCGATGGCAAATGGTCTTAACAGAATACAACATTCAGTATACCACTCAAAAATCCATCAAAGGAAGTGTACTGGCAAATCATTTGGTGTATCAAGCTGTAGACGACTATCAGTCTATGAATTTTGAATTCCCAGATGAGAACATTATGCTAAGTACGGATTATGAAGAACCTAGACCGTATGAAGGATCTGAGCCAGGATCCCAATGGACTATGGTTTTTAATGGAGCTTCCAAAGCACTTGGAAACATAATCGATGCTGTAATTATCTCTCCTCAGGGTTGTCATACGCCCTTCACTGCCAGACTTTGCTTTTAATGCACCAATAATATGGCTGAATATGAAGCGTGCATCATGGGTACTAAAGCTGCTATTGACCTGAGAATCAAGTTCTTGAGCGTATATGGAGACTCAGCATTGGTAATCAGTCAAGTTAAGGGAGAATGGGATACGAAGCATCTGAATCTTATCCCTTACCGAGAACATGTGCTAACCTTGATTCCATATTTTGAAGAGATTACTTTTAAGCATATCCCAAGGGAAGAGAATTAGTTGGCGGACGCATTGGCTACCATGTCATCCATGTTCAAGGTCAGATGGGACAATGAGGATCCCTAAATTACCATTGAAAGAATCGACGAACCGGCACACTGCTATGAAATTGACATTGATGGAGTAGAAGAAAAACCTTGGTTTAATGAAGTGAAAAGGTACCTTGAAGCTCAAGAATACCCTGAAGGGGCATTGATCAATGATAAGAAATTCCTACGGAGGTTCTCGGCTAAATTCTTCTTGAGCAATGGAATTTTATACAAGCACAATCATGATTCGACTCTGCTTCGTTGTATGGACAAGAAGGAAGCAGAGGAAATTATGTAAGATATGCATGAAGGTATCTTTGGTACTCACTCCAGTGGGAATACCATGGCTAAAAAGATTTTGTGGGCAAGTTACTATTGGTCGACTATGGAAGCTGACTATCCCCACCATTCAAAAACTTATCATAAGTGCTAAATTTATGCTGATAAAGTTAATGTACCTCTAGTGCCTCTAAACGTCTTGACTGCTCCTTGGCCATTTGTAATGTGGGGGCATTGATATGGTTGGAGAGATTAAGCCTACTGCCTCCAACAGACATCACTTCATCCTCGTCGGCATTGATTACTTTACAAAGTGGGTTGAAGCAGCCTCGTTCGCCTCTATGACCAAGAATATGGTCGCCCAGTTCATCAAACATAACCTTATCTGTCGGTATGGCATCCCCGAGAGAATCACCACAGACAATGGTACTAACCTCAATAAAACTATGATCACTGAGCTCTGTATGTAGTTCAAGATCATGCACCATAACTCTTCTCTGTGTCGACCGAAGATGAATGGCACAGTGGATGCCGCCAATAAGAACATAAAGAAGATCGTGCAATAGATGGTTGTGACCTACAAAGACTGACATGAGATGTTACCGTTTTCTCTCCGTGTCTATCGCACTTTGGCTAGAACATCAACTGGGGTAACCCCATTCTCTCTGGTCTATGGTATGGAAGTCATCCTACCTGTCGAAGTTCAGATTCCCTCTCCGAGAATTATGAAAGATGCAGGCTTAGATGAAGATGAGTGGATTCAAACCAGGCTAGACCAGTTGAATCTGATTGACGAGAAAAGGCTTACGGCTGTCTGTCAAGGTCAAATGAATTAGAAACGTATGATCAAGGCATTCAACAAGAAAATCAAGCATCGAGTATATCAGGCTGGTGACTTGGTAATAAAGTGCATCATTCTACCGCAAGGTGATCCTAGGGGAAAATGGAATCCCACCTACGAAGGGCCATTTGTAGTCAAAAAGATATTTTCAGGCGGTGCCATGATACTAACCACCATGGACGGTGAAGATTTCCCACACCCTGTAAACGCGAACATAGTCAAAAAATACTACGCGTGAAAAAGTGACCTGCTAGGTTGATTGGCCTAGGCTAAATAAGGGCATTCCAGCGAACCAAAAGGGTTTGGGCAAAAACTAGGGATAAGAATATAAACAGATTGTACACCCGACAAGTCGAAAACCTGAAAATGTGGCTTGGGCAAAAAGGGGTATCTCGATGGACTGAAAACCCGAAAGGGAGGTACAGGAAAAAGTTAGGGATGAAAGCGTATGACTATGTCCCATTGGATTGCTCACATCAAGCATTATTACCAACGTCAAGTTCAAATGGTACAGATCAATGCAATCACTTTCTTTCGACAGCGAGGGATGAGATGCTTGAAGACATAGGGGCAATAGCAGAGTTGGAACCCGAAGAGATTATTCCCACATAGCTATTATCTTGTTTACACTTTGTGCTCTTTTCATTTCACGACGATTTCCTCTTATTGGGATTTATGTCTCTTTGTACAAAATCTCCTGTTTATGGGCAAACTATCAATAGAAATACAAATTTCAAAATTCAAACTTTTTGTTTTTTACTTTTTCTGTTTTGTTTGCAAAAACTTCCAATGACTAAAATTGAATGAACATATGCATATGAACACGATTAACTGTTAACAAATATGTGAATAAAAACATGAATAAGCATTTACTCAAGACTCTAGGAGTTGGGATAACGTTCAAGTTGTCCACAAATCTCCATAGAGCCACTTCCATGGGATTATCCCCACAGAGTAATCTTCACAAAACAGACTTCAACAAAGATATATCCCCTACAAAATGGGATACACCAATCATACTCACCAGCTGATCACTCCAGCAGATAAATGAATATGATCTTTTTCTCGGCAATATCGCCCACCTATGGAGTCCCAATCATTACAGTTTATGGATATTATCTTCCCCAACTGAGTTTATTCTTCTAGAACAGTAAAATCCCCTGCAAATTTATTTTCTCCAACAAAGCTCATCTCCTCAGCAAGGGTGTTTCCTCAGTAGAATATTTCTCTGTCAACGGGGTTTATTTCCCCAACAAGGTTTATTTCCCCAACAGGGTTTATTTCCCCAACAGATTACAGTCTCTCCAGCTTGAGTCTGTTTCTACCACAAATCACTGATAAGATTCCCACCTCCAACAGAGGATAGTTTGGGCTGCTATCCCCAAAGAGTTGCTACTGAATCTGAAACTGGATCAAATATCATTTAACCTTATTCTCTATAGACGAGTCGATATCCATATCAGAAATTTGGTCAGACAGTACCTCAAAAGTTTATCCATCTCTTTTATCCCCAATTAGGGTATATAAGAACTAAAATCCCAGTAGAGCAATGAACAACCAATGGTCTTGGACTCTTCTCCCCAAATAGGAATCAACACTCCCTAGTGGAGTTTCCTCAAGAAGAAAGCAAGAATACCTATCAAGATCGAAGATACAAATACTCTTCATCCCCAACAACAGTCAGGGATTTGTTTTCCCAGATAAAGATGTTGCACGGGTTTACAAATACATTTCAACAACATTTCACATTCATACATCATTTAAGAACAACATAGCATATGCATACAAAACACATATAATACATGCTCATTTATTTCGAGAACATCATTACACAATATATTCCATGCATCATGACATTGCATACAACTAACTCTTTACCTTTTCAGGAAAGATCAATCAACAGAAAAACAACATCAACTACTTATATGACCCAACAATCTTCTCAAAGGCTACATCTGACAAATGGCTACTTAAGCAATTTACTCAGAGGGTCATTCTTAAAGAAATATTATTCTAGTTGAAGTCGGGCATAGACATCTTCTGGCTCAGATTAAATCGAGCGTAGATTTATTCTGATACTCCTTCGGAAAAGTCGGGCGTAGACTCTTTCCAACATATTTTCTAGTTGAAGTCTTTCATAGACATCTTTTGGCTCAGATTAAATCAAGCATAGATTTATTCTGATACTTCTTCTAGTTAAAGACGGACGTAGACATCTTCTGGCTCAAATTAAATCAAGCATAGATTTATTCTGATACTTCTTCAAGTTAAAGTCAGGCGTAGACATCTTCTGGCTTAGATTAAATCGAGTGTAGATTTATTATGATACTTCTTCCAGTTGAAGACAGTCGTAGACATATTCCGGCTCAGATTAAATCTAGCATAGATTTATTCTGATACTTCTTCCAGTTGAAGATGGTCGTAGAAATCTTCTGGCTCAGATTAAATCGAGCGTAAATTTATTCTGATACTTCTTCCAGTTGAAGACAGACATAGACATCTTCTGGCCCAGATTAAATCGAGCGTAGATTTATTCTGACACTTCTTCCAGTTAAACTCGGACGTAAAGATCTTCAGGCTCAGATTAAATCGAGCATATATTTATTCTGGTACTACTTCCAGTTGAAGATAGGCGTATACATCTTTAGGCCCAAATTAAATCGAGCGCAGATTTATTATGATACTTCTTCTAGTTGAAATCAGACATAGATATCTTCAGGCCCAAATTAAATCGAGCGTAAATTTATTTTGATACTTCTTCTAGTTGAAATCGGAAATAGATATCTTCTGGCTCAGATTAAATCGAGCGTAGATTTATTTTGATACTTCTTCCAGTTAAAGATGGACGTAGACATCTTCTGGCTTAGATTAAATCGAGCGTAGATTTATTCTGATACTTCTTCCAATTAAGGTCGGGCATAGACATCTTCTGGTTCATATTAAATCGAGCATAGATTTATTCTAATACTTCTTCCAGTTGAAGATGGTCGTAGACATCTTCTGGCTCAGATTAAATCGAGCATAATTTTATTATGATAATTCTTCCAGTTGAAGACGGTTGTAGAAATCTTCCAGCTCATATTAAATCGAGCATAAATTTATTATGATACTTTTTCCAGTTGAAGACGGGCGTAGACATCTTCTGGCTTATATTAAATCGAGCATAGATTTATTCTAATACTTCTTCCAGTTAAAGTCAGGTATAGACATCTTCTGGCTCAGATTAAATCGAGCGTAGATTTATTCTGATACTACTTCCAGTTGAAGACAGGCGTATACATCTTCTGACTCAGATTAAATCGAGCGTAGATTTATTCTGATACTACTTCCAATTGATGACAGTCGTATACATCTTCTGGATCAGATTAAATTGAGCGTATATTTACTCTAGTACTTTTTCCAGTTGAAGGCGGGTGTAGACATCTTCTAGCTCAGATTAAATCGAGCGCATATTTATTCTGATACATCTACTAAGACAAAGTCGGGCGTAGACTTAGTCTAAATTCTATCAACATTTACTTTGGATAGCATCTATAAGCCCATCTTTGATGACTCTCTGTCATCTCTCCAAATGGCATCTTTAAGCCCATTCTCGGTATAATCAACCAACATCGTTACTTCGTGCACCAACGAGTGCAAATTTTGGGCACTTAATTGTTCAATCATCTTCTACCTTAAAGTTACGAATGGCGAGCATGTCAATCTGACTCTTCAGGTGTAAGAAGATTGAACAGGGGCAACTGTTGTACCCCAAAATTTCCCTCCAATTTTTCTTCAATACATGCTCACAAAGGTCTCAAGTACTCAAAGCTACTCATGGGTTGACCAATCAAACCTCCTCCTAAGCAATGGGTCTACAACTAGGGTTTTGAGTTTCTCAAGGAAGATTAGGTTTCAAGGTTCTCAAGTGATTTCCATAGTTCTTAATAGGTCTTGAAAACTTCTCATGTCAAGTTTCAAGTCCTACATCACAAGCTTGCTCAATAAATGGCTCAGATGATTGAAAGTCAACTATATTGGGTAAAAAGTCAGTTGTGGTCAATATACACTCAAACTTCAAGATTTTTAGTCAAAACAAACATTTTGAAATGAAATTTATCATTTGATCAAGGGTTGATCATGATTCCTCAAGGAAAGCCCTCAAGTAATCAAAGGTCAAAAGTTGCCAAATTAGGATTTCCTTAGGAGAACTCAACCGAACTTTGACCAAGCATAACTTTCACATGCTTCATTAACTTTTCCCCAGCCAAATTAAAATTTTGAAGGAAATTAAATTCTCTACAACTTTGTATTTATGCTCAAGTCCAAAAAATGCCTCATTTGAAAGATATGAGCTAATACATTACATGTCATTTTTAAAAGTCAACAAAAAGAAACTTTTTGTCAAGGAAACTTACATCAAGATAGAGTCTCCAAATGCAAAAATGACCAAAATATAAATTGTAGAGGACATCTTGAGATTTCCAAAAAGTCAAAGATTTCCTTCAAAAGATGAAAATTGAGAGAGTTATGACTATTCCAAATTTGGAAATTTTGAGAAAATGCATGAAATGCAAAATGAGCAAACTTGAAATTTTGGACTTTCGGGCCTAACTTTTTAGGTTTCAAACATGTCCATGACCTTATGAAAAACTCATAAGCTCACTCATATATTGTATTACATTTTCTTATTATTTTATTTATATTTATTTTTTTTATTCAAATAAATACAAAATAAATTAAATAAAGTACAAAACCTTTGGGCCAAGCACATGATGGATTTCTTAAGGCCCAAAACAACTCAGCATAACATGCCAAAATCGTGTAAGGCTCAAAATGTCAAGGAACATTTCAAAATTGGAAGCTTTTGAAGGTGTTGGATTTCTTGTCTCATGGCCATGAATGGGTTTTCTCCTTGCCATATTTGATTGCTTCTTTCCATTCTTCTATTTAAGCACTATAAATCAGAAGCATAAGGACACGAGCAGGCTGCCTCAAAAGAACACAAAACTCTCAAAAAATTTCTCGAGCTAGGGTAACCCAAAAACTCATTCCCCAACCACTCTCAACAAATTTCAGGCATCTATTCGCCATCCTGACATTCTCAGGAACATATCCAGTCCAAGAATACTTTCAGTCGTGCCCAAAAGAAGCCTAGCCACGTTCACCGATTGGTAAAATTCCTAGCATTTGAAATATTAAATTCATGCGTTGTTTACTAATGTCTTATGGTTAGATGTTTTCGGAATGATAATTAGGGTTGGAACGAGGCTTTACATGCGAGCTTAGACTTGAACATGGCTACCTGCCATTTTTAACCGTGTTTTTGCATTTGTATTGTAACTCTGTTTGTAGCTTGTTTCAGGTCAAGATAACCCCACCATTGGATCCGTAATGCTTGAATTAGAGGGTAGCATGTGTTTCTGGTTTTAATTCTGATGATTTCGCAAGTTTTGAGATTTTGGTTCGCCGAAGAAGACTACCGGAGCTAGGGCTTCGACGCTTCTCCAGCCGTTAAAAGTGTTTTACATATTTAATTATTTTCGTTTGATTTATATATCGGAAGTAACAACCACCTCAGTGGTAAGCGTGTGTGTATAAAGGTGTTAGTGGGCCAGGGCATGGGTTCGACCCCTGCCCCTGGCATGTTATTTTTTATGCTTTCCTTTTGCAGATCCAGTACCAAGAAGGTCCTTGCGCGCATCGCATATCTCCAATTCCATATTATTAGATCTCAACAGATCCAAATCCAGTGCTCCAGATCTGAGCACTCAGGATAGGCCTCATTGGAGAGATGCACAGGATCCTTAAGGCCTCCTTCTAACGTCTGGGCCTAAGTTATTGGGCTTAGAAAATTCCTGATTCTCACACCCCCAGTTTTCTTTTGCATTTCAAGCCTATTTTTTTTTTTTTTTTTGTTTTTAATAATTAATTTTTTTGAATAAATTAACTTTTTAAAAATAAATAATTAAATCCATTTTAATCAGAAAAAATCACTAAAAGTTAGATTTTAGGTTTTGATTAATTAATTTAATTTTTGATAAATAAAAATTGATTTAATTTAATTACATTTTAATTTTATTTCATAGTTAATTTGTAAACTAATTAGAATTAGGGTCAATTATTATTTCATGCTACAAAAACATTTTTTAAACAAAACACCAAAAATATTTTCCTAACGCTTAGATTTTTTTAGGTTTTAGTATCTTTCCCGTTTTCACAATCTCCGCGCGCTTATTTATTTTCGCATTATTGTTTTCATAATTATGTAAATGTTAAGGGATGTAATAGATAAATTATGGCTTACTTTACTTTTTCCCCCATTTTATGGTTTGTAACCCCCTTCCTCGAAGCTCTGTAATAGTCTAGATTTATTTTTCCTTATTACGGCTTTCCTTATTACTGCTAGTTTAATAGGATTGTATGGCAAAGACATAAAATTAAATGCTAGATAACAATAAGTCAAAGACAAAATAATGGAATCTCAACACACTTTGCACACTCACACCTCTAGGGTGACCCCACTTGTTGCCTCAGATAAAACAGTCATGTCCCTCGAACGTGGGACACTTTAGCAAAAGACCCTCGGTTAAAAAGACCGTAGTCCCTCGATGAACCTTCAATGCTGCCTCAGTAAACGATCTTATTCCCTTATAATAAAATTTCTAAAGTGTCCTACGAGTTGCCTTTATGACTGTACGATGACCCACGCCTGTCCCTCAAACATCCAACAATAGGACTTCCTACTAACTAATGGTAGGACATCACTATCTAAAGGAAGAGGAAAATAACGTGAAAGACCTTTTCAATAGGTAGATAGCTCACAGTCTCTTTCTCACAAATAATTTTTTTTCACAAATAAACACTTTTCTGAAATATTTTCAAAACAAACACTTTGTATGTGTTCTCAACTGATACGAGAATCATTAAAGTTTTCCGCACTTAGGAATTTTCAAACTCACAAACACAAAGAATTTTCAAAGTGAGCTAGCGATTAAGAGCCCGTAGATAACTACAGATAAAAAGGGTGTTAATACCTTCCATTTTCATAACCTACCCCCCTTACTCAGAAAAATTATCAAAGGTCTTTCCTGTTCTTTTCACCCTTTCCTTTATTGGATAAAAGAAAATTCGGTGGTGACTCTTGCTATCTGCAACATTTGTGATAAAATGCAAAATCAAAAGTTAGTTCTCCCACCGTATTACTAATAGGTTTATATCCTGATGACGTGTCATGAAGAGAAGCAGATTTCTCAGACATGATAAACCTAGATTTGTCAAAGTCAACAGTGACACCAACATTTTCACACCTAGTTGAAAGAGTGATTGAGAAGGGACTAATGGTGATGGGAATTTCAAAAATATAGGATAGGATAGAGCAATTATCATAATCAAGATAAGCATGCTTCTAGAATTCTTTTACAAGATTCACATAGTCAAGTCTCTTCAATATAGTGAAGTATCTTGTCCATTGTTGAAAGTATGACACATCTGTGATGCTATAAGCAATGTTACTTTCAAGAGGAAGGATTTAAAATTTTTTTCCATTGATAATTTCAAGAAGATCTTCATTTCCAAGAAAGGTTGGTTGAGGAATGATGGATAAATGGGAGGAATGATCTTGATAGGAATGATTTTATGAGAGGAAGAGATAAATGTGATAAATCACTATTGATCTATATACACTCAAGTGGGTGAAAGAAGTTGTACCATACTGTAAGAATGACATAGATCACTGACACGACAAAACACAAGAATTTCAAAGAAAAGGAATGGAGTGAACCAGTCTTCATAAAAAACAGAGTACCATACAAGTTTCAAATAAGACTTTGATTGAATCAGCATTTAGAAGTGGAAGACCAGAAACTAACATACATAAAAATATTGAATATAATTGCTTAAATGAGAAACTATCATCACACACACATCATACATAAACATTTTCACTCATTTTCAAGGAAACTTACATGTTCACATTATCCAGAGAAACATCAAAATATTTTTCTCTTGGAAAGAGAGAATGTTCAAGATCATAAAATTTTCACTAACCAGAAAATTGACAACTTAGAGTTGCACTAACATTTGGAATGCTTATGTTTAAAACAACTTCTAACTTGTAGAAGTATTTTTTATCAGAAGTTCTAATAAATTATAGATAAAAGAAAAACATACCTTTGAGATTCTGAAGTCTTCACCGTGATTCTTTTATCTAAGTGCTCTACATTTTGATTTTGACTTTAGCTTGTCCTTTATAGAGCTTCTGATTAGCTTTGTTCTACATCTGCTCTCTTCAGAGTGACCTATAAGAGGTTATGAACTCGTACTTACTAGTTCCTCTTACTTCTTTAGAGGTTCTCTATTTTCTGATTTTTAGGAGTATAAGTTTCTTCTAAACTCTAATCTCTAATCTGAGAGCTAGAATCAGTCTTCTCTTCAGATGATCTCTTCATTCTTCTATTTAGAATCACCCGTCCGACTTCTTGAGAGTAATCCTCAGAGCACATATATTTTAATCTTTTATTATCAGAACATCCATCTGTTTGTCAAGCTTCCTTTGAATAGAAGCTTAAGTTTCAGAAGGTCAATATTTCATGAACTTTTGAGAAGCTATGTGCTTGAGAAAATTAACTAACAATTCTGTTAGAACAAGATTTGGTTATGCAACATATCTCTGAGTTTTTATGATAAAAAATGAGTATGCTTGTATAAACAATTTTGATACTCTAATGTTTGTTATTTTTTAGTATTTAACAAACAGGTTTTTCTTCTGATGGATGGCGTGGGAAAGACATTAGAAGAGAACTAATTTAGCTTCTATGGTACACAAGTTCTGATGAACAATAGAAAGACACTCCAGAAGCTTCTAAAGTGTAGGCTCTGATGTTTTTCTAAAGAAAAAAGTCAGAAGATCTGAAGGAAGAAGTTTCTACTTATGTCCAGATGATGAAGACTCATGCTTCTAAAGATAACATGCTCTAAAGAAATAAGTCAAAAGATATGAAGACGAAAGTTTCTACTAAATTCCCAATGCTGAAGACTCATGTTTTTTAAGACAATAGGTTCTAAAGAAACAATCAGAAGATCTAAAGACAAGAAGTTATACTTAAGTCCAGATGCTAAAGACTCATGTTTTCAAAGACCCAAGGTTCTAAGTAAAGGGCTCTAAAGACCAAGTGTTAAAGACTCTAAAGACAGAAGTTCTAAAGATTCTGAAGACTTGAAGTTCTAAAGACCCAAGGTTCTAAGAAAAGGTTCTTAGGACCAAGTGCTGAAGACTCTGAAGACTTGAAGTTTTGATGACCTTATGTTGTGTTCTCGCTTTTAAACCCATGCTCGCAGAATCCTCTAAAGTGCTGAAGGAAGGAAGATAATGTTAACATGGTACAAATAGTACATGGTACAATCAATGTTTCATTCCACTACCATGAAAGGACGGACGCGCCACACGATCTTGTCCCCCATATTACTGTTCAAGCTGCCAATGCTTCTGGAAATCCCAAGAGTACCCCTAAATGGATATATTATTTTATTGGCTATATAAAGGCTTGAAGACTAAGAGAAAAAGTGACCAGTCAATGAAATATTTATGGACAAGCGTTGTTCATAGATTTCATATTCTTAAGGTATTGTTATTAAAATAGTTTACATATTTAACTTATATAGAAGCAATATCATTATAAACAAAACATGTATTCAAACAGTTGTTTGAATCTTCTTAAGGGACCAGTTAGGTCTGTATCCTTAATAAGTATACGACTTGTGTGTGTTAGAGGTTTTTAGTCACTTGCGGGTAGCTTGTGCATTGTAATAATCAATTGTATTATTGTTTGATTTTCCTTAAGGGACCAGTTAGGTCTGTATCCTTAAGAAGTCTAAGACTTATGTGTCTTAGAGGTTGTTAGTCACTTGCAGGTAGCTTGTGCACTATAATAATTAGTTGAATTATTAGTTTAAGTCATTGATTGATAGAGGCGAAATCACCTTGGCGGGTGGACTAGACTAGCTTGATAGTTTTCAAATGAACTAGTATAAACATACCTTGTTCTTTACTTCTTGTTCTTAATTATTGTTATTATCAAGAGTGGAGGAAAATGTATTTTAATTAATGGGGAATATTTTTAAAAGTAAAGTTTTGATTTAAAACTCAATTTAAACCCCCCTTTATTGTGTTTTTCACACCTTTAATTGGCATCAGAGCCTGGTTCTGAGGAGATAAAAATTTTTCATTTTTATCAACACTTAACAGTGTTCAGTACTGATCCATTGTGTGTGAAAAACCAATGGCTACACCTACTTCCACTGTTAATAATAGGGATAATGATAGATATCACTATAGTTCAAAACCTCCTATCTTTGATGGGGAGAAATTTGACTATTGGAAGGGTAGAGTTGAAAGTTACTTTATGGCATATAACTTAGATCTATGGGATTTGGTAGTTGATGGCTACACTCACCCAGTAAATGATAAAGGTCAAAAGATTGCAAGAAGAGCAATGACAGAAGCACAAAAGAAAGTTTACAAGAATCATTACAAAGCAAGAACTATTATGCTTAGTGCTATTTCATACAATGAATATGAGAAGATCACAGATAAAGAGACTGCTAAGTCTATCTTTGATTCTCTTCAGATGATGCATAAAGGCAATGCACAAGTAAAGGAAACAAAGGCTCTAACCTTAATTCAAAAATTCAAAGCCTTCAAGATGGAAGACGATGAATCTGTGGAAATGATGTTTTTGAGATTTCAGACCCTTGTGGAAGGACTTAAGGTTCTGAATAAAGGTTACTCTACAACAGATCATGTTAAGAAGATTATCAGAAGTATGCCTAAAAAATGGAGACCAATGGTAACTGCTTTAAAACTTTCTAAAGATCTGAACAACACCTCTCTTGAGGAGCTGATTAGTTCTTTAAGAAGTCATGAGATTGAGCTTGATCAAGATGAACCCCATAAAACAGTTAAGTCAGTGGCTCTAAGGTCTAAGTCTGGAAAGACAAAGACTTATCAAGCTAAGGAAGATTCATAAGAATCTGAAGAAGATTCAAATGATGAAGAAATTTCCTTGATATCCAGAAGAATCAGTCAAATCTAGAAGCATAGACAAGGCAAATTCATAAATCAACAAAAGACTTTTGGAAGAGGTGAATCTACTTCTGGTCAGAAGAATGCTTCTGGAAAAGAAGTTACTTGTTATAAACGCAGCGAGCTAGAAATTACAAAAATGACTGCCCAAAGCTCAAGAAAGACAAGAAGCCTAAAAAGGCTTACAAAGTTAAGAAGGGTCTCACGAAAACATGGGATGATTCCAAATTAGAAGATGAAAACTCTGATGAAGTGCATGCAAATGTGGCATTCATGGCCAGAACTTGCACAGATGAAGAAACATTAGAAGACAAACTGATACTTGATGATAAGTTAGACTTTGATGACGACAAAGAGGTACTTTCTTCCTTATCTCGCTCTGAACTTGAAATTGGTTTATCTGAATTAATGAAAAGGTATTGATCTCTTCTAAGTAAACACAAAATCTTGAAAAATAAGTTTGTAGTTACTTCTGAAAGCTCTACTAATGATGAGCAAATTGTTTCTAATTTAAATGAAAAATTATTTGTGTTTGAAAAATAAAATCTAGCCATCAAGAGTAAAGTTTCTAGGTTGGAAGAAGAGATAATCTCTACTACATCGGTTACTGAGGAAGTAATCAGGTATGATAGAGCTTTTCAACAATTTCTTACTAAGATCATAGATAGAAGCAAAATGGCTTCAGTGATCTATGGTGTTAGTAGAAATGGAAGCAAAGGCTTGGGATGTTCTGGACCATCAAAGAAAATTGATTAGAGTCTAAATGTCAAACCAAAACCTCTTTTTGAACATTTGTGATTGATGGCACAAAATTAAAATATCTAGAATAAGAAAGTTCTGATACTACTATAGCAAAAACATAGACACTGAAGGAAACTTCTATATCAAATTATCATGCACAAATTTCACATGAATATCCTGTTGCACAAAAGTCCAAATGTATCAGAATCTCTGGAAATGCTAACAAAAGAGGACTTAAAAAATGGGTACCCAAAGATCATATAATCCATGTTGCAGATGTTCTTGATGGCGCCAGTGAAACACCAAATATGGCACTTGGACAATGGATGCTTGCAACACATGATGGGCGAAAGGCATATGTTCCAAGATTTGGAACTTAAGTCTGGAGGCGTGGATAGTTTCAGAAGCAACCAGAAAAGAAAGATTATTGGCTATGAAACTCTTATAATCAAATATTCTACTGTTAGAACAAGACCAAACTTTAAATCTTCTAGATTAATGCTTCTGAGATTTGATGATATTGCTTGTGCCAACTCATCTTCTGAATAAAGTTGATTATGAAAATTGTTTGAAGAATCAGCTGATAGACTATTATACTTCTATGAGTAACATTTATATTCTCTTTAAACCTTATTACTACTATTGTATTTCCTTCAGAACCTCAGTAATCAGAAGATATTTCGGTCAAAAATGTCTTTGATTAGATGGAAACCTTTTGGTTCTCTAGACTCTGAGGATATCAAACGTGTCAGTTAGTTAGATGTATTGATTAACACGTGTAACCCTTGGTTATGCTTAATCATCACACGCTATCTAAGCTATGCAATGAGCAGTGTGCGCAATTCTTGGAATTTGATTGATATCATAATTATTACTTTCATTTAATGCTCCTAATTATTATTTTTAATTGTATGTATTTTTATTTTATTTTCTCTCACTTCTCAAACACTATAAATCTCACACTTTCACTTCACTTCCACACTTTAGAAACCCCAAACCCTCTTTATCTCTCAAATTGTTTAACAAGTTCTCTGTGTTTATCATCTTCATCAACACTCTTCATCAAAGATTATCACCCTCGTCAATAACCTTCATCATCTTCAACACTTCAACATGATGAATGCTCAACAACAAGAAGCTGTTTAGTTTGCTAAAGATTAGGAACAAATCCTAAATCCTTCTGAATCGTCTTCTTCCACTATTCTAACTAGTTCTTATTCTCCTATGGCAATTGGTTCATCTTCTCTATCGGTTATTGATGAACACCACATAACTCAGAAATCTTTTCAAGTTCATTGCATCATTCCTCCATCCGAGTTAGTAGTTCTTTTAGAATACATGGTCGATTTTGATAATCTTGATGAAAATGGGTGTGACATTAGAAAGGATTTAGAGGCTCAAGGGTGGGAAAACTACTTCTAGAGGCTACATGGTCCTATTTATGGAGCCTTAGTAAAGGATTTTTGGAAGAATGATGACTGTGATGATCTTCACATTGTCTCAAATATGATTTGTCAAAGAATAATCATCACACAAAAGTCTATTGCAGATCTTCTAGGTCTGGAATTTTTGAAAGGAAAATGTACTTTTGGAATGGAGTTTAGATCCAATCCTCAAAATAATGCTCTCCGTCAATTGCTGTTTAAGAATCACCATTGAGAAGAAAGAATACAAGAGTAAGGATATCTATGACAATTTGATAATTTGGCACAAGATCATTCTGGGTTGCATAAACCCTAGACCTCCAACAAGTTCTTTATATTATTTCAACATCAATCAGCAGTTCATGCTGTACTATTTGCTTGCCGAAAAAAGGTGAATCTTCCTTTTGTTTTGTTTAGTCATTTGAAGGAGGTTATCAGAAAATCAAGAACAACGATAAATCAAGAGAAAAAGGTAGCTCCTAATATTCCATATGGACGTATTCTGACTGACATTATTGTAGAAAGTGGCTTGGTAGACTTTCTTACAAAAGAGGCCAGGTTCACTGAATACTTGATTCCCAGTGTTGAAGAACCATTTAATGGACAGACCTTGAGAAACATGAAGATAATCCCAAAACTTAAAAAGAAACACTTGGGTGAGCCAACTGAAGTCACCGAGAATATAAGAATCCTTATTGATAACTTTCCTCAATTCTTCAAAACTAGTAATCTAACTGACGTGACTGCACATTTTGTAAGGATGGCTAGAGAAGGACATGATATGTCTAATTTCGACTTCACCAAACATTCTACTAAGGAAGTTGATTGTTATAAAGAGAAAAGGAAGGAAAGATCAGATGGTTCTAATCCCAAAAAGAAAAAGAAGAAGAAGAAGTCTAGAACTTCTAAGACTGTGGCTCTAGCTACTTATCTAGAAATAACAAGTAAGTCTGCTACTGCTACTTCATTACCTATTTCTAAAATTGTTTCTAATATTATTAATGCAGTCTCATTCATTCCACCCACCATCACACAAACATCATCTTTTACATCCTTTTCTGCTTCACCATCCACCATAACCACTTCTATTTATGTTCCTATTACAAACATCTCACCTATATATGATATTGTTCCAACAACAAATCTTTTCACTTCAAAAGTTTCTGCTTCACCACAAACCACCACCATTTCTGAATCTCAACCCACCACCACCACACTAGCTTTTGCTCCAAATCCTATTTCATCTATCACTACCATTATTCCATCAGAACCAATCCACACTTTTACATCTCCATTAACCTCATCTCAATCACTTCCAAAAACTTATCATTTTTCAACTTTTGATACCAATCTTCATTTTGCCTTCTTTAACAAAGAAACCACTCTCCATGACTCACCCATTATCCATCCTGATCCAATTTCTCCCTCTGATCACAAAATGTCTGAAAGGATAATTTCTGATAATCGTGGAGCTGTTGAAATTTCTATAACTGAAACTTTCATTTGTTCTGAACTTTTCAATATGACTGAACAACCGTTATCACAAAATCCTCCTGATCAAACTTCTGAACCAAATCATCTTGAACCTACCCAATCCTCCTTGGTTATTTATGAAAAACCTACTCCAAAAACCTTGGATGAATGTATTAACATTTTTAGAATCAAGGCTAAGAAAAAGGTTGCTAAGTTAAGGGCAGAGGCAAGTACGAGTACTGAGCCTCCAGACATGGATGGTTCCTGGAAACTTTTTCAGAAGTGGATGTTTTCCGAAGTTGAACTAATGAATTCTTTTGCTGAAGCATCCAGAGTTTGGGATGTTCAGATGGTAACTAAAAAGAAAGAAACAGGAGAAAGAATCAGACTATTTGAACTGCTTGCTGCTAAACAATGAGAAGATGATGTAAGAGCATTGGAAGAAGTAGAAGAAGAAAGAATTAAAGCTCAAGAAACAGAGGAAGCTAGAAAAACTGAAGAAGCAAGGTTGGCTCAAGAGGCAGAAGAAACTCGTAAAGCAAGTCAAGATGTTGTAATAATATCTTCTTCTGATTCTGCCATTGCGCATCTGGAAAACACAATTGGTGAGACTAGAGGAGAACAACATGTTTTCAGAGAAAGCATCATTGAACAAAAAGCTGTCAACGAGAATGTTCAGAACATGCTACAGTTGATTCTGCAAAAGATCTTTGCTTCTGCTCCTGCTCCTGAACCCTAGGCTCTAAGATTTTCTTTTTCCTTTTGCTTCTAAACCATAGGATTATGCTTGCTTCTTACTTTTTATGTTTCTTCTTATTATTTGATATTTCTGCAAGTCTCTTCTTTTTGGATATTAGTTTGTTCTACTTCCTTCTACTTACTTATTATGTGACTATTTGAATTTGATGAAGTTTTCTTTTGACTTATCAATAAAACTTCTTATCTTTTCATATCGTGGCCTCTATTTTTTATGTTTTTCACACATAATTATTTTTTTGATTATGAAAAAAGGGGGAGTAACTAAATGAACGTAATTTTGATTTCAATAATCAAATTCTGGAAAATGTTCTCTAAAAAGGTGACTTACATTTTAACAGAGTTAAACTTCTATTTATGTTAGAATTGATTTTCTTTTTCAGGAATCATGAGAACTCTGATTAAAGACAAAGATCAGAAAGAATTATGCAAGGCTTATGTCTAACCTATTGACTTCAGACTCTAAAGATATTTTTCAATCAGACTCCAAGAATTGAAATCTGGAATCATACTCAAAGAATTGAGAATCTGGAAGCTGCCTTAGTGACATTAAAGCTTCAAGATTTCAATTGATTTCATTTTTATTGGCATCAAGAGTCTAGACTATCAATATCTCAATATATGATCTATTGGAACTAGGGGAGTTTTTACTCAAATGTTTAAGAGTCATTGTTGTACCCCAAATTTTACCCTCCCATTTTACTCAACATATGTTCATTAAGATACTCAATTTGCTCAAAGATGCCCAAGAGTTGACCAGACAAACTCTCTCCTAAAGCAATGAACCTCCAACCAAGGTTTCCATTTTCATCAAGATGATTGAGTCTCAAGGGCCTCATATTCTCTCCATAGTCCTAAGATATTCTCAAGACCATTCATGCCAAGTTTTATGCCTTGCACAAGAAGTTTGCTCAGTCAATTGCTCAAGTGATCGAAAATCAACTATACTAGGTCAAAAGTCAATTATGGCCCACATACAGTCAAACTCCAAGATTTTTGGTCAACATCAACATTTTGAAGTGATATCCATCCTTTGATCAAGGGTTGATCATGATTCCTCAAGAAAGGCTCCTAATTCATCAAAACTCAAAAGTTTCTCAGGAAAAGTCAACCAAACTTTCACCAAGCATAACTTTCTCATACTTTATCAGAAATTTCTCATCCAATGCTCATTTTAAAGAGAATCCAATTCTCTACAATTCGTATTCATCTCTCAAGTTCAATAAATGTACTCATGGAAATATATGAACTCAGACATTATAGGTCATTCCAAAAAGTCAACAAAAACACCATTTAGGTCAAAGATCCTTACATGAACATGGAAGATTCACATAAGATGAAACCAAAGAGGTTGCTTAGGGGACATCCTAAGATTTCTAAAAAGTCAAAGAACACCCTCTTAGGGTCAAAATTGAAGGAGATATGCATTGTCAAAGTTTGCCATTTTTGGAGAATTATCAAAAGTCAACAATGCCCAAAATTGCATTTTTTCCACATGGGCACATCTTTTCAAGATTGAATCTCATTCCTAGCATGGTCCACGACTTATGGGACCCTCCATGATTTATTTAATTTTTTATTTAATTATTTTTATTTTTATTCATTTAAAAATCAAATAAAATCAAATAAATCCAAATAAATCATATAATTTGTTTTAGGAATGATTTTTGTATTGAATGGAGATCTTATATGATGTCAATAGCCAAGAAAAACGTGCAAGATTGAAAAGAGAAGAAATCTCTATATTTGAAAAGATTGGATGCAAGAATTGAAGTACATTATTCTTTGGATTTATTCCAATTTTATGGACCTAATTTGATTCTCACATATATACAAGATCATTCTAACCCTAGAGGAAGATAATTTTTCATGCGCAACCTGCCTCCAAAGCAAGAAACAAAACTCCAAATTTTTGTCCAAAAGTGCAAGACCTATCTTCTTCGACATGCTAGTTCAAGATGTTCTGAAGGTCAAATCTTGTTCCTGGGCGGTCATTGGGGCGATAGTAAGCATCATCAAGGCCTGAAGCATCAAGAAACGAGTACTAGCCATAATACGGTTTGTTCATATTTTTGAAATTGGGTTTTACAATTCACGCATGATAAATGAGTTGTAAGTATATGTTCATGTTTATGTCATCCTTTAGAATGTTTTTGCATACTTAATTGCATGTTTTGGTGCCTGTTGGATGAAACGCCATTGCTAGGGTTTACAAGGCTGTTTTAGGGCTTTCAAATGCAGGAATATATGGATCTCAAGATGGATACTATCATGATCAGAGGATCAAACCCAATCGATCCATGATCTTGAATCTAATTTATGTTTCCTGGACATGATATTTGAGGATTACATGTTTGTAGCTATGGCCAATGTCTGTGGGTAAAAGCTCTGGACCTAAGACGACAGTCCCTTGGAGAAGATGAATGTGTGTCACAGCCTGAGTGGGAAGTTTGAACTTTGCGCGCGTTTTGGTTACAACTACTGACCATCATTCAATATATTGTTTATTGTGTGTTTATGTTAACAAATAAGAAGCTGGCTCAGTTGGTGAAGCGAATGGTCTTAAGGCGTTCATGTGTAAGAGGTCAGGGGTTCGATCCCTGCCTCCTACATTTTATTTTCCATAATATTTGCTTGCAGATCCTGTGCCTTGGACTCTAGCGTGTCTACCATACACCTTCCAAATCCAGCTAGTGGATCATCCTCAGATCCGAATCTAATGTCCAACGGAGAGAAGTCCATGATGCACCCTCAAACATGGCCAGCACTGGACCCAAACGCAAGATGGGCTTGCAAGGAAATCTAGACTTGAAAATTCCAGTTCATACCCCCTAATTTGTTTCTCACAATCAGACCCAAATCTTTTTTTCTTTTTTTTTCATTTCTTTTTTTTTATTATTTTGTTTTAATTGTTTTTTTTACAAAATCATTTTTATTATTAAATCATAAAATCAGAAAACTACAAAAAATATTAGGTTTAGTCTTTTTTTCATAAAATATTTATTTGCATTTAATTAATTAATTTAATTAGATTAACTTAAAAAAATTTGTAATTAAAATTTAATAGAAATTAGGTTAATTTAATTACTTTTTTTCCTTCCGTAATTAAAATTAAATAGAATTAGGTTTGTTTTTATAATTGAAATTAATTTTTAAAAAATGAATTATTTTTAATTGTTTCAACATTGGTTATTTTGCTAAATAAAATTAATTATTAAATTTGGTTTTGCAATTTGTAATTATTTTTTTTCTCAATAAAAAAATACAAAAACATTTTTAATTAATTAGATTTCTTAGGTCCTAATCTGTTCCCATTTTAACTTTCGCGCGCGTCTTTACTTTCACTATTTGTATTAACTATTGTAATTGTTCCGAGTGTGTAATAGTTAATTAGGTTTACTATTTCGCATTTATCATTTTTCCCGATTTTTGATTATGTAATCCCCTCCCCAAAGCCTTGTAATAGCTAGGGTTTTAATTTCTCGCTTTTAATTTCCGCAACTATTAAACTGCTAGATGTATGGACATTAGGATTGTATGCGAAAGATAAATCAATTTAAAACAGTAGAATACCCTAATTTTGCAAAGATAATTAACTGAAAAAAGGAACACTTGCACATGCTCACTCCTAGGGTTTGTCCCCACTTGGTTGCCTCGGAAATAATGGTCGTGTCCCTCGAATGTAGGGATACCTTAGCAATGACCCGCGATTCAAAATCGTCAAATAGATCATAGTCTCTACTTGTCCCTCGAGTTGCCTACGAATTGATCTTATGACGGTAGTCCCTTCGAAATGCTAAGGTACCCTTACTTGTTGCCTTCAGAGACCATTTCGTCCCTTCGAACAACCCTTTAAAATTCCAACGACGGAGCTACCTACTCCTTAATAGTAGGATAGCGCTGTCTAAAGGAAATGAAAATGAACAAACTTTTTTCGAGTAGGTAGAAAACTCTTAAGTACTTGCTCAAAACAAAAACCTTTCACACAAACACTTTTCAAAAAATAGTTTTCAAAACAACTTCGTCACACTTTTGAGGACCGATACAAGGTTTATCACGAAGTAAACAAAACTTTTCAAAACAAGCACACAAAAGCAATTTAAAAATGAACAAGTACCTAAGAGCCCGTGGAAAACCACGAATAGAAAGGGTGATAACACCTTCCCTTTCTATAATCTACCCCCCGTACTCAGAAACATCTCGAAAAAGGTTTTTTCTGTTCTTTTTCCTTTTCCTTAGTTGGATGAAATAAAAGTCGGTGGCGACTCTTTGCTTACCGCAACATTTGTGAATACAATTGCAAAACCAGTATAACGGTCGGTTCTGCCACCGTATCATATAACTGGCGAATCTGTTGGGGAATACGAAAAGTGGGGTATACCTTAGGATCAAGGTCATTTTTTTTACTTTCTTGTTTGCTTTGCCTGCTTTATCTTTAAGGGTTTTTGCTTGGGTGTTGTTGAAGATCCTACACCCAAATCTGGGGGCACTTTTTAGGTAAACATCAATAGATCATGGAGACTGTACGACATAGACCGATATGGTTTAAGCGATGGCTGTGTTGGTGTGACACTTTGGCTGGTATCGGTATCTGTCGTGTGGAAACAAGGAGAATACGAGGCCGCCGTATGGTGTCGTGAAGCACTAACGGACCTTAGAACCTTAGTTGAACAAACTTGGCCATTAGAAAGTAGTGAGATAGCCGACCTCAGTATAAAGCTGAGGATTAGTTGATACTCGATGCTACACTCATTGAGATCAGACTTTCGGGATATTTCAGCCGCAAGAAAAGATTGCCTGAGCTGAAACAATGCCCGATAAAGGATGATCAATGATATTGAGAATCCTTAGAACCCAGTTACTTTTATAAGACAGGTTGAGCCAACTAAACTTCAAGAGGGTACTTACCTATGAAATCCATGCAAGCCTAAACCTAAGGCTACTTGTGTGACTTATTTTCTTTCTTTGCCTAATAATTTGAACTCATTGTAGGGCTTTGTTTGTATTCCTTATAGGACCTTGTTTGTATAAATCCAATAAATTGGTTTCTTACCATGCATTTTTGCTTGATGCATAGCATACACATCATAGCATCATAACATGACATATCATACTAACCATTTTAAGGATCTCGAGGGCCTGTGATGCAGGTTATGATGAACCAGACGTCTAGCAAGGGGAAAGGGGATTTATTTTCCTCTAGCCAATGTCGTCAAAAGATCAAAACACGACAACTTGAGTCAGGGGCTATGACCTACTTGATATGGTGAGCTTGACTCTTGTAGAAGGACTCTCAAAGATACAAAGTTCTTCAATCAACGATATAAAATTTCAACTTCTGACATTTCTTGTTTACCCCGTGAGATCCTTGAAAACATTGCATACATATGTCATACACATCATTGCATAACAGGTACCATAACAGGTTTCTCATCTTCTTCGCTGTTTATTTCAGTAGTAATATCTTCTGAGAAAAGCATCAAGGATCTACAGGCACAAAATGCCCAATTTCAACAAATGTTTGTAGCCTTAGCTAAGGGGCATGAAGATCTGAAGGCCCTTATTCTGAAGGAGAAAAAGAAGAAGAAGAAGAAGAAGAAGAAGATTGTCGGTGTCCTAAATCTGGGCAGAAGATTTAGGGGACCTTTGAAGAAAATGGTTGATCTGACCTCTTCATCCAAAGAAGGGGAGAACCAAGAAGGCGACACAAGGGGGGAAGACCCTAGTCCGAGAGTTTCCGAGGATGACACAGACTACAATGATGAGCAGTATCCTCCCACTGAGGATAGATACAAGAAGTTAGAGGATTGGTTGAGCGCTATGGACATCCAGAGAATACCGGGGCTGGATTTTGAAGAGCTGGGATTGGTGTCGGGGGTAGTCATCCCACAAAAGTGTAAAGCTCCGATTTTCGCGAAGTATGATGGGGTGTCCTGTCCCAAGCTTCATCTCCATTCCTATGTGAGGAAGATTCATCCTCACACCGCTGTTAGGAACTTATGGGTCCATTTCTTTCAGGACAGTCTGTCTGGGACTCAGCTTGAATGGTTCTATCAACTGGAGGTAACCAATGTCCCTAACTGGGAAGATCTTGCTGCTACTTTTTACAAGCAATATCAATATAACGCTGACCTTGCCCCTACCCGTACTCAACTCCAGAGTATGTCCATGGGCGCAAGCGAAGGTTTCAAGGACTATGCGCAGAAATGGAGAGATCTGGCAGGGAGAGTCCAACCCCCTTTGTCTTATAGGGAGTTGGTGAATATGTTCCTTGGTACGCTGTCTGGTCCGTTCTTCAATCACTTGATTGGTAGCTCCTCAGCTGGTTTCACTGAGCTGATATTGATTTGATAAAGAGTAGAAGCTGGGATCCGGAGTGGCAAGATCCAGAAAAATACCTCTTCGAGTACAGAGAAGAAGTCATTTGGTGGCAAGAGGGAAGCTAATGCTGTGCACAGCCAGAAGGGGCGTAGCAAGGCAGACTACCACCAATATGTGTGGGAAGTGTTGATCTCTAATTTAGCACGCGCACAACGACCACAACAACGAAACAATCAGCCAAGGGTGGAAAGACCTCAAAGGCAGTTCACCCAAATCAACATGCCATTGTCACAAGCATTGCAACACATGTTGAAGATGAATCTGATTACGGTGATAAACCCTCATTCGAATCCTAAGACTTCTTCTCCTAACTACAACCCAGATGCAAGGTGTGCTTATCATTCTGGTAGCCCGGGGCACGATACTAACGATTATTGCACGCTGAAATACAAGATTCAAAATATGATTGGCACCAAGGAGATCGAATTCGAGCCTCCTGAGACTACCAATGTGATCACTACTCCCTTGCCAAAACATGGCTAGGATTGAAAGAATTTTTGTTCATTTGAATTCTCAAGTTGTATTTTCTTTACTTATTCGAACAATTATTGTCATGTCAAACTTTATTATTTCATTAATGCATTACACATTTTTGTCTTGAATTAATTTGTTTTCATTATGCTTAAATTGCTTTATACTTCCTTTTCGTGACATTCAACTCTCGACTAAAAACTCTAAGCCTTAGAGGGAGGATGACGAAAAAGATACCACAATCTCTACAATATGCTTTTGAACAAACCCCACTAACGATATACAGGCGTTGTTTTAAATCTCAAACAGTGGAGTCATAAGGAAGATAATTCCTAGTCAACCCCTTTGAGCCAAAGAAGTAGGAGTTTTTCTTTCACACAAATTAAAACCCTTAATCATAACCTGGGGCAGGGTAGTTTTCTCAGTTAATTCAGAGGCGCATTCAGTCGCAATCTTCCGCTTTACACACAATGAATGGCCTCGAAGACGTCCCTCCGAATCAGAAGATAGTGATGGTTTCGCATAATCATCAAAGAAAGCAGTCATTAATTTGCAAAAGAAAAGTCCGTTAAGTCAAAACCTATGAAGGAGACTTAAGAAAAAACTGGGGCATCCCGCTGACTGTAATTACAAAAAGAAATAGTTCAGGCAAAAGACGGATAGTAAAATCAAAAAGAAAGAGGTCCTACAAATCCTCAACAGAAAGAAGGTTACAAAAATGACTGCCTATTCAAAACAAAGTTTCACTATTTGAACCATCACCGGAACATCAAGGACAGTACTCCAGGACTCAACTGGGATTCTAAACGCACAATTAGCTGATCATAGGACTGAAGGACATCACAAAGAACGGGTGGGTACAAATAAATTTTGAGCCTTTATCCTTTGTTTCTTAAACCGTGAACCAAGCCACGTTATAACCCTTAAAAGTCCTAGCTGAAGCGCAGGTTAGTTTGAAAGCATACTGTTACAAAGGTATCCTGACTCCTGTAGGACTTGTTATGAATCCCGAGTTGATATAACATTCTTGCAAATTTTGTGTTACTACACAAAACACATTTTCAAAAAAAAGTTTCTTTTCAAGACAGACATGAGTTTTTCATCCTTTAAATGAAATTGTTTGCATATGACTAATTGTTTGACAGTAGAGAAATCCGCGCAATGGATATTCAATGAACAGACGTCCTCTCAATGGACAGAATCACCCCAGTAGGAAGGACACTTCCAATAACAGGTCTTCCATAAGCAAGGGGCATGACATGATGTCTAGCACACCTGAGGCAGGCTCTCCAAAAGTTTCAAATAACTAGGGGAAGATCTCCATCTGAATCACATGGGGCATTACGCATGCATTCCAACAACGAATCATGTGCCATCAAGAAATCATTTTTGACGGTACTACAACACAACACTACAGACAGTGATAACTCCCTACATCCTGAGAGCATGGACATAGTCGAAAAAGACCACGCATGAAAAAGACCCGCTAGGTTAACTGGCCTAGGCAAAAATAAGGGCATCCCGACGAACCAAAAAAGGTTCTGGCAAAAGTTATGGATATACATATGAAAAATCTGCACACGCGGAAAGTCGAAAACCTGAAAAGGCGGCTTGGGCAAAAAAGGGTATCCCGGTGGACTAAAAATCTGAAAAGACAACCCAGGAAAAAGTTAGGGATTAAAGCGTACGACTATATCCCGTCATCTTGTCACTTGCCTATCAGTGGAAGACTTATCATTTCGATCGACAGTTATCAAGCACCTCATAATGGGATAACACTCAATCCACAAGGCCTCCGCAGGCACTTTCTCCAGCAGGTACAAAGGAAGAAAAGTCTTGATGCAAAGTCATTGTCGTACCCTCGGCATGCGTCCCAGTAACATCTACACTCCCCACAGGGTAGAGGCAACCAAAGTTTTGATCTCTGCTTCCCCAAACAGAAGTTACTTTCCCCAGCCAAGCTCTTTCGAAGAGCCGACGTCTATATTCCCCAACCGAATTTTGTAATCGCAAGCGGTTCATATAGTTTTCTCCCGAGCAGAGTTTATTTCTCTGAATACGGAAGCTCATCCCCAACAGAGTTATTCTCCTGCAGAGTTATTCTCAAACAGAGTCTCTCCCCCGGTAGAGTAGCTGTAAACAAGGAGCAAATCTCCAGCATAGTCATCTCCGTTCATCATCCCCAGCGGAAGTAGAAGACCACTTTTTCTACAACGATCAGGAATGCAATTTCTAGTACTCTCCAACAACAGTCAGGGATTTATTTTCCCAAACTCGGACGTGCCACAATAGCAATTCATGTTCTTATATCATGACGTGCGCATATATATTGCATACAGCATAATCTCATTTATTTTGAGAACATCATCATACAATGCATTTCATGCATCATATACGATTAATCATGTACCTTTTCAAGAAAGATGGTTCTCATCAACAACTTCTAGTAGGTTCAAGATTAGCTCCTGAAACTAAACAGAGTAATTATCTGCGCGACCAAATGCAACTTTACACGGGTTCGCCACGAAGCAATCTTACACGGGTTTCTCCTAAATGCATCTTCACACGGGTTTATCCTGAAAAATCTTACACGGGTCCTTTCTCATACATTTCCAAATAAAGTTTCACACGAAATCATCACGAAGTAACCCTACTATCCAGGTTCCTTCCCATACCCCTACGTGGACTTATCCCGAAATAACCTTACCCAGGTTCCTCCTGAAGTTTTACACGAACTTATCACAAAGTAACCTTACCCAGGTTCCTCCTGAAGTTTTAAACGAACTTATCCCGAAATAACCTTACCCAGGTTCCTCTTGAAGTTTTACACGAACTTATGAAAAAGTAACCTTACCCAGGTTCCTCCTGAAGTTTTACACGAACTTATTACAAACTAATCTTACCCAGGTTCCTCCTGAAGTTTTACACAAACTTATCCCAAAGTAACCTTACCCAGGTTCCTTCTAAAGTTTTACACAGACTTAGCCTGAAGTAACCTTACCCAGGTTCATTCTGAAATTTTTCTCAGACTTATCCCGAAGCAACCTTACCTAGGTTCCTTTTCGGTTCCAATGTAGTTTTACCCAAACTCCTCACGAAGCAACCTTACCTATGCTCCTTCTCGGTTCATATGCAGTTTTACCCAAACTCATCACGAAGCAACCTTACCTAGGTTCCTTTTCAGTTCCGATGTAGTTTTACCCAAACTCCTCACGAAGCAACCTTACCTAGGTTCCTTCTCGGTTCGGATGCAGTTTTATCCAAACTCCTCATGAAGTAACCTTACCTAAGTTCCTTCTCGGTTCCGATGTAGTTTTACTCAAACTCCTCATGAAGCAACCTTACCTAGGTTCCTTCTCGATTCAGATGTAGTTTTACCCAAACTCCTCAAGAAGAAACCTTACCTAGGTTCCTTCTCGGTTCAAATGCAGTTTTACCCAAACTCCCCACGAAGTAACCCTACGACCCATGTTCCTTCTTATAGCCCTACTATCCAGGCTGTCGCTTTGAAGTAACCCTACTATCCAGGTTCCTTCTTATAGCCCTACTATCCAGGCTTTCATCTTGAAGTAACCCTACGACCCAGGTTCCTTCTCATAAGCCCTACTATCCAGGCATTCATTTCGAAGTAACCCTACGATCCAGGTTCCTTCTCATAGCCCTACTATCCAGGCTTTCATTTCGAAGTAACCCTACGACCCAGGTTCCTTCTCATAAGCCCTACTATCCAGGCTTTCATTTCGAATTAACCCAACGATCCAAGTTCCTTCTCATAACCCTACTATCGAGGCTTTCGTTTCGAAGTAAACCTACGACCCAGGTTCCTTCTCATAACCTTACCATCCAGGTTTCTTCTCTCTTATCTCCAGACAACAGTTTACAACACTGTAAGAGCTGGACCATAACCAGATATGCAGCTCACTTTTTTCTCATCAATCAAGAGTTAATTCCCCAGTAGAGTAATGGACAACCGAAGCTCCTAGCCTCTATTCCCCAAGACATAAATCAACATTCCCCGGCAAAGTCCTCCTCAATGGCAGGTACAAGAATTCTCGCAAAGGAATCTCTTATGTAACCGATATCTTTTCTGATGGAATTTTTAAGCCCATCTCCAATGATTCTCTATCGACTTCTAAATGGCATCTGTAAGCCATTCCTGATATCACCAATCAGTGCTACTTCATGCGAGTACAAATTTCTGGGCACTCTAGTGTTCGATCATCTTCCACCTTCAGATCACGAAAGGACGACCAGCCAATCTACATCCTCAGGCTTAAGAAGATTGAACAGGGGAAGCTGTTGTACCCCAAAATTTTCCCTCCCATTTTACTCAACATATGTTCATTAAGATACTCAACTTGCTCAAACATGCCCAAGAGTTGACCAAACAAACTCTCTCCTAAAGCAATGAACCTCCAACTAGGGTTTCCATTTTCATTAAGATGATTGAGTCCCAAGGGCCTCATATGCTCTCCATAGTCCTAAGATGTTATCAAGACCATTCATGCCAAGTTTTATTCCTTGCACAAGAAGTTTTCTCAATCATTGCTCAAGTGTTGGAAAATCAACTATACTAGGTCAAAAGTAAACTGTGGCCCACATACAGTCAAACTTCAAGATTTTTGGTCAACATCAACATTTTTAAGTGATATCCATCATTTGATCAAGGGTTGATTATGATTCCTCAAGAAAGGCTCCTAATTCATCAAAACTCAAAAGTTGCTAAATTAGGGTTTCTTAGGAAAAGTCAACCAAACTTTGACCAAGCATAACTTTCTCATACTTTATCAGAAATTTCTCATCCAAGGCTCATTTTGAAGAGAATCCAATTCCCTACAATTCATCTTAATCTCTAAAGTTAAATAATGCACTCATGGAAAGATATGGACTCAGACATTATAGGTCATTCCAAAAAGTGAACAAAAACACATTTTGGGTCAAAGCTCCTTACATGAACATGGAATATCCACTTAGGATGAAACCAAAGAAGTTGCTTAGGGGACATCCTAAGCTTTCTAAAAAGTCCAAGAACACCCTCTTATGGTCAAAATTGAAGGAGATATGCATTGTTAAAGTTGGCCATTTTTGGAGAATTGTCAAAAGTCAACAATGCCCAAAATTGCAATTTTCCCCCACATGGGCCCATCTTTTCAAGATTGAATCTCAGTCTTAGCATGGTCCACGACCTATGGGACCCTCCATGATTTATTTATTTGTTTATTTAATTATTTTAATTTTTATTCATTTAAAAATGAAATAAAATGAAATAAATCCAAATAAATCATATAATTTGTTTTAGGAATGATTTTTGTATTGAGTGGAGATCTTATATGCTGTCAATAGCCAAGAAAACGTTCAAGATTGAAAAGAGAAGAAATCTATATATTTGGAAAGATTGGATGCAAGAATCGAAATTCGTTATTCTTTGGATTCATTCCAATTTTATGGACCTAATTTGATTCTCACATATATACAAGATCATTCTAACCCTAGAGGAAGAGAATTTTTCAAGCGCAACCTGCCTCCAAAGCAAGAAAAAAACTCCAAATTTTTGTCCAAAAGTGCAAGACCTATCTTCTTCCACAGGCTAGTTCAAGACGTTCTGAAGGTCAAATCTTGTTCCTGGACGGTCATTAGGGCGATAGTAAGCATCATCAAGGCCTGAAACATCAAGAAACAAATACTAGGCATAATACGGTTTGTTCATATTTTTGAAATTGGTTTTTACAATTCACGCATGATAAATGAGTTATAAGTATATGTTCATGTTTATATCACCCTTTAGAATGTTTTTGCATACTTAGATGCATGTTTTGGTGC
Source organism: Vicia faba (assembly GCA_948472305.1). Lineage (NCBI taxonomy): Eukaryota > Viridiplantae > Streptophyta > Magnoliopsida > Fabales > Fabaceae > Vicia > Vicia faba. The sequence goes on from OX451737.1 coordinate 713,019,420, forward strand.
CTGTTGGATGAAACTCCATTGCTAGGGTTTACAAGGCCATTTTAGGGCTTTCAAATGCAGGAATATATGGATCTCAAGATGGATACTATCATGATCAGAGGATCAAACCCAATCGATCCATGATCTTAAATCTAACTTATGTTTCCTGGACATGATATTTGAGGATTGCAGGTTTGTAGCTATGTCCAATGTCCTTGGGTAAAAGCTCTGGACCTAAGACGACAGTCCCCTGGATAAGATGAATGCGTGTCACAGCCTGAGTGGGAAGTTTGAACTTTGCGCGCGTTTTGGTTACAATTACTGACCATTATTCAATATATTGTTTATTGTGTGTTTATTTAACAAATAAGAAGTTGGCTCAGTTGGTGAAGCGAATGGTCTTAAGGCATTCATGTGTAGGAGGTCAGGGGTTCGATCCCTGCCTCATACATTTTATTTTCCATAATATTTGCTTGTAGATCCTGTGCCTTGGACTCCAGCGTGTCTACCATACACCTTCCAAATCTAGCCAGTGGATCATCCTCAGATCCGGATCTAACGTCCAGCGGAGAGAAGTCCATGATGCACCCTCAAACATGGCCAGCACTGGATCCAAACGCAGGATGGGCTTGCAAGGAAATCTGGACTTGAAAATTCCAGTTCATACCCCCTAATTTGTTTCTCACAATCAGGCCCAAATCTTTTTTTTTTCATTTTTTTTTTCATTTCTTTTATTTTATTATTTTGTTTTAATTTTTTTTTTACAAAATCATTTTTATTATTAAATCATAAAATCAAAAAACTACAAAAAATATTTGGTTTAGTCTTTTTTTTCATAAAATATTTATTTGCATTTAATTAATTAATTTAATTAGATTAACTTAAACATTTTTTGTAATTAAAATTTAATAGAAATTAGGTTAATTTAATTACTTTTTTTCCTTCCATAATTAAAATTAAATAGAATTATGTTTGTTTTTATAATTGAAATTAATTTTTAAAAATGAATTATTTTTAATTGTTTCAACATCGGTTATTTTGCTAAATAAAATTAATTAGTAAATTAGGTTTTGCAATTTGTAATTATTTTTTTCTCAATAAAAAAAAATACAAAAACATTTTTAATTAATTAGATTTCTTAGGTCCTAATTTGTTCCCGTTTTAACTTTCGCGAGCGTCTTTACTTTCACTATTTTTATTAACTATTGTAACTGTTCCGAGTGTGTAATAGTTAATAGGTTTACTATTTCACATTTATCATTTTTTCCTGGTTTTTGATTATGTAATCCCTTCCCCAAAGCCTTGTAATATCTAGGGTTTTAATTTCTCGCTTTTAATTTCCGCAACTATTAAACTGCTAGATGTATGGACATTAGGATTGTATGCGAAAGATAAATTAATTTAAAACAGTAGAAAACCCTAATTGTGCAAAGATAATTAACTGAAAAAAGGCACACTTGCACATGCTCACTCCTAGGGTTTGTCCCCACTTGGTTGCCTCAGAAATAATGGTCGTGTCCCTCGAATGTAGGGATACCTTAGCAATGACCCGTGATTCAAAATCGTCATAAAGATCATAATCCCTACTTGTCCCTTGAGTTGCCTACGAATTGATCTTATGACGATAGTCCCTTCAAAACACTAAGATTTTGTTTCCTTCAGAGACCATTTCGTCCTTTCGAACGCCCATTTAAAATTCCTACGACGGAGCTACCTACTCCTTAATAGTAGGATAGCGCTGTCTAAAGGAAACGAAAATGAACAGACTTTTTTCGAGTAGGTAGAAAACTCTTAAGTACTTGCTCAAAACAAAAACCTTTCACACAAACACTTTTCAAAAAGTAGTTTTCAAAACAACTTCGTCACACTCTTGAGGACCAATACAAGGGTTATCACGAAGTAAACAAAACTTTTCAAAACAAACACACACAAGAAATTTAAAAATGAGCAAGTACATAAGAGCCCGTGGAAAATCACAGATAGAAAGGGTGCTAACACCTTCCCTTTCTATAATCTACCCCTCGTACTCAGAAACATCTCGAAAAAGGTTTTTTCTGTTCTTTTTCCTTTTCCTTAGTTGGATAAAATAAAAGTCGGTGGCGACTCTTGCTTACCGCAACATTTGCGAATACAAATGCAAAACCAGTATAACGGTCGGTTCTACCACTGTATTACAATCATGATATTTGAGCTTCATCAAGTCATTAACTCAGGGGAAATTTCATAAAAAGGATAAGTATCCCTTACCTTATTATTTTTACTTTTTCTGATTATATGAATTAAATTGTGTCATCAAAATACATAGTTTTATCATCATAAAAAAAGGGGAGATTGTTAGAACAAGGTTTAGTTATGCAATATTATCCGAGTTTTGATGATAACAAATGAGTATGTTGTTGGAAGCGGTGTAGCGGCAAGCAATAAAAGTTTTAGAAATATTTATCATGGAATTTATCGTGTCCACAGAGATTGGTTATTGAATTGTCGTTCGACAAATCTCTTGTTAATGAGTTTGGGGATAAATGGGTTTGTAAAGAAAATGTTATTAACAGAAAATAAATGTCAACAAAAGAAAAAAATAAGGAAAAACTTATCAAGTATGTATATAATCTACTCATCACAGACTTAAATCTACCGACCAGTTACATTCAACCTAACAATACTCATCAATGTTACTACGTATCAATCACAACCTAAGTCATTTCTAACCCAAATTAAGAGACCGACTGTATCACCAAGGAAATGATATCTCTACCTCCTCAATAACACATAAGACAACTATGTAATCACACTGACGATCTCTCAGTATAGCACAACCACACAGAGGCATTAAGATCTGATATCCAAGTAGATGTTAGCTCTAAATCTATCTCTAGAGTTCAGAAACTAACAGATAATCATCCTAGATAAGAATCTAAGCAGTATATGTCTATAACAACTCAAATCCCTAGCACAAAGAAAAAATCTAAGACAACAATCCACAAAGATTTGTAAACCAAGTTTAATATAACTCCATGGGCGACAAATATACACGAGTTCAAAGTAAATACATATACAAACTCAATACATAAATAATACACAAAGAAGAAGAGAAATAAACCACAAATCTACCGGTTTGTCAATGTCGATTAAAGAGCAATCTACCCCAGATCATCCGTATGCAAGCTTCAATGTTGTTTTCTAATTTAATCCTATCAAAAAATGAAGGTTGATCGAGTTGGGATCAAAAATACCAAAACCATACCCAAAAAAAAATGTGTTTTTACACCTAAATACGCATTTTTGACTGTCCAGCACCGCCCAACGACCAAAAAGTGTCGCCCGGCGTCCAAAACAGCGTTTTTCCCACGCTACAGCTCGCCTAGCGTCGCCCGACAACCAAAAAGCGTCGCCCGGCGACGGATGACAAAAAGTTGAAAAATCAGCACAACATTTTGTACTATTTCGGCCATAACTTTTGAACCGTAACTCCGATTCGCGCCCGGTTAAAAGCGTTGGAAAGCTTATTCAATGCGCTTTCTAGCAATGCCTAAATATAAAAGCTTTAATACCTAAAAAAATGAGATAAAATCAATTAAACTCAATGATATTTACATAATAACGCAATAAATACACTATAACGTAAACTTTACCAAATATACACTAAAGTTGAGGTTTATTGATAAAAAGCAAACGAAATAAGCCGATGAGTGCTAATTATTCACACTCAAATTCACAAAAATTTAGCATTCATAAAACTCTCCCCAACTTAAAACATTGTTTATCCTCAAACAAAGTCAAATAAACTTAAAGAAGCAAAAGAGATAATAAAAAAATCACGAATCAATAGGTTTTTAAAAAGGAAAACAAATGTATGGTTCAAAATAAAAACGTACACACAAGGCAAATACTTACCACAATCCTACAACGACAACATGTAAACGAAATGAATCTTAAGTACAAAAATCATACTAAACATTCTAAAACGAAACAAGCTCAATCATGAATTACACCTAGTAAAAATTCATCAGTAGATGAAGAACACACAATGGTGAGAACTTTTGACACTCATCCACAATCTTTGCAAATAATAGACTAAATTATACAATCATCTAAAAACTCATTTTGAAAATACAAAAGCAATAATCTCAAGGGTTTAAGGGTTGTAATGTGGCTTGGTTAACAAACAAGTGATAAGTCCTAAAGCTAATGGAAACAAAAACTTGCCTAAACCTAAGGGAGTAATTACTTCCATAAAGTTTCAAACAAAATAATTCCAATCACAATTCTTCTTCATCACAAGTTTCACACCAACACACATCACTTATTAACACAACATTATTCAAACTCTTTTTGTTTTCCTTTTCCAAAGCTTTTTCAATTTTTTCTTTCTTTTTCTATCTTTTCTTTTTCACTTTTTATTTTATTTTCTTTTCTTTTTCTTTTCAACCTCATAACAATCAACCAATAAAAACACAATCATTTTTATCCCCAAATTGAATTCAACCATACATTAAAGTGAATACTCCCTACTTTCTAAGGCAAGGTAAAAATTCAAACCAAAACAATAGTTAACATCCATGCAAAAAGAGAAACTAAACACTCATAGACAAAAATTTAGCAAATATAACATGGATATCGACAAAAATCTCAAAGGGGTTACTAATAATCACACATTCACAAGGTGAATTGAATATTTGGTCAAGGTAGTTGTGCTCAAAATCAAACAAAATTCCTTGACCATTTTCTTGCATTCATGCAATCAACACAAAATAAAAGATTAAGCATAATAAAATCCAGTTAAAACAAGAATTGTAGCTTTCAGGATATGTGAAAAATGGAAAGCTTCCTCACATTTATGGGTAAAAAGGGAACTAAAGTGATTCAAGTCATGAGCAAGCAATGAAAAAAGAATGAATGGCACGGTAATTATATAAATGATAAGTTTCCTAAACATGTTATCTTATAGAAAGAGATAAACGAGTACCTGGCGTGTACCAACTTCAAAATAATATCATTACGATACATCTGCGAGTTGAAACAATCAAACTCGGAAAATCACCTCAAAATTCTTCAAGTTACCGGACCAAAATTTGATAACAAACAACAAAAAAAGAATTAGAAAAATAATACTCCTATACAGTTTTAATGTACAAAGTTTACAATATATACAATGAACAAAACTCCTCAAGCTAAACACGATAAGCTTTCGAAAAATAAAAATTGACATAACAAAACAAATACAAATAACGATATGAAAACCGAGTGAAAATGAATTAACAAGTTGAAAAGTGAAGATTTGAAATTCATAACCTTTTCTTGTTTCAAATTTTTAAAGCACAAATCACCACACACATAAACAAATACAAACAAACATGCTTGTTTTACGTTGTAAGCTCGACGCCTTTATTGTGCGAGCTAGTAACCTCCTCTCATCATGCCATGGTATTGTCATACCGTGCAAACCTAAAGAAAATGTCCTAACAATCACACAACAAACGTTACGAAAATAATACAATTCACAATAATACGTGAAAACACATATATGCACAAATATCATATACAAGTTAATGTACAATTTCTATACAATATATACATTAATTACAAAACTCAAAAACAAAAGAATTATTGCAATGCGAAGATAATAGAACCAATCCCTAGCATTGACACCATTTTGTTGGAAGTGGTGTAGAAGCAAGCAACAAAAGTTTTGGAAATATTTATCTGGGAATTTATCGTGTCCATAGAGATTGGTTATTGACTTGTCGTTAGAAAAATCTCTCGTTAATGAGTTTGGGGATAAATGGGTTCGTAAAGAAAATGTTATTAACAGAAAATAAATGTAAACAAAACAAAAAGCTAATGGAGAATTTATCAAGCCTGCATATAATCTACTCATCACAGGCTTAAATCTACCGACCAGTTACATTCAACCTAACAATACTCATCAATGTCACTACGTATCACTCACAACCAAAGTCATTTATAACCCAAATTGAGAGACCGATTATATCACCAAGGAAATGATCTCTCTACCTCCTCAACAACACAGAAGACAACTATGTAATCGCACTGACGATCTCTCAGTACAGCACAACCACTGAGGCATTAAACTCTGGTACCCAAGTAAATGTTAGCTCTAAATCTATTTCTAGAGTTCAAAAACTAACAGATAAGCATCCTAGATAAGAATCTAAGCAATATATGTCTATAACAACTCAAATCCCTAGCACAAAGCAAAAATCTAAGATAACAATTCACAAATATTTGTAAACCAAGTTTAATATAACACCATGGGCGACAAATATACATGAGTTCAAAGTAAATACATATACAAACTCAACACATAAAGAATACACAAAGAAGAAGAGAAATAAACCACAAATCTACCGGTTTATCAGCGCCGATTGAAGAGTAATCCGCCTCATATCATCCGTATGCAAGCTTCAATGTTTTTTCTAAGCTAATCCTATCAAAAAATGAAGGTTGATGGGGTTGGGATCAAAAATACCCAAAACCATACCCAAAAAATGTGTTTTTACACCTTAATACGCATTTCTGACTGTCCAGCATCGCCCAGCGATCAAAAAGCGTTGATTGACGACTAAAACAATGTTTTTCCCATGCTACAGCTCATCTAGCGTAGCCTGCAACCAAAAAGCATCGTCCGATGACGGATGACATAAAGTTGAAAAAACCAGCACAACATTCTACACTATTTCGGCCATAACTTTTGAACTGTAACTCCGATTTGCGCCAGTTGTACCCCAAAATTTGCATTCTCACTTATCAAGATTTTGCTTACAAGATCTCCTTTAGGCTCAAGACTGCACTAGGGTTTGATCAGCTCAAGACACCTCCTTAATCACTGATGACCAAAATTAGGGTTTGAGATTGCACAAGGATATTTGAACTTCCAATGCCCCATATGACTTTCATGGATCGTTATGGACCCTCAAGATTACTCATGTCAAGTTTCAAGCTTTGGATCACACTTTTGCTCAGTCAATTGAGCAGTTGACCTAAAAATCAACTATATTAGGGAAAAAGTCAACTATGGACAATTTATAGTCAAACTCCATAATTTTTTATCCACATCAACATTTTAAACTCATATGTATCATTTTATCAAGTTTGGACCATAATTCCTCAAGAAATTTGATCAAATCTTCAAAAGGGCAAAATGGTCAAAATTAGGGTTTTGACTGGGAAAGGGCAATTACTGATTTTTGACTTAGCAAATGATCAATTGGTTTAAGTCATGATCTCAAGAGCCCAATTGAATCATTTTGACTTGATGACATGGCTCAAAACATTTCTCAAGTCCAATGGATTGACAGATGAATTTTCAATCAACTGATCAAAAGTCAACAGTATACTGAAAAGTCAAACATTGACTTTTTGAATAAAATCAAATGTAAAAGAACACAATGCATCAAAGCATGTCAAAATATGAAATTTATTCATCAAGAAATCAAAAATTCAAGATTTCATTTTGAAAAGTTAAAATTTCTAAACTTAGAAATTTTTCTAAATGTTGGAAATTTCTTATTTTTTCACAACTTTGAACAAAATTTTCACCATGATGCAAGCTGATTCAAAAGAAACTTCCAACATGAAATTGTAGATATCCATGAAATCTACAACATTTATTTACACAACTCCTTCCAAAAGTGCTTGGATCTCAAGTTATAATTTTAAGAACACATGGTCATGAAACAAAACACTTAGTGAAATTTTGTCCTAATTTGGTTAGGATTTTGACTCGACTTCATGACACTTTTTCATATAGTTCCAAGAGGAATATTCAAAAGTTATTCAAATATAGGTTGTAGAGCACATTACAAGCTTTCCAAAATGTCCAAGAACTCCTTAAGATCATTTTTGAGTAGGGAGAATCGAAGAGATGAAGTTAGAGTTTTATCACTTGAATTACAAGTCATTTTGTGATGAACAAATTCAAAATTCAAAGTTATGCTACATAAACTCTACTTTGTAGGCCTCAAACTTGTTAGGAACTCCATAATTAATTGCTTGCACAACTGTTAGATGTCTCATTTCAAGCATTCAATGCAAGGCCATGCTTTATATCCATTTTGGGAAGAAAGTGCATAATGCCATTTTGATAAAGTGACTTTTTGCACAAAACTTGTTCTTGAGCCTTACAATTGTTTTCTTCTGATCATACAAGTCCCATAACTCGAGAGAAACTTGTCAGACACTTACAATCACTCAACCCATGCTTGTACTTCCTCTTGAAACTTGTTTTCCCACTTTTCTTGAAAATCAAGTAACATAGAAAATAGCTTGTTACTTGTACTCCTGACTTTCAAAAGCACTCAAACCTCTTTGCTTATACATACACAAGTCATTTTCCATAAATCCCGCGCATGCTTAAGCCCTGAAAACACCTAGAACACATAATCACCAAAAACACTTCAAAACTTGTCATTTCTGAGTTTTGAATCCAAACTCTAAATTTGCTCGTGCGTTTCTTGGCCTTTTACTTTCAGAAGCTTCTAAACAACATATACAAACAATCCCAACACCTACAGCACCACTGTAACACCTCCATCATCATCCACCATTTTCAAAAACATCACCTTGCACCTTGACTTCTCCAGAACTCCTCATGCACTTTCAGCTCAAGCTAAGCATCCCATTAGCTTCCTGAGAAATTGAGGAAGCTCATCCAATCATTAGAACTCACTGAAATCTACTCAAACTCCAAACCCGATACCCTCTTGCAAGGTAAGTTTTCTATCTTTGGAACTTTTCATACATGCATCATTAATGGTTTATTTGTGAATGAAAAATGTAGATATCATGGCCCTAAAGCTAACCATGTCCAGAGTTTTCAATAATTTTGTTTGAGCTTAGAGAATTTTAAGATTGAAGTTTCTGAGATTTTTAGGGTTCAGATTAGGACCATTAAAATTCATGCTTATCTTTGATCTATAATTTTATTGCTTTACATTTCTGAAATCGTGAGGAAATTTGCTACAAGTTTCTTGTTTACAGTTTTCATTTTTGTTGAGATTTGAACAAGATACAGAGGCTTTGGCTGGGCGTGAGGTTGAAGATGAAGTTCAGGCCATGAACTTGTTTACTATCATATATTTATTATTTTGATTATATAAACGGATGTATAGCCACCCCAGTGGTAGAAGCGCGCGCTTGTGACTAGAGGGACTTGGGTTCGAGCCCCAGTGGTACCCTTTTGGATTTCCCATATTTTTTCACACATTTTGACTTTTTTTTGGCATGTGCTGGGCCTTTCCGTGGGCTTATGTTTTTTTTTCACTTCTGACCTCCTGTTTCACTTGAACAGCCATTGGCCCATTTTCTTTTCTTTTCTCATTTTTATTTATTTATTTTTCTTAATTTATTTTATCTAATACTAAAAAATCAGAAAAAAAATATAAAAAAACACGAGATTTATATTTTGATAAAGTTTATTTATTTTTACACAAATTATTTTATTTAATCATACTTTATTTATTTTACTAATTGTTTTGTAAATTTAATTAAAAACTAGGGTTTTTATTATTTTCTTTCACAAAATTTAAATATATTGTTTTAAAACCAAAAAAGACCAAAAATATTTTATAATACTATAAATTATATTTAAGACAAAATACCAAAATTATTCTTTTTCTAAACTTAATTTCTTTTAATTAATATTTAGATTAGGGTTTTATTTAAATTCTTTTCCTAGTAAATTTAGGTTTACTTTTTATCATTTTTAATTAATTATTTTCTTATAGTTAATTATTTTAAAACCAAAACCCCTTTTCTCTAAAAAATCCAAATAAATGTCCATTTTCTTTCCATTTTACATTCTTGTATATTTATCCCTTTTGTACATTATTTATTCAATTCTTGTACAAATTCAATATGGTTGTAATAGATAATTAGGTTTATCTTCTTGCAATCCCCATTTACAATTTGTACACTCCTCCCACAAAGATGTAATAGCGTAGGATATTTTAAATTTCGCAATTTATCGCTTTTATATACAAATGCTAGTAATTAGGGTTTGTATGGAAAGACTAAAAACAATCAATTAGAAAACCCTAATCAAAGACAAAACCAAGCACTATTATGCATGTGAGGTATCTTAGTAAAAACAAGCAAAATATAAGATTATAGTCCCTCGATGACGCTATCTATGTTACCTTTCAAACGATCTTAGTCTCTAAAAGAGAATTCTAAGATACCTTGCAACATTGCTAATCATGGTTATACGATGACCCACGCCCGTCCCGTTTACATCCAAAGATAGGGTTACTTACCAAATCAATGGTAAGATAACAAGGTCAAAGGAAAAGAAAATGAACAAAAAAGACTTTTGAGTAGGTAGAATGCTCCTAATTACTTTCTCCATTTCAAAACAAACATACTTGCTATTTTTAAAACAAACACCCACACTTTCAAAACATCTTACAAACTTGAAAACATTTTCAAAAGATCAACACTTTGTATACATTCTTACGAACGAGAATCATTACAAAGTTTTCCTAAACAAAGGCCTCTTTACAAAATACTTTCAAAAACCACACAAAGCACAATTTCAAACAAAAGCAAGTGATCTAGCAAGTAACTAAGAGCCCATGGAAAACCATGGATGAAAAGGGTGATAATACCTTCCCTTTTCATAATCTACCCCCCGAACTTAAGAAATAATCTCAAAGGTCTTTCCCGTGCTTTTTCACCTTTCCTTTTGGATAAAAGAAAAGTCGGTGGTGACTCTTGCTAACCGCAACATTTGCGATCAAACGCAAAACACCCAAGTCAGTTCTCCCACCGTATCACAGAACTGGAGACTCTGCTGGGGATAATTCTAAAAGTGGGGTTACCTTAGGGTTAGATCACATTTACTTGCTTTCATTGTTTGACTTGTATGCTTTACATCTTGGTTCTTTGTTTGGGTTTGAATCCTCTACCCGGATTTGGGATACCTTATAGGTAAGTAGAAATACATTGTGGAAATTGTGAGGGGTATACCGACATGGTCTAATAAATAGCTACGTTAATGCGATATATTTGTGTGTACCGGTAGCCCTTAAGTTAATCAAGGAGAATACGGGGCCGCTGAGTGATGTCATGAAGCACTAATGAACTTTTAGAACCTTTACTTGACCAACTTGGCCTTTAGGATGTAGTGAGATGACCGACTTTGGTACAGTCCGAAGTTGGTAGATACTCGATACTACACTCATTAAGGTTTGGTTTTTTGGGATATTTCGGTCGCCATTAAAGAGGCTTGTGCTGAAACAATGACCAAAGAAACAAACCGGTGATATTGAGTTCCTTAGAACTCGGTTACTATTACTAGGACATGTTTGAGCCAACTAAACTTCAAGAGGGTACTTACCTATGAGACTCCATGAAAGACTAAACCTAGGGACTTGTTTGCTTTGTTTGTGTGTACTTACTTGTACATAACATCATGAACAGCATAACATCATACTCATTCACTAACCATTTCAAGGATTTTTGGGATTTATCTTTGTTTCTGTTTTGTAGGACACGGATTCTATTCGCAGGAAAACCATTCTAGTAAATCTTGTAAGGATCCCTCCATAACTTAAAGAGCTAGCTTCAAGGATTCCTGAAAATTATCCATTCACCGAAAGACATGGCCGCCTGCTAAACTTGGTCACCTCCAACACGAATGACGACATGATGAAGGTGCTCTTCCAGTTCTTTGATCCTTTACACCATTGCTTCACATTTCCTGATTATCAACTTGTGCCCACTTTGGAAGAATTCTCCCAAATCTTGAGGATTCCCATTCTCAATCAACTACCTTTCAACGGTACAGAAAGAGGTCCAAAGCCAGAAGATATTTCTCAAGCTCTACACTTAAAATCATCTGATGTCACAACCAATTGGGAAACAAGGAGTGGTATCAAGGGTTTCCTAGAAAAGTTCTTGTTTGAGAAAGCCCAAAACGGTTGGAACTCTTTGGACCTGCAAGCTTTTGAGGAAATTGTGGCTCTGCTCATCTATGGGATGGTTTTTTCTCCAAATCCTGACCAACTCATAGACGTGAACGCCGTCAAAATCTTCATATCCCATAACCCAGTGCCTACTTTGCTAGGGGACATCCTACATTCTTTTCACACTCATACTATGAGGAAAAAAGGTATCCTTATATGTTGTACTCCTCTTTTGGCAAGATGGTTTATTTCACATCTTCCTCAATCTGTATTGAAGAACGAGTAAGGTTCAAGGTGGTCACAAAGGTTGATGATGCTCAAACATTCAGACATTCATTGGTGTTCTCGATCCATAGAGAATGTTACTATTATCGACCGTTGTGGAGAATTCCCTAATGTCCCTGTACTTGGCATTAGGGGAGGTATCACCTACAACCCTTGCTTAGCCTTAAGACAGTTTGGTTACGCCCGAAGCGATGGCCCACATGAGATGCTCATTCAAGGTTTGGTATTTGACTACGAGAACGATGATCAAGGTCATTTCCAGAGGTTTATCCGAGCTTGGAGGTTGTTGAACAAGGTAGATAGCAAGACTTTGGGGCATAAGAATTCCATCCCTCTTAAGCCTTACCTCAAATGGGTACGAACTCGTGCTCAGAGTCTTATGATGCCTTATCCCTCCATTCTCCCAGTAATCATTGAGCCTATTATGGAAGGAGATGTTCCATGCATTATCCTGCATCTTGACATGCCCACCTCTCTTGAATACTTACAGAGAGATTGGATATAACTCAAGGGGGAGAGAGACACTTTCTAAGCCCAATTCTACGCTAGCAAGAAGAAGGTTTTGGATCTCTCTAAGCAACGTCATGAGGAGCAGACTCTGAATGCCTACATCGCACCAAAGAGGATGCGTACAACCTTTTCATCTTAGAGTTTTTGTATTGTTTTGCCCAAAAAGGCATTGATGTAATCAAGTTTTAATTTATCAATATAACGTGTGTTTCCTTTTTGTCTAAAACAAATTTGAATATTTAAAATCCTTGAAATCATTGCATATGCATTTACCATTCATCATAACATAAGCAGGTTTCTTGCAACAAGTCTCCTCATCTTTCTACTGTTTATTTCAGTAAGATGGATCTCGAGCAAACGGTGAAAGACCTCCAAGCACAAAATGCTCAGTTTCAACAGATGTTATTAACTCTAGCCAAAGGACAAGAAGAGTTGAAGACCTTGCTGGTTGAAGAGAAAAAGAAAAAGACAAAGAAAATAACCGAAGTTCTAAATATGGGAAGAAGTATCCAAGGACAAGCAAGAAGGACCCTAGACTTTGCAACGACATCTGGTGAGAAAGACAATCAATATGGGAAAGGCAAATTGTCCAGCCAGATTCAGAAGAGGAAGAGGAAGAAGAAGATTATTTTGATGAACAATACCCTTCGGCCGACAACAAGTATAAGCATCTGGAAGAACGGTTAAGTGCGATGGAAATTCAAAAAGTGCCTGGATTGGACTTTGAGGAATTGGGGTTAGTATCTGGGATTGTCATTCCTCCAAAATTCAAAGCACCGGTGTTTGCCAAATATGACAGAGTTTCATGTCCCAAAATGCATCTCCGGTCCTATGTGAGGAAAATACAGCCTCACTATGCTGACAAGGATTTATGGGTACACTTCTTTCAAGACAGCCTGTCCGAAACTCAACTTGATTTGTCTTATCAGCTAGAAAGAGCCAATGTTCATAATTGAGAAGATCTTACTGCTGCATTTTACAAACAATACCAATACAACACTGATCTTGCTCCCACCCATACTCAACTCCAAAGTATGGCCATGGTTTCAAGTGAAGTCTTCAAAGATTACGCACAAAAATGGAGGCACTTAGCAGGAAGAGTCCAGCCTCCCTTATCTGAAAGAGAGTTGGTAGACATGTTTTTGGGCACCATGTCTGGTCCCTTCTTTAATCACTTAATTGAGAGTTCCTCGGCAGATTATATCGAGTTGATATTGACCGGAGAAAGAGTGGAGGCCGGGATAAAGAATGGGAAAATTCAAAAAGATGCATCCTCTACTGCTGTAAGAAAACCATTCATTGGAAAAAGGACGTTGTTGCTGTATATCCTCAGAGAAATCAAGATAGGTCTGAACACTGTCCAATGGTGGGGGCTGTCATGATTCCTAAACCCACACCTGCTCAGCAAAGAAGAAACCAGCCAAGAATGGAAAGACCAGTCAGACAGTTCACTCGAATTAATATGACACTATCTCATGTATTGCCACATTTGTTAAGATCCAATCTAGTGACTTTGAAAGAAGCTCCAAAGAATCCTAACACAACCTCTCCTTACTATCATCCTAATTCCCGTTGTGCATACCATTCTGAGAGTCTCGGCCATGACACTAACAACTATTGGGCTATGAAGAACAAGGTACAAGACCTTCTTGAAGCCAAAGAGATTGAATTCGATGCGCCAGAAATTCCCAATGTCATCACTGCCCCTATGTAATGCATGTAATTTAATTAATTATTTAATTAAATTATTTATGGTATATTTGTGAAGTTGTGTTATAATTAATTGGATTTATTTTATTAAGTGGAGAAATAATATTAGAAGTATAATATTATTTGATGTGGTCTTATTTTTAAAGGAATAGAAGTAATAAGGGGGTGTATTAGTTTTAAGCCCAATAAGAAATAAATAATAATAGGGTTATTTTATTGTTGTTGGAATAAAATAGAAAGAAGAGGCATTAAAAGAATAAGGATTGAGAGGAGAACGTGCAAGCTGCCGGAAAAAGTGGAAAAACGGCAAGAACGAGAATTCAACCAGAAATTATAGAGATACCTTCAATCCAAGGTAAGGGTAGGGTTCCGACTCTATAATTGGGTTTATGATGATTGGTATGTAGGGTTAGAGATGATTGTTGTCTTGTTCTTGAATTGAAAATATATGATTGTTGTATGATGAGAATTGATGAATTTTAGATGAATATTGATGTCATGATGTTGTTTAATTGATGTAGAATTATAAGGTAATTGTAAGTGATGATTATCCATGATTAGATTAAATTTTTAGGGCTTTAAGCATGAATCCCGTAGTGAGATGCAGGGAAGAAAAATGCAGAATTATTACAGGGAAGAAAAATGCAGAATTTTGCGTGAAGGATATCAGGTGCTGCTGTTTTAGAACAATGAATTAATTGGGGATAAAGTTAGTCGTACTGTTCTTAGTTAGTTTGATATCAGGCTAAGAATTAAAATAGTAGGATTAATAAAAAGTAGCAGTTCTGATGGTAGAAGCTATGTTGGTTAGAAGTTGCGTTAGATTAGTAAGAAGTAGAAGTTCTGATGGTAGAAGCTATGTTGGTTAGAAGTTGCGTTAGATTAGTAAGAAGTAGAAGTTCTGATGGTAGAAGCTATGTTGGTTAGAAGTTGCATTAGATTAGTAATAAGTAGAAGTTCTGATGGTAGAAGTTGTGTTGGTTAGAAGTTGCGTTGGATTAGTAAGAGGTAGAAGTTCTGATGGCAGAAGCTGTGTTGGTTAGAAGTTGTGTTGTCAGAAGTTGTGTTGTTAGAAGTTGTATTGTCAAAATTTGTGTTGTCATAAGTTGTATGGTCAGAAGTTGTATGGTTAGAAGTTGTGTTTTAAGAAGTTGTGTTGTCAGTAGTTGTGTTGTCAGAAGTTCTGTTGGTCAGAAGTTGGATGGTCAGAAGTTGTGTTGTCAAAAGTTATGTTGGTCAGAAGTTGTGTTGGTTAGAAGTTGTGTTGTCAGAAGTTGTGTTGGTCAGAAGTTGTGATGGACGTTACGTTGGTTTTGTACAGAATGATGAAGGTTAGATGCTTAGAAGCTACTGTTTGAACTATAACAGTAGGAATAGTGACGGTCATGACGTAAGAGTTACAGAATAGCAATAATGATTTACTGTGGAATTAATGTACAACTGAGTTGTTAGTGAGAAGTTATTAATGATGTTGTGTTGATGATTTATAATAAATAAATGATGTTTGATGAATTATTATGATGATATGAGATGTTGATGACGAGACGTTGAGATGCTTTTGAGATGTTGTTAATTTGAGATGCTTTTGAGATGTTGTTAATCTGAGATGTTGTTAACTTGGGTGTTGTTATTACATTCATGGATGTGTCACATACATTGCATTTTTGAGATGGAGCTTATGCTCGTTGAGATAGCCTGTATTGGCGAATTTTGAGATGAAGGCTTATGCCTTGTTGATGCCTCTATTAATTGACAATTTTTTTATATGGGAGTTCTGCTCCAATGGTACCACATGCATTTGCATAGTATTGAGTCGCATTATATGATTGTATAAAGAAGTGTATTTTGATGTTGATGAATGTGTATATACGATGTAATTATTATTGATTATAAAGAAGTGGTGATGTTATTGATCTAACTTAATATATTAATTATCATGCGCTTTATTATATTGTTAGATATCTCACCCCTTCTGTTTGAATGTTTCCCTTATGTTGCTAACGTGTAGGTAATCGAGAGTGGAGGTTGTATACCTTCAGTAGTTCGAGTCGGTGTCATTGCTCTGATATGTAACACTCGGGGGGATGAACGCTTGCTGTTTTTTATTGTTGATTTTTCAGTTGTTGAACGTTAAATTGATTATTATTAAACATGTGTTGTTTCGAAGTTGCTGTTTTGTTGTTAGAGATGTTATTAAGAATTCCGCTGTGTAGCTGTTGAGTTATTTAATTAAAGATGTTATGATGATGGTTCATCTGATGTTTTGAAAGTGTTATATATCCATGATGAATGCAATGAATTTAATAGAAGGATTTATAACTCTGATTTATTTATATAATTGTTTGGGGTAGAATTGGGGTGTTACAAAGTTGGTATCAGAGCAAAAGGTTGGTCCGACCTTGTCGTCGAGTCGTAGTTGTCTAACAATCGAGTATTGTTATTTTGAGTTCTAACCGTTGTTTATGTTGTAGTGAGAAGTTGAGATGGCTGGAAGGAATGATGCTGCACTTGCTGCTTCTTTAGAAGCAATGGCTCATGCGATGGAAAATCAGCTGAATGCTGACGGAAATGCTGGATCTCGTAGCTTGGCGACTTTCCAGAGAGAGAATCCACCTACGTTCAAGGGAAAGTATGATCCTGACAGAGCATTGGAGTGATTGAAAGAGATTGAGAGAATCTTTCGTGTGATGGACTGCACTCCAGCGTAGCAGGTTCATTATGGGACTCATATGATAGCAGTCGAGGCTGATGACTGGTGGCTAGAGACTTGTTAGAATTGGAAGCTACAGGTGAGAATGTCACTTGGGCTGTGTTCCCTAGAGAATTTTTGAGAAAGTACTTTCCTGAAGATGTCCATGGTAAGAAGGAAATTGAGTTCCTTGAGTTGAAGCAAGGAAGTATGTCAGTTGTTAAGTATGCTGCCATGTTTGCTGAGTTGGCTAAGTTTTATCCGCACTACACTGAGGCAGATGCTGAGTTTTCAAAGTGTATTAAGTTTTAGAATGGGTTGCGCCCAGAGATTAAGAAGGTAGTTGGATACCAGAAGATCCGTGTCTTTGCTGATTTAGTTGATAGCTTCAAAATTTATGAAGAGGATAATAATGCTCGTTACAAGATTATCAGTGAGAAGAGGGGTAAGCACCAACAGAATCGTGGTAAGCCTTATGATGCCCCAGTTGGTAAAGGTAAACATAAAGTTGCTCAGAGTCAGAGGGCTAGTGGGGGAGATGCTCCTGCTGGTGTGGTTTTCTTTAAGTGTGGGAAATTTGGGCACAAGAGTAATGTGTGCACTACTGAAGCGAAGAGGTGTTTCCGTTATCGAAAGATCTGACATGTTTTATCTGAGTGTGAACATAAAGATGTGATTTGTTTCAACTGTAGAGAAGAAGGGAACATTGGTAGTCAGTGTCCAAAACTGAAGAGGGCTTAGTCAAGTGGTAAAGTGTTTGCTTTGGTTGAGAATCAGACAGTTGTTGAGGACGGACTTATCATAGGTACATGTTTCATTAATAGTACTCCTTTAATTACTACTATTGATACTGGTACTACTCATTGTTTTATTGCTGCTGATTATGGTGAAAGATTGGGTCTTGTGTTGTCTTCTTTGAATGGAGAAATGGTCGGCGACACTCCAGCCAAGGGGTCGGTGACTACTTCTTTGGTGTGTGTTAAGTGTCCCTTGTCGATCTTCGACAGAGACTTTGTTGTTGATTTGGTTTATTTACCGTTACGAGGTTTAGATGTAATTTTGGGTATGAACTGGTTAGAGCATAACTGTGTTCATATTAACTGTTATGACAAGTCGGTGAAGTTTTCTACTCTGGAAGAAGAGGAAGATGGTCTGTTGTCTGCTAGACAGTTGCGGAAGTTGATGCAAGAAGAAGTGTAGATGTTCTCGTTGATGGCGTCGTTATCTGTAGATACTCAATCTGTAATTGAGGAATTGCAGGTGGTGTATGAATTTCCTAAAGTTTTCCCTGATGAGATTCCTGATGTACCGCCGAAGAGGGAAGTTGAATTTGCGATTGATCTTGTACTTGGTACCAGACCTGTGTCTATGGCACCTTACAGGATGTCTTCATCTGAGTTGTCAGAGTTGAAGAAGAAATTGGAAGAGTTACTTGAGAAGAAGTTTGTAAGACCAAGTGTATCGTTGTGGGGTGCTCCAGTGTTGTTAGTAAAGAAGAAAGATGGTAGTATGAGGCTTTATGTTGATTATAGACAGCTGAATAAAGTGACAATTAAGAACAAGTATTCGCTTCCAAGAATAGATGACTTGATTGACCAATTGGTGGATGCTCGTGTGTTTAGTAAGATTGATTTGAGGTCGGGTTACCATCATATTAAAGTGAAGGATGAAGATATTCAGAAGACGGCTTTCAGAATGCGTTATGGACATTACGAGTATTCGGTGATGCCTTTCGGTGTTACTAATGCGCCGGGAGTATTCATGGAATATATGAATCGTATCTTTCATAATTATTTGGATAGGTTTGTAGTAGTGTTCATTGATGATATTTTGATTTACTCTAAGTCAGAAGAAGAGCATGCAGAACACTTAAGAGTGGTATTACAAGTTTTAAAAGAGAAGAAGTTGTATGCAAAGCTGTCCAAGTGTGAATTCTGGTTGAAAGAGGTTAGTTTTCTTGGTCATGTGATTTCAAGTAGTGGCATTGTTGTAGATCCATCGAAGGTTGATGTTATGTTGCAATGGGAAACTCCAAAGTCAGCTACTGAGATTAGAAGCTTCTTGGGATTAACTGGTTATTATAGAAGGTTTATCGAAGGGTTTTCTAAATTGTCACTTCCATTGACTAAGTTGACTTGTAAAGGTAGAGCGTTTGTATGGGATGTTCAGTGCGAAGAAAGTTTTACAGAATTGAAGAAGAGGTTAACGTCGGCTCTGATTTTGATGTTGCCTAATCCATGAGAGCCTTTTGTGGTGTATTGTGATGCTTCTAAGATGGGTTTAGGAGGTTTGTTTATGCAGAATGGTAAGGTAGTTGCTTATGCGTCAAGGCAGTTGAGGACTCATGAGAAGAACTATCCTACGCATGATTTAGAGCTTGATGCTGTTGACTTTGTGTTGAAGATTTGGAGGCATTATCTTTATGGTTCTAGATTTGAAGTGTTTAGTGACCATAAGAGCTTAAAGTATTTATTTGATCAGAAGGAGTTGAATATGAGGCAACGAAGATGGTTGGAATTGTTAAAGGATTATGATTTCAGTTTAAATTATCATCCAAGAAAAGCGAATGTGGTAGCTAATGCGTTGAGTCGAAAAACTTTACATATGTCAGCAATGATGATTAAAGAGTTGGAATTGATTGAGAAGTTCAGAGATATGAGCTTAGTTTGCAAGGTTACTCTGCAGAATGTTATGTTGGGTATGTTGAAGATTAATAATGAATTTTTAGAAAGTATCAGAGAAGCTCAGAAGTTTGATGTGAAACTGGTAGATTTGATGGTTGGGACTGATCAGTCTGAGAACAGTGATTTTAAGCTAGATGAGCAAGGTGTGTTGAGATTTCGTAACCGGATTTGTATTCCTGATGATGTTGAGATAAATAAAGTGATACTTAAAGATATTCATACAAGTAAGTTGAGTATTTATCAAGGAGCTACAAAGATGTATCAAGATTTGAAAGGTTTGTTTTGGTGGCCTGGGATGATGAGTGATGTGGCTTGGTTTGTGTATGCATGTTTGACTTGTCAGAAGTCGAAAGTTGAACATCAGAAGCCAGCAGGATTGATGCAACTGTTGGAAGTTCTAGAATGGAAATGGGTTAACCTTTCAATGTACTTTGTGACAGGGTTGCCTAATACTTTAAGAGGACATGATTCGATTTGGGTGATTGTTGATAGGCTTACGAAGTCAGCTCATTTTGTTCCTATTAACATCAATTTTCCAGTGGCGAAGTTGGTTGAGATTTATATTAGTGTGATTGTGATGATGCATGGTGTTCCTTTGTGCATTGTGTCAGATAGAGATCTAAGATTTACTTCTGATTTTTGGAAGAGTTTGCAAGAAGAGTTGGGTTCTAAGTGGATGTTGAGTTCAGCGTATCATCCCCAGACAGATGGTCAGACTGAACGGACTATTCAATTGTTGGAAGATTTGCTGAGGGCATGTGTTCTTGAGCAGGGAGGTTTGTGGGATACTTATATTCCTTTAATAGAGTTCACTTATAATAACAGTTATCATTCCAGTATTGGGATGGCACCTTTTGAAGCGTTGTATGGTCGAAGATGTAGAACTCTATTATGTTGGCATGAATCTAGAGAAAGTGTAGTACTTGGACCTGAGCTTGTTCGTGAGACTACTGAGAAGGTGAAGTTGATTTGAGAAAAGATGAAAGCTGCCCAAAGTAGACAGAAGAGTTATCATGACAAGCGAAGGAAGGATTTAGAATTTCAAGCTGGTGACCATGTGTTTTTTAGAGTTACACCTGTAACTGGTGTTGGGCGAGCATTGAAGTCTAAGAAGCTCACTTCTCGTTTTATTGGACCGTATCAGATTTCGGAGAGAGTGAGGAATGTTGCTTATAGAGTGGCTTTACCGCCTAATCTTTTGAATTTGCATGATGTGTTTCACATTTCGCAACTTCAGAAGTATATTTCAGATCCATCTCATGTGATTCATATGGACGATGTGCAAGTACGGGATAATCTTACGGTGGAGATGATGCCTTTACGGATCACGGATCGTGAAATGAAGACTCTGAGGGACAAAGAGATTACCTTGGTTAAATAGGTTTGGCTAGGAGCTGCTGGTGAAATCATGACTTGGGAGTTGGAGAGCAAGATGCGAGACTCCTATTCTGAATTGTTTGATTAAGGTAAATTTTCGAGGACGAAAATATTCTAAGTGGGGGAGAGTTGTAACGCCCGTAATTTAATTAATTATTTAATTAAATTATTTTTGGTATATTTGTGAAGTTGTGTTATAATTAATTGGATTTATTTTATTAAGTGGAGAAATAATATTAGAAGTATAATATTATTTGATGTGGGCTTGTTTTTAAAAGGAATAGAAGTAATAAGGAGGTGTATTAGTTTTAAGCCCAATAAGGAATAAATAATAATAGGGTTATTTTGTTGTTGTTGGAATAGAATAGAAAGAAGAGGCATTAGAAGAATAAGGATTGAGAGGAGAACGTGCAAGCTGCTGGAAAAAGTGGGAAAATGGCAAGAATGAGAATTCAACCGGAAATTGTAGAGCGACCTTCAATCCACGGTAAGGGTGTAGTTCTGACTCTATAATTGGGTTTATGATGATTGGTATGTGGGGTTAGAGATGATTGTTGGCTTGTTCTTGAATTGAAAATATATGATTGTTGTATGATGAGAATTGATGAATTTTAGATGAATATTGATGTCATGATGTTGTTTAATTGATGTAGAATTATAAGGTAATTGTAAGTGATGATTATCCATGATTAGGTTAAATTTTTAGGGCTTTAAGCATGAATCCCGTAGTGAGATGCAGGGAAGAAAAATGCAGAATTATTGCAGCGAAGAAAAACGCAGAATTATGCGTGAAGGATATCAGGTGCTGCTGTTTTAGAATAATGAATTAATTGGGGATAGAGTTAGTCGTATTGTTCTTAGTTAGGTTGATATTAGGCTAAGAATTAAAATAGTAGGATTAATAAAAAGTAGCAGTTCTGATGGTAGAAGCTATGTTGGTTAGAAGTTGTGTTAGATTAGTAAGAAGTAGAAGTTCTGATGGTAGAAGCTATATTGGTTAGAAGTTGCGTTAGATTAGTAAGAAGTAGAAGTTCTGATTGTAGAAGCTATGTTGGTTAGAAGTTGCGTTAGATTAGTAAGAAGTAGAAGTTATGATGGTAGAAGCTGTGTTGGTTAGAAGTTGCGTTGGATTAGTAAGAGGTAGAAGTTCTTATGGCAGAAGCTGTGTTGGTTAGAAGTTGTATTGTCAGAAGTTGTGTTGTCAGAAGTTGTGTTATCAGAAGTTGTGTGGTAAGAAGTTGTGTGGTAAGAAGTTGTACGGTCAGAAGTTGTTCTGTCAGAAGTTGTGTTGTCAGTAGTTGTGTTGTCAGAAGTTGTGTTGGTTAGAAGTTGTGTGGTCAGAAGTTGTGTTGTCAGAAGTTGTGTTGGTCAAAATTTGTGTTGGTTAGAAGTTGTGTTGTCAGAAGTTGTGTTGGTCAGAAGTTGTGATGGATGTTACGTTGGTTTTGTACATAATGATGAAGGTTAGATGCTTAGAAGTTGCTGCTTGAACTATAACAGTAGGAATAGTGACGGTCATGACGTAATAGTTACAGAATAGCAGTATTGATTTACTGTGGAATTAATGTACATCTGAGTTGTTAGTGAGAAGTTATTAATGATGTTGTGTTGATGATTTATAATAAATAAATGATGTTTGATGAATTATTATGATGATATGAGATGTTGATGACGAGACGTTGAGCTGCTTTTGAGATGTTGTTAATTTGAGATGCTTTTGAGATGTTGTTAATTTGAGATGTTGTTAACTTGGGTGTTGTTATTACATTCATGGTTGTGTCGCATACATTGCATTTTTGAGATGGAGCTTATGCTCCTTGAGATGGCCTGTATTAGCGAATTTTGAGATGAAGGCTTATGCCTTGTTGATGCCTCTATTAATTGGCAAATTTTTGAGATGGGAGTTCTGCTCCAATGGTACCACATGCATTTGCATAGTATTGAGTCGCATTATATGATTGTATAAAGAAGTGTATTTTGATGTTGATGAATGTGTATATACAATGTAATTATTGTTGATTATGAGATGAGAAGTAGTGATGTTATTGATCTAATTTAATATATTAATTATCATGCGCTTTATTATATTGTTAGATATTTCACCCCTTATGTTTGAATGTTGCCCTTATGTTGGTAACGTACAAGTAATTAAGAGTGAAGGTTGTATACCTTCAGTAGTTTGAGTCGGTGTCATTTCTCTGATATGTAACACTCGGGGGGATGAATGCTTGCTGTTTTTTATTGTTGATTTTTTAGTTGTTGAACGTTAAATTGATTATTATTAAACATGTGCTGTTTCGAAGTTGTTGTTTTGTTGTTAGAGATGTTATTAAGAATTTTGCTGCGTAGATATTGAGTTATTTAATTAAAGATGTTATGATGATGATTCATCCGATGTTTTGAAAGTGTTATATATCCACGATGAATGTAATGAATTTGATAGAAGAATTTGTGACGTCCTGATTCGTTTGCATGAATGATTTTTATAACTCTTATTTATTTATATAATCATTTGGGGGTAGAATTGGGGTGTTACACCCTATGCCCAAGCACGGTTGTGATGTCAATACCGTTGAGGAAGATATGTTTGTTACTTTGGTTGATGAACTTGTGACTCCACTCCCGACTATCAGAAAGAACTTGTTGAATGTCGGTGTATTCCCAGGCTATGATGAAAGCTGTCATTTCTGTTTGTCCTCACCAACCAGCTGTCATTTGTTAAAAGCAGGCGTTCAATGTAATGCCCGTAATTTAATTAATTATTTAATTAAATTATTTTTGGAATATTTATGAAGATGTGTTATAATTAATTGGATTTAATTATTTTATTATGTGGAGAAATAATATTAGAGGTATAATATTATTAAGTGGTGAAATAATATTAGAATTATAATATTATTTGATGTGTACTTATTTTGAAGGAATAGAAGTAATAAGGGGGTGTATTGGTTTTAAGCCCAATAAGGAGTAAAAAGAATAATAGGGTTATTTTGTTGTGGTTGTATTAGAATAGAAAGAAAGAAGCAGTAGAAGAATAAGGATTTAGAGGAGAACATGCAAACTCTTGAAAAAGTGGAAAACTGCAAGGACGGGAATTCAACCGGAAATTGTAGAGCGACCTTCAATACAAGGTAAGGGTGGGGTTCTTACTCTATAATTGGGTTTATGATGATTGGTATGTGGGGTTAGATATGATTGTTGTCTTGTTCTTGAATTGAAAATATATGATTGTTGTGTGATGAGAATTGATGAATTTTGGATGAATAATGATGTCTGGATGTTGTTTAATTGATGTAATATCCTAAGGTAATTATAGGTGATGAATTTTCATGATTAGATTAAGTTTTAGGGCTTTAAGCGTGAATCCCATAGTGAGATGCAGTGGTGAAAATGTAGAATATTGCAGTGATGAAAATGCAGAATATTGCAGTGATGGAAAATGCAGAATAGTGCAGTGATGAGAAACATAGAACTGTACATGGAGGAGATCAGAAGCTGCTGTATTAGAATAATGAATTAATTTAGGGATAGAGTTGTCATACTGGTCTTAGTTATGTTGATCTCAGGCTAAGAATAAAAATATTAGGATTATTAGAATGTAGCAGTTCTGATAGTAGATGTATGTTGTTAGAAGTTGCGTGGCTTAGTGAAAGATAGAAGTTCTGATGATAGAAGCAGTATTAGTTAGATGTTGCGTTGAAGGATTAGAAAGTAGAAGTTCTGATGATAGAAGTAGTATTAGTTAGAAGTTGCGTTGAATGATTAGAAAGTAGAAGTTCTGATGATAGAAGCAGTATTAGTTAGAAGTTGCGTTGAATGATTAGAAAGTAGAAGTTCTGATGATAGAAGTGGTATTGGACAGAAGTCGTATTGGTCAGAAGATTGTGTCATCACAAGTTGTATTAGTCAGAAGGTTGAGTCCTCAGATGTTGTATTGGTAAGAAGTTATTCTGGTCAGAAGTTGTGTAGTCAGAAGTTGTATTGGTCAGAAGTTGTTCTGGTCAGAAGTTGTGTTGCCAGAGGTTGTGTTGTCAGAAGTTGGGTTACCAGAAGTTGCGTTATTAGAAGTTGTGCTGGTTAGAAGTTAAGTTGGTCAGAAGTTGTTCTGGTCAGAAGTGGTGTTAGACGCTACATTGTTTTCGTACAGAACATGAACGTTAGATGCTTAGAAGCTACTGTTTGAACTACAACAGTAGGATAGTGACGATCAAGACGTTAGAGTTACAGAATAGCAGTATTGAATTACTATGGATTTGATGTACAACTGAGTTGTTATTGAGAATGTATTAATAATATGGTGTTGATGATTTATAATAAATAAATGACGTTTAATAAATTATTATGATGATATGAGATATTGGTGACGAGACGTTGAGATGTTTTTGAGATGTTGATTATTTGAGATGTTGTTAATCTGAGATGTTGTTAACTTGGGTGTTGTTATTACATTCGTGGTTGTGTCGCATACATTGCATTTTTGAGATGGAGCTTATGCTCGTTGAGATGGCTTGTATTGGCGAATTTTCAGATGAAGACTATGCCTTGTTGTAGCCTCTATTAATTGGCAAATTTTTGAGATAGGAGTTCTGCTCCAATGGTACCACATGCATTTGCATAGTATTGAGTCGCGTTATATGATTGTATAAAGAAGGGTATTTGATGTTGATGAATGTGTACATACGATGTAATTATTGTTGATTATGAGATGAGAAGTAGTGATGTTATGTGATCGAATTTAATATATTAATTATCATGCGCTTTATTATATTGTTAGATATATGACCCCTTATGTTTGAATGTTGCCCTTATGTTGGTAACGTGCAGGTAATCGAGAGTGAAGGTTGTATACCTTCGGTAGTTCGAGTCGGTGTTATTGCTCTGATATGTAACACTCGGGGGGATGAACGCTTGTTATTTTGATTGTTGATTTTCAGTGTTGAACGTTAAATTGACTATTATTAAATATGTGCTGTTTTGAAGTTGTTGTTTTGTTGTTAGAGATGTTATTGAGAATTCTGCTGCGTAGTCGTTGAATTGTTTAATTAAAGATGTTATGATGATGGTTCATCCGATGTTTTAAAAGTGTTATATATCCACGATGAATCCAATGGATTTGTTAGAAGAATTTGTGACGTCCCGATTCATTTGTATGATTGAAATTTTATAACTCTGATTTAATTGTTTAATTGCTTGGGGTAGAATTGGGGTGTTATAAAGTTGGTATCAGAGCAAAAGGTTGGTCTGACCTTGTCGTCGAGTCGTAGTTGTCTAACAATCAAGTATTGTTATTTTGAGTTCTAACCGTTGTTTGTGTTGTAGTGTTAAGTTGAGATGGCTGGAAGGAATGATGTTGCACTTGCTGCTGCTTTAGAAGTAATGGCTCATGTGATGGAAAATCAGCCGAATGCTGACGGGAATGCTGGATCTCGTAGCTTGGTGACTTTCCAGAGAGAGAATCCACCTACTTCAAAGGAAAGTATGATCCTGACGGAGCATTAGAGTGGTTGAAAGAGATTGAGAGAATCTTTCGTGTGATGGACTGCACTCCAGCGCAGAAGGTTCGTTATGGGACTCATATGCTAGCAGTCGAGGCTGATGACTGGTGGCTAGAGACTTGTCAAAGGTTGGAAGCTGCAGGTGAGAATGTCACTTGGGCTGTGTTCCATAGAGAATTTTTGAGAAAGTACTTTCCTGAAGATGTCTGTGGTAAGAAGGAAATTGAGTTTCTTGAGCTGAAGCAAGGAAGTATGTCAGTTGTTGAGTATGCTGCCAAGTTTAATGAATTGACTAAGTTTTATCCGCATTACGCTGAGGAAAATGCTGAGTTTTCGAAGTGTATTAAGTTTGAGAACGGGTTGCGCCCGGAGATTAAGAAGGCAGTTGGATACCAGGAGATCCGTGTCTTTGCTGATTTGGTTGATAGCTGCAGAATTTATGAAGAAGATAATAATGCTCATTACAAGATTATCAGTGAGAAGAGGGGTAAGCACCAACAGAATCATGGTAAGCCTTATGATGCCCCAACTGATAAAGGTAAACAGAAAGTTGCTCATGGACAGATGACTAGTGGGGGAGATGCTCCTGCTGGTGTGATTTGCTTTAAGTGTGGGAAACTTGGACACAAGAGTAATGTATGCACTGTTGAAGTGAAGAGGTGTTACCGTTTTGGTAAGAACGGACATGTTGTATCTGAGTGTGAACACAAGAATGTGATTTGTTTCAACTGTAGAGAAGAAGGGCATATTGGTAGTTAGTGTCCGAAACCGAAGAAGTCTCAGTCAAGTGGTAAAGTGTTTGCTTTGGTTGAGGATCAGACAGCTGTTGAGGACATACTTATCAGAGGTACATGTTTCAGTAATAGTACTACTTTAATTACTATTATTGATATTGGTGCTACGCATTGTTTTATTGCTGCTGATTGTGTTGAAAGATTGGGTCTTATGTTGTCTTCTTTGAATGGAGAAATGTTCGTCGATAATCCAGCCAAGGGGTCGGTAACTACTTCTTTTGTGTGTTTAAAGTGTCCCTTGTCGATCTTTGACAGAGGCTTTGTTGTTGGTTTGTTTACTGTTAAGAGGTTTGGGTGTAATTTTGGGTATGAACTAGTTAGAGCATAACTGTGTTCATATTAACTGTTATGACAAGTCTGTGAAGTTTTCTACTCCTGAAGAAGAGGAAGATGGTATGTTGTCTGCTAGACAGTTGAGGAAGTTGATGCAAGAGGAAGTGCAGATGTTTTCGTTGATGGTGTCGCTATCTGTAGAGACTCAAGCTATAAATTGAGGAATTGCAGGTGGTGTGTGAATTTCCTGAAGTTTTCCCTGATGAGATTCCTGATGTACCTCCAGAGAGGGAGGTTGAATTTGCAATTGATCTTGTACCTGGTACCAGACCTGTGTCTATGGAAACATACAGGATGTCTGCGTCTGAATTGTCAGAGTTGAAGAAGCAATTGGAAGAGTTACTTGAGAAGAAGTTTGTAAGACCAAGTGTATCATCGTTGGGAGCTCTAGTGTTGTTAGTAAAGAAGAAAGATAGAAGTATGAGGCTTTGTGTTGATTATAGATAGCTGAATAAAGTGACGATTAAGAACAAGTATCCACTTCCAAGAATAGATGACTTAATGGACCAATTGGTGGATGCTCGTGTGTTTAGTAATATTGATTTAAGGTCGGGTTACCATCAGATTAAAGTGAAGGATGAAGATATTCAGAAGACGGATTTCAGAATGCGTTATGGACATTACGAGTATTCAGTGATGCCTTTCGGTGTTACTAATGCGCCGGGAGTATTCATGGAATATATGAATCATATCTTTCATACGTATTTGGATCGGTTCGTAGTGGTATTCATTGATGATATTTTGATTTACTCTAAGTCAGAAGAAGAGCATGCTAAACACTTGAGAGTAGTGTTG
Source organism: Vicia faba (assembly GCA_948472305.1). Classification (NCBI taxonomy): domain Eukaryota; kingdom Viridiplantae; phylum Streptophyta; class Magnoliopsida; order Fabales; family Fabaceae; genus Vicia; species Vicia faba. Next base: position 713,047,995 of record OX451737.1, read on the forward strand.
CAAGTTTTGAAAGAGAATAAGTTGTATGCAAAGTTGTCCAAGTGTGAGTTTTGGTTAAAAGAGGTTAGTTTTCTTTGTCATGTGATTTCAGGTAGTGGCATTGCTGTAGATCCATCGAAGGTTGATGTTGTGTTGCAATGCGAAACTCCAAAGTCAGCTACTGAGATTAGAAGCTTCCTTGGATTAGATGGTTATTATAGAAGGTTTATCGAAGGATTTTCTAAGTTGTCACTTCCGTTGACTAAGTTGAATTGTAAAGGTAAAGCTTTTGTATGGGATGTTCAATGCGAAGAAAGTTTTACAGAATTGAAGAAGAGGTTGACGTCGGCTCCGATTTTGACGTTGTTTAATCCAGGAGAGTCTTTTGTGGTGTATTGTGATGCTTCTAAGATGGGTTTAGGAGGTGTGCTTATGCAGAATGGTAAGGTAGTTTCTTATGCGTCAAGGCAGTTAAGGACTCATGAGAAGAACTACCATACGCATGATTTAGAGCTTGCTGAAGTTGTTTTTGTGTTGAAGATTTGGAGGCATTATCTTTATGGTTCTAGATTTGAAGTGTTTAGTAACCATAAGAGCTTGAAGTATTTATTTGATCAGAAGTAGTTGAATATGAGGCAACGAAGATGGTTGGAATTGTTAAAGGATTATGATTTCAGTTTGAATTATCATCCAGGAAAGGCGAATGTGGTAGCTGATACATTGAGTCGAAAGACTTTACATATGTCAGCAATGATGATTAAAGAGTGGAATTAATTGAGCAGTTCAGAGATATGAGCTTAGTTTGCGAAGTTACTCCGCAGAGTGTTATGTTGGGTATGTTCAAGATTAATAATGAATTTTAGACAGTATCATAGAAGCTCAGAAGTTGGATGTGAAACTAGTAGATTTGATGGTTGGGATTGATCAGTCTGAGAATAGTGATTTTAAGCTAGATGAGCAAGGTGTGTTGAGATTTCGTAACCGGATTTGTATTCCTAATGATGATGAAATGAAGAAGGTGATACTTGAAGAGAGTCATAGGAGTAAGTTGAGTACTCATCCAGGAGCTACAAAGATGTATCAAGATTTGAAAGGTTTGTTTTGGCGGCCCTGGAATGAAGAGTGACGTGGCTCGATTTGTGTATGCATGTTTGACTTGTCAGAAGTCGAAAGTTGAACATCATAAGCATGCATGATTGATGCAACCGTTGGAAGTTCCATAATGGAAATGGGATAGCATTTCAATGGACTTTGTGACAGGGTTGTCTAGTACTTTAAGAGGACATGATTCGATTTGGGTGATTGTTGACAGGCTTACGAAGTCAGCTCATTTTATTCCTATTAACATCAGTTTTCCAGTGTCGAAGTTGGCTGAGATTTATCTTAGTGTGATTGTGAAGTTGCATGGTGTTCCTTTGTGCATTGTGTCAGATAGAGATCCAAGATTTACTTCTGATTTTTGGAAGAGTTTGCAAGAAGTGTTGGGTTCGAAGTTGAGGTTGAGTTCAGCATATCATCCTCAGATAGATGGTTAGACTGAACGGATGATTCAATCGTTGGAAGACTTGTTTAGGGCGTGTGTTCTTGAGTAGGGAGGTTCGTAGGATACTTATCTTCCGTTGATAGAGTTCACTTATAATAATAGTTACCATTCTAGTATTGGGATGGCACCTTTCGAGGTGTTGTATGGTCGAAGATGTAGAACTCCGTTATGTTGGCATGAATCTGGAGAAAGTGTAGTACTTGGACCTGAACTTGTTCGTGAGACTACTGAGAAGGTGGATTTGATTCGAGAAAAGATGAAAGCTTCACAAAGTAGACAGAAGAGTTATCATGACAAGTGAAGGAAGGATTTAGAATTTCAAGTTGGTGATCATGTGTTTTTGAGAGTTACACTTCTGACTAGTGTTGGGCGAGCATTGAAGTCTAAGAAGCTCACTTCTCGTTTTATTAGACCGTATCAGATTTCAGAGAGAGTGGGGAATGTTGCTTATAGAGTGGCTTTACCGCCTAATCTTTCGAATTTGCATGATGTGTTTCATGTGTCGCAACTTCGGAAGTATATTTCAGATCCATCTCATGTGATTCATATGGACGATGTGCAAGTACGGGATAATCTTATGGTAGAGACGATGCATGTACGGATCGCGGATCGTGAAATGAAGACTCTGAGGGGCAAAGAGATTGCCTTGGTTAAAGTGGTTTGGCTAGGAGCTACTGGTGAAAGCATTACTTGGGAGTTAAAGAGCAAGATGCGAGAGTCCTATCCTGAATTGTTTGTTTAAGGTGAATTTTTGAGGACGAAAATATTCTAAGTGGGAGAGAGTTGTAACACCCGTAATTTAATTAATTATTTAATTAAATTATTTTTGGAATATTTGTGAATATGTGTTATAATAAATTGGATTTAATTATTTTATTATGTGGAGAAATAATTTTAGAGGTATAATATTATTAAGTGGTGAAATAATATTAGAATTATAATATTATTTGATGTGGGCCTATTTTGAAGGAATAGAAGTAATAAGGGGGTGTATTGGTTTTAAGATCAATAAAGAGTAAAAAGAATAATATGGTTATTTTGTTGTGGTTAGATTATAATAGAAAGAAAGAAGCAGTAGAAGAATAAGGATTTAGAGGAGAACGTGCAAACTCTTGAAAAAGTGGAAAACGGTAAGAACGAGAATTCAACCAGAAATTATAGAGAGACCTTCAATCCAAGGTAAGGGTGGGGTTCTGGCTCTATAATTGGGTTTATGATGATTGGTATGTGGGGTTAGAGATAATTGTTGTCTTGTTCTTGAATTGAAAATATATGATTGTTGTGTGATGAAAATTGATGAATTTTGGATGAATAATGTTGTCTGGATGTTGTTTAATAGATGTAGTATCCTAAGGTAATTATAGGTGATGAATTGTCATAGGGCTTTAAGCGTGAATCCCATAGTGAGATGCAGTGATGAAAACATAGAATATTGCAGTGATGAAAACGCAGAATATTGCAATGATGGAAAATGCAGAATAGTGCAGTGATGAGAAACGTAGAACTGTACGTGGAGGAGATCAAAAGCTGTTGTATTAGAATAATGAATTAATTTAGGGATAGAGTTGTCATACTGGTCTTAGTTAGGTTGCTCTCAGGCTAAGAATCAAAATAGTAGGATTATTAGAATGTAGCAGTTCTGATAGTAGACGTATGTTGTTAGAAGTTGAGTGGCTTAGTGAAAGATAGAAGTTCTAATGATAGAAGTAGTATTAGTTAGAAGTTGCATTGAATTATTAGAAAGTAGAAGTTCTGATGATAGAAGCAGTATTAGTTAGAAGTTGCGTTAAATGATTAGAAAGTCGAAGTTATGATGATAGAAGCAGTATTAGTTAGAAGTTGTGTTAAATGATTAGAAAGTAGAAGTTCTGATGATAGAAGTGGTATTGGACAGAAGTCGTATTGGTCAGAAGATTGTGTCATCAGAAGTTGTATTAGTTAGAAGGTTGAGTCATCAGAAGTTGTATTGGTCAGAATTTATTCTAGTCAGAAGTTGTGTAGTCAGAAGTTGTATTGGTCAGAAGTTGTTCTGGTCAGAAGTTGTGTTGCCAGAGGTTGTGTTGTCAGAAGTTGGGTTACCAGAAGTTGCATTATTAGAAGTTGTGTTGGTTAGAAGTTGAGTTGGTCAGAAGTTGTTCTGGTCAGAAGTGGTGTTAGACGCTACATTGTTTTCATACAGAACGTGAACGTTAGATGCTTGGAAGCTATTGTTTGAACTATAATAGTAGGATAGTGACGGTCAAGACGTTAGAGTTACAGAATAGCAGTATTGAATTACTGTGGATTTGATGTACAACTGAGTTGTTATTGAGAAGGTATTAATAATATGGTGTTGATGATTTATAATAAATAAATGATGTTTATTAAATTATTATGATATGAGATATTGGCGACGAGACGTTGAGATGTTTTTGAGATGTTGATTATTTGAGATGTTTTTGAGATGTTAATTATTTGAGATGTTGTTAATCTGAGATGTTGTTAACTTGGGTGTTATTATTACATTCATGGTTGTGTCGCATACATTGCATTTTTGAGATGGAGCTTATGCACGTTGAGATGGTCTGTATTGGCGAATTTTGAGATGAAGGCTATGCCTTGTTGAAGCCTCTATTAATTGGCAAATTTTTTAGATGGGAGTTCTGCTCCAATGGTATCACATGCATTTGCATAGTATTGAGTCGCATTATATGATTGTATAAAGAAGGGTATTTTGATGTTGATGAATGTGTACATACGATGTAATTATTGTTGATTATGAGATGAGAAGTGGTGATGTTATTTGATCGAATTTAATATATTAATTATCATGCACTTTATTATATTGTTAGATATCTCACCCCTTCTTTTTGAATGTTTCCCTTATGTTGGTAACGTGCAGGTAATCGAGAGTGAAGGTTGTATACCTTCGGTAGTTCGAGTTGGTGTCATTGCTCTGATATGTAACACTCGGGGGGATGAACGCTTGCTGTTTTGATTGTTGATTTTCAGTGTTGAATGTTAAATTGACTATTATTAAAAATGTGTTGTTTCGAAGTTGTTGTTTTGTTGTTAGAGATGTTATTGAGAATTCTGCTGTGTAGTTGTTGAATTGTTTAATTAAAGATGTTATGATCATGGTTCATCCGATGTTTTAAAAGTGTTATATATCCACGATGAATGCAATGAATTTGTTAGAAGAATTTGTGACGTCTCGATTCATTTGTATGATTGAAGTTTTATAACTCTAATTTAATTGTATAATTGCTTGGGGTAAAATTGGGGGTTTACATTCAATGCCTAATAGATGACAAGGAGATCTTGTTCGAGAAGACTTCTGTTCCAACTGTTTCTTATAAAGATGTTTCCATTGTGACCATTTCTGCAAATTCTTCCAGGGTCTCCACCAAAAGACCTGTTAGAATTACATCAGTTCCTAAAGTAGCTATGTTGGTAATTAAAATGCCTAGACCAATCCCGTATTTGTCAGACAAAACCGTCCCATGGAATTATGGAGGGGATGTCTACTATCACAGTATCAAGCAAGATTGGCCAGCTGCTGAAAATCCAAGTTCTGAGAAAGTTGACTCTGATATCAGAAATATTGCAGGGACTAGTAAGATAACCCGAAGTGGAAGGGTATTCTCTCCAGAAATTGCTCCTCCAAAAGTTATTTCTGGACCCGTAATCATTCCTATTGTTGTTGCTCCTCCAAAGGCTATTCCTAGTCCTACAATCATCTCTGCTAATACTCGTGTTGACAAAACTGTTGTAGTCCCTGTTATCACCCCTACTGACATTTCTACTGCCGAGTCCACCGAGACTCGGGGCAAAAGTATTTTGTTGAGCCTGTCCAGACGAAGGCACTATCCGTAGCTATCCCTGAGACCTCCCGGAAAGAGATGGAGGAAATTCTAAAGATTATAAAAAGAAGCGACTACAACATAGTCGAGCAACTGGGGCAAACTCCATCAAAAATTTCTATGCTGGCTTTATTGTTATGTTCCAAGGCTCATGCAAAGGCCTTGGTAAAATTCCTTAAAACTGCCCATGTACCCCAAGAAACATTTGCCGATCAGTTCCAAGACTGCGTAGCCATCTTGATCGCAGATAATGGTTTAGGTTTTTCAAATGCTGATTTAACACCAAGGGGAAGGAAGCATAACGAGGAATTGCTTGTCTCAGTCGAATGCAGGGGAACGACGTTGGCTTATGTTTTGGTTGACACTGGTTCGTCTATGAATGTGTTGCCTAAAAAGGCTCTTGATAGGCTTGACTGTGAAGGATTGACATTGAAACCGGGCAACATAGTAGTGAGAGCCTTCGACGGCTCAAAAAGGATGGTGCATGGGGAAGTGGACATCCCCAAAAAAGTTGGAACCCAAACATTTGATTCAACTTTTTATGTAATGGATATTCACCCTTCATATTCATGCTTATTAGGCCGACCGTGGATTCACAATGCTGGTTTCGTTACCTCTATGTTGCATCAAATGCTGAAATATCCAATTCAAGGGAAAATCATCACCGTTCATGGAGAAGAAAAGTATATGGTCAGCCATCTAAATTCCTTCAGATATGTGGAATTAGATGGTGAATTTATTGAAACTCCATTCCAGCACTTTGAAGAAGTCTCGCAAACTGTGGCATTAACCAAGGTTGTGTCTCAAGTCCCCAAGATTACAAGGCCTCCGCTCAAGATGTCGTCCCTGAAGGATGCCAAGGCAGTGATAGAAGAATGTGGGTGCACTATTTGGGGCCAACTCCCAGATATCCCATAGAAATCTGAAAAATTTGGTCTGGTTTCACTTCAGGAGCCCAGAAAGTTGTACGTCGTGCTCGTGCCGGAGGACCACCCTTGAAGATCAGCAACCGCGAAGTCGACGCCGTGGAGGATGATGAAGATATCTATGACCTAGAGGATTGGATTTTCCCAACTGTCAGTGGAGGGCTTAGTAACTGGGAAGCTAGAGGCTTTGTCCCAATCACATTTATCCCACCATAATCTATCTTTAAATTTTATCAGATCTGTAATATTAAAATAATTCAGACTCTTAAAACCTTGTGTCTTACCCGAGGCACAATGGTCCATTTGCCAGGGTTATTATCTCATTTCCATATGACATCAGTGAATCATGGACGTTTTTTTCATACAAACTTTGTGCTCGTTGTTTTTTTCTTTTTACATTTTCATTTATTTCAAAGATAGCTATACTCTTACACACACTCACATTCAAATAACAGATCTACATCCATTCGGGATCCCATGGGTAACAATTCTGCTATGGCCTTCTGTGACTCTGAAAATCTAATCTACCAAGCCGAAGATGAAGGTGAGGAAGATTATGAAGTACCAGGGGAACTCGCCAGGTTACTACAACAAGAAGAGAGGACCATACAGCCCCACGAAGAACCAATGGACACAATCAACCTAGGTACCGAAGAAGACAAAAGAGAAGTCAAGGTGGGTGACAATCTGGAACCCAGTGTCAAAGAGCGTCTGATTCAGTTGCTACACGATTATGTTGAAATCTTTGCCTGGTCGTACGAAGACATGCCAGGACTTGATGCAGATATCGTAGTACATCTTCTACCTACAAAAGAGGACTGCCCGCCGGTAAAACAAAAGGTCTGTCGTATGCGACCAAATATGTCAGAGAAGATTAAAGCTTAAGTCATGAAATAATTCAACGCCGAATTCTTGGTCGTCACTTCCTATCCATAATGGGTTGCCAATTTTGTTCTCGTGCCCAAAAAGGAAGGCACGGTACGAATGTGTGTGGACTACAGATATTTGAATAGAGCAAGCCCTAAGGATGATTTCCCACTTCCCCACATTGATATTCTAGTTGACAATACGACACAACACAAAGTGTTTTCCTTCATGGATGGTTTCTCAGGCTACAACCAAATCAAAATGGCGCCTGAGGACATGGAGAAAATAACCTTTGTCACACAGTGGGGCACACTCTGCTATAAGGTTATGCCACTCCTTCTAAAGAATGCTGGGGAAACCTATCAGCGTGCCATGGTAGCTCTATTTCACGACATGATACATCACGAAATAGAGGTCTATGTGGACGACATGATAGCCAGATCTCAAACAGAAGAAGAGCATCTTGATCATTTACAGAAACTGTTTAAGAGGTTAAAGAAGTACAAGCTGAGGTTGAACCCAAATAAATGCACATTTGGGGTGTGGTCTGGTAAACTCCTAGGTTTTATTGTCAGCAATAAAGGTATCGAAGTGGATCCCGCCAAGGTGAAAGCGATACAAGAGATGCCTGCTCCCCGTACTGAGAAGGAAGTCAGAGGATTCTTGGGAACATTAAACTACATTTCCAGATTCATTTCTCACCTGACAGCTACTTGTGAACCAATCTTCAAATTACTGAAGAAAGATCAAGTGGTCAAATGGAATGATGAATGCCAAACTGCCTTCGACAAGATCAAAGAGTACTTACAAGAGCCTCTTGTTTTGAAGATACCAGTCGAGGGAAGACCCTTGATCATGTATCTAACTGTTTTGGAAAATTCAATGGGGTGTGTGTTGGGGCAGCATGACGAGTCTGACCAAAAAGAGCATGCTATTTATTACCTGAGCAAAAATTTTACCGACTGTGAAATAAGATATTCACTGCTCGAGAAAACTTTTTGTGCTCTGGCATGGGCTGCTCGCCGGCTAAGACAATATATGCTGACCCATACTACCTTATTGATATCCAAAATAGATCCCATAAAATACATCTTCGAGAAACCTGCCCTCTCTGGGAGAATATCGAGATGGCAGATGATCCCGACAGAATATGACATACAATATACTACCCGGAAAGCAATAAAGGGCAGTGTACTAGCTGATCACCTTGCTCATCAAGCTGTGGATGACTACCAGTCCATGAAGTTCAAATTCCCAGGTGAAGACATCATGATGGTGAACAACTATGAAGAATTCAGGCCATATGACGAACCTGAAAAAGGATCTTGATGGACCCTGGTTTTTGATGGGGCATCCAACGCACTCGACAATGGTATAGGTGATGTACTCATATCTCCTGAAGGATGTCATACTCCCTTTACGGCAAGACTCTGCTTCAATTGTACGAATAACATGGCAAAATACAAAGCGTGCATTTTTTGTCTCAAAGCTGCCATAGATTTGGGAATCAAATCCTTAAATGTATTCGGATATTCAACTATGGTCATCATCCAGATCAAAGGGGAATGGGACACCAAACACCCTAACCTTATCCCCTACAAAGAACATGTGTTGACATTGATCCCATATTTTGAGAAGATTACCTTCGAGCATTTCCCGCGAGAAGAAAATCAGCTAGCAGACGCACTAGCCACAATGTCATCCATGTTTAAACTTAAATGGGATAACGAGGCTCCCCAGATCACCATTGAACAAATGGATGAACCAGCTCACTGTCACGAGATTAATACTGAAGAAGTAGTGGACCATTCTTGGTTTCACGAAGTCAAGAGGTATCTCGAGGCTCAAGAATATCTGAAAGGAGCTTCAGTCAATGATAAGAAGTTCTTAAGGAGATTCTCTGCTAAGTTCTTACTTAGTAATGGCATTCTCTACAAACACAACCATGACTCTGTTTTGCTCTGTTGCATGGACAAGGTTGGGGTAGAAAAGATCATGACTGAGTTACATGAAGGCACTTTTGGCACCCATTCCAGTGGGCATACGATGACAAAGAAGATCCTACGGGTAGGCTATTACTGGTCTACCATGGAAGCAGATTGCTATCAACACTCTCAAACCTGCCACAAGTGCCAAATTTATGCTGACAAGGTGCACGTGCCTCTGGTTCCTTTGAATGTCTTGACGGCTCCTTGGCCCTTTGTTATGTGGGGCATCGATATGATTGGGGAAATCAAGCCAACATCCTCTAATGGACACCGCTTCATATTAGTGGCCATTGACTATTTTACAAAGTGGGTTGAGGCAGCCTCTTTCGCTTCCGTTACCAAGAATGTTGTAGCCCGGTTCATTAAATAGAATCTCGTCTGCCGGTATGGTATCCCAGAGAGGATCATCACAGACAATGGTACGAATTTAAACAATACTATCATCACCGCCCTATGCGAGCAATTCAAGATCCAACATCACAATTCTTCCCCTTACCGACCAAAGATGAATGGTGATGTCGAAGCCTCAAATAAGAACATCAAAAAGATCATACAGAAAATGACAGTCATGTACAAAGGCTGGCATGAGATGCTACCATTCGCTTTCCACGGTTATCGTACCACGGCATGCACATCAACCAAGGAAACACCCTACTCTCTAGTATACGGCATGGAGGGTGTCTTGCCTATTGAGGTCCAGATCCCCTCTCTGAGAATTATGAAGGATGTAGGGCTGAATGAAGAAGATTGGATCCAGACTCGACTTGATCAACTGAACTTGATTGATGAGAAAAGGCTTACTACTGTCTGTCATGGTCAAATGTTTCAAAAATGGATGATCAAGGATTTCAACAAAAAGGTTAGACGCCAAGTGTATCAAGTCTGGTATCTAGTGATCAAGCGCATCATATTTCCACAAGGTGATCCCAGGGGCAAATGGACTCATACATACGAAGGACCATTTGTAATCAAAAGCATATTCTCTGGTGGAGCAATGATCTTGACCACCATGGATGGTGACGACCTGCCGCACCCTGTGATCGCGGACATAGTCAAAATATACTACGCATAAGAAACCCGCTAGGTTGACACACCTAGGAAAAACAAGGGCATCCTGGCGAACCAAAAAGGTCCGGGAAAAAAATTAGGGATAAAACTAAAAAATTTGTACACCCGACAAGCTGAAAACCCGAAAGGACGGCTTGGGCAAAAAAGGGTATCCCGGTGGACTGAAAACCCGAAAGAGTGGTCCAGGAAAAAGTTAGGGAATTAAAGCATACGACTATGTCCTATTGGATCACCTTACGGACAACCTGCAAATTCGACGGTTCTGATCAATTTAATCAACTTCAGACAAGGCAACAAATAGATAAGATGCTCAGAGACACGAAGGCTATAGCATAATGGGAACCCCATGGGATTATTTCACATAGCTATTTTTTCTTTGTATCAAATTTTCATTTTTTACGACGACATTCTCTTACTAGAATGTTTGTCTCATTGTACAAAAATACTTACTCAAGGTCAATACAAAGATATCCCTTTGAAAGTGCAAAACTATCTATTTTTCTTTACTCTTGTGTTGTGTTTACAAAAACGTCCAATGATTTATTTTTGAACATATGCATTTGAACATAATTACTCTTTAAAAATGAACAAAATAAAAAGACAATCACTGATGGCTTTAAGAGATGGGGAAATCTCTCTAAGCTATTTCCATAAAATCCCCAATAATATGCAGTTTAATCCCCAACAGAATAAACTTCCAGTTATCACTCCCCGGTAGAAGTCGCCTATTTGTTCAGGATTCCCCAACAGAATTTTACAAGCAGTACACGGCATTTCCCTTACAACAGAGTTTATTTCTCTAAGTGGAAATTCATCAACACCTCAAAACATGAAGACTTGTACTCCGTATCCTTGGCAGCAGTCAAGGATTTATTTTCCCCAATCCAACAGCAGTGCGGCAGATTAACTCACATACGCATACATCATATCCATATATCATAAACATTGATAACACGAATGCATGTATCACAATCTCATTATACCATGCATTTCATACAACATGACATTGCATATTAGCTAACATTTTACCCTTTTCAGGATAAGGTTAATCAACAACTACCATTAACAATGTTCAAAAGCTTTTCAGATACAATTCAGATACGCTCCATACACGAATGCCATCCTGATACTCATTTAGATTCAACTTTCAGATACAGTTCAGATACGCGCCAGACACGGACGTCATTCTGATACTCATTCAGATTCAGCTTTCAGATACAGTTCAGATACGCGCCAGATACGGATGCAATCCTGATACTCATTCAGATTCAATCTTCAGATACAGTTCAGATATGCGCCAGACACGGATGCCATCCTGATACTCATTCAGATTCAACTTTCAGATACAGTTCAGATACACGTTAGACATGAATGCTATCCTGATACTCATTCTGATTCAATCTTCAGATACAGTTCAGATACGCGCCAGACAAAGATGCCATCCTGATACTCATTCAGATTCAATCTTCAGATACAATTCAGATACGCTCCAAACACGGATGCCATCCTGATACTCATTCAGATTCAACTTTCAGATACAGTTCAGATACGCTCCAGACACGGATTCCATCCTAATACTCATTCAGATTCAGCTTTCAGATACAGTTCAGATACACTCCAGACACGGACGCCATTCTGATATTCAATCAATTTTAGCTTACAGATACAGTTCAGAAATCGTTTCTGGATGGCATCTACAAGCCCATCTTCAACAACTTTCCATTATCCCTTCAAATGACATCTTTAAGCCCATTCCCTATCACATAACTGAGTGCAAATTTCTAGGCACTCTAATGTCCAATCATCTTCCACCTTTTTGTCACGAATGGAAAAACTCGCCAATCTAACTCTTTAGGTTTTAGAAGATTAAACAGGGGCAGCTGTTGTACCCCAAAATTCTCCCTCTCACTTATCAAGAATTTGCTCACAAGATCTCCTTTGGGCTCAAGACTGCACTAGGGTTTGATCAGCTCAAGACACCTCCTTAAGCACTGATGACCAAAATTAGGGTTTGAGATTGCACAAGGATATTTGAACTTCCAATGCCCCATATTACTTTCATGGATCACTATGTACCCTCAAGATTACTCATGTCAAGTTTCAAGCTTTGGATCACACTTTTGCTTAGTCAATTGAGCAATTGACCTAAAAATGAGTTGTATTGGGGAAAATAGTCAACTATGGCCAATTTACAGTCAAAATCCATAATTTTTTATCCACATTAACATTTTAAACTCATATGTATCATTTGATCCAGTTTGGACCATAATTCCTCAAGAAATTTGATCAAATCTTCAAAAGGGCAAAATGGTCAATGTTAGGGTTTTGATTGGGAAAAGGCAATTTCTGATTTTTGAATTAGAAAATGATCAATTATTTTAAGGCATGATCTCAAGAGCCCAATTGAATCATTTTGACCCAATGACATGGCTCAAAACATTTCTCAAGTCCAATGGATTGACAGATGAATTTTCAGTCAACTGATCAAAAGTCAACTGTATACTCAAAAGTCAAACATTGACTTTTTGATCAAAATCAAATGTCAAAGATCACAATTAATCAAATCATGTAAAAATATGAAACTTATTCATCAAGAAATCAAAAATTCAAGATTTCATTTTGAAAAGTCAAAATTTCTAAACTTAGAAATTTTTCTAAGTGTTGGAAATTTCTTATTTATTCACAACTTTGAACAAAATTTTCACCATGATGCAAGCTGATTCAAAAGAAACTTCCAACTTGAAAGTTGTAGATCTCCATGAAATATACAACATTGCTTCACACATCCCCTTCAAAAAGTGCTTGGATCTCAAGTTATAATTTTAAGAACACATGGTCATGAAACAAAACACTTAGTGAAATTTTGCCCTAATTCGGTCAAGATTTTGACCCAACTTCATGACACTTTTTCATATAGTTCCAATGGGAATCTTCAAAAGTGATTCAAAGATGGGTTGTATATCACATTACAAGCTTTCCAAAATGTCCAATAACTCCTTGAGATCATTTTTGAGTAGGGAGAATCGAAGAGATGAAGTTAGGGTTTTATCACTTGAATTACAAGTCATTTTGTGATGAACAAATTCAAAATTCAAAGTTATGCTGCTAACCTCTACTTTGCAGGCCTAAAACTTGTTAGGCACTCCATAATTAATTTCTTGCACAACTGTTAGAGGTTTCATTTCAAGCATTCAATGCAATGCCATGCTTTATATCCATTTTGGAAAGAAAGTGCACAATGCCATTTTGATAAAGTGACTTTTTCCACAAAACTTGTTCTTGAGCCTTGCAATTGTTTTCTTCTGATCATACAAGTCCCATAACTCAAGAGAAACTTGTTAGACACTTACAATCACTCAGCCCATGCTTGTACTTCCTCTTGAAACTTGTTTTCCCACTTTTCTTGAAAATCAAGTAACATAGCAAATAGCAAATAGCTTGTAACTTGTACTTCTGAATTTCAAAAGCACTCAAACCTCTTTGCTTATACATACACAAGTCATTTTCCACAAATCCCACGCATGCTTAAGCCCTGAAAACACCTAGAACACATAATCACCAAAAACACTTCAAAACATGTCATTTCTGAGTTTTGAATCCAATCTCCAAATTTGCTCATGCGTTTCTTGGCCTTTTACTTTCAGAAGCTTCTAAACAACATATACAAACAATCCCAACACCTGCAGGACCACTGTAACACCTCCATGATCATCCACCATTTTCAAAAACAACACCTTGCACCTTGACTTCTCCAGAACTCCTCAGGCACTTTTAGCTCAAGCTAAGCATCCCATTAGCTTCCTGGGAACTTGAGGAAGCTCATCCAATCATTGGAACTCACTGAAAGCTACTCAAACTCCAAACCCGATACCCTCTTGCAAGGTAAGTTTTCCAACTTTGGAACTTTTCATACAGGCATCATTAATGGTTTATTTGTGAATGAAAAATGTATATATCATTGCCCTAAAGCTAACCATGTCCATAGTTTTCAATAATTTTGTTTGAGCTTAGAGAATTTTAAGATTGAAGTTTGAGATTTTTAGGGTTCAGATTAGGGCCATTAAAATTCATGCTTATCTTTGATCTATAATTTTATTGCTTTGCATTTCTGAAATCGTGAGGAAATTTGCTACAATTTTCCTATTTACACTTTTCATTTTTGTTGAGATTTGAACAAGATACAGAGGCTCTGGCTGGGCGTGAGGTTGAAGATGAAGTTCAGGCCATGGACTTGTTTATTATCATATATTTATTGTTTTGATTATATAAACGGATGTATAGCCACCCCAACGGTAAAAGCGTGCGCCTGTGACTAGAGGGACCTGGGTTCGAGCCCTTGTGGTACCCTTTTGGATATTTCCATATTTATTTTCACACATTCTGACTTTTTTTGGCATGCGATGGGCCTATCCTTGGGCTTATGTTTTTTTTTCACTTCTGACCTCCTGTTTCACTTACACAGCCCCTGGCCCATTTTATTTTCTTTTCTCATTTTTATTTATTTATTTTCTTAATTTATTTTATCTAATACTAAAAAATTAGAAAAAAATATAAAAAACATGAGATTTATATTTTGATAAAGTTTATTTATTTTTACACAAAAATTATTTTATTTAATCATACTTTATTTATTTTACTAATTGTTTTGTAAATTTAATTAAAAACTAGGGTTTTATTATTTTCTTTCACAGAATTTAAATATATTATTTTAAAACCAAAAAAGACCAAAAATATTTTATAATACTATAAATTATTTTTAAGACAAAATACCAAAAATATTCTTTTTCTAAACTTAATTTCTTTTAATTAATATTTAGATTATGTTTTTTTTAAATGCTTTTCCTAGTAAATTTATGTTTACTTTTTATCATTTTTAATTAATTATTTTCTTTTAGTTAATTAGTTTAAAACCAAAACCCCTTTTCTCTAAAAAATTCAAATAAATATCCATTTTATTTCCATTTTACTTTCTTGTATATTTATCCCTTTTGTACATTATTTATTCAATTCTTGTACAAATTCAATATGGTTGTAATAGATAATTAGGTTTATTTTCTTGCAATCCCCATTTAAAATTTGTACACCCCCTCCCACAAAGATGTAATAGCGTAGGCTATTTTAAATTCCGCAATTTATCGCTTTTATATACAAATGCTAGTAATTAGGATTTGTATGAAAAGACTAAAAACAATCAATTAGAAAACCCTAATCAAAGACAAAACCAAGCATGAAAAACAATACACTTGCACACAAGCACCCCTAGGGTAAATCCACTTGGTTGCCTTACAAAATGGCCATATTATGCATGTGAGGTATCTTAGCAAAAACAAGCAAAATATAAGATCATAGTCCATCGATGACGCTATCTATGTTGCCTTTCAAATGATCTTAGTCCCTAAAAGAGAATGCTAAGATACCTTGCAACATTGCTAATCATGGTTATACGATGACCCACGCCCATCCCGTTTACATCAAAAGATAGGGTTACTTACCAAATCAATGGTAAGATAATAATGTCAAAGGAAAAGAAAATGAACAAGAAAGACTTTTAAGTTGGTTGAATGCTCCTAATTACTTGCTCCATTTCAAAACAAACATTCTTGCTATTTTTAAAACAAACACCCACACTTTCAAAACATATTACAAACTTGAAAACATTTTCAAAAGATCAACACTTTGTATACATTCTTACGAACGAGAATCATTACAAAGTTTTCCTAAACAAAGGCCTCTTTACAAAATACTTTCAAAAACCACACAAAGCACAATTTCAAAAAAAAAGCAAGTGATCTATAAAGTAACCAAGAGCCCATAGAAAACCATGGATGAAAAGGGTGCTAATACCTTCCCTTTTCATAATCTACCCCCCGAACTCAAGAAATAATCTCAAAGGTCTTTCCTGTGCTTTTTCACCTTTCCTTTTGGATAAAATAAAAGTCGGTGGTGACTGTTGCTAACCGCAACATTTGCGATCAAATGCAAAACACCCAAGTCAGTTCTCCCACCGTATCACAGCGCCCGGTTCGAAGCGTTGGAAATCTTATTCAATGCTATTTCTAACAATGCCTAAATATCAAAGCTTGAATACCTACAAAAATAAGATAAAATTAATTAAACTCAATGATATTTACATAATAACGCAATAAATACACTATAATGTAAACTATACCGAATATACACTAAAGTTGAGGTTTATTGACAAAAAGAATTCGAAATAAGCTGATGAGTGCTAATTATTCACACTCAAATTCACAATAATTTAGCACTCATCATATGTTCGTATGAACAATTTTGATACTCTTATGTTTGTTATTTTTGAGTATTTGACAAACAGATTCTACTTCTGATGGATGGCGTGGCCAAGACATTAGAAGAGAATTAATTCTGCTTTTATGCTACACAAGTTCTGATGAACACTAGCAAGACACTCTAGAAGCTTTTGAAGTGTAGGCTCTGATTTTTCTCTAAAGAAACAAGTCAGAAGATCTGAAGACAAAAGTTTCTAGTTTCATCCATATGCTGAAGACTCATGCTTCTAAAGATAACATGCTCTAAAGAAATAAGTCAAAAGATCTGAAGATAAAAGTTTCTACTAAAGTCCAGATGCTGAAGACTTATTTTTTAGAAGACAAAGGGTTCTAAAGAAATAGTAAGAAGATCTGAATACAAGACGTTCTACTTAAGTCCAGATGCTAAAGACTCAAGTTTCCAAAGACCCGAGGTTCTAAGTAAAGGGTTCTAAAGACCAAGTACTGAAGACTCTGAAGACAGAAGTTCTAAAGTTTCTGAAGACTTGAAGTTCTAAAGACCCAAGGTTCTAATAAAAGGTTCTCACGACCAAGTGCCGAAGACTCTAAAGATGCAGTTCTGAAGACTTGAAGTTCTGATGACCTTATGTTATGTTCTCGCTTCTAAACTCATGCTCGCAGAAGCCTCTGAAGTGCAGAAGGAAAGAAGATAACGTTAACGTGGTACAAATAGTACATGATACAATCAACATTTCATTCCACTACCATGAAAGGATGGACGCGTTGCACGATCTTGTCTCCCACGGTACTGTTTAAGCTGCCAATGTTTCTGGAAATCCCAAGAGTACCCCTCAATGAATATATTATTTTATTGGCTATATAAAGGCTTGAAGACTAAGAGAGTAAGCGGCTAATCAACAAAAAATTCACGCACAAGCATTTTTCATTGATTTCATATTCTTAAGTCATTGTTCTTAAAATAATTTACATATTCAACTTTTGTAGAAGCAATATCATTGTAAACAAAACTTGTATTCAAATGGTGGTTTGAATCTCCTTAAGGGACCTGTTAGGTATGTATCCTTAAAAATTCTAGGACTTGTGTGTCTTAGAGGTTGTTAGTCACTTGCGGGTAGCTTGTGCATTGTAATAATCAGTTGGATTATTAGATTAAGTCCTCGATTGATAGAGGTGAAATCAACCTGGCGGGTAGACTAGACTAGCTTGATAGTTTTAAAGTGAACTAGTATAAACATACCTTGTTCTTTACTTCCTGTTCTTAATTATTGTCATTATCAAGAGTGAAGGAAAATGTATTTTAATTAAAGGGTAATATTTTTAAAAGTAAATTTTTGATTTAAAACCTAATTCAACCCCCCCTTTCTTTTGTTTCTCACACCTTCAATTTCCTAGCGTCTTCTGAATTTTTGATTCCTTGAACAAATTACAGAATATGTTCTAACACAAGTATCATCAAACTTTGATGATTTTGAATCACAATATTGTTCTTTCAATGTTGAGATAACTTGTTTAGAGTTAGTCTATCTAGACTTGTCAGCATATCCGCTTCAGAGTGAATGGCTTTTGTCTTTGCATCTTTCAAAGCATTTTCCATTCAAGAATTCATATATCAAGAATTTCTGAGGGAAAAATCAAATAACATTCGGATAGATTAAAGTTTTTTCAACTGAGATAACTTCTCGAATTATCAGAACTTTATTATCTATATTAGTACTCATAGGATCTGACATATTTTGAACTGCACCTTTGATTATATTCCTGATGAATCAGTAAGCTTCCTTTTCTAAGCAATTTTCAGTTTTCTATGAAGCTTTCCAAAGTAAAAAATATTCATAATTTATGTATTAGATCTTCTACCTGCTTGATTAGTTAGTCTTCAAATGTTCTAACCCATAGAAATTACTTCTTAGAGATTTGAATTCCTCAGTTTAAGATTTATGACGTTTTTCTGCAGACTTCATCATGAAATTCCTATGTATCAAAATCATAAGACAACATTCTTTCTTCTTTACTTGAAGAAATTTCTAATGATATTTTTATGAGAAAGTCAAGGGTGGACTAATCTGTTTCTTGAAAACATCTCATACTCACAAATAATTAATCTTCAACAAGCAAAATTTCTTGTTTTCTGATGATTTGATCTTTGAGCAAATACATTGTTCATCTAATCGTACATTTTTTAACAAAAGCATTAAACAAATATTACTTATTATCTGATGAATCTGTCTTGTCAGCTGATTCCTCAATCTTCTTTTAATTTCCAGAATTTAGTCTTTGTCTAAAAGAGTTTTATAAGAAAAGGTTGGCTCAATCAAGGACACCAAACCCAGAAGCATTTCTTCAAGAGGTTTGAAATATTATTTGGTTCTGACAAGAGCTTTTTTATCTCCCAGAACCAGTTCTTCAGAAAGAGAGATTATGATTTTGCTTTTCGTCTTGAAGAATCAAAAGGAGCAATAGTTGCATCTGAATTAGGAGTTTCTGATGCTATGGCTTCTTCTATCTTATTCTTGGGTTCTAACAGGTTATCTCCAAAAGAGAAGATTTAATTGTTGACATCTTCAGTTTTTGAAGAATCAGAGACTTACCCAAGGTAATCCGTTTGGTTACAATTCAGTATTCAATTACCATATTCTGATATGAGACTGTAACTGGAGTCAGAGTAACTATCACCTATAGTATTTCTTCACACAACATTTGGATCTTTATCTGAAAATGTTAGGTGTTTGATATCTATCAATAACAGAATCGAGCTCTAATACCAATTGAATGTATGAGTAAAACACAAGAATGGGGGGGGGGGATTGAATTGTGTTTTTCACTCTTAATAAACTTTTGATTCTTAACATTATTGTGTTAAATGATGCTTTCAAATACGTTTTGGAAGCATAAACAGTAAAACATAAGTAAGAGTAAAGAACACGTGATATATCCTGGTTCACTTGAGAAACCCTCAAGCTAGTCCAGCCCACCCTATTAAGGTGATTTCGTTATGAACTCAAGGACTTAATTCAGTAATCAAATATATTATTTCAATGCACAAGCTAACTGCAAGTGACTAACTACCACTAAGACTACCATCTTAGTCTTCTAAAATCTTTTGACCTAAATGGTGCTTTGAGGAACACATTACCTTCTAAAGCTTATGAACTAACTTGTCCTTCAGAAGAAACACAAAACCTTCTAAAGCTTCTGACCTAACCGGTCCTTTAGATGGAACAAACAACTGTTTGTTTTTACAAGGTTTGTTTACAAGAGAATTCTTCTACACAAGCAAGTGTAAACTCAATTAAGTACATCATAAGATCCTAATACACACTAATAATATTACATTGTATTTTATTTCAAATGTATGGTCTTCTTTTCTTCAAGTAGCGCCTTCACGGACAACAGCCCAAAAGCACTTGAATTGCCAAGTCTTATTCTTCATAAGCTTCTGAAAGCTTTGTTGATCTTGATGTAGTAAGGAGAAGAACTTATTCATCTTGGTTCACCTTATAATATTTTGGACATTATCCCATGTTCTATTTAATTCAATGATAACTTTAAGGCACATCATTCATGTTGTGGATTTGCAATTGGAACTTCCATGATCATTTTCATTATCTTTTGCGGCTTAGCAAGCTTCTTAAGCACATTTTCAATCAATGACTTCATTTTTATCTTGTAATTATCAATAGTATGATTCAATAACTATTTATTATTCTTGTTTTTGTTACACTGGTTGATAATTTTTTGTTGTGTTCCAATAATGACAACTTCCATTGAACATTTGAACACAAACAACATTTTAAGCATATGATCCTTTTCTTATATAGCCAAGCAAAATAGAACCGCTGGCTATTGAAAAATATTCGTTACACAATGATGAAAATAGTATTGCCACGTCTTTTTCTTTTCCACAATTCAAGCTAGTGGAGAGGTAGTGGGATAAGGCTTTTTCATATTGTGTACTTGTCATTGCTAATGGTAACATTTGTCTTCTGAACTTTAGAGGCTTCTGATGATAGATGATTGAAGCATTAGTATAATCGTGACATTTGAATCTCTAGATAACCAAGTCTTCAGTCGTCAGAACTTGTTCACCCAAAATCTTGTCCTTGCAACTTCAGCACTTGGTCTTGAGAACATTTTCTAGAACCTTGGGTCTTTATAACTTCAAGTCTTCAGGGTCTTCAAAACTCCGTCTTCATAATCTTCAGCACTTGGTCTTGAGAACAGTTTCTAGAACCTTGGGTCTTCAAAACTTCAAGTCTCTAGAACTGCGTCTTCAGGGTCTTCAACACTTGGTCGTGAGAACCCTTTTCTTATAACCACGGGTCTTTAGAAACTTAAGTCTTTAGCATATGGAATTAAGTAGAAACTTCTGTATTCAAATCTTCTAACTAGTTTCTTTAGAACATGTTGTCTTCATAAACATGAGTCTTCAACATCTAGACTTTAGTAGAACTTATGTCTTCAAATCTTTTAACTGGTTTCTTTAGAATATGTTGTCTTCAAAAACATGAGTCTTTAGCATATGACCTTAAGTAGAACTTCTGTCTTCAGATCTTATGACTGGTTTCTTTAGACTTCATATCAGAGCCTACACTTCAGAGTCTTCTGGAGTGTCTTGCTACTGTTCATCAGAACTTATGTAGCATAAAAGCGGAACTAATTCCCTTCTAATGTCTTGGCCACACCATCCATTAGAAGTAGAACCTGTTTGTTAAATACTAAAAAATAACAAACATTAGAGTATCAAAATTGTTTATACAAACATACTCATTTGTTATCATCAAAACTCAGATAATATTGCATAACCAAATCTTGTTCTAACACAAATGTGTAGGTATAAAGATCAATATACTGATTGAAAATCAATCCGGAAACTACACTGGACATAGAAAGAGAAGCTCTTCTAATGAAGATTCTGAAGATCAGACTCTAAAGAATCAATTTATGATTAGGAAAATCAGAACACAAAGTTTATAGAGCTTGAACAAGCACTACTATAAAACACGCAAACAACAATGTCCAAGTTACCACGGTTCTTCCAAACACTGTGGTGACATCTCCAAAATCAGACCCTAACATTTTTTTTAAAATATTTTTTAATTACAATTTTTTAGGATATAATATCGGTGGATGGTCGGACTGTGGTGATACATTTGAGATTTCATGGGTTAGAACCTCAGTGCCCTCAAAAGTTTTATTCCTTTAACTTTAAGGTGTGTCTTTTCATTTTTATTTATTTTTAACAAATAAAAAAAAGACATCACAACGGTTTTTATGTCTAACCGTTGTGTGATACGGTGGGAGAACTGACTTGAGGTTTTGCGTTTGTGTTCGCAAATGTTTCGGTTTAGTAAGAGTCGCCATCGACTTTTTATTTTATCCTAAGGAAAGGTCAAAAAGCACAGGAAAGACCTTTGAGATGTTTTCTTGGGTTCGGGAGTAGATTATGAAAAGGGAAGGTGCAAGCACCCTTTTCATCCATGGTTATCCATGGGATTTTAGTTACTTGTTTAGATCACTTTCTTTGCTTTTCCAATTGTTTGAAATGGTGCTTTGTGTGTGGTTTTGAAATATGTTTTGAAAAGAGGCCATCGTTGTGGAAACCTTTGTAATGATTCTTGTTTGAATATATAGAAAGGTGTATTTGTCTTTTGAAAAGATTTCAGTGTTTGAAAGTTTGATTTGGATAATGTTTTGAAATTGTGTTGTGAAGTGTGTTTGAAAATAGCAAGGATGTTTTTGCAAGCTTTTTGATCAAGTAACTAAGAGCTATCTACCCTATTTTACTCAAAGATCATTCCTAATGTTTTTAACCCTTTTTAACATTGTTGTTTCACCATTGCGTTTGGTGAGCAACCTTGTGTTAGGATGTTAAGCGGGACAGACGCGGGTCATCGTATAGACCATGATAGCAATTGTGTCAAGTATTTTTGGCAAATTTTTGAGGGACTTGATCATTTTTGTTTAGGCAACCAAGATAGCGTCATCGAGGGACTATGATCTTTTGTTTTGTTTTTGTTTTGCCAAAGTATCCAACATGCATAACATGGCCCATTTTTTAAGGCAACAAGTGGATTGTAACCCTAGGGGTGCAAGTGTGGATTGTGTTTGATTTTCATGCATATTTGTCTTTGATTAGGTCAAACTATTTGTTGATTTGGATTTTTGCATACAAACCCTAATTCTCTAATCATGGCATAATTAAAAGCGTAAAGTGCGAGAATTAAAATTCTAAGCTATTACAACATGATTATGGGGATGGGGGTACAATTTTGAATAGGGGGTATTTGACAAGAAATATAAACCCTAATTTACTTGAATCACAATGCATAAATGTTTAAATGGACAATATTTAAATAAACAAAATAAATAAATATCAAATAATATGTATTATGCAAAAAGGTTTTTGTTTACCTATGTATGTAAAAGTAAAAAAGTATAAAGAAGTAAATAAAAAGGATTAATTTTATTTGTTTTAAGGGTAAAACCCTAATTTCTTTAAGAAAATAAACATATTATACTATTTATATACAATAAAATATATTAATATGTACAAAAATAAAATATACTTAAAAAAAGTATTTTTTAGTATGAATAATAATAAAAGTGAAAATGTAATATTTTCATATTTTTATTCTAAATTATTTAATAAAATAAAAGTATATATATATATATATATATATATATATATATATATATATATATATATATATATATATATATATATATATATATATATATATATATATATATATATATATATATATATATATATATATATATATATATATATATATATATATATATATATATGTGTGTGTGTGTGTGTGTGTATTAATCAAATTAAATATGTACAATATAAAATAAAATATATCCAAAAATAAAATATATTTAGGAAAATATTTTTAGTATGAATAAAAATAAAGAACAAAAATAAAAGTATAAATTATATATTTTTAAGTCTTAATAAATAATATAAAAGTATTTAAATATTTTTTCATGTTAGAAAAATTAAAATAAAATGCCAAATAAATGTAAAAAATTTATGAAAATATTTTTGAGCATTTTTTATATTTTGAAATAAATAAACAAAATCAGAAATGAAAACAAAAATGCAAAAATATAAGAATACAAGAAATTGGGTCAGGGTGCAAAAAGGAAAAGAGGGGGTGTCAAAAGCAGTCAGGCCAAGCCCAGCCCAAAACTTCATCTTCAACCTCCAGTAATTGAAAAAATGCGCGCGTCCCTGTATAAACTACCAGATCTTGTATACGTGCTCTATTGCAAAAACACACAACATCAAACTTGTAGAGAATTTCAAGACGATTCCAACCATATAAACAACTTGTCCTAACTCTCAAAGACCAGAGAGAATTTCTCTGGCCCCAAAATCTGACCTAGTTTTTTCAGCATGTTCATGGATGAAATTCTCCTAGCACACTTAATATAAATGAAAACTAAGCATATGTACAGCTTCATGGAAATGAACACTACATTTTTTATTCACAAACCTAAGGCTAAATGTTCCTAAATAGAGAGATAGAAAGTGGATAAAAACCTGTTTCAGTTGGATTCGTGTAGGGCAATGTAGTGCTTTTCAACAAGGCTTGAGATGTCTGGTAGCTTGTTTGAACTTCACTTGACCTTCTCCAATAGCTAGCTTGCCTTGAATATCCTTGAATCAGCCTATAGAACTCAACCTGCACAAGTTCAAAATGAAAATGGTGAACACTGTAAATGGAGTTACAGTTGGTGTCTGAGGTTTGGGATAGCTTGGGTGAGTTGAATGGAAGGTGTTTGAAGCAACTTGGGGCAAAACACACAAGCCAAATGAGCTATGGAACTCAAGTTGCAGAACCTGCCCTGTTTTGCCAAAGGAATGTGATT
Organism: Vicia faba; assembly: GCA_948472305.1. Lineage (NCBI taxonomy): Eukaryota > Viridiplantae > Streptophyta > Magnoliopsida > Fabales > Fabaceae > Vicia > Vicia faba. Next base: position 713,072,361 of record OX451737.1, read on the forward strand.
TCTGGCTATGGGGTGTTTAGAGGCTCAAGCAATCGTGTTTCTATCTCAAAGGGGTGTGAGAAAGATGTTCAAACTATTTGTGTACGTTAACATTGGCTGGTTTTCAAGTTTTTTAGTTTTTGACAAGTTTCTTGTTTTTGAAGTAAGAATGTGGAAGTGAAGTTACAGGTCTGTACAGGCTATCAAATATGATTGCATATTTTGCTCTTGGCCCCTCTAACATGTGGATTTGATTTGCCCTCTGAGATATGGACCAATGCTCAAGGGATAGTGGTTTGACATAAAGCACATTATGGCAAAAATGGAAATGTGCCTTTTTCTACTTAGGGCCTAATCTTGTGTGCAATGTCCAAATGAATAAAACAAAAGCTTAGACTGATGGATTTGCATTTAATTATGGAGTGTGAAGTGGTTTAGAGGCATCCAAACTAGTGTAAGGCATGCTGATTTGAAAATGCAACTTGTATGAACATGAATATGCCATGGATAAAAAGTGAGTTTTTGCCAACTTCAAGCCTTCGATTCTCCCTAACCACAAATGTGTTTGAGGAGTTCTTGGACAATTTGGAAAGCTTTCAGCATGCTCTATAATACTTCTTTGAAATGAAACTTGAGACTCCAAGTGGAACTATGTGAAAAATGGCCAAGAAGATAGGTCAAAATCCTGCCTAAACTAGGGAAAATTTCAGTAAGTTAAAAGTTTTAGGGACCCTTGTTCCAAAAATCATAACTTGAGATCAAAGCTTCTTTTGAGAAAACTTTGTGAATCAAAGTTTTAGAATTTTTGGAGGGAATACAGCTTTCATGTTGGAGGTTTTGTTTGAATCCGTTTGCATCATGGTGAAAATGTAGGGCAAAGTTAGGAAAAATTAAGAAAATTTATAACTTAGAAAATTTCTAAGTTATGAAATTTTTCAACTTTAAACCCTAATTTGCAATTTTGGGTTTCTTCATGAACATGTTTCATAATTTGACACATCTTGATGAAAAATGACCCTTGGCACTTGATTTTGACCAAAAAGTCAAAGCTTGACTTTTCAGTGTACAGTCAAATCTTGATCAGTTGACTGCAAAATTCATCTGTCAAAATGGTAAACATGAAAGTTGTAGATATTGATTCAAGATTTCCAAAATGTCAAAGAACTTGAAGATATCATTTTTGAGCTAGGATATTCAAAGACTTGAAGTTGGTATAATAAACTTGATTTATAGGCCACTTTGATGATGAATACATAATCCAATCTTCATGCCATGCTGCATAATCTTGCTTTGCAAGCCTTCTAACTTGCAAATCTCAACATAATTAAATGTTTACACAAACGTTTGAGCTATGATCCAAGTGTTTAAGGCATTATCCAATCCATTTTTCCAATTTTGGAAGAAAGGCACCATTGCCATTCACATAAAGTAAGCTTTATACATGATGTCAACTTCTTGAGCCTCTCACTTGCTCCCTCTGCACACACTCAACGTGTATGTTCAGAAACAACATGTCTACAACTCCTAACCACCCTATGAGCCTTTGTACCTGTTGCGACTGGTTTTTAAATCAGAGCCGCCACTATTAGTTTTTAACCTAGGGAAGAGAATCTAACAGAAAACCCTAATTCACAGACAGAGATTCTAGGTTTCAAACTTCTTTAGACGAAAGAAGGTGTTAGGCACCTTTCATCTACCTTGTTCACAAGGATATTAGGTTTTAGGTTTAGGTTTGGGTGAAACAGGGTTTTAAGTTTTTTATAGGGGAACTCACCATGATTTTTGATCGTATGCCTATGTATCCTCTTATGAGGAATCAGAGTCTCAATTTGTAGTTCGTATGGGGTTGGTGTTTTTTAGGGGTCACAAACGTACTTTGAGTCACGTCGAATTTTGGTCAGGAGTAGTGATTGTGTAGATTTTGGCTAAATGCGCAGTTAGTCAAAATCTATTTGAAACTCTTTTGCAAAAACAATTGATTAGCTTAGTTTGTTGCAAAAAATAGTTTGAGATTGGTTAGTATTTTTTAATCATATTGACTGTGAAATTCTTGATTAATGCATGATATAAAAAATATTTTAATGCAAATGTATAGAAAATAATATATGAATTTGTGAATAAAAATAAATTATTTACATGTTAATAATAAAAAAATATAATGATATTGATAATAATTAATAATATTAATAATAATTATTAGAAAAAACAATAAATAATAAAAAAGGAAAATAGAATTAAAAATAAGAATTATAAAAAAATAAAATGATTTAATTACTCTTAAGGGGGTGTAGTTTCTAGTTTCTTAGTAAAAGAGGGGGTGCAAAAGATTAGGACTAGGCCCAAAATTACAGTTTTGAAAGGGGGTGTAACTTGTTATAAAGTTTAGTAATGCAGGCGAGTGGGGGGTGTTAGAAGGAAGTTGGGCTTGGCCCAAGGTATATGGGAATAGGCCTGGTTGGATCGCATACACGAGGGTGTTTGAGGCTTTATGGTGGACCTGGCCTCTTGGCCGTCCACTGAGGATCCAACGGATGTGATCAAAGGGTGCATATTAACAATGGTACGCGCGCGTGTATTGGAAAAATAGAAAATATAATATGTTTTTTACATTTTCATTTCATCTTTACAACTCTCTCGTTTTACAGAAAGTACCTTCCTATCTCTTCCTCGATACCTCTCTTCACTCCCCTTTACCCTAAATCTCTTCTTCCTCTCTCTTTCTCACCCTACAACAACCGTGATGCCATAACCAAAATTTCTTCGTCGTAACCAACCAAAACCCAATCCAACAATCCAAAAAGAAAACGAGAAGCTAAGTGTTAGTTACCCTTTCACAGTTTCTGACTTCGAGCGTTCGAGATGTTAAGCTAATCCCATTTCTTCTTTGTTTTGTAGGTTGCGGCAGAGTAGTGTTGCTGAGCGATTGAGGATGGTGGTGGACGGTGGATCAATGGTGATTGTGGTTTCAGACAATGAAACCCAAATCGTCCTTCTCTTCTTCAATGACGTTGGCTCGTTGTTGCTTCAAGTTCCTCTCCGGATTCAAGCTTCTCTCTATCTATGTATTCTTCGCGGTGTTTCACAATAATCACCCCCCTTTCTTCTTCGTTTTGTAGTTATTTATAGGGTGATTTTAATTTAGGGTTTTGGTTAGAATTATCTAAAATTTAGGGAGATTTAGATAGAAATTAGGGATTTAGTTGAGATAATTAGGGATTTAATTGATTGTCTGATTGAATTTGATTATTTTTTGATTACTGTAATTTTGGATTTAATTTATTATTTCTGATTTAATCATGTATAGATTTTCTGGAGATCTGATCTTGTAGTATAAGATTTGATTTGGTTGATTTTCAGATTTGTTTCAGTTTTACTGATAAAAGATACGATTTTCTCTTATAAATTTGAACAGTATCTTTGTGCAGCAAAAGTGTACGTTAATTTTGTGATGATGGGAACAATATATGTGTCTTAATCAATTCGGCCAGCATTGTTGCTAGCAAACATGGGCCCTGCGCTACCACTTTCCTGCTTAGCCCAATGTGTTGCTTCTTTTTTTTTATTACAGCTAAAAAACAAGTTTTTTTTTTCAATTGGGCTTTGCAATTAACCAGCCCAACTCACATTTTTTCATTAAAAAAAAAACAGTTCTTTTACTTAACCGGCCCACCACGTTTTTTCCAACACAACAATAACAATGACATTTAATCAGCCAACAAACTTAAACTCATTTTATCATTAATAAAAATGTTTAGTTTTCTTTAAATATATCATTTATTTATTCAAAATAATAATAATAAATAATTTTTTTAATATTAATATTTCTTTTATATATACTTTTTCATTAAAACAAAAAAACAACAATAATAATAATATCTCTTCTTATTCTAAACATCAGATGGGCCATCTTAATGGGCCTTAACCACACCCTCTTTTTGCTAACAATAACCAAAGCGTTGATGGATCCAATTCTAATGGGCTTGTATATTGCAATTCCAACCTCCCCTTTTACTAATAACATTAACACTAAAAATGGATTTTATTAATTAAAAACTTAACTATTATTTGAATAATTTTCCATTTTCGAATCGCATGGGCCATTGGCCAACATGCCTCGTAAATGTTCACAGATACACGAGTCTCTCCGATTTAGAAAGCCTCGGTCTCCTGGATTTAAAATACACCCCTAGTCTTGGATAAAGATAGGCCATCAAATACTGATGTACCTTCTTTAATTAAATATTTATTCTATTTTAATCTCAAAAAATAAAATCATCGAGGTAGGGAAAATTTGGGGTACGGCAGCTGCCCCTATTCAATTATCTTCCAATCGAATAGCATGAGAAAACGCGAATCTTACGCATTTTGATTGGGAGTTTATTGAATACTTGGAATACCCCAAAAAAATTTCTGATAAACATAAGGTTACACTGATATAGCATACCCTTACGGGTCTCAAGGATGTAGGCAAAGCTGATGATGTATCGCTTACCAGGGTTTGATGATGAGGCATATAGTTTTGAACTTTGAGAGCGTAGTTTTGTATGCCTTGGTTTTTCTTTTGTTTGTTCATCCATTTAGGGGGATGAACAACACTTGATGGTGCATGGCTGCTTGAAGACTGAGACCATGGGTCATGCTCATAGATCGTTGTGTGAAGTCTGAGGTGATAAGCTGGATTTTAGTTTTCGAGCATCGCTACATAAAGTCTGAGGCAATGGTCTGAGTAACACATTGTTGCATGAAGTCTTAGGCAATGGGTTAGGTTCGCAAATCACTGCGTGAAGTCTGAGGCGATAGGCTAGATTTTGGGTTTTCGAGCATCGCTGCATGAAGTCTTAGGCGATGATCTGTGTCAGGGAATAAGGGAATGCACTGCTGCATGAAGACTTAGGCAATGGGTTTGGTTCACAAATTGCTGCGTGAAGTCTGAGGCGATAGGTTAGATTTTGGTTTTCGAGCATCGCTACATGAAGTTTGAGGTGATGATTTGTGTCGCAGAATAAGGGAACGCACTGCTTCATGAAGACTTAGGCAATGGTCTAGCTTTGCAAATCGCTGCGTGAAGTCTGAGGCGATAGGCTAGATATTATTTTTGAGCATCGCTGCATGAAGTCTGAGGAGATGGTCTGGATGAGGAGAGTACATTGAGGCTTAGAGGCAATGTACCGAGTCTGGAGAATACATTGCGGCTTAGAGGCAATGTACCGAGTTTGGAAAATACATTGCGGCTTAGAGGCAATGTACTGAGTTTTGAGAATATATTGCGGCTTAGAGGCAATGTACTGAGTTTTGTGAATACATTGCGGCTTAGAGGCAATATACTGAGTTTTGAGAATACATTGCGGCTTAGAGGAAATGTACTGAGTTTGTGAATACATTACGGCTTAGAGGAAATGTACTGAGTTTTGAGACTGCGTTGCATCTTAGAGGCAATGCATTGAGTTTTGGGAATACATTGCGGCTTAGAGGAAATGTGCTGAGTTTTGAGAATGCATTGCGGCTTAGAGGCAATGTACTGAGTTTTGAGAATACATTGCGGCTTAGAGGCAATGTACTGAGTTTTGAGAATACATTGCGGCTTAGAGGCAATGTATTGAGTTTTGAGAATACATTGCGGCTTAGAGGCAATGCACCGAGTTTTTGAGAATACATTTCGGCTTAGAGGAAATGTACTATTTTGAGAATACATTGCAGCTTAGAGGCAATGTACTGAGTTTTGAGACTACATTGCGACTTAGAGACAATGTATTGAGTTTTGCGAATACATTGCAACTTAGAGGCAATGTACTGAATTTTGAGAATACATTGCGACTTAGAGGCAATGTACTGAGTTTTGAGAATACATTGCGGCTTAGAGGCAATGTACTGAGTTTTGCGAATACATTGCGGCTTAGAGGCAAGGTACTAATTTTTGAGAATACATTGCGGCTTAGAGGAAACGTACTGAGTGTTGAGAACACATTGCGGCTTAGAGGCAATGTATTGAGTTTTGCAAATACATTGCGGCTTAGAGGCAATGTACTTAGTTTTGCGAATACATTGCAACTTAGAGGCAATGCACTGAGTTTTGAGAATACATTGCGGCTTAGAGGCAATGTACTGAGTTTTGAGAATACATTGCGGCTTAGAGGAAATGTACTGAGTTTTGTGAATATATTACTGCTTATAGGCAATGTAGTGAGTTTCGGAATACATTGCGGCTTAGAGGCAATGTATTGAGCTTTGTGAATACATTGCGGCTTAGAGGAAATGTACTGAGTTTTGCGAATACATTGCTGCTTAGAGGCAATGTACTGAGTTTTGAGATTACATTGAGGCTTAGAGGAAATGTACTGAGTTTTATGAATACATTGCTGCTTAGAGGCAATGTACTGAGTTGAGAATACATTGCGTCTTAGAGGCAATGTACCGAATTTTGCGAATACATTGCAGCTTAGAGGCAATGTACTGAGTTTTGAGAATAAATTACGGCTTAGAGGCAATGTACTGAGTTTTGCGAATTCATTCCGGCTTAGAGGTAAGGTACTAATTTTTGAGAATACATTGCGGCTTAGAGGAAATGTACTGTGTTTTGAGAATACATTGCGGCTTAGAGGCAATGTACTGAGTTTTGCAAATACATTGCGGCTTAGAGGCAATGTACTAAGTTTTAGGAATACATTATGGCTTAGAGGCAATGCACCAAGTTTTAAGAATACATTGTGGCTTAGAGGCAATGTACTGAGCTTTGAGAATACATTACGGCTTAGAGGCAATGTACCGAGTTTTGTTCATTACTGCATGGAGACTTAGGTGCTGGGTTGAACGCGTCACGGCATGGAGACTTAGATGACGGGTTGGATCACAGGAGAAGTGTTTGGTTGGTGGACCCTTAGATGATTGAATCAAGGGTTAGGTTGTTTGTTTGCTATGTGATACAGGTGTATGCATATGCATCGAATGTTTGTATCTATGCAAAATGTATAGGGTATGCATGCTTTGGAAATTCCAGATGTATGTATGAAATGTGTGTAAAATACGTGTATGCCTTGAAATGTCATGAAGCCTATTTCTTGCATTCTATCCTTTAATCCATTGGCTTAGAGTTACCAATTCCCTGGCGTTGTATGTTGTATCGTTGTAGCTTCGTTAAATTTGAACACAGTGAACAATGTTAGGAAAATTTTGAACATTGATTTTTTGTATTGTAAGTTCAGGTGTAGACGTAGACGTAGGTATTGGCATATGCGTAGATTTGTATGTCGTAAGCACATGCGTAAGCTTAGAAGTATGTATTGGCATATGTGTGGACATTTATGTTGTAAGCACAGACGTAGATGTGAACATGTGTATAGAATTTGTATTGTAGACGCAGGAGTAGACATGTGCTTGGATGTAGACGTGGATTTTCTTTTGATATTTTTCTAACCAAAATGTTTTTTCGATGGTTTATCAAAAACTTTTATTTGTTAATTTCCCCGAAATGATTTAAAGACAATATTCACAAGTAATAATCGTAGTATTTTGTAAAAAAGTCAGAGAAAAGAAAAATGCAATTTCAAATATGTAAAGAAAGCAAATGTTTTATTGATATGCCTCTGAATAGGCGAGAGTATAAGATGCAATTCCTATAAAGAGGTAATTACAAAAAAATTTAAAACTGTAAATGGCAATGTAAAATGATAATTGCTGCTGATGTTCCCCAATATCCTTTTAATGGCTCTTATCTCCTTTGTTTTTGAGTCGTATGATTTAGATCTATCTCTCCCTTCATGGTTCATAGTCGCAGTTTTAGATCGAAGTCTTTTTGTTCTTTATTTCTTTTTTAGCGATCCCTAACTTTTTCCTGGATTTCCCTTTCGAGTTTTCAACCCACCGGGATAATTTTTTGTTATATGCCCCTAATTTTTGCCTAGATCTTCCTTTAGGGTTTTCGATCCACCGGGACGCTCCTTTTTGCCTAAGTCTCCTGTTTGAGGTTCGAGCTTAGCGAGCTTCTTATACATAGTATTTTTTTTACTGCATCTGAATTTTCCGGATGCGGTAGTTCTTCCCATCCATTGTTATGAGGATAAGACCACCACCGGAGAATGCTATTTTGACTACATATGAACCTTCTTAGTTGGAGGTCCATTTACCAGTGAGTCGAGGCGAGGTAGCAGAATCTTCTTGAGCACTAGATCCCCTTCTTTAAATATCAGAGGGCAAATTTTTTTTTGTCGAAGGCTCTCTTCATCTGCTTCTGATGTAGCTGACTATGGCATAGAGCTGTCAAGCATCTTTCTTCGGTGAGGTTGAGCAGATCGAGCAATGTCTAAACCCATTCTGCTTTTTCAAACTCTGAGTAGTATCATATCATAGTTTCTTTTGTATAGCACATTGTTACACAAAGAATTTTGAAGCTAACCTTCGTAGGGTTCGCTTGTCAATGATAGAGATATTTCTGGACATTCTTGCTTTTCCAGGTACTTCTTGATGTCGTAGAAGCAGAGCTTATTGTTCGGTCCTTCTTCAATAGCGAAGCAATGTGCGGGCTCTTAGAAGTGTCTAATTATAATGCGTGGTTCGTGATTCGGCCAGGTTATTTTGAACATAACTGATATAGTTTCCAGAGTGTCTTCCATTTGATCTTCTTCTCGTGGGATATGACTGAAAGTGATCTTTGTGAATTCTGCAGCCAACTTTAAAACATGATCCCGATAGGGAATCATTTTTGGATGTTTAGTATCCCATTCGCTGTTGACTTGGCATATGGCTTGTGAGAATTCTTTGGAGAAGTGAAAATTGCCCCTATATCGTGCCCCAGTGTATTTGAAGCCCCGTCGAACATGAATGTCCAACGTGCCCCTGGCTCAGGTTCTTCATCAGGTCCTGGTATTTCGTAGTCGCTTATTTTTGCCTAACTGGCGAACAACCTTCTTTGAAGAGGTGATCTGTCCACCATCATGTCTGTATCTAACCTTGGCCTGTTTCCATAGGACCAATATGTGCAATAATTTTATTAGTTTTTCTTTGACGCTCTGCTCTAACATTGTCCCTAGCTTGATTTCTTTCGGATCTTCCCCTGTGCCCAGATGGATAGCCTCTTGATATGGTTGTATATTGTCAGCCTTTCATTCTATTTCCCTCGCCCTTTCCACAGAGAGTTCAAGATCTTCATCATCTTCCTCTTCGTCTCGGTTGATAGGAGCATCAAAATTATATTGGGTCACAACAGTAGCATTATCGGTGGTTTTAGGCATGGATCTGCACCTTTATTATGTTTTGGTGCAGATTTTAGTATATGAACTTTTGAAAATGCATATGAAAATAAAGTATTTCCATTTTAAAATTTAAGAGATATATGCAAGAGAAAGATAATGATCTTAATTAAAAACAGAATATAACTTTTATTAATTGTAAATATTGTTTGAAACAAAATGGGGAACCCTTACAAGCAACCCCTTATGCTTCAGGCTTGACATAGGTTCTTTCAAAAACAAGAAAAATTACTTAGGAAAGAAAAATATCTCGGGAATCTCCACGGAAGTCCATCCTTTGAGTTATTCTCCTGGGGCATATTCTCTGATGAAGTTATTTGCCTTTTTGGTGTTGACTTTGTTGGATATCATCGCCACATGTCTTCCATGCTCTGTTCCTTTGTTGATAAAGGTTTCTTGGATTGGAGGAAATTATGCTTTACCCTTCAGAGTAGCTACATATGTTTCTTCAGGGTATGGTCCGAACTGGACTATCCCCTGGTCCACTAGCTTTTATAGAGTTCTCTCGAAGGCTTCATTATGCTCCAATAGGAACCACATTCCCATAGATATTCCTTCAACAAGCTTATCGGGGGTTTTGCTTGTCTGGTTGCCCCGCAGTCGGTGACTACGTCAATTGCACTTATTGTTGGTCCACCATATGGAGGCATAGGGTTTGATTTGATGTTAGACTTCTCAAAGGTGATGTCTTGAGATTCTAACAAATCCTGAACCTTGTGCTTGAATGTCCAACATTATTCTATAGTGTGCCTCGGAGAGTTAGCATTTGCATCTGGCATCGGTATTGTACCTTCATGGGAGTGGCCCGACTGGGAGAGCTAGAGGCTTAATTTCCACCAATGATGCCTTAACCAAGTGTTATAATAACTGGCTAGGTGGCATGGGGAGTGGATCAAAATTTCTTGGTGGCCTTCTAAACCCGTCTTGCTGCTGCCCTTGTGGGATCACTAATAATTTTTGTGTCCTTGGTTGATATGACGGCCAAGGAGGTGGAGATCTTCTTCTACCAATGGTTTAACTGGAGAGATTTTTTTTTTGAAAAAATGAGTTTCGATATGATATGCAGGTGTTCGTGAATGCATGCATGCGAATGAATGTGTATGAATATGAAATGGTTACTTGTTTTAAATGTCTTATTCACTTGGGTATGTATTTGTCTTTTGCTTATTATTGTTTTTTGGTGATCAGCTTGAAAATAGATACGCAGACAGGATGTGGAAACAAAATGCCTTTACTGAAGGTAACATAATTCAGATATTGAAAAATATTACAACTTTGAATCAAAACTTGTTTTCATAAACATAAATAAAGGGAAATAAATCTTCTAGGTGCGCTTGTGGATGTGTGCTCTGAAACCATCCACCATTGCTCGGTAAAGCTGGAGAAAGTCTTCAACGTCCTTTGGAAGAGGGACCATTACACTTTTTGCGTCTCTCAAACTTCGAGGGATATCCTCAATGAGATTGTTGGCTAAGAAGGAAAGCTTTTCATGTTTGTCTTTATAATACCGGTACTCTTGATAAAGATGTGGGATTATCTTATGGTTATCTCTCCCTGCTTGGGAGATCTTGGTATACTTCTCTTTCCAATACATCTTTTCACCCCTCATTTCTGTATAAAGTCTCCATTGAATAAGGAAATCTTTTTGGAGACCCTGTAGCTCTAGGTACACATGCTCATATTCTTGAGTTCTCTAAGTCAAGAGTATTTCTGCCTCTACCCTTTCAAGGTGTGCTTTGACCTCAAATTTTTGGCTGTCTTGAAGTTCAGTGGTGAGGTATTTTACTTGCTCTTCTTGATCTAAGGAAGCTTGCGCCAAACTTTGGATCTGGGCTCTTAGATTTTCCTCTAGCACCTTTTTGTCATGTGTTGCCTTTTCATACCATCTAGTTAGCCTTCCGATTTCAGTAGCAGCCTCCTCTAACTTTTGGTTGTGGTAATCTAGGTTGAATGTCCCACTCAACAGCCCTTCAGTTGTGTGCTTTCGTGTGAGACTCTCTTTCTCCAATGCCTTTTAATCTCTCTCAATTTTTTGGTCCTTCATCTCTAGTATGAGCTGCATATGCTTCTCCTCTTTGGTCAGATTGAGAAGGTTAAGTTCTAGCTCTTCTTTTTTCCCTTTGAGCTTGCTTTAGGGCGCTCTTCAGATTGTCGACTTCTTCCAAGGATATAGGCATAACCTCTGGGACCTCTGACTTATACTCTGGATCTATATCAAATGGCATCTTGATAATTTGTACCCTATCTCGGACCCATCTGGTGTAGGGTTCTCTCGCTATGGCATTCTTTCTTTCGACTTTCCTTTTGTTAAACTTGTTCCAAGCCCGGATAACCTTGTTGGGCAACCCTTGGTCTTCTATACCCATGTCATGGATGATCAATGGTTGGAGTCGTTCATCCAAATGTCTGTCTTCTAAAGGATACCCTAACTGTCGTAGGGCCAAAGTAGGGTTGTAGTTAATACAGCCTCGAGATCTGATTAACGGGACATTAGGAAAATACCCACAACTAATAGTGATGTCCCCAATATCCAACTTCCTAGCATACCATCATACCGAGTTTGCAGTGAGAGCCCTTAACTTTTGTGGCCACTCGCGTCTAGTCAAGTTTGGAATCATATGTTATTCTTTGTAAATATGAGTCATGAACCAGGTATATAGAAGTGGGATGCCACAATTTAGCGTGCCTTTTCTCTTTTCATACATCGTATGCAAGGTGTAATAAATGTCAGCAAGCAAAGCGGGAGTTGGATCCGTATTAAAGACTTTCGCACCCCAGAATATGCTAATGGTCGCAGGGTCAATATAGTCCACAATTCGAGGAAATAAAATTACACCAAATACCAGTAGCCCTAATCAATCGACACAAGATTCCCATTCTTTATAATTAGCAAATTCCAGTGCCTTAGCTTCCAAGTATATCCTTTTGATTCCTTGTATAAGACCTTCTCTTCAGTAATTTTGCATTAACTCAGGGTGAGGGATCCCTAAGCCCTTTGCCAAAGCTTTGATTTCAACAATTTTTCTGATACCTACACAGGCCTTCTCTTTGGAAAAGTTCAAAATTTTGTCAAATTCTTCTAGATTCGGTGCTAGCGGGAAGTCTTTGAAGGTAAAATATCTCAGTGGAGGGTCGTAAAACTGAATGAGGGCAGACACAACATCCATTTGAACCTCTACTCTAGTCAAGTCAAGGGTATCCCCATAGAAGCGAGCGTACATCTTCAAAGCTCTCTCAAATAATTTCCCCTTTATAGTTTTGATTTCATAAATGTTAGGCTGGAAGGCATTATTGCAGACAAGTTGTTTCCCTCTGGTATCCATTTTTTAAAGACAATCACCAAAAATCTTAATTTTATTATCTTTTGTTTTGTACCCTGTGAATAAGACAGATAAAAGAAATAAATGATGAATATGTGACAGATATGAATGTATGGTTTAGTGGCGGAGTTTTGTGATAAGTACCCTTATAAGGTAGGGATGTATGGTTCAGTGACGGGGTTTTTGTACCCTTATAAGGTAGACTCCTTAATTTTGACCTACGATTAATTTACCCTCCCAAAAGGTGGCTTCCTTAAGGGTGTCATGAATAACACTATAGGGAAAAGGCACAAGGGCTTCCCTTATGTGGAGCCTCCTTACGGACCGAAGCTTTTGTCTCAAAGTCGTGAAAGATCTTGTCATGAGATTTTAGGTTAAGGTCGTTACAAAGAGTCATGGGTGTCCTTCCAAAGTCCTACTCGTCAAGAGGATATCTTTCGATAAGTATTCCTTTTTCGGAAGTTCACCGACTCTAGGCGAAGTCGTCACATAAACTCGCAGGGATGATGTACCCCCTAAGCTAATAGACGAACCTTCTTTCTAAGGGTTATTGAAAATATTTTTGAAATAAAAATTCCCGCCACGCAGTAAATATATGATAAAAAGAATTGACAATAAATAAATAAATGCAATAAATAAATAATGTAATAAATAAATAATGCAATAAATAAATAAATAAATAAATAAATAAAAACCCCAAAGTAAAAACCCTAAAACCTAAATTTGAAGTCCCTAGCAGAGTCGCCAGCTGTTGCGACTGGTTTTTAAATCAGAGCCGCCACTATTAGTTTTTATTCTAGGGAAGGGAATCTAACAGAAAACCCTAATTCACAGACAGAGATTCTAGATTTTGGACTTCTTTAGACGAAAGGAAGGTGTTAGGCACCTTTCATATACCTTGTTCACAAGGATATATTCGGTTTTAGGTTTAGGTTTGGGTGAAACAAGGTTTTAAGTATTTTATAGGGGAACTCGCCACGATTTTGGATCGTATGCCTACGTATCCTCTTATGAGGAATCATAGTCCCAATTCGTAGTTCGTATGGGGTTAGTGTTTTTTAGGGGTCATAAACGTACTTTGAGTCACCTCACATTTTGGCCGGGAGTAGTGATTGAGGAGATTTTGGCTAAATGCGCAGTTAGTCAAAATCTGTTTGAAACCCTTTTGCAAAAACAATTGATTAACTTAGTTTGTTGCGAAAAATAGTTTGAGATTAGTTAGTATTTTTTAATCGTATTAACTGCGAAATTCTTGATTAATGCATGATATAAAAAATATTTTAATGCAAATGCATAGAAAATAATATATGAATTTGTGAATAAAAATAAATTATTTACATGTTAATAATAAATAAAATATAATGATATTGATAATAATTAATAATATTAATAATAATAGTAATAATAATTAGAAAAAACAATAAATAATAAAAAGGGAAAATAGAATTAAAAATAAGAATTATAAAAAAATTAAATAATTTAATTACTCTCAAGGGGGTGTAGTTTCTAGTTGTTAAGTAAAAGAGGGGGTGCAAAAAGATTAGGACTAGGCCTAAAATTACAGTTTTGAAAGGGGGGTGTAACTTGTTATACGGTTTAGTAATCCAGGCGAGTGGGGGTGTTAGAAGGAATCTGGGCTTGGCCCAAGGTATATGGGAAGAGGCCTGGGTTGATCGCATACGCGAGGGTGTATGAGGCTTACGATGGAGATAGCCTATTGGCCGTCCATCGAGGATCCAATGGATGTGATTAAAAGGTGTATATTAACTATGGTACGCGCGCGTGTATTGGAACAATACGGAATATAATATGTTTTTTACATTTTCATTTCATCTTTACAACTCTCTCGTTTTACAGCAAGTACCTTCCTCTCTCTTCCTCGCTACCTCTCTTCATTCCCTTTTACCCTAAATCTCTTTCCCCTTTCTCTTTCTCACCCGACAACAACTGCGACGCCATAACCAAACTTTCTTCGCCGTAACCAACCAAACCCCAACCCAACAATCAAAAAATAAAACGAGAAGCTAAGTGTTAGTTACCCTTTCACGATTTCTGACTTCGAGCGTTTGAGATGTTAAGCCATTCCCCTTTCTTCTTTGTTTTGTAGGGTGCGACAGAGTAGTGTTACTGAGCGATTGAGGATGGTGGTGGATGGTGGATCAACGACGATTATGGTTTCAGACAATGAAACCCCAATCGTCCTTCTCTTCTTCAACAATGTTGGCTCGTTGTTGCTTCGAGAACCTCTCCGGATTAAAGCTTCTATTCGTCTTTGTATTCTTCGCAGTGTTTCACAGTAATCACCCCCCCCCCTTTCTTCTTCATTTTGTAGTTATTTATAGGGTGATTTTTATTTAGGGTTTTGGTTAGAATTATCATAGGTTTAGGGAGATTTAGATAGAAATTAGGGATTTAGTTGTGATAATTAGGGATTTAATTGATTGTTTGATAGGGTGATTTTAATTTAGGGTTTTAGTTAGAATCATCATAGATTTAGGGAGATTTAGATAGAAATTAGGGATTTAGTTGTGATAATTAGGGATTTAATTGATTGTCTAATTGAATTTGATTATTCTTTGATTACTTTAATTTTGGATTTAATTTGTAATTTCTGATTTAATCATGTATAGATTTTCTAGAGATCTGATCTTGTAGTGATAAGATTTAATTTGGTTGGTTTTCAGATTTGTTTCAGTTTTACTGATAAAAGATACGATTTTCCCTTATAAATTTGAACAGTATCTGTTTGCAGCAAAAGTGTACGTTAATTTTGTGATGATAGGAACGGTGTATGTTTCTTAATCAATTGGGCTACGGTTGTTGCTAGCAAACATGGGCCCTGCGCTACTATTTTCCTGCTTAGCCCAATGTGTTGCTTCTTTTTTTTTTATTACAACCAAAAAACAAGTTTTTTTTCAATTGGGCTTTACAATTAACCAGCCCAACTCACATTTTTTCATTACAAAAAAAAAAACAGTTCTTTTACTTAACCGGCCCACCACGTTTTTCCAACACAACAATAACAACGACATTTAATCAGCCAACAAACTTAAACTCATTTTATCAGTAATAAAAACGTTTAGTTTTCTTTAAATATATTATTTATTTATTCAAAATAATAATAATAAATAGTTTTTTTAATATTAATATTTCTTTTATATATCATTTTTCATTAAAACTAAAAAACAACAACAATAATAATATCTCTTCTTATTCTAAGCATCAGATAGGCCATCTTAATGGGCCTTAACCACATCCTCTTTTTATTAACAAGAACCAAAACATTGATGGATCCAATTTTAATGGGCTTGTATATTGCAATTTCAACCTCCCCCTTTTACTAATAACATTAACACTAAAAATGGGTTTTATTAATTAAAAACTTAACTATTATTTGAATAATTTCCCATTTTCGAATCGCATGGGCCATTGGCCAACATGCCTCGCAAACATTCACGGATACACTAGTCTTTCTGATTTAGAAAGCCCCAGTCTCCTGGATTTAAAATACACCCCTAGTCTTGGATAAAGATAGGCCATCAGATATTGTTGTACCATATTTAATTAAATATTTCTTCTATTTTAATCTCGAAAAATAAAATCATCGAGGTAGGGCAAATTTGGGGTACGACAGTACCATTGCATTGGAACCATGTCTTGGCAAGTTGCTTCAAAACCAAGTCTCAAAAATATAACATGCTATCTTGATTTTCTGATTACTTCAAGCCCTCAAACCTTTTCTCTATAAATAGAGAGGTTATTTTCAAGCTGACATAGGAGTTCATAGCCCTCAAAACACCCTCATACTCCCTTAAACCAGAATTTTCATCAAAACTCCATTTTTGTGGCAACTTACGACCTTGAACACCAAACTCATAATATACTCGTGCATTTTCCATTTTAATCATTCCAACATCATCTATACACCATATAGAAGTGATCCAAACACTTGAACCACTTCTGTAATCCCTCCATCACCATCCACCATTTTCAAAACTCAACTCTGCAACTTAACTTCTCCATAAAGAATCCAGGCACTTTTAATCCAAAGTAAGCATTGCAACAACTTCCTAGGAGTTCATTGAAGCTATCCAGATCAACACAACATCTCCATGAGTGCTTCAACTTCAAACACGATTCTCACTTTTGAGGTAAGTTTTCTAAACTTTGAACTTTCAGTACAAGCACCATTAATGTTTACTTTATGAATAAAAAATGTAGACATCATTGCCCTGAAGCTAACCATGTGCTTATATTTAATTTATCTTGCCTGAGTGATGAGAATTTTGAAGTTGAAGTTTCTAAAAAAAAATTAGGTTTCAGTTTGGTACTAAACAAAATTCATCTTAGTCTTTGATCTTTAGCTTTTAAAAATTATATGGTTGAATTCGTGGTGAAAAATCAAGTAACTTTCATGTTTAATTTTAAAAAATGGTTGATAAATGAAGGAGTTACAGAATTAAAATGGTGTTATTGTTCTTGGAGGACGTGAGGAAGAATAAGATGACTTGTTTAAATATTCAGAAATGAGTTGGTAATATATTGATTGGTTTGTGCTTTAACTACCAGATGTATCACCACCCCAGTGGTTAAAGCGTGCGCCTGTGACTATAGGGACCTGGGTTTGAGCCCTAGTGATACCCTTTTATTTGTTTCACATTTATTTATTTCAGATTTAATACACACAAGCCTAAGACGCGCACGCTGCACCCCTCACCATCACCATCTGATCTCCCCATGGCCAGATCACACGCTTCAAAAAGCCATTCCTATGATGCACCCTCAAGGAACCATCCCCATTGGATCCACCCAGCGCTTGGACTCTCTATGATGGGCCTGGGACTTTTGCTATTTCTCACCCCCATTTTTACTTATTCAAGCGCAGGCCCATCCTAACTTTTATTTTATTTCTGATTCATATAAAAAAAGTATTTTGGGCTCAACAAAATTGTTTTCTCACACCCCCTTTTTACTTCTGACTCATGGCCCAATCTTTTTCTTTATTTCTCTTTATATTTTCTTTTTTCTACTTTTAGTTATTTATCTTATTTAATAAAATACATTAAATCATAAAATCACAAAAAAAAAATAGTTTTTTTTTATTTTAATTAATTTAAACACTTTATTTTTTTTAAATATTAGAATTATATTTTATTATTCATTTTACATTATTTTCCAAACTAACATTAATATCAAAAATGTTTTTCTACCATTTAGTTTCTTTTTTAAATTAACTTAGACTTAGGTTTTGTAATTAAGTTAACTAAATTAGCTTTCTTTTTTTAATTAAATTAATTGACCTTTTTCATTAAATTTAATTTAGTTTCTTAGGTTTTTTTACATAAAACTTTTGTTAAAAATTAAATCAAATAATTAGGTTAACCATCCAACTTTTTCCATCAAAAAATCACAAAACAATTTCTTTTCTCTTCATCTTTATATTTTTTATGTATTTTATTATTTCGCATTTATCATTTATATAAATGGTCTGTAATAGATAATTACGGTTTCATTGCTTTCCATCCCCATTCACAACCTTGTACCCCCATTCTCAAAGCATTGTAATAGCGTAGGATATTTAAATCCCGCAATTTACCGCTTTCCTTATTATTGTTAGTAATTAGGGTTTGTATGACAAGACTAAAAGCAAACATAGTAAAACCCTAATTCAAGATAAAATAATTGAATCAAACACACTTCACACACTCACACCTATAGGGTTAACCTCACTTGTTGCCTCAGATATGAACATTCATGTCCCTCGAACGTGGGATGCTTTAGCAAAGACCCTCGGTTAAAAGATCGTAGTCCCTCGTTGACCCTTCGATGTTGCCTTCGGTAAACGATCTTAGTCCCTTATGACAATTGCTAAAGCATCTTACAAGTTGCCTTCTATGACTGTATGATGACCCACACTTGTCCCTTACATCCAATGATAGGGCTTCCTACTAACTAATGGTGGGGTAGCACTATATAAAGGAGGAGGAAAAAATAAAAACCTTTTGAGTAGGTAGATCACTCGTAATTGCTTGCTCACAAACTAAAACAACTTTCACACCTCACACTTTCAAAATAGCTATTTTCAAAACACTTTTCAAAAAAAACATTTTGTATACATTCTCAACGAGTACGAGAATCATTTCAAAATTACCTTACATTGGCATTTACAAAACATCTTTCCAAACACTCCCTTTCAACAAATATTTTCAAAACAAACATTTTGTATACATTCTCAACGATACGAGAATCATTACAAAATTTCCGTACTTAGGCATTTTCAAAATATTTGCAAACATACACAAACACAAAACATTTTCAAAGTGAGCTAGAAATTAAGAGCCCATAGATAACTATGGATGGAAAAGGTGATAATACCTTCCCTTTTCATAACCTACCCCCCGAACTCAAGAATATTCTCAAAAGGTATTTCCTGTTCTTTTCACTCTTTACTTTATTGGATAAAAGAAAAGTCGGCGGCGACTCTTGCTATCCGCGACATTTGCGATAATATGCAAAATACCAAGTCATTTCTCCCACCGTATTACAATATGCTATGTAGATTATTTATTTCACTAACCTTTTAATGAAAATACATTAATTTAAATTGACATAGAAACTTATAATTTGAAAATTAAGTTGTATTTGAAAAACAACATATATAAATCAATGTTTTCTTAGTTACATGTGTCTCGTTATTTATTTCTCTCTCTTTAACATATAGAATATGGTTCAATGATATGTTTCCTTAACTACATCGATATCATCGTGATCAAGTCTAATTCATCATCGTCACTTATCATCGTGATTAAGTCATCATAACAATCACGATGCTAAGCGACGATGATGAGATAGACTTAGCCGATAATTATATTTTATTAAAACTAAACTATAATAGAAGATATCGATGTATTAAATGAAACAGACCATTGAACCCCATTCTATATGTTAAAGAGCTGGAAATGAATGATGAGAGAAATGTAACTTATAAAGTAGTTGTTTGTTTCAGTTGGTTTTCAAGAATAGTTTATTTTTCATATTATATACTTCTTCATCAATTTGAATGATTTGTATTTCTTTAATGAGGTGTATGGAAAAAATAAAAAATCTACGTAGTATATACAAAACTATGTGTACTTTCCACAACAGTCGTCTTTAGTAATCATGATGAATTGTAATTTATGTTCCAAAATATAGATGCTGAGAATTGAACCTGGAAACTTTAGTTCTATCACAATGATTGAGTTAACTAACTATTGTGATATCATGCACGCCTTCCAATATACTACAACGCTCCCAAAACCGTGATTGTAGGTAACATATTTATAAGAACACTCTACAAAATAATGCCTGGACCTACGTGATTATATATCTTTTCAAACTGTTCTTAAATGCCTTTTTCGTAGTAGTGAAGCCAGTCTCTGAAAAGTCATAGTATGAAGGTTTAAAAGCCAAGACTCAAACTCTAAAGGACTAGAACCATAACCTAGTCAAAGCTTAAGAACCAATAAATTCTTGACACGTTGCTATCATACTCTGAGGCCAATTTGTCTTGTTCTCATCACGTGATAACTCAACATAAATGGCGTTAAAATTAGTCTGAAACGACATTATCCATTTAAGGAAGATTTGCAATGGATCTGTTGATGCTTCTCTACAATGTTTCTCTTGAGCTTGAAGATCTCTCAGACGACTCTTTCATGGAACTATATAAAAGGAGTTAAATATGTGGAAAATATACAAATTTGCACCTTTACAAGAAAAAGAAAAGTTACTCTGTCAAAAAAAAGAGCATGAGCTAACTTAAAACTTCTTACCAATTGTACATTCTTAAAAGTTCTTAAGTCTTGGAGTTTTCTATGTTATAAACTGATTACGCCTCTGATTGAATATCAAGTGTAATCATCACTCTGTCACAACCAATTATCTGTTAGTAGGGATGGCAACGGGTCGGGTCGAGTGTGGGTTTCACACTACCCAAATCCGTACCCGAAATCACCACCTGAACCCAAACCCAAACCCAAAGGCTATTCGGGTGGCAAAATATCACCCACGCCCACACCCATTGGGTTCGGATTTTTCACCCAAACCTGAACCCGCAACAAAAACACAAAAACATACAACAGTAACATTGAAATTTGAAACACAGGAATTCCATCAAGGTCTCTCAAAGAAATTAAAGAATTAAATTACAACTTTCCATCATGTTTGGTAACATTACTATTAAAATTAAGGTCTTAAATTTTTACACTTATATATATTTAGAAGTACTTATGTGATTTAATGTCTAAGCGGTTTTGGTTTTGGGTTTCGGGTGCGGATTTGAGTGAACCCAAATCCGCACCCGAACCCAAACCCAGTCAACTCGGGTTTTCACCTGTTGAATCATGTTCAAGTGTGGGTGGACCCCACAGGTTTGGGTTTGCCTGCCATCCCTATATGTTAGATAGGTTGTTAGAAGTATCTTGCCTACGTGTTTGAGCAGTGAACTCTCTTGCTCGTGTGGTTGAGCATTTGTGAAGTCTCTAGCTTGTGTGCTTGAGCATTTGTGAAGTCTCTTATTTGTGTACTTTAGCAGTAAAGTATATTACTTATGTGCTTGAGCAATTAGAAGTCTCTTGCTTGTATGCTTGAGCAACTTGTAATCATATTTACTTATAGTGTAAATCTCTTGGAAGTGCAAGGGGACAGGACTACTCCTGATTTGTATGATAAAATAGGATAAATTGCTTGTGTGTTGTATTGTTCTATTCTTTACTTTTGCTCAATATTATTTCACTTCTATCCATCAGACTCTAAATCATATTCTGAATATTATAATCAGAATCTAAAACAAATCTTAAGAAGAAAAAGTAGAAAAAGTCAACACAATTCAACCCTCTTATTGTATTTTTCTCACCTTTAGTTGGCATCAGAGCACAATCTCTGCATCAACACTTAATAGTGGTACAAAAAAGGTCATGAGATAAAAATTTCATGCGTGAATATGAAGTTGTTAACAATGCTGAGGCTAGTACATATAAGAAGAATAACTATATGTCTAAACATCCAACATTCAGTGGAAATTATACCGATTTTTAGTGGTGGAAAAGTAAGATGTATACTTACATCATAGGTCTTGATGATGAGTTATGGGATATTCTTGAAGATGGAATTGATTTTGCAGTTGATGGAGTAGGTATGGTGGCTAATAGAAAGAGCCCCACACTTGATCAAAAAATTATATATATATATATATATATATATATATATATATATATATATATATATATATATATATATATATATATATATATATATATATATATATATATATATATATATATATATATATATATATATATATATATATATATATATATATATATATATATATATATATATATATATATAAAGAATCACAACTTCAGAAGAATCTTGATAGGTGTTCTACCTCATAATGTGTGTTATACGGTGGCAGAATCGACTTTCGTATACTGGTTTTGTGTTTTTTGTTTGCAAATGTGCGGTAAGCAAGAGTCGCCACCGTCTTTTCTTTTATCCAATAAAGGAAAGGGTAGAAAGAACAGAAAAATACCTTTTCGAGATGTTTCTGAGTAAGGGGGGGTAGATTATGAAAATGGAAGGTGTTAGCACCCTTTCCATCCGTGGTTTTCCATGGGCTCTTAGAGGTTTGCTCATTTTTCAAGATGCTTTTGTGCTTTGTATGTTTGAAAATGTTTTGAAAAATGCCTTAGTACGGCGAACTTTGTAGTGTTTCTCGGGATAGTAGAGAACGTATAAAAAGTGTTTGAAAAATGTCATTTGAAAAGTAGTTTTTCCGTGTAAGTGAAAAAAAGTATTTTTGAGAAAACTTCTAACAACTATCTACTTTGGTACTCGAAAAGATTGTTCATTTCCTCCTTATCCTTTAGACAATGCTATCCTACTATTAGTAAGTAGGTAGCCTTATCGTTGGATGTATGAGGGACATTCGAAGGGACGTTACAGTCGCGAAGGCAATTTATGGAGATTCTTTAGCAATTCTGTTTTAGGGACTAGATTATTTATCGAGAAGGAAAATGTAGGGTCACCGAGGGACTATGATCTTTTGATTTTACGGGTCTTTTCTAAATCATTTCTGCCTCATGACTGTTTTATTGAAGGCAACCAAAGTGGGCGTATCTTAGAGGTGTTTGTGTGCAAGTGTGTTGTGTTTAATTTATTTTTATCTTTTTATTAAGTTTGCTAGCGTTTGATTTCAGTCTTTGTCATGCAAGCATAGTTACTAGCAGTTAATATGAAAGGTCGTAAAAAGAAAATGCAAAAAATAGAGTTCATACGCTATTACAATGCTTCGGGGAGGGGATTTACATTATACAAGGATAATGGGGAATAAAGCAGTAAATATCCTAATTTATCTATTACATCCAGTAAACAGATACAATAATAGTAAAAATAAACGAAATTAAATAAACACGCATGAAATAAAAAAGACGTCTAAAAATCCTAAAGAAAAGAAATCTTTTTTTTCGTTTTTGGTATAAAAGAAAACAAGGCCTAAGTCTATTTAATTTTAATTTTAAGAAAATAATGTTAAAATAATTAATTAATTAATTTACAAAATTAATTTAGTTGGAAAAACAACTAGCCTAATATTTTTGTGATTTTGATTTTAATGTTAATTAGAAAAGATAAAAATAGAGAAAAGAACCAAAAAGTAAAAATACAAATGGGGGCACCCTTCGATTGCAGGGAAAGGGGGGCTTCGATCCCAGGAAAATTATGGTCTTCGATTCAGGAGAGATGTGGCCCTTTCGATTCAGAAGAAATGCCTTCTTTCGATTGGGCTAAGGAGTAAGCATGACTAGCCTTCGATCCAAGAAAGGGGATTGCCCTTCGATCCTAGGGAAAGGGAATGCCCTTCGATCCAGGAAAGGGATGTCTTCTTCGATCCAGAAGGCCATGGCTTCGATCCAGAGAAGGTGTCTCCTTCGATCTGGGATGCTATACCTGCAAAAGTACGTTAGTGAAATAAAATGCAGGACCTGGGTATCGAAACCCAGGTCCTTCGATCCTGCGTCTGCTGGGTCTTTTCAGGCTATGTCTACAGCAAATGTTGGCGAATGAAGAACATGACCTGGGTGCCAAACCCAGACCCTTTGATCCTGTCTAGGATGGAAAATTGAAGGTAACAACAATTAATAATATGTTATGCAAATACAAGGTTGGATAATTTACCTTCTCTTACCAATAGATTGGACCTTCGATTTGGGCGCTTCCTGGATGTAGGCACCTTCGATCTGGGGCTTCTGGGCTTGGCTACTTTTGTTGAAGAGTGGATTTGGCTTGGAAAATTCTGACAACCTTTGGTGGATTTTGGGGCAGCGTCTCTCCAATGTTTTTTTCGTTCACCCTCCCTTTTGCAACACTTGTGATCTCTTTATATAGAGGGGGTAGAGGGGACAAGAAGGCAAAGGTTTAAACAACCTTGATTGTGTTTGAAAGCCATGAATGGGAATTTGTAACATTGGCCAAACACATGGGATCTTGTCTCTTTGTTGAATTTTGAATGATATGTAACTGGTCTTTGAATGCTCCCTTTCGAATGGGCTGATGGCCTCCTTCGAATGCTCCCTTTCAAATGGGCTGATGGCCCCCTTCGAATGACCCTTTGAAAGCTTCTTCGAATGGACCTTTGCATGTTCTTAGAATGAACCTTTTGAAAGCTTCTTCGAATGGACCTTTTGAAAACTTCTTCGAATGGACCTTTTGAAAACTTCTTCGAATGGACCCTTTGGAATGCCAATCAAAGGCCTTGTTGAAATGCTAATCGAAGGACACTGTTACCATGCCAATCAAAAGACCTTGTTGAAATGCCAATCGAAGGACATTGTTACCATGCCAATCGAAAGGTACTTGTTAAAAATGTCAATCGAAAGACCTTGTTAACAGGCCAGTCGAAGGGCACTATGTAGATGCCAATCGAAAGGCAATTTGGAGATTCCAATCAAAAGTAATTTTAGAGATGTCAATCTAAAGGCATTTTGGAGATGCCAATCGAAAGGCATTTTGGAGATGCCAATCGAAAGACATTCAGAATTCCAATCGAAGGCCTTGACACAATGCCAATCGAAAGTCTTGTCATGAGCCCAATCGAAAGGTACTTAAACACCACTAAAAAATTTCCTTTTTTTTCTTAGGCAAGGGGTTTATGGTCAATCATGTAGGGGAAGACCTTGGAAAACATGAAAGGGAAAATTTTGGGGTACAATAATGTGTATCTCAAAATTTTGGACTAACCCACCGCCAAAACTATCTTTAAATCTCTATGTTCTTCCTATGAAGGAAATCAACAATTTAAAGAAGCTAAAGAAAATATTTTGGTTTAATAATATGAATTATTAAAAATGAAGGAGGATGAAGACATTGAAACCATGTTCTCTAGGTTTCAAGTTCCTGTATCTGGTCTTCAAGTGTTGAACAAAATTTATACTATTGTTGATCATGTCAAGAATATTCTTAGGAGTCTTCCTGCCAAGTATAGACCTAAGGTGATTTTTATTCAAGAAGTTAGAGGCTTAAACAACATAATTTTAGAAAGCTTGATAAGAAATCTCTAGAGTCATGAGATGAAGCTGATTGGAGATGAACCTGCTCAAAAGTCAAAGTATTTTGCTTTGAAGTATGTTGATCATAATGCTAAATCTTCACTAACGAGGAGATCTGAAGATTCCACTCATGAAGAAGGTTATGAAGAAAAATCAGAAGATGAAGAAATGACATTTTTAATCAAAAGATTTCATTATCTGGCCAACAAGAAGAACATAAGGTTCTCAGGGAGAGGCAATGGCTCCAGAGGAACAAGATCCATAATCAACAAAGATGATCAAAATGGATGGTTCAACTGCAAGAAGCATGCCCACTGTATTGTCGCATGTCCATATCTACAGAAGAACTAGCCAAAGAAAGGAAGCTTTTAAAAGAACATCTTCAGAAACAAGGTCAAGAAAATCCTCTTGGCAACATGGGATGAACTTGATAAAGAAGAAGAATCTGACAAAGATGGGGAATAAGAAAATATGGCTTTGATGGCTTCAACATCTGCAGACACGGAATCTGACCCAGTTTCCAACTCAGATTCTGAAGAAGAAACTAAGGTGCTTTCTAAAATGTTTCGCTCAGATTTAATTTCTTACATTCAAGATATTATTAGTCCTTAACAAGATAAAGCCACTCAATTGATAAATTTATAAAGAGAATATAATCTTTTGAAAGTTGATATAGAGTCTTCCAAAAAGAAGATTAACAAACTGGGAAGAGATTGTATTGCTTTATTAAATGATATGTTTGATAAACCATTTAGGGAGTATGAAATGGCTCTTCAGGAGTTTGACATTTCTGACTTTAACAT
Organism: Vicia faba; assembly: GCA_948472305.1. NCBI lineage: Eukaryota > Viridiplantae > Streptophyta > Magnoliopsida > Fabales > Fabaceae > Vicia > Vicia faba. The sequence goes on from OX451737.1 coordinate 713,098,292, forward strand.
AACTAAAGTAGAGGTCCTAAATCATTAAGAACTAAAGATTATGGAATAAGAAGTTTTGGAAGAATAAGAACCATAAAACTCAAAGTCTAAGGGTCCTGAGAAACCAAAACCCATGATTCTAGAGTTTAAGATTCTGAAGAGTAAAAAATTAAAGGCTAAGAATTTTTCCAGACCTAAATATTCTAAACCAAAAGTACTGAATGATTCCATGCCCTATTAACCAAAGGCCAATGTACAAGGCAAGAAGAGACCTTTCAGAACTAACCCCAGAGAACCCATCAGATTATGGGTGTTGTACCCTAATTTCCCCCCTAAGATTCCTCTATCATCTCATACCATCACAATACCACAAGATCACACATTAGGGTTTTGGGTACTTCTCATACGTCATCCTATCTTTAGGTTTGTTCATGAGGGATCACCAAGCATCTTGAATTGTGTATCTTGCACATATATCCTTTTGAATAACATCAAAATATGTATATATGTCTCTTTGAATGTCATCTTGTAGGAAATGGCACAATTGCATGTATCTTGCCATCTTCTAGCACAGAGGATCAAAACTTGGGTTTGGAATTTAATCAAGAAATCTCTGACTTTTTGGGAAATACTTGATTCCATGTTTCTCTACATGTTCATGAGAATATATGATTGGTAATTTGATCATCAATTTTGGATTGGAAAGGCTCAATTGACAAAAAGGGGTAAATTGCTCATTTTGTCAGAAGTCAACCAAAGTCAACTGTTGACCAAGGGTACGTTTGGTCAGATATCAATTCAATGTCCCTATTTTCATATTTCATGGTAAATGATGGCATAAAATCAAGAGGAAATATGAATTGGAGATAACTTGTCAAGGAAGTTGTTTGAAATTTTGGATTTTTTCTAAGTGTTCATAGTGTTGAACTTTGATTGGTCATAACTTTCTCAATTTTTATTGAAAATGTACAAACTTTACATGCCTGGAAAGAGGATACAAAATTCTTCAACTTTGTAATAGAGGCCTCAAGTCTAAAAAGTGAAAGAATAAAAAGTTATGGAGCTTGGAAGTTTTTGGACACTTAGTGAAATTTCCCAAATATGCACAAAAATCTGATTTCTTCATGGTTAATTTTGAAAGTTCATTTAGGCTCAAATCAAAAGGTTGGCAACATCAAAGTTGGAGTTTAACGTGTGCACTTAATTTTAGGTTTAAGAATCGTATCAAATGGTCAAGTGTAGAGAGAGATGTGATCTTTAGGATTTGGAGCATGGAGATGGCATTTTGCCCAGCCACGCGCGCGCCAAGCCAAGCATTCCATCAAACAGTTCATGGGCATATCTTCACCAGCATTTTTCTCCATGAAATTTTGATTATTTTGAAAAATGTCCAACATCAAAGATCAAGGTCTATGTGTTATAAACAACTTTACATCAGAAATTTTCTCAAAATAGTTCCTACGTTTCAAGATATAATCATGAGAAGTAGATGGCATGTAAGCTAAATTTTGCCCAGCAACAAGGCATGTCACACACGCCGAAGCCAGGCATTCTAGTAAACACATGATGTGTATACATTCATGGCTATTTAACTCATTGTTTCAAGCTTTGTTTTAAAAATCTTTGAACATGAAAGTAATAGTATGTAATGCCCTCTCCATTTTTTATTCAAATTTTATTTCATTCCATGCATTATGGAGAGAGATACAACAAGATGAAGAAGAGGTCATGAAAATGGCAAGCCTGCATGAAAATGCATGGCATTTGTATGATCCTTACTTCAGATAACATCAAATTTCTAGCTCAACACGCATGCTTATTTCACTCAATTATGCTCTCTTTGCTCACTAAAAAACGATAGCATAAATGCGTACGCCAAGATTTAAAATGCAAGACATATCACACCACCTTTTTTCTTGATATTTTTTATTCTTTTTCCATTTCTACCCCCAAGTAAGCTTCCTCAACACTCTTCCCACTCTATATAAACCAAGAAGAGTAGAAGAGGATAATAAGCAACCCTCTACACCTCCCTCTCTCACAAAGTTCCCTCTTCCTCCAAATCAGATTTGGCATCTTCCAACTTCTTTGAATTTTTGTGCAAGCTCCAATATATTTTCAATTCCATTGTGTTAAAGATTGAAAGTGAAGGATCATTGGGTTTCTTACTGAATTTAGAAGCACTTTTTGGATTTATTTTTCACAAGTTGAGGTGAGCATCTTTGAACTCTAGCTTTCAATTTAGCTTGCATACTTGTTGAAGATTATGTGTATCATATTTTAGCTGGCCAGATCCTACATCTGAGGTACATTCATGCGTGCACTCGTTGCTTAATTCTTATTCTATGAGTTTTCTCAAAATTATGTTCATTCTACTGCCTTCGTGCTCAATATATGTTCAGATCTTCCACTAATTGTTGAACTCATGAGCATTTTGTTGTTTGACACATTGAGGTGATGAATTTTGATGTTTGGGTCAAGAGATATGGTTGAGAATTGAGTGAGAAATTTAAGTCTGAAATCTTTTGTTGAAATTCTCGACTCATAATCATATTCATGCAGAAATATTCACGTAGAATTTTCTCCATGATCCATGCATCTTTTGATAAAATTTTTGATCCTATCGTGTTATACTCATTTCAATCTTGAAGTTTAATGTTTATAGCTTGGGTTTTCATGGAGAAACGTGTGAGTTATTAGGATTTGAAGTTTATGTTTTAAAACTGCAAAACAACAAGGGTTTGGTATTTTGATAGGGATGAATACGTGGCATCTTTCTATTGAACATGTTCTTAAGACCTTCCACATCGCTTTCTATTCAAAACAAGTGTAATACACCTTGATTATATTTTAATTTTCTTTGTTTCTCTAATTTTTTTAAATTTTTTTCTTAATTCAAAAATTACCACAAAAATATTTTAAACCCTATTTTCATTATATTTTCATTTTCTGATTTTTATTTCTTACTTTTATCATTTTTCTTGATTAAATAAATTTAAGTAGTTTAATTAGGGTTTTAATCACTCTATTTGTTTTAGAATTTTATTTTTCTATTTCTACTAAGCCAAAAATCCTTTAAAAAAAAATTTTTTTTTAGTGTTATTATGAGTCTTCTTATTAAAAATAATTTTTGTTCAATTTTATAAATTTTTGGGACTTCATTTAAATCTTTTGTTTGGTTTTATTACTTTTTCTTTGTTTCTTTTTGATATTTTGTGTAAATAATTTTTATTTAATTCTTTCCTTTGAAATAAAAGTCAAGAAAATATAATTACTTATCCATAGAATTTTCTTGAAATTTAGGGATCCTTATATCAAATTTATTTGAATTTTAGATTAATCTGATTATTTTTGAGCTTAATTTCCTTTCTTAGGGTTTTGTTTGATCATTCACATTGATTGCTTGAAATTTCTAATTTCCTATGCCTATAAAATCATAAATGAATTTGTTTAGAGTACTTGTACAAGTTGAGGTCATAAAGATCATTTTTCTTTAATTTTAAAATGTGATTTCATAATTTTTACAAATTGTTTTCCAAAACACTTTAAGCATTTTGCTAGCTAGTTTCAGTGTTTGCATTTCTAAATCAAGTTTCCACCTCAAGCCAAGAACTCTAAATTCCATTTCTGAGTTTTATAGATCTTCGTAAGTTAGGGTTTAATTTTCATAATTTTACAAGTTATTTTCCTATTTTAAATCTAGTTTTTGACTTAGGATTGTATTTAGGGTTTTACTTTTGATCGAGGTTTGTGATTGAGAACTTTTGTACATAATTCTTGTTTAATTCTCAGCATAGAATGTGATACTGACTTGAGGTTTATTTTGGGACAAATTCTTCAACATAATTGGATCTTGGATGTTGATAGGTTGAAAAACCAAATCCACCGAGATGGATGAATGATGTTGACGATATTTGAAACTAAATTTCATCTAACACATCCCCTCCCCCTTTCATCTTATTCATTTCTCACTTGTACTATATATTGTTGGAAAATTATCTATATATCATTTCTCTAAACACGTGGCACAAATATTTTTATTGACCAACCTCAAAATAGGTGCGACATCTATATAAGTCCACTTACGACTGCTTAACATAGCGCTAAATTTTGTCCCGATTGGAGAGATGATCATTCGTGGCCCAAACCCATGTTTGTAAGCCCAAGTATGTTAGTTTTAAACCTTTTATCCAATAACCTTGAGAATCATTGTTAGGAGGCTTTGGTCTTATCAATCCTCTAATGAATCTTCATAAGCTTTGGTCGAAGTGAATCACTTAAACATCGTTGATCATTTATTGTTGCCTTGAGATTGTGAAATGAATTATATACTTGACAAAAAGCAAATGGAACTTGTTGTTGAGAGGCTTTGATTTTATCAATCTTCCAATGAGTTTCAAATGTAAGTTTCAAGATGGTCATTCAACTAACTCCTAATTTCTAACAATTTACTTATGCTCTTACCTTATGCTTAAGCACCATTTATTTTAGCATGTTATCTTTGCTCACTTGATCTTCTTTTTTTTGAAGATACCTAATAACCAACTTGAACAATAATAGCTTTAAGGTTACTCAGACTATTTGATTACTATCCTTAGCATTTTGGAGTTATGGACTTCTTGGACTTAAGATTAGAAGTTATGGCCTACCTTGAGACCTTGTGACCTCAACTGTAATCTTGTGTGGAGTTCTTGGGGTTTACCCCATGACATTGGGTTGTTTGTTTTCTTTGTGTGCAAGTTATTTTGATTACATGTTTTATCTGTGATCCGAAATTCATATGTATACAGTTGTTACTCTGCCTAATTTTTTTATGTAGACTTATTACCTTTGAAGCTTGATTTTCTTAAGAGATTTAGTATATTTTCTTGCTTGGTTTCAATCCAAAGGATGAGAATCCTATCTTGACTCATTGTGTCAAATGTTGACTTCTTCTTGGTTAGACGGTTCTTTTCCCTAGCTTTTACCTTTTTCTTTAGGATAGTCCCTTCATCTCCTCTCATCTTCTTTAATTTCAAAACTCTTCTTATTTTCTAAACTTGAACTTCTTTCACAATAAACTTGGACTTAGGTCCATGGATTTTCAAAATATATTTCTTAATCAAACTTTAACCAACTTAATAATACTTTGACTATTTTGTGAGAAGACTAAAAGTCAATCAATCTCATTCAAATCATTTTGCCACTTTGGCTTTTTACCTTAAAATTCTCTCAAAAGATCATACTCTTGTCAATCCTTGTGTGATGCAAACTACTATACTTCTATGATATGTAGTGAAGTGAGACATTTTCCACTTGGGTGTTGCGCAAGGCTTTATTGATTTTAAAATCTAAGCCATATCCTCCACTCTAAGATGACACAAATTCTCCTTTCTCATAATTGTGGGCAGTAAGTAGGTTCTTCCACTCGGAGATGATGATGATGTCTCGTCTCTTAAAATTAACCAACACACTTGTGTTTTAAATTTTTTTAAAGGTGAACTACGAGTACCATGATCCCCTATTGCATGGAAGGTGGTACGTAGACACTAAAGGTTCGCAACCGCGGAGGGTGCAAAAATTATAAAAAATACTTCTTTTCTCTTCTCCACCATTTATTTTTTTATATATCATTTATAGTCAAAATACACAGATTTTCAAAGAGGTTCATGCGGAGTACCGTTAATGTTTAGAGTGCTAATACCTTCCCTTTGCATAACCAACCCCCAAACTTAGATTCTCTCCCCATATTTTTGAGTTATTCACTCTTTTCCCATTCCTTTGGAAACAATAAAGCGCAGTGGCAATTTTCATTTGATTTGTACGAGTCAAGTCAATCCAATGGCTTAGTCTCAACATTTTTACCGCTATAAAAAAATGGCAACTTCACTAGGGAAAGATCTACCTATTACTGGTCCATCCCTAAGTGGGTTAAGCCTATCTTTGTTTATTTATGTATATGATCTTGTTTTTTGTATAATATGTGTTGTATATATAAATATATGTTTGTCTGGATTTTCCTGGTTTTCAGGGTGCTTGGTGCTTTCTCATAATTCCTATACCTGGACTTGGGCAAACTTAAGATAGGACAGGCGGTATAATCATGTTAACTTTGATGAAGTAATCCTAAAAAAGGAGGCATGAGATCCGCCACTCAGTTGAGGCCCCTTTGACTGTAGTGTCGTTTACCGAGTAGTCGAGAAGACGTGCTGCTTTTGACCTGGAAGCCTGCTGAAACTGAGGACCGTATGACCTTTAACCCATCTTGGACTTTTAGGTGTAGTCCGGAAGCTATGACGGAGTAATCCGGAAATGGTTGTCACGTGATACTACGCTCAGACGAGTTTTTCCGGAGAATATTACTAATTACTGAGTCAATCAGGATGTTGGTAATATTCGAAGGAAGGATGTAGACTCTGGGAACCTATTAGGACCTTGTTCGGCAGGTGATAAACTTTTAGATCATAAATTGTGGGTAATACCTTTGACCTCATGCTCGTGATGTCGAACCTATGAACCCCCCATATTTTTGATTTTGTGTGTGATTGTTGCATCATGCATTCATGCACCCATGAGCATCCTTTAAAACATTTTGTTTCAAGGGACTTAAAGTTGACTCTTTGTGAATATCTCAGGTAATTTTGACCATGGATTCTGGAAAAAGAAAGACTCGAAAGTACAGTTTCAAAGATCTCAAGATAGATGAGTTGATGAGTTTGATTCCCGAGATCGAGAGTTCTACAGATTTCCGGAGGAAGTATGGGTCCATCATTTCTCTTATGAAGCTCAGGATGAAGGAGGGTATTCTATCGACTTTGGTCCAGTTCTATGATCTGATGTATCGATGCTTTACTTTCCCTGATTATCAATTGATGCCTACATTGGAAGAGTATTCTTATCTACCTAGTTTACATATTACCGATCATGTTCCTTTTACCGGTTTAGAGGAGGAGCCAAAGTCCTATGAGATTGTTGTCGTGGTCCATTTAGGGAAGTCTGAGATTGAGGCCCACATGACTACCAAATGAGGGATCAAAGGATTACCTGCTCAATTCTTATTATAGAAATCTTGCTACTTTGCTAGGATGAAGAGTACAGTTTCTTTTGAGGCCTTTTTTGCTCTACTTTCTTATAGGTTGTTCTTATTTCCAAACATCAAAATTTTGTGGATATTAACGCCATCAGGATCTTTATGATTGGGAACCCAGTCCCTACATTATTAGATCCCGCTTATTACTCTATTCATCTTCGGGATTCTTACCATGGAGGGATGATCATTTTCTACACACCTTTGTTGTATCAGTGGTTTATTTCTCACTTACCTCAGTTCGATGCTTTCTGGGATGTTGGGAAGGAACCTCGTTGGGCTCCGAAGATTATGGCCCTCACTCATTCAGATATTTTTTGGTATTATGAGGCTTACTATGATGTGGAAATTGTCGATAGTTATGGTAGTTTCCCCAATGTACCTCTTCTTGGTACAAAGGGAGGAATTAATTACAATCCTGTTCTTGCACGACGACAACTTGGATATCCGATGAGAGATAAGCCAAAAAGTATTCATTTGAGTGGTTTCTTCCTTAAATATGGAGAGAATCATAAGGAAGCTAAAGAGGAGATTGCAAAGGATTGGCATCATATTCAAAGGAAGGGTAGAAAGGACTTAGGACCTAGAGGGGCTGCTTCTTTGGAGCCTTATCTTTAGTGGGTACAAGCAAGAGCTATCCAGTTGAAGATGCCATATTCCCATGAAGAACCTATGCCTGATATGTTTGTGAATACCACTCCTCCTCTATCATATGATGTTGAAGTTCCCATCCAACCTTTGTCTAATGTCAAGAATATTGCTGAAGTCAACCGAGTAACCTGCAGTGGCCGTGTTTTCGCACCTGTCATTTTAGGGAATGTTTGTGCTGATAAGAAGATTGTTGAAACTGTTGAACCTAAGAAAGAAATGGGGGAATATAGCGGTTCTACTATGGAAAAAGATGTAGATGATATATTGAAGATTATCAAGATGAGTGACTATAGGATCGTAGATCAATTGTTGCAGACACCATCAAAGATATCTATTCTAGCATTACTAATGAATTCTTCTTCCCACAGGGAATATTTGATGAGTGTATTGGATTAAGCTTTCATGGAAAGTGATATGCCGTTGGACCAATTTAGCAGTGTGGTAGGGAATATTACAACTTGTAATAACCTAAGTTTCTGTGATGACGAATTGCCTGACGAAGGAAGGAATCATAACTTGGCTCTCTATATCTTCGTGAACTGTAAGAATGATTCATTGTCAAATGTGCTGATTGATAATGGGTCCGCTTTATATGTCATACCAAGGAGCACACTTATGAAGCTAAAGCATCAAGGAACTCCCATGCGCCCGAGTGGCATAATTGTGAAAGCTTTTGATGGGTCAAGGAAGTCTGTCACCGGGGAAGTAGATTTGCCTATTCACATAGGCCCACACCTTTTTCAGATTACTTTCTAGGTTATGGATATCGTGCCCGCTTACAGCTGTTTACTGGGACGACCGTGGATACACGAGGCAGGGGCTGTCACTTCGACTTTGCACCAGAAGTTGAAGTTTGTGTGTGAAGGAAAGGTGGCCATCATAAATGGAGAACATGCTTTGTTAATATCTCATTTATCTTCTTTAAGTGTTGTGGAAGCGGATGAAGCTGCTGTTGGAAATAAGTTCCAAGCTTTATCCATTGATAATATAAGGGGAAATGAGAATTTTATAGCTTCGTTTAAAGATGCTCAACGGGTAGTGCGTAATGGCCCTAGCAAAGTATGGGGGCAGATTGTTGATCCACCGGTGAACAAGAATAGGTCTAGTTTGGGATTTTCTGCGAAGAATGATAAAGGTGAGAGTATAAAGTCGGAGTCTACTTTGGGCAAGTATCGGGATATCTTCCACAATAGAGGTTACCTTCATCCAACAGTTCCTAGGATTGATGCTATTCTGGAAGATGAAGAAGAGCAAGAGATTCCGAACTATGTGACGCATGGAGTTAGAGTCCAGAATTGGATCACCATTGATGTTCCCTCTTGCATTCATGTCTCAAAGTAATTTGTTTTTTTGTTAATCTTTTTAAAAACCTTTCACTCTACCCAAGGTGAGAGTATTGATATTGTATGGGCATATCTTTTGCTTTGATCTTTAAAATCATTAAAGTTGTCTTTAATTCCCAAATTGTGTCTTTATTTTTGGTTTTTTATTGGAAAATGGTAATCAGAAAAAAAACCTTTTGGAATAAATAATAACTGTAAATAAATCTGCATAATCACTTGTCATATGTGTCAGGTTCTAAAAGCAATCATAAATCATATGTGCATATTAATTAAAAAACCTGTTGAATACAATAACCCTGAACCCTCTCCAAACTTTGGATATCTTGTGTATGGGGCCAAAGAAGAAGAATATGATGAGATTCCAGAGGAGGTTTCACGGTTTCTTGAGCACAAGGAAAGTGCCATTCAGCCATATAAAAAGTCGTTGGAGACGATCAATTTGGTTTCAGAGGAAGATCCAAAGGAAGTCAAGATTGGAGCATTACTACATCCTGACGTGAAGAGTAAGTTGATTGAATTGTTGAAAGAGTATGTGGACATCTTTGCTTGGTCATACCAAGACATGCTTGGTTTGGATACTTATATTGTGGAACATCATCTACCACTAAATCCAGAGTTATCGCCAATCAAGCAGAAATTACGAAGAACTCACCCTGGTATGGCAGTGAAAATTAAAGAAGAAGTTTTAAAGCAGATTAATGTCGGTTTTCTTGTAACATCAGCGTACCCTCAGTGGATTGCCAATATTGTCCCAGTATCGAAGAAAGACGGAAAAGTTCGCATGTGCATTGATTACAGAGATTTAAAGAAAGCTAGTCCAAAAGATGATTTTCCATTGCCGCATATTGATATGTTGGTTGATAGCATAACAAAATTCAAAATATTCTCGTTCATGGACGGATTTTCCAGATATAATCATATCAGAGTGGCTCCTGAGGACATGGAAAAACCAATGTTTATCGCACCCTAGGGAACATTCTGTTACAAAGTGATTCCCTTCGGGTTGAAGAACGCTGGTGCAACGTACCAGAGAGCTATGAAAACCCTATTCCATAATCTGATGCACAAGGAAATTGAGTTATATGTTGATTATATGATTGCCAAATCCCAGACTGAAGAATGGAATATAGAAGATTTGTTGAAATTGTTCCAACATTTGAGGAAGTATCATCTCCGCTTGAATCCAAATAAATGCACCTTTGGTGTCTGATCAGGAAAATTGTTAGGTTTCATTGTCAGCCAAAGAGGAATTGGAGTTGATCCTGATAAAGTTAAGGCAATTCAAGAAATGCCAGCACCAAGATCTGAAAAGAAAGTTAGAGGCTTCCTTGGGCGTTTGAATTACATTTCCAGATTCATTTCCCATATGACTGCAACATGTGAGCCGATCTTTAAGTTGTTAAAGAAAGATCAAGGTTGTGTGTGGACAAATAATTTTCAGAGGGCATTTAAAATTATTAAAGAGTATCTGCTTGAACCCCTTATCTTGCTCCCGCCTGTTGAAGGAAGACCATTGGTCATGTATCTGACAGTGTTAGATAATTCTATGGGTTGTATTTTGGGACTACAAGATGAAACAGGGAAGAAGGAATATGCCATTTATTATCTCAGTAAGAAGTTTATTGACTATGATTCACAGTATTCTATGCTAGAAAAGACATGTTGTGCTCTGGCATGGGCGGAAAAGCGTTTGCGACAATATATGTTAAATCATAATACTTGGTTGACTTCCAAAACGGATCCAATTAAGTATATTTTTGAAAATCCTGCTCTCACTGGGAGAATTTCCCGTTGGCAGATGTTGTTGTCTGAATATGATATTGAATACCATACTCAGAAGGCTATAAAAGGTAGTATGTTGGCAGATTATCTTGCTCACCAACCAGTTGATGATTATCAATCTGTTAAATATGATTTCCCTGATGAGGATGTTATGTTTCTGAAAGTGAAAGATTGTGATAAACAGTTACCTGAGGAAGGTCCTGATCCTGAATCCCGGTGGGGCATGGTGTTTGATGGAGCTGTGAATTCTTATGGGAAAGGAATTTGTGTTGTGATTATCACTCCTAATGGATCACATATACCTTTTACTGCAAGGTTGGCATTCGATTGCACCAATAACATGGCAGAGTATGAAGCTTGTATCATGGGTCTCGAGGAGGCTATTGATCTCAGAATCAAAATTCTAGATGTGTATTGCGATTCAGCTTTGGTAATAAATCAGATTAAAGGAGAATGGAATACTCGTCACCCTGGCTTGATTCCCTACAAAGATTATGCTAGAAGATTATTACCCTTCTTTAATAAAGTTGAGTCCCATCATATTCCCAGAGATGAAAATCAGATGGCAGGTGCATTGGTAACTCTGGCTTCTATGTATCAAGTAAATACTTGGAATGATGTGCCTCGTATCACAGTGGGACGTTTGGATAGACTGGTTCATATGTTTGCAACAGAGGAAATGTTAGATGAGAAACCTTGGTATTATGATATCAAACATTTTCTTCAGACTTAGGAATACCCGACTGGTGCGTCAAATAAAGATAGGAAGACATTGAGAAGGTTGGCAGGTATCTTTTTCCTCAATGAAGATGTGATATACAAAAGAAATTATGACACGGTCTAGCTCAGATGCATAGATAGACACGAAGCAGACATGTTGATGCATGAAATCCATGAAGGTTCCTTTGGTACCCATGCTAATGGACATTTGATGTCAAATAAGATGCTTAGGGAAGGTTATTATTGGCTGACAATGGAATCTCACTGTTACAAATTTGCAAAGAAGTTCCATAAGTGCCAGATTTATGCTGACAAAATTCATGTGCCTCCGACGCTTCTCAATGTTATTTCTTCCCCCATGGCCTTTTTCTATATGGGGGTATTGACATGATTGGAATGATTGAACCCAAGGCGTCGAATGGACATTATTTTATCTTGGTGGAAATTGACTACTTCACCAAATGGGTGGAAGCAGCTTCATATGCTAATGTTGCTAAGCATGTGGTAGTGCGCTTTATCAAGAACAATCTCATATGTCGGTATGGTGTGCCAAGCAGGATTATCACTGACAGCGGCTCAAATCTGAATAATAAGATGATGACAGGACTTTATGAAGAATTCAAGATTGTCCACCATAATTCATCTCCCTACAGGCCAAATATGAATGGGGTTGTTGAAGCTGCTAATAAAAACATCAAGAAGATCATCTAAAAAATGTTTTTTACTTATAATGATTGGCATGAGATACTCCCTTTTGCTTTGCATGGGTATCGAACATCTGTCCGCACTTCAACAGAGGAAACCCCGTTTTCTCTTGTGTATGGCATGGAAGCAGTGCTCCCCGTTGAGGTTGATATTCCATATTTATGTGTGATAATGGAGACCCAGTTGTCAGAATCTGAATGAGTGCATAACAGGTTTTTCCATTTGAATTTAATTGAGGAAAAGAGAATGATGACTTTGTGTCATGGTTAGTTGTACCAGAAGAGAATGAAGAAAGCTTTTAATAAGAAGGTCAAGCCTCGTGAATTCAGAGAAGGCTACCTCGTGCTTAGAAAGATCATGTCTTTTAACGCTGATTCTAGGGGCAAATGGACTCCTAATTTTGAAGGCCCATATGTTTCCAAGAAAGCCTTCTCTGGCGGTGCATTGATTCTTGAAACTATGGATGGCGAGGAGTTCCCACGTCTTGTGAATGTTGATGCTGTCATGAAATACTTCGCCTAAAGAAATAAAAGAATAGCTCGCTAAGTCAAAAACTCGAAAGGGCGACTTAGGAAAAAAGGAGCGTCTCGGTAGGACGAAAACCCGAAAGGGCGGTCTAGGCAAAAATTAGAGACATAAACAAAATAAATTTTCTCGGTAGGTTGAAAACCTGCAAGGAAAACCTAGGCAAAAGTTAGGGATTTCTTGGCAAGTAACTGCATTAGACAAGACTTGATCATTGAAGCAACAATCTTCTTGGAATCCCACCACTCTTTGACCGAAGTCGTTTCTCAGGAATTCAAAGTTTTTAGGGAGAATAATGGTCATTGTATTTCAATGTATCTTTTCCAATGTATTACCATTTTCTAAACTTTTTAATCATCTATGGAGTCTCGCCATTTGCAGACTACCATTCTATTAATAAAGTTTTAGCTTTTATCTAATTCTTTGTAATTCTTATTTTATTCTGCTTACAAAGACTCCATTTATTATTGATAGTAATTTTCAAAATAAAAAGATTGAAAAACATAATTGTTTTTTGAAAAGAATTTACAAATTACTTTTACTTTATATTTTGTGACTCAAGAAAAAAACAATAATGGTGATTCCAAGGATAGACGAACTCTGGAAATTTTAGAAGTATGTGTTCCCCAGGAAGGCTCTCCCAGGTCACTTTCACTGGTATGCACATGATCTTCTTGTGTTTCTCAGATAGTTGGAGATGACACCAATTGATGATTGGCGCGGTGTTGGGTTTTTGATCCCATTTTCCCCAGTCAAGTCTTGTTTCATTTTGATTTCGGGTTTGCATGGTCTGAAGTCTCTATCCTAGATTCCCTAGTAAGGTCTTTGCCCACATGATGAAAGTATCTTCCCCATTTGTGTGAGAAGGAATCATTTTCAAAACATCACCATTTGCAGTGCTAGCATTATTGTTGTTGTTTATTTCCTAGGAAACCAGAAAAGGGCAATATATTTTCTAAAAAGTGTTGAAAAAGTTTTCAACTTTTTGGGTTTTCTCCCGCCAAGTGTTGGGTCTGATTTAAAATCCCCAAAATTTTTCTTTCTTATTGTTTTGTTTGACTTCTTAAATCCCCAAGTACAACTGAGATAACGCATCTCTCTAAAAATTTCTTTCCCCGTGAGGTTTCATAATTTCTCCCCAGAGAAGTTGGTGCAATCACCACTCTTAGTATTGAAAAATGTATTTTAGGTTTCCCTCGATGATGTGGTGTTTCCCTCCCTAATAAATTTCAGACGAGATCCCCAGTTGATGTCTCGAAAATGTGGTTTTCATCTACCCTATTGAAATCAGTATTGCAATCCCCAGTAAAAGTACAGACATTGAAACATTTGTTTTCCCCGTTAAAGTCTGTATGATATTCCTCGGTGAAGCCGAGAGGAGGATGTTATATCCCTGTATCTGTACTAATTTATTGTTATGATTTGATTATTTTCGGATTACGTTCCTTCCCAGTGAGGTTAAGCCTTGAAATGGGAATTTGTTTCCTCAGTTGGTGCTTACTTTCTTATTTCATCCTGGATGTGATTTAGCTGAGTGTTGATGTTACCCAAGCTGGTTTTGTCTGGTCATTCCCAGTGTTGTGTGTCTGTTTTGTCAGCATATATATGATAACACTCATACATTTATACATACATCATGCATTGTTGAATTTAGCAAATCATTGCTCATTTGCATTCATTAATATTTTGTTGGCATATTACCCTGTTTTGCAGAGTTGTGTTATCCTCTCTCTAATAGAGTGTCAATCTTAAGCAGAAAGTGTATACCCTTTCAGTTTCCCCCACTGAGTTATCCCTCGTGGAAGAATTTTGCTTTAGACTTCCTATTAAGCTCATTATCTAGACAAAATATGACCCCCTTTTGAGTTTATTTCTCATTAGGTGCTATCTCGATTGACTGTTTCACTTTGGTTTATTTCTGGTTTGAATCTGTGGTCCCCAATAACATCATTATTTTTATTTCTGCAAGCTTTGAACCCTGGCTTAAGAATGTGCATTTATTTTGCATGAGAAGACTTTAGTTCCTCAGCAGGAATATATTGGCATTCCCCCCAGGAAGCCCTATTTCTTCCCCCAAGAAGCCCTATTTCCTTCCCCAGGAAGTCATTATTACAACTCTTTCTCATAACAGCAAATAACATGTCTCTTTATTTGAGCAACTTGTACTTCCCCCAGTAATTATGTTAGCTCCCCAAGAAGATTCATATTTTGTTACTCCAATGGATGGTAGTCTCGTCATTATGGGAGATAGTTCGTTGTTGAGATTTTGTTACTCCAATGGATGGTAGTCTCGTCATTATGGGAGATAGTTTGTTGTTGAGATTTGTACTCCAATGGATGATAGTCTCGTCATTATGGGAGATAGTTTATTGTTGAGATTTTGTTACTCCAATGGATGGTAGTCTCGTCATTATGGGAGATAGTTTGTTGTTGATATTTGTACTCCAATGGATGATAGTCTCGTCATTATTGGAGATAGTTCATTGTTGAGATTTGTTTTTCCGATGGATGGTAGTCTCGTCATTGTGGGAGATAGTTTGTCATTGAGATTCACATTACTTTGAAGAAGTTTATATGTTCTCGGTCGTAAATACTGATGCTAATCTTTTTTTTACTTACCCTAATATTGGTATTTACCGATATTATCTTACCACTTCCTTCCCCGGTGGGTTGACATTACTTTTTTGCTATCTCCTCTGTGAGTGGATAGTTCACAGTCATCTGTCGATCACTGTTATCCTTTACCTTCTCTCTGTAATATTTGAATCGATGACGCCTTATCTCTTCTTTGGGCTTTACCCCAATAGAGTCGGGTCTCTTGTTCACCAGTGATTTATTTCCCTGGTCGGGTTTTTCTTTTGATCTTTGTTTTTATTTCCTACATCCCCAGTGGTGTCTTGTGTCATTTTTCAGATTTGTTCATTTGCATTCACAATCATAAGCATTGCATGGCACCTTAGGACCAAAAATAGGGTTTATTTTATATTTAATTATCTTCAAATCACGTCGACACGAAGTTTTTGATCTTTGCATCTCTGGATAGAAGACACTTAAATAAGGGCAGCTGTTGTACCCCAATTTTCCCCCCTAAGATTCCTCTATCATCTCATACCATTACAATACCACAAGATCACACATTAGGGTTTTGGGTAATTCTCCTACTTCATCCTATCTTTAGGTTTGTTCATGAGGGATCACCAAGCATCTTGAATTGTGTATCTTGCACATATATCCTTTTGACTAACATCAAAATATGTATATATGTCTCTTTGAATGTCGTCTTGTAGGAAATGGCACAATTGCATGTATCTTACCATCTTCTAGCACAGAGGATCAAAACTAGGGTTTGGAATTTAATCAAAAAATCTCTGACATTTTGGGCAATACTTGATTCCATGTTTCTCTACATGTTCATGAGCATCTATGATTGGGAATTCGATCATCAATTTTGGATTGGAAAGGCTCAATTGACAAAAAAGGGGGTAAATTGGTCATTTTGTCAGAAGTCAACCAAAGTCAACTGTTGACCAAGGGGACTTTTGGTCAACTATCAATTCAATGTCCCTATTTTCATATTTCATGGTCAATGTTGGCATAAAATCAAGAGGAAATGTGAATTGGAGATAACTTGTCAAGGAAGTTATTTGAAAATTTGGATTTTTTTCTAAGTGTTCATAGTGCTTAACTTTGATTGGTCATAACTTTCTCAACTTTTATTGGAAATGTACAAACTTTACATGCCTGGAAAGAGGATACAAAATTATTCAACTTTGTATTAGAGGCCTCAAGTCCGAAAAGTGAAAGGAGAAAAAGTTATGGATCTTGGAAGTTTTTGGACACTTAGTGAAATTTCCCAAATATGCACAAAAATCTGATTTCTTCGTGGTTAATTTTGAATGCTCAATTGGGTTCAAATAAAAAAATTGGCAACATCAAACTTGGAGTTTGAAGTGTGCTCTTAATGTTTGTTTTAACAAACATCTCAAATGGTCAAGTGTAGAGAGAGATATGATGTTTAGGATTTGGAGCCTGGAGATGGCATTTTGCCCAGCCACGCAAGCACCAAGCCAAGAAATCCATCAAACAATTCATGTACATGTCTTCACCACCATTTTTATCCTCTAAATTTTGATTATTTTGAAAAACGTCCAACATCAAAGATCAAGGTGTATGTGTTATGAACAACTTTACTTCAGGAATTTTCTCAAAATAGTTCCTACATTTCAAGATATAATCATGAGAAGTATATGGTATGTAAGCTGAATTTTGCCTAGCAACAAGGCATGTCGCGCGCGCGTGAAGCTAGGCATTCTAGTAAACGCATGATGTGCATACATTCGTGGCTATTTATCTCATTGTTTCAAGCTTTGTTTTAAAATATTTGAACATGAAAGTAAGAGTATGTAATGCCCTCTCCATTTTTGGTTCAAATTTTGTTTCATTCCATGCACTGCGGAGAGAGATACGATGATATGAAGAAGAGGTCATGAAAATGGCAAGCCTACATGAAAATGCATGGGATTTGTATGATGCTTGCTTCTGTTAACATCAAATTTCCAGCTCAGCGTGCATGCTTATTTCACTCAATTATGATCTCTTTGCTCACTCAAAAACGACAGCATAAATGCATAAGCCAAGCTTTAAAGCGCAAGACACGTCACACCACCTTTTTTCTTGATATTTCTGATTCTTTTTCCATTTCTACCCTAAAGGAAGATTCCTTAACACTCTTCCCACTCTATATAAACCAAGAAGAGTAGAAGAGCATAAGAAGTGATCCTATGCACCTCCCTCTCTCACAAAGTTACCTCTTCCTCCAAATCAGATTTGACATCTTCCAACTTCTTTGAATTTTTGTGCAAGCTCCAATATCTGCTCAATTCCATTGTGTTAAAGATTGAAAGTGAAGGATCATTGGGTTTATTACTAAATTTAGAGGCACTTTGGGGATTTATTTTTCACAAATCGAGGTGAGCATCTTTGAACTCTAGCTTGCAATTTAGCTTGCATACTTGTTGAAGATTATGTGTATCATGTTTTAGCTGGCCAGATCCTGCATCTGAGGTATATTCATGCATGCACTCGTTGCTTAATTCTTTTTCTATGAGTTTTCTCAAATTTTTGTTCATGATACTGCCTTCGTGCTCAATATATGTTCAGATCTTGCACTAATTGTTGAATTCATGAGCATTTTGTTGTTCTACACATTAAGGTGATGAGCTTTGATGTTTGGATCGAGAGATGTGATTGAGAATTGAGTGAGAAATTTAAGTCAGAAATCAGTTTGTTGAAATGCTCGACTCATAATCATTTTCATGCAGCAATATTCGTGTAGCATTTTCTCCATGATCCATGCATCTTTTGATAAAAATTTTAATCCTATCGTGTTCTACTCATTTCAATCTTGAAGTTTGATGTTTATATCTTGGGTTTTCATTGAGAAACACATGAGTTATTAGGATCTGGAGTTTATGTTTTTAAATTGCAAAACGATAAGGGTTTGGTATTTTGGTAGGGATGAATACGTGGCCTTTTTCTAATGAACATGTTCTTAAGACCTTCCACAACGCTTTCTGTTAAAAGCAGGTGTAATACACCTTAATTATATTTTAATTTTTTTTGTTTCTCTAATTTTGTTTAATTACTTTTCTTAATTCAAAAATTACCACAAAAATATTTTAAACTCTATTTTCAATATATTTTCATTTTCTGATTTTTATTTCTTAGTTTTATCATTTTTCATGATTAAATATATTTAAGTAGTTTAATTAGGGTTTTAATCACTCTATTTGTTTTAGAATTTTATTTTCCTATTTCTACTAAACCAAAAATCCTAAAAAAAAAAATAGTGTTATTCTGAGTCTTCTTATTGAAAAAAAAATTTTATTAAATTTTATAAATTTTTGGGACTTCATTTAAATCTTTTGTTGGGTTTTATTACTTTTTCTTTGTTTCTTTTTGATATTTTGTGTAAATAATTTTTATTTAATTCTTTCTTTTGAAATAAAAGTCAAGAAAATATAATTACTAATACTTAGAATTTTCTTGAAACTTAGGGAGCCTTATACCAAATTTATTTGAATTTTAGATTAATTTGATTAATTTTGAGCTTAATTTCCTTTTTTAGGGTTTTGTTTGATCATTCACATTGATTGCTTGAAATTTCTAATTTCCCATGCCTATAAAATCAGAAATGAATTTTTTTAGAGTACTTGTATAAGTTGAGGTCATAAATTTCATTTTTCTTGAATTTTATAATGTGATTTTATAATTTTTACAAATTGTTTTCCAAAACACCTCCAGTTTAAGCATTTTGCTAGCTAGTTTTAAAGTTTGCATTTCTAAATCAAGTTTCCACCTCAACCCAAGAATTATAAATTCCATTTCTTACTTTTATAGATCTTAGGAAGTTATGGTTTAATTTTAATAATTTTACAAGTTATTTTCCTATTTTAAATCTAATTATTGACTTAGGACTGTATTTAGGGTTTTACTTTTGATCAAGGTTTGTAATTGAGAAATTTTAAACATAACTCTTGTTTAATTCTTAGCATAGCATGTGATACTGACTTGAGGTTTATTTTGGGACAAATTCTTCAATATCATTGGATCTTGGGTGTTGATAGGTTGAAAAGCCAAATCCACTGAGATGGATGAATGATGTTGACGATATTTAAAACTAAATTTCATCTAACACATACCCTCCCCTTTCATCTTATTCATTTCTCACTTGTACTATATGTTGTTAGAAAATGATCTATATATCATTTTTCTAAACATGTGGCATAAATATTGCTATTGAACGACCTCAAAATAGGTGCGACTTCTATATAAGTCCACTTATGATTGCTTAACATAGTGCTAAATTTTGTCCTGATTCGAGAGATGATTATTCGTGGCCCAAACCCATGTTTGTAAGCCCATGTATGTTAATTTGAAACATTTGATCCAATAACCTTGAGATTCATTGTTAGGAGGTTTTGGTCTTACCAATCCTCTAATGAATCTTCATAAGCTTTGGTCGAAGTGAATCACTTAAACATCGTTGATCATTTATTGTTGCGTTGAGATTATGAAATGAATGATATACTTGAAAAAAAGCAAATGAAACTTGTTGTTGAGAGGCTTGGATTTTATCAATATTCTAATGAGTTTCAAATGCAAGTTTCAAGATGGTCATTCAACTAACTCCTAATTTCTAACCATTGTCTTATGCTCTTACCTTATGCTTAAGCACCATTATTTTAGCATGTTATCTTTGCTCGCTTGAGCTTTTCATTTTTTTGAAGATACCTAATAACCAACTTGAACAATAAAACCTTTAAGGTTACTCAGACTATTTAATTACTATCCTTGGCATTTTAGAGTTATGGACTTCTTGGACTTAGGATTAGAAGTTGTGGCCTACATGAGACCTTGTGACCTCAACTGTAATATTGTTGGAGTTCTTGGGGTTTACCCCCCAAGACATTGGCTTATTTGTTTGCTTTGTGTGCAGGTTATTTTGATTACATACTTTATCTGTGATTGATAACTCATCTGTATACAACTGTTACTCGCCCAATTTTTTGTGGAGACTTATTACCTCTGAAGCTTGATTTTCTTAAGAGATTTAGTATCTTTGCTTGCTTGGTTTCCATCCAAAGGATGGGAATTCTATATTGACTCATTGTGTAAAACGTTGACTTCTTGTTGGTTAGACGGTTCTTTTCCCTAGGTTTTACCTTATTCTTTAGGATAGTCCCTTCATCTCCTCCCATCTTCTTTAATTTCAAAAATCTTCTCCCTCCTTTTCAAAACTCTTCTTGTTTTCTAAACTTGAACCGCTTTCATAATAAACTTGGACTTTGGTCCATGCATTTTCAAAATATCTTTATTAATCAAAGTTTAACCAACTTAATAATACTTTGACCATTTTATGAGAATACTAAAATTCAATCGATCTCATTCAAACCATTTTTCAACTTTGGCTTTTTACCTTAAAATTCTCTCAAAAGATCTGTCTCTTGTAAATCCCTGTAGTGATGCGAACTACTACACTTATATGATATGTAGTGAAGTGATACATTTTCCACTTGGGTGTTGAGCGAGACTTTTTTGGTTTTAAAATCCAAGCCATATCCTCCACTTTAAAATGAATCAAATTCTCCTTTCTCATAATTGTGGGTAGTAAGTAGGTTCTTCCACTCGGGTAAGACGATGATGTCTCGTCTCTTAAAATTAACCAACACAATTGTGTTTTAATTTTTTTAAAAGGTGACCTACGAGTACATTGATCCCCTATTGCACAGAAGGTGGTACGTAGGCACTAAAGGTTCACAACCGTGGTGGGTGGAAAAATTATAAAAAAATACTTCTTTTCTCATCTCCACCATCTATTTTTTTATATAACATTTATAGCCAAAATACATAGATTTTCAAAGAGGTTCCTACGGAGTACCATAGATGTTTAGGGTGCTAATACCTTCCCTTTGCATAACCAAACCCCGAACATAGATTCTCTCCCCCTATTTTTGGGTTATTCGCTCTTTTCCCATTTCTTTGGAAATAATAAAGCGCGGTGGCGATTTTTATTTGATTTGTGCGAGTCAAGTCAATCCAATGGCTTAGTCTCAACATTTCTATCTCTACAATGGGTACCTAAATATGAATTTTTTTTTGCTGCAGATATGCTTAAAGTGAGAAGAAAAGTAGCAGTTCTGGTACCTAGACAATGGCAACTCCTGACATATGACGGGAGAAAAGCATATGTTCCAAACCCTCACTCAGAAAGAAGGAGGAAATATGGGATTTAGAGAAAACCAAAAAGGCAATATCATTGGCATGGGTATTATTGGTAACTCTTCTATCTCTACCAATAATGCTTGGCTTATATATGGAATAAAACATAGCATACTGAGCATAACTAAATGTTGTGACAATGGTTATGAAGTAGTGTTTAATAAGAACATTTGTATAGACAATAATAATTCTAACAAGTTCATTATGTTCAAAGGTAAGGGGAATGGCAATGTTTATAAAATCAATTTTTTTGAGTTGACTGATCAGAATATGCTTTAACTTGTATCAATGAATGATGAAAAATGGCTCTGGAAAAGAAGGTTAGGTAATGCTAACTGAAGATTAATCTCTAATATTAGCAAGTTAAACCTTGTTAATGGGTTTCCTGACCATAATTATCACTCAGATGCTCTCTGTGGAGCATGCCAAGTAGGAAAATTTGTTAAAACCTCTTTTAAACCTAAGAACATTATCTCAACGTTCAGACCCTTAGAGCTGTTTCACACTGATTTGTTTGGTTCTGTTAGTACTGTATCAATCAATGGGAAGAAATATGGACTGGTCATAGTTGATGACTACAATAAATGGACTTGGGGTTAAATTCCTTAGATTCAAAGATGAATCATATGATGTGTTCAACATCTTATGCAAACAAGTACAAAATAATAAGAGATTCAAAAATCTTAAATATCAGAAGTGGCCATTGAGGAGAATTTGAAAATGAGTCATTTGAGACTTTTTGTAAAACTTTTGGAATTATCCATGAGTTCACTTCTCCTTGAACTCCAAAACAAAATGTATTATTTTTCCTAGCTACTTTCTCATATTGTTATTTTGTATCTTATTGTGGTAACTTAAATATAATAGTAACAAGAGGATCTTCATCCATAGTTAGGAGAGAAATTCCACTTCCATATTAGTGTGTACATATAGATAAATCATTTTTCAAATTAGTGTGTATTAATCTAAATGACAACAAGAGTTCTCTAATTTTGCATGAAGCCGAGTTTACTAGTTTCTAAACTTGCTTTCTGTTATTCATAATTTTAGGAGATTTGTCTTTATGAATTAAACTTTTTCATCTCCCATCTTAAGGTTCAACCTTCCCCTCTTAACATTAATAATTTCCCCAGATTCATGGTCCTCTAGTTTTCTCTTTTTAGACAGAATCTTAGTCAATGATACATTGGTGTGGATATTTTTCAATATTTTTGTAGGCCTTTGGGTTGGGATCCTACCTTAGCATCCATAAATCTTTGTAGGAATGGAATTGTTGGCTTGTAGGAAGAAGGAGAAACATAAGGTGCTTCCTTCTCTACCTCTTTGAAAACCTACTTTCCACGTGGTGTCAGTGGAATTTCCTTAATCGCTACATGTTCCTTACCAGAATTCTCCTCTACTTCTCCTCAAAACTCTCAACTTAGTTTCTGCTTCTGGTTATCACTGCATTCACATGTCCCTTAGGGAAAGGTCCTAGAGGAATGCACGCAATCTCGGAGATTTGGATCTCCCATACCTTATTGTGAGTTATAACACACTCAAACATAGTTATTATCTACCTAAGGACTTCACTAGTATGGAGATTTTGTTCTCTAAGATCTGCATCTTGGAAATTGTGCATTGCAAAAAAGTCTCCATTATAATTTCTAGGTTAGACTTCCAAGGAGTTTATGTCAGAACAAAATTCTTCATTAAATTTTAAAGGTTGCATTATTGGGAACCCTGTAATACTATGACATGTTGGAGGTAGTTGTTGTAAGGAAAATTCAGGTAATCCTTCCACCTTGAATTATGGGTGTAGGTGTATAGGTTTTCGCGGTTAGAGTTCTAATAATTGACCATATATTGGTTAGACCCTCCTTAGAGGATCATTTTGAAATGGGACTATTTGCGAATAAATAAATCAATAAAAAATAGCTTTAGTCTATATTGTGTTAGAATAAACTGTCAATGTCAAAATTATCTCACCGACAACAACGCCAAAAACTTAATGTACTACAAGGCCACAAGTGCACGACAATTCGAAGTAATATAATAAGATAGAACCCACAAGGAGATGAGTTTGAGTATTGATTTTTATCCTAATGTTGTGTAGCTAAAGCAATCGAATATTCATAGATTTTGTGAGAAAATGGAATAAACAATAACAACATATAGAAAAGTAGGACATGAGGTACCTGATGTCTATCCCAAATTACCCGATTAACTTTTCGATTTCAATTATGAGAAAATATAGCAGTTATAGAAAAGTAGATAAAAATGCACTACATCCATTTTCCTGGAGTGCGTATCTAGTCGTATTTCTGGCACAACTAATCTACTTTCTCAATTGAGAGTGCGACATATTGTCAATTGCGTCTCTCTATTGATTGTTTAATAATCCGCAGTCAGATGCTGAATCACTACCTTTTGGTACATGATTGGCATTTGAGTTGCCTCTACTTTGGCTAGCCGACACAAATATATGTAAGTTATCACATTCTAAAATAACTCTTAAGCTCTTTGTTTTCTCATGATTCGTAAATGGATAATTAAATTGGGGTTTGGCATGAGATAGATCTCATGACCCATTGTCCATATAGGACTACTCACTCATTGTCAAATTGACGAAAAATAAATAAGATAAAGACATAGCATGCATAGAAAGTAAAAACAAATGCGATAAACTTAGATTACCTGAATTGAAGGCAAAATTCTTGAATAATATAAAGAAATCCAAAGAATACAGCAGAAGTTGCAGAAAATAACTTACAAGCTTAATTCTAAAAGTTGAAATTAAGCTTCAGGCAACACGGTCAATCTGTGTTCTTCTCATGTTTTCACTATTAGGGGGCCTTCAAGGGCTAACACGGCCCGCTTCAGCTGACAAGTTCAACCCGTGTTAGCCACACGTTATTTGTACGGGGATGAATTACGAATGTGTGATTTTTTGTATTTTCCACTTCAATCTTGCCTGATACATCCTTATTGATTGAAATCAACAAAAACACACAAACGCGCATAAAACGAAACAACACGATAAAACACACACAATAAAAATAGAATAAAATAAGATAAAAATATGTTGTAATAATCACTTATTAGTGAGAAACTTGTATATAAGTATTTTTTAGCATACTATCGATTGAGATCTCTATTTAGTAAACAAGTCCATGATTAGATATAAAAGTTGGCTTCTAGGCAAGTTTTTTCATAAAACTACAATAAAGGAATGACATAAGAAGTGCGGAAATCCAACACTCATAATGTCATACAATTCGATCATGAAAGATCATGTTTCATGGTCCAAGAAATAGTTAATCAAAATGATGGTCGGTCAATAGGTGCTTTCAACATTGACCTCAAGAAGCGATGATGTGACAGTGAGAAATTTCATACTTTTCATCTACCTTGCTCACATGTTATCACACCATGTTATAGTATACACCAAGACTACTCCATACATATGGAAGGTATGTACAAAGTCATTAATGTATTTAAAGTCTACAAAAATAGATTCCTTGGACTTTCCCATGAAAATAACTTACCATAGTATGAAGGATTTACTTAGTGTCATTATGAATTTATGCAAAGGAAAAAAGGACACACAAACAACATCAATATTAGAATCGAAATGGACAATGATGAGAAAGAAAAAAGAAAAATTGAAATTTGTCGCCTCACCGGCCTTAGGCGTAGAAACTGCCCTGAAGCTATAGGCACCTATAAATAATTATTTTTGTTTTTAGTTTATTTTATAATTAAACTATTGTAATCCTTTTATAATATTAATGTATACATTTTCAATGATTATTAGTTGTGTTTTTATTTATTTTTTAATCATATTAATTAATCATATTAAAAAGAAAAAAATTTGCATTAAATAAATTTTAACGTTAAAAATTCTTATTAATAAAATAATTATTTTATTATTAAAATATATTTATTATTATATTAATTAAAAAATTAATTTAAATAATTAAATAACAGAAAACAAAAAAAAATGCAACTAGATGGATGAAAGTTTAATTTTGAATAATGAAAATGATCATTCTCGTTGAACTATAAATTGTTAAATATATTTGTTGTAGTTATAAATATTACGAATTTTGCTTTTAGTTCCTATAAAATTTGATGTGTCACTTAGAGCAACAATTTGTTTGACTGAAAAATGCAGTGCGCAGGGTATAACCCCCCTATAAGTTTATTGATTTTGCTTCATTTTTATCTTGTTGTTCTTCTTTCTCTCAAAACCAGAACCAAAAAGATTACATATGCTTTTGAGTGTTTTAGAACTGGTCGTACCTAACCAGAATGGACCGTCACAGCTAACTCGAGCAGAAGTTGAGTGGGATGGGGGGAGTACCTGCAAGACACTCTGATGCCAAAGTAAGTTGCGGAATGAGCAAGCAAGCGTGAGAGTTAGAAAATGTTGAATACACGACTCTCTCGAAAGAGAGGGTATTTGTAGCCCCCAGTGTTGGGCCAAGGTCTCTTCATTAGGCTGGACAAGCAGGCCCAACGTAGAGACTGCCAGGTCCTACGTGAGAAGTGGGGACCTGCACATGGTCCCCTACCTGGATGAAGTCTTCCGCAAGGTCAGGAGGATATGGATGCGATCTTTCTGGGACCACGAAGACTCTGTAATATCCAGAGACATTGGTAGTCAACCCTACGAGGAGGATGCTCGGGAGGAGAACCTGCTCGTCATGGGTGATCCCCTCCATACGCGAGTTCGATAGGGGACCAGTCTTGGTCGACGAGCTAGTTGAGGTGTCCTCGAAGCCTTCATGGTAGGAGGTGATTGTCCTCAGTCTACTTGGGGCATTATCCCCGTGTGGTGAGGTTGTCTCCTCGTGGGGAAAGGGTGGTAGTTGCCCGTCGTGTTCGAGGGTAGAACCGGTCAGTGGTATAGGTTGACACACTTGGATTGGGCCTCACAGGGAGTTTGGCCAAGGGCAGGCCCAGTCCAGAACAGGAGCCCTCCAAGTCGTTGCTCCTGATGAAGGAGTCATGACTTAATTCTAGTTTGTCCTTTTGCGAGGTGAGCTGCTCGACACGGAGTTTTTATACCATGGACGGAGAACATCGCCGGTTCATGATTTTGCTTCGAGTAGCGGTCGAAGCGTGTTCGAGTAGGACTTACGAGGAGAAGATGATACACTTGTCAGATACGTGGCATGGCTTTGGGAGTAGTGATGATGATATAGGGAGTATGGGCCATCATTTCCTATACATGTAGGTGTCGAGAAGAAAGGCGGCTTGTGAGCTGCCCGACGTGATGTTTCACATTCCATGTCAGCTCTATAAATAGGGCTCTAAGGCTCATAATTTACTTTCATATTTTTACGCTCTCCACTTTCTCCGCTGTCAACACCGTGCCCTTTTTCCAGAATCCTTGAAACTGTTGCACAGTCCGTCGCGTACTCTTCCTCAACAACCATCGTTCTTCATTTATTCTTCAAGTAAGCGTTCTTTTTCCTTGATATCATGTTTATGATTAGATTTTAGTGATGTTTAGTAGCAGGATTTCGCATTTGGGGGGTTCCTCCCGGGGAATTCATGCGTTTAGGCGTATGATTTATGATTATGCCTGTAATATTCATGCGTTTAGGCGTATTATTTATGATTATGCCCGTTGTTGTACCCCAAAATTTTCCCTCTCATTTTCTCAAGAAATCACCCTGGATCCTCAGGTTTACTTCCATCCAATCCCAAGCTTTGAATTATAAAATTTTCATGAAGATCACTCACAAGGGCAAAATGGTCATTTGCACGCTAAAAGGCAAAATTTTGACCTTTTGATCAAAATCAAATCTAAAAAAAAAATCATATTCCATCAAAACATGTTGAAATAGGAAGTTTGTTTCATCTAAAAGTTCAAAAGCCAAATTTACTATGGAAAAGCCAAATTTCTAAATACTTGGGATCTTTCCAAGTATTTAAGAAGAAAAAATGATGACACTTCAGAACTTCTGAACCAGCCTCCAGGCAGGTGCAGTCAGAGGTTGCAAACTTGGTTCAACACATAGCCTTCAGTCAGAATATGGCTCTTCAACATCTACGCAAGCTCAGTCAGAGTTTGCCAGGGTAGAAACAGAAGATTATAAAGCGTGATAGAAAGTATGAATGCTCTTTCAGAACATGCTGGAAAGCCTGAGGATCCCTCAGAACTTGCTGAGGCAGCAGGATACTAAGATCAGAGCTTGGATGCGTTGTACTAGACTACGTTGAAATGGAACTTCTGGCCCAGATTTAGGCAATGATGCAAAATCTCCCATTACAGGATTTCTGATTTTGACAAATCTCATCATCATTTAATGCTCATTAATGCTCACAACCACTTTTGAGTCTTTGTCCAAAGGGTCTCTCCACGTGTAGCATAGAAATACCTTTGTACAGAATTAGGTATGGGTCCATGCGCTACTTTTCGCTTATGGGTTTCACTTTTCCTTAGTCCCTGCTTACTAATCCAGCCTAGGCTAAAAACTGTCAACTATCACACCTTTTTTTGAAATTTATTCAAGAGCAAGTCAGCATCTAGTGTATGATGTTGGCGCCACTTGAGATTTTAAAACCCACAAAGCTTTGCCTATAAATAGAACACCTTTGGTCACTAAGAGGGGGCCCAGAAAAATTGCTGAAAAGAGAGGTCGAAAGTTTGAGCAAGAAAAAAACCTTGAATCTCTGCCAAAATTCCTAGAGTTTCAAGAACTGTAAACACAGCACACAAAAACCTGTTAACTTTGGATCCCCTGCTTTCAAACTCCATTTGTTCTCAAATATTTCTTGACTAAAAACCATCCATACAGTTTCTGACCCACATGTTAGAAACTGCCATAACTTATGTATTCACACTACTACATACTCTCCATCTATCCATTCAAAGAAGTTAGAACATAACCCCCTTGCCATCCCCAGAAGTTGGAAACTTCCAGCTTGCTGAGTACGTGAAGGAGCTTTTCAGAGCATCATCAGAGTTGAGTTTGACTCTAGTTCACATAATTTCTCCCAGCTGCAAGGTAAGTTTCTGCTGACTCTCACCACACTACTTAAGCATTATCAGATTTACATGCTCAAAAATACAATGTAGATATCATGTTTCTGACGTTGTATACATTCTGAGATTTAATGCATCTGCCTGCTTAAGTAGAGATTGAATCAGTTCAAAACTTTCTTGAAGAAACTAGAACTCAAAATTAGGAATAGCTAAGGCATACTTGCCTCTGATTTATGGTTTTGATATTTATTATTTCTAAAACACTATGACACCTTCTATAACTACTCTATGCATGTCTTCTGTTTTGTGGAGAAATAACCAAATTGCAGATGTTCTGACTAGCATAAAGAGAGAGACCAAGTTCGTTCAGTAGCCCCAGCGTTTCTGGAGTCTGTTTTATTACCAGTAATATTAGAGCTTCTGAAAACTACTGTGTTCCCAGTGGGTTCAGAACCTCTGACCTTATACATTTTCACTAACAGGTTTCTGTTTTGCAGTGTGCCAGGATCAGAACCTCTGACTTCTTTTTTACCAACAACACGCTGATTCTTTTTTATTTTATTTTTGCTATCACTCTCCGTTCCATTAATAAGTAAACATCAAAAGTATTTCCTTTACACTTTATTTTATTTCTTAAAACAAGAGACCAAAAATATTTTCTTAAAACAAAATAAGTTCATTTCATATTTTCTTGTACATTCTTATGCATTTCAATCTGGTTGTAATAGTAATTTAGGGCTTTATTTTTCTTTGCAACCCCAATTCATAAATATGTACCCCCATCCCCTAAATATTATAATAGCGTAGGACTTTACATTTCTACAATTTATCGCTTTCAAATGTAAATGCTAGTAATTAGGCGTGTATGGCAAGATAAAATCAACAAGTAGACCACCAAACCAATAACTAAAATGCATGCAATCAAACACACTTTGCACACATGCACCCTTAAGGTAATCTCACTTGTTGCCTATCGGAAAATAGTCATGTCCATCGAACATGGGCGTTTTAGCAAAGACCCTCGATAAAAGATCGTAGTCCCTCAATGACTCTCGATGTTGCCTTCGGTAAATGATCTAGTCCTTAAAACGACATTGCTAAAACGTTCCATGATTTGCCTTCTATGACTATACAAACGTCCTAACGCCCATCCCTTCACATCCAACGATGGGGCTTCTTACCAAATCAATGGTAAGATAGAAACATCTAAAGGAGGAGGAAAAGCACATTTAAGACCTTTTGAGTAGGTAGGTTTGCTCTTGGTTGCGCGCTTGCTCACAACAAAAACATTTCATACACCTACACTTTCATTTTGAAACATTTCCAAAAGACAAATACTTTGTACGCGTTCTTATAGAGACGAGAACCACTGCAAAGAATACGCCTTTTCAAAATCATTTTCAAAAACACATCTCACAAACACACCTTTAAACTATTTTTCGAAACAAACACTTTGTAGGCGTTCTTGTAGAAACGAGAACCATTATGAAGTTCCATTTTCAAAAATACTTTCAAAACCCACACCACAAGCACATTCAAAAAAAAGCAAGTGATCTAGCGAGTAACTAAGAGCCCATGGAAAACCATGGATGAAAAGGGTGCTAATACCTTCCCTTTTCTTAATCTACCCCCCGAACTCAAAAACATCTCTAAAGGTCTTTCCTATGCTTTTTCACCTTTCCTTTTGGATAAAAGAAAAGTCGGTGGTGACTCTTGCTAACCACAACATTTGAGATAAAATGCAAAACCCTCAAGTCAGTTCTCCCACCGTGTCACAGAACTGGCGACTCTGCTGGGGATTATTCTAAAAGTGGGGTTACCTTAGGGCTAGATCACATTTACTTGCTTACATTGTTTGACTTGTATGCTTTACATTATGGTTCTCTGTTTGGGTTTGAAATCCTCTACCCGGATTTGGGATACATTGTGGAAAATGTGTGGGGTATACCGACATGGTCTAAGCAATAACTATGTTAGTGCGACATATTTGTGGGTACCGGTAGCCTTTGAGTTAATCAAAGAGAATACGGGGCCGCTGAGTGATGTCATGAAGCACTAATGAACTTCTAGAACCCTTTACTTGATCAACTTGGCCTTTAGGATGTAGTGAGATGACCGGCTTTGGTGCAGTCCGAAGTTGGTAGATACTCGATACTACACTCATTGAGGTTTGGTTTCTTGGGATATTTCGGTCGCCATTAAAGAGGCTTGAGCTGAAACAATGACCAAGGAAACAATCCAGTGATATTGAGCTCCTTAGAACCCGGTTACTATTACTAGGACAAGTTTAAGCTAACTAAACTTCAAGAGGGTACTTACCTATAAAACCCCATGCAAGCCTAAACTAAGAACTTGTTTGTTTTGCTTGTATATGCATACTTGTACATAACATCATGGACATCGTGAGCATCATATGCATCCACTAACCATTTCAAGGATTTTGGAGATTCATCTTTGTTCTTGTTTTGTAGGATATGGATTCACTCCGCATGAAAACTATCCAAGTCAACCTTGTAAAAATTCCTCCACAACTCAAAGAGCTGGCTTCAAGGATCCCTGAGAACTCTCCATTCACCGAGCGACATGGTCGTCTACTCAACTTGGTCACCTCCAACACAGATGAGGATATGATGAAGGTGCTCTTCCAGTTCTTTGATCCTTTGCACCATTGCTTCACATTTCCCGACTATCAGCTTGTGCCTACTTTGGAAGAATTATCTCAACTCTTGAGGATTCCCATTCTCAATCAACTACCTTTAAATGGTATGGAAAGAGACCCAAAGCCAAAAGAGATTGCTCAAGCTCTACACTTGCACTCATCTGATGTCACAACTTATTGGGAAACTAGAAGTGGTGTCAAAGGCTTCTTAGCAAAGTTTCTATTTGAGAAAGCCCAAAGTTGTTGGAATTCTTTTGACTTACAAGCTTTTGAGGAAATCGTGGCTCTCCTCATCTATGGGATGGTTTTGTTCCCCAATCCTGACCAACTCATAGATGTGAGCACCGTCACAAAGGTTAATGACGCTCAAACATTCAGATATTCATTGGTGCTCCCGATCCAAAGAGAATGTTATCATTGTTGCCCGTTGTGGGGAATTCCCTAATGTCCCTCTACTTGGCATTAGGGGAGGCATCACCTACAACCCATGCTTAGCTCTAAGACAATTTGGTTATGCCCAAAGGGATGGCCCGCACGAGATGTTGATTCAAGGCTTGGTATTCTATTATGACAACGACGATCAAGGTCTTCGCCAGAGATTCATCCGAGCTTGGAGGATGTTAAACAAGGTGGATAGCAAGACTTTGGGACACAAGAATTCCATCCCTCTTGATCCTTACCTCAAGTGGGTACGAACCCGCGCTCAAAGTCTTATGATGCCTTATCCTTCCATTCTCCCCGTGATCATTGAGCCCGTTAAGGAAGGAGAAGTTCCATACACTATCCTACATCCTGACATGCCCACATATCTTGAAGACCTACAAAGGGATTAGATACAGCTCAAAGGAGAGAGAGATACTTTCGAAGCCCAATTCTACGCAAGCGAGAAGAAGGTTTTGGAACTCACTAGGCTACTTCATAAGGAGCAGACTCTAAATGCCTACATTGCACAAAAGAGGATGCACACTACTTTTTCATCTTAGAGTTCTGTATTATTTTGCCCAAGGGGCATTAATGTACTCAAACTCTACCTTATTAATATAACGTGTGTTTCTTTTTGTCTAAAACAAACTTGAATCTTTAAAAATCCTTGAAAACATTACATATGCACATATCATTCATCATAACATAAACATGTCTTTTGCAACGAGTTTCCTCATCACTCTACTATTTATTTCAGTAAGACGGATCTCGAACAGACAGTCAAAGATCTTCAAGTTCAAAACACGCAGTTTCAACAGTTACTCACAACCCTAGCCAAAGAACAAGAAGAATTGAAGACTCTGTTGGCCAAAGAGAAGAAGAAGAAAGAGAAGAAACCAACCGGTGTTGTAATCATGGGGAGAAGGTTTCAAGGACAGACTAGAAGAACCTTGAATTTCGTAATAACATCTGATGAAGGAGAAGGAAAAGGAAAGGAAACAGCGGTTCTGTCAGAATCTGAAGAGGAGGAAGAAGAGGAAGGCTACTCTGAGGAACAGTATCCTCCAACTGATGATAAGTACAGACATCTTGAAGAGCACTTGAACGCTATGGAAATACAAAGGGTACCACGTCTAGACTTTGAAGAATTGGGACTAGTGTCGGCAATTGTGATCCCACCGAAGTTCAAAGTGTTGTTGTTTGCAAAATATGATGGGGTGTCTTGTCCTAAGATGCACTTCCGATCATATGTGAGAAAGATCCAGCCGCACTCCACCGATAAAGACATGTGGGTGCATTTTTCCAAGATAGTCTATCTGGAACACAACTCGATTGGTTTTACCAATTGGAAAGGGCCAACGTCCACAACTGGGAAGATCTTGCCGCAACTTCCTATAAGCAATACCAATATAATGCAGATTTGGCGCCTACCCGTACTCAACTTCAGAATATGGCCATGGGTTCCAATGAGGGTTTCAAGGATTATGCGCAGAAATAGAGAGATCTAGCTGGGAGAGTTCAACCCCCTCTGTCCAAAAGGGAGTTGGTGGATATGTTCTTAGGCACTCTATCAGGCCCTTTATTCAACCATCTGATTGGAAGCTCATCTGTAGGATTTACTGAATTAATACTAACCGGAGAGAGGGTGGAAGCTGGCATAAAAAATGGAAAGATTCAGAAGGATTCATTTGCCTCTACAGTTGTGAGAAAGCCTTTCACTGGGAAGAAGGAGGTATCTGTTGTTTACCCACAAAGGAACCAAGGAAGAGTTGAATGCCGACCAATGGTAGGAGCTGTTATGATCCCAAAGCCTACATTTGATCAACCAAGAAGTAATCAACCGAGGATGGAAAGGCCAGTCCGACAATTCACCAGAATTAATATGACTCTATCCCAGGTTTTACCGCACCTTCTGAAATCCAATTTGGTAACTTTAAAAGAAGCTCCAAAGAACCCCAACACAGCATCCCCTCATTATCACCCAAATTCCAGATGCACATATCATTCCAAAAGTCCGTGTCATGACACTAACAACTGTTGGGCCCTGAAAAACAAGATTCAAGACTTTATAGACGCAAAAGAGATTGAGTTTGATGCACCCGAGAATCCAAACGTCATTTCTACTCCTATGCCTAGACATGGTCACCACACTAATGATGTTGATGAAGATCTGTTTGTTACCACAGTTGATGAACTCGTGACTCCGCTCCCAATCATTAAGATAAACTTGTTGAAATCCGGTGTATTCCCGGGTTGTAATGAAGACTGCCATCTTTGCTTATCCTCACCAATTGTTTGCCCTTTGTTAAAAACAGGCATTCAATGCTTGATAGACAACAAAGAGATTCTGTTTGAAAGTACTCTCGTTTTACCTGTTCCTGTTGAAGACGTTTCAATCATCACCATCTCCGCCAATTCTTCCAGGGTCCCCAAAAGACCCATTAGGATTACATCGGTTCCAAAAACTACTCCTCTTATAATCACAATGCCTGGGCCAGTCCCGTATGAATCAGACAAAACTGTTCCGTGGAATTACGGTGGAGACATTTATTACCATGGCATCAAACAAGATGGGCTGGCCGCCGAAGAGATGAGCTCTGAAGAAGAAGACTCTGACATTAGCAATATTGTCGGAACCAGTAAGATTAAACGAAGCGATAGAATCTTCTCTCCAGAAATTTCCCCCTCAAAGGCAGTTTTTGGACCCGTGGCTGCTCCAAAGGTGACTCACATACCAATAATCATACATGCAAGTGCTCCTATTGACGAAGACGACACAACCCCTGATGTTATCTCTACCAACGCTCCTACTGCTGAAACTCGAGGAAAAAGTATTCAAGAAGAGCCTGTCCGGACGAAGGCTCAACCACTGACTATCCCCGAAACCTCCAAGAAGGAAATGGAGGAGATCCTGAGAATAATAAAGAAGAGCGACTACGACGTAGTTGAACAGTTGGGGCAAACTCCCTCCAAAATCTCCATGTTGGCATTGTTACTATGCTCCGAGGCACATGCGAAGGCCCTGGTGAAGTTTCTAAAGATAGCCTATGTGCCTCAAGAGACGTCCACTGACCAATTTCAAGATTGTGTGGCCAGTTTGACAGCGGATAACGGCCTAGGCTTCTCGGATGCTGATCTGACACCAAAGGGAAGAAAGCACAACGAGGCATTGCATGTCTCTGTGGAATGTAGAGGAACAACTTTGGCCCATGTCCTGGTAGACACTGGTTCATCTTTGAATGTTTTACTGAAGAAATCTCTTGACAGACTAGACTACGAAGGACTGACATTGAAACCCAGTAACATAGTCGTAAGAGCATTTGATGGCTCAAATAGGATGGTCCACGGGGAGGTGGACATCCCCATAAAGGATGGGACTCAAACTTTCAACTCAACCTTCTATGTAATGGACATCTGCCCCTCTTACTCTTGTCTGGTAGGATGGTCGTGGATCCATAATGCTGGTGTTGTCACCTCTACACTACACCAGATGCTGAAATATATGGTCCATGGAAAGATTATCACTGTCCACGGAGAGGAAGAATATATGATTAGCCACCTCAATTCTTTCAGGTATGTGGAATTAGACGGCGAGTTCATTGAAACTCCTTTTCAACATTTCGAAGAGGTTCCCCAAGAGGTAGCAGTAACCAAGACTGTATCCCAGATTCCCAAGATTACGAGACCTCCACTCCGGATGTCATCCCTGAAGGACTCCAAAGCAGTAGTAGAGGAAGAAGGATGCACCATCTGGGGGAAACTTCCGGATATTCCGTATAAATCTGATAAGTTTGGTTTAGGGTTCACTTCAAGTGCTCAGAAGGCTATGCGTCGTGCCCGTGCTGGAGGGCCACCCTTGAAGATTAGCAACCGAGAGGTCAATGCAGTGGAAGATGGTGAAGAGGATTGCAGCTTGGAGGATTGGATCTTTCCTACTATCAACGGAGGACTTTGCAATTGGGAAGCCAGAGACTTAGTTCTAATAACTTTCATCCCTCAGTAATTTATCTTTTACATTTCTGTTGGACTTGTAATATTCACAAACAATTCGCACATTTAAAACCTTGTGTCTTGCCCGAGGCACAATGGTCTATTTGTAAGGGTTTTTATTTCATCTTCATATGACATTCAATGAATCATGGACGTTTTTTCACATACAAACTTTTGTGCTCATTGTTTCTCTTTTACATTTTATTTTTAAGGATGGCTATACCCTTACACACACCCACACTCACAAATGCAGGTACCCCTCCATTTCGGATCCCATGGGTAACGATACTGCTATGCCTTTTATGACTCTGAGGATCTAATCTACCAAGTCGAAGACGAGAGTGAGGAAGATTGTGAAGTACCAGGGGAACTGGCCAGACTACTACAACAAGAGGAAAGAGCTATTCAGCCTCATGAGGAACCGGTGGATATAATCAATTTGGGTACCGAGGAGGATAAAAAAGAAATCAAGGTGGGTGCCAATCTAGAGCCCAGTGTTAAGGAGCATCTGATTCAGCTGTTGCATGATTATGTTGAGATCTATGCCTTGTCATGTGAAGACATGCCAAGACTCGATACAGACATCATGGTACATCGTCTGCCAACAAGAGAAGACTGTCCACCAGTAAAACAAAAAGTCCTCCGCATGAGAACTGATATGTCAGAGAATATCAAAGCGGAAGTCATGAAACAATTCAATGCTGGATTCTTGGTTGTCACTTCATATCCTTGTTTACCGTTGTTTTTGGTAAACAACCGCTGATCTCCAAAAAGGAAAGTTCTTTTTGGTTTACTTACGGGATCGATCAAATTAATCCTAGAACATATGCTAATTTTTATGTAAGACGGATAATCAGGAAGAACGCACGTTCGACCCAAAGAAAAGATGTTTGAGATTTTGGAAGAATAGACAGGAAATTAGAAATGCAGGTAAAGAAGTAAGAAAGATAACTTTGCAAGATAAGATTAAAGAAATGTAAAAAGACTCTCATTAATAAAAAGAGGTGTTTCCAACGTACATTTCTCAGTTTTATCCTTTCTCACGCAGCGGTTACTTGGATAATTTTTGAGTTACTAGTACAATAGGTTGAACACACTTTACAAAATACAAAGGTTTCCTAATTTATACTAAAAAATAAGTAACCGTCGAGGGATCATTCTGCGCTAAGATGAAGACAAGTGTCTTCTGCATGTCCCTCGACCTATGGCTTTCAGCCACGCTGCTTCTTCTTAGCCGCTGGTGAAACTGCCTTTTCCTCCAATAATTCAAAATTCAAATATCCCTCGTATCATGTGTTAAAGCGAGGATATTTTCTCTCAGTCGAAGGACATAAGTCCTTTTCAGTCGAAAATACCTGAAAGTGAGCCCTGGTCGAAGGCTCAAATATAACTTAGATCTTTCTCCTAAGTTATTCCATACGTCGAAACGTTCTTCTTGACTTGGTTCATTCCATTTTTTTGGTCTAAAAGACCAAATATAGTAAGTGTCGAATTTGGGAGCCAACAAATTTCCCCCCAAGAATATTTATTTCGATGCTCAAAGAAATAGCCATTCTTTGATCTTTCCATTCGACACCTGTCTTTCTAGTTGTCCACAAGGTTTTGATGTGTGCTTTTCGTCTACCTACTATTTCCCCAAGATGTCTTTTCTAACTGCCGTTACCACGCTTGCCATGATGACCATATTCCTATAACCTAGGCAAGCATGTCAAATGTTTTCCAACGTCTTCACGGTAAGCGCTTCACACTTCGCCACGTGCCCCACTATCTGCAAAACATTAAATGGCCTTGATGAGACATATCCCTCTCTTAAGGATATAAATACTTTTGAGCCTTTCTATTTGGAACTTCTACCATTTCCAGCATTTCCAAATCTCTTACTTTCAAACACTTTGTACTGTCAACTTCGTTTTCTCCCAAATCTTCAACAATGGTTTTCCTCTCCAATGCACCAAATAATCCTCAACCTAAAAACTCTGATGATGTTCAAAACCCACCAGAGGTCTTTTCCACTAACCCTTCTCCTTCCTCGATTGATCGGTACTTTACTAAACCCATGATGAGGGAGTGGCGAGAAGCATATGATTCTCAGCTCCTCATTCCCATTAGATACAGTGGAGGCATGTATGCTATGTCTGGTCCTTTGTCTTCATGCATCGAAAATCCCTTGAAGAATCGCGCCTTCTTCCCTACTCACACAAGGCTCAGACCCATAGGTTGCACGAAGAAGCCTAGGGATGACCCTGAAGACGCTACTCCGGCCAACCAGCAGCAGGCTCAGACTACAGAGGATATCAACCTCCAATTCATGAACAAAAGGAACCAAATCTTTCCATCAAGCCCTAACCTCTCCTCTGAGTATTCAGACTGGTTAAATAAAATGGAGAAGGCGCAAGCTTCTGTCTGGAAGGAAATGGGCATTTATGACTTGGTGATGCTGTCGAAGACAGGATTACCTTACTGTCCCCTCATGCTGGTATCTTCACTGTATTTCTAGGATAGCGCACATTTCATCTTTCATCTTCCCTGTGGGATGATGACCCCCACTCTATTCGACATAGCAGCAATTACCGGTCTTCGACTGACTAGCGACTATTTTGACCCTGAGGACTTGTCTGAAGATGCTATTGGGTTTGTAGCTACAAAACCCACCTACACCACCTTTATCAACCACTTCCACGACAAAGCCTCTAGTACTGTGTCGGAGGTGGAGCATATAGCCTTCTTGGCTATGTGATTGTCTCGTTTCTTTTTTTGCACTAAGTCACTTCAGGTGACGAAGAAGATGCTCACACTTGCGATGCAGCTTCACCATGGTTATCCCCTTTGTTTGGCTGAATTAATTTTGGCTAATCTATATGAGTCCATCAGTAATGGTGTGACTCAACTCAAGGTTATAGGGGACAGGGTGAGCTTGCTGCTATCTGGCCCTTTTTGGCTTCTCCAGCTTTGGCTCAATGCCACCTTTGAATCTTTTCTTTCTCAGAAGAATAAGATTAACAAAGAGGCCCCAGAAATCCCGAACATGAGGGTCAAAGGCACCAGGCTTGCACTGCTGACTCCTACTGATGAAGGCCAACAGTTTCAGAAGGCTTTCACAAGCTTCGTGATGATGTTTGCGGAGCGAAAATGCTTTGTTTCGACCATGGCTCCCTTTTCCAGTCGAAAAGTTGGTCCAGAATGGTTCACCAGACCATTTCCTTCGAATGAGGAGGGAGACGTGACTGATGAATACGTGAGCATATGGGAATCGTTTCTTCGCCCCAGGATCATGCCATTGAGATTCAAGAGCTAAAAAAATCAATTGAGCTTGATCGCTTATCAACCAAACCTTGTCTCTTGACAATTTGGTATTGTTCAGTCACTTCCCTCACCCATTTATCCTCGAGAGAAGCTGCTACTATTTTACAATGCAGACTACTCAGAAGATGCTGCTACCAAGCATATTGGTAGGTACACCGGTCGAACTATACTGACCCTGTTCGACTTTAACCTCAATTTTTTAAGTTCTGTTAATTTTGAGGGGTGGTGGAAACAATATTATGATGAAGAGTTCTTCGATGAGAAGGACTTCGCCCACCACCTTCGTGAGGCATTTAAGCTGGTTCTCGAGAGGATCAAGAAAGTTATTACTTCTTTTATTTCTCTTCGCTTCAGATTTTTCATTCGACGCTCGATTAACTTCAGTTTTCTTGTCTTTTGTTTAGCTGTCAAGAGGACCACTTCGAAGAATGTTGCTGAGAGCACAAAAGAGGGAGATTCTACTGTCAACCCCTCTCCCAAGGTATTCACTTTCTTCCATACCCTTATTTTCTATGATTGTCTGACATGGGTACTGATTCCTTTGACTTGTCTTTTTGGGTATTCAGAAAATT
Organism: Vicia faba; assembly: GCA_948472305.1. Classification (NCBI taxonomy): domain Eukaryota; kingdom Viridiplantae; phylum Streptophyta; class Magnoliopsida; order Fabales; family Fabaceae; genus Vicia; species Vicia faba. Next base: position 713,137,770 of record OX451737.1, read on the forward strand.
ACCCCCAAAAAACGGAAGGTCCAGGAGATCCAAATCTCTAGCGACAAAGAGGAGGACTCTCCTCCTGTTCCTTTGCAGAGATGAAGGTTAAAGAAACCAGTTCTTGCCGTTGAAACTCTTCCCAAAATTAGGATTAAGACTACAGCTGGGAGGCCTCCGCCTGTAGTCATCAATGAGCCTACTGAATAGGAAGTAATTTCCAGGCTAAACAATCCTAGAGAGAGTGATAACTCCAGTCCCGATGCTGAAATCCCAGTCCAGGTATTTGCTTCGACAGACCATCATTTAATTCTCGACTCCCTCTTTTTTCTTTATGAGGATTCTGAAAGAAACAGACTTCTTTTATTTTCCAGGACACTGCTGGCACTTCCAAACGAGTTCCTACTCATGTCGAAGGCTCTGTCACCCTCTTGAATAGTGAAGGAGAGCCTACTTATAGGCCTTCTTCAGCGAAAGGCTCTTTCATGAGTTCAGCTGATGAAGTAAATCAAGCTTCTAAACCTCAACATGAAACTATAGAGGAAGCCAATGAAGAAGAAGCTGTAGGAAATCACGAAGAGACTAGGGCTCCGTTGGTCGATGTGCAAGAGAATGAAGAGGAAATGATCCATGTTGCTGAGACTGTCACAGCAAGGGAGGATGAAGGGATCCCAGGGGCTGATGACGAAGAGGGTTCTACTGAAGGAAACTAGAATCCTACAAGTACTGAGACAATTCCAGAGCAGGCGGCCAACGTGGTTGTTGCTGCCAACGAAAGTGTCCCTTCGACGGGATCTAGAACCAAGGAGGATTTGGCCTTGCTGAAACAGCAAAACCCTTTAGGTTATCTGACTGCAATTCTAGAAGGTCGAGAAAGTTCCTCTGATCATAGTGCCTCAACTACATCTGGAAGATCTACTTCGACTTCTCCTCTCGACGAGGCTCTTCAGAAAGTTAAAGCACAAATCTTCAAAAGAGATTTGATGTTAACTTTAGAGGGGGAACCAGCGGCTCCTTCTTTCTTGAAGACTACTCTGAGGGCTGTCGATCTCCTTGTTACTTCTCCAGACGTGGCCAGCGTGATCTTGGATTTAATCTCCATTGTTTACCAAGTATCAGCTGATTATAACTGTCAAAGGAATCTTAATCGTGAGATTGAAGAAGCCAATGGTCAAGTGGTTTCTGCCTGGCATGCTTCTATCGAATCAGCTTCTAAGGTAAAGGATTCTCCGAAGGCCCAAGAGGCTAGACAAAAAGAGGTCGAAGAGATAGATCAAGACACTGCTCAATTGAGGGTGCAGATTGCAGAGTTGGAAGCTAAAATTGCTGCCAACGACAAAAAGAAGGAGGAACTTCTCACTGTTAACACTGAATCAGAGAGCCAAGAAGAACTGGCTGAAGGCTTAAGGCAAGCTGATCGAGCCCAATCTGTTGATGCTAAGCTCGAGACCCTCCATCAATCGAAGGCTCTATGTGATCGACGCCTAGAATTACAAAGAATCAAGTATCTTCAGATTAAGGCCAATCTCCCCTTTTAAATCATGTTTCTTTCCTGTATGTAATCACTTGTTTGTAACAATTTCAGAGCCATTTTGGCACTTTTAATGAAAATTTAAGTTTCCATTTTGGCATTCTCTATTCAACAGTGACTATATATTACTTATTTTTACCTCTTGAAGCATAGGTCTATACGCTTTCAAGTATTTACCATTCACCTTCAAAAGTCTTTGATCTTCGCTCAACTCTTCGTTCTCATAGGCTCCACCAGAGAAGGCCTGGATAATCCTAAAAGGTCCTTCCCACTTAGAGGACCATTTTCCCAAATTTCTGTCTTTTCGATCCATTGGAAGAATTACTTTCCAAACTAGATATTCAGGCTGAAACGTCTTAGATTTCACTCTGCAATTATAGGATTTCTCAACTCGCTTCTTCTGCAGTCTCAAAAGATCCAGAGCTTTCAATCTTTCTTCGTCTAGGTCAACTAGTTCTTCTAACATCATACTCCAATAGACTTCAGAAGGGATCTCATGATGTATCTGAATCATTGTCGCCTGCAAGTGGATTTCCATTGGTAACACTGCATCATGACCATAGGTTAGGCAAAATGGTGTTGTTCCCGTGACTTCTTTCGGACAAGTTCGACAAGCCCATAGAACTTGGTCTAGCGTCTTGTGCCAGTTTTTGGGTTTCTTTCCCACGTGTTTCTTTATTAAACTGATCACCACTTTATTCGCTGCTTCGACCTGGCCATTAGCTTGCACATAATAAGGTGTAGATGTTAACAATTTAAACCCCATTTCCGCAGCGAAGTCTTGCATCTTTCGACCAGTAAAAACTGACCCTTGGTCTGTAGTTATTGTTTCGGGAATTCCAAATCTATATATGATGTACTTTTGAATGAACTCAATGATATTCTCTTGGTCTACATTGACTAAAGGAATTGCTTCAATCCACTTAGTAAAATAATCAATGCCCACCAATATATACTTCTGGCTTTTAGAAGATGTTGGTCGAATTTCTCCAATAAGATCCAAAGCCCATCCTCTAAAAGGCCAAGGTTTCACAATCGAGTGAAGTTCGCTTGCTGGAACATGTTGAATACCTGTATGTTTTTGACATTCTTGGCATCCTTTTGCAAACTCAACACAATCCTTTAACATAGTGGGCCAATATAATCCTTGTAGAAACAATAACCATTTCATCTTTTGGCCTACTTGGTGTGCTCCACATGCCCCATCATGTGTGGTGGAAAGAGCTATATATGCTTCTGTTTCACTTAGGCATTTCAGAAGCACAACTTCAGGTGTTTTCTTGAATAACTCATTTCCCATTAACACATAACTCAGTGCTCTATACTTTATCTTTCGTTCTGTCGAAGCCGTTGGATTTTGTAAATAATCCACTACATGCTTTCTCCAATCTTCTTCTGTTAGATTGTCTATGAACGAAATTTCAAAATTTTCATGATCAGTGTATCACAACGTTGTGGTCCTTAAATCTAATGGAGATAACTTAGTGGAAGTTACTCTCCCTCTAACTTCGATTGCTTGTTGTAGCCTGTCTTTCGACACCTTATACCCGGAGGTAATTTGGGCTAAGTCGTTAGCTACTTGATTTTCCAATCTGGGTATGTGTCGAATGTTAACTACTTCGAAGTTCTTCAACAACCGTCTGGCTATTACGAAATACATGATAAGATTTTCTTTTATGCATTTGTATTCTTTCGTATTTTTTTTTAGGACTAACTCTGAGTCTCCCATTATTTCGACCTGAGTTGCCCCCAATTCCAATAGGATTTCAAGGCCTGCGATTAACGCTTCGTATTCAGCCTCATTATTAGAGCAATCCCCATCTATTTTGTACTTCAATGTTGTTGGAATTTTTTTTGGAGAAATAAAAATGACTCCGACTCCAGTTCCATCTTTATAACTAGAACCATCAAAGTACAGTTTCCAAGGTTCGATCTCCAAATAATTCAGTGATCCTTCTTGTATTGAATGGTCGAATATAAAGTCTGCTACCACTTGACCTTTCATAGCCTTGAGAGGCATAAAGGTTAATGAGTACTCAGTTAATGCAAGTGCCCATTTTCCAATTCTACTGTGCAAAATGGGTTTCACTAACATATATTTGAAAACATCAAAATGAGACGAAACATAAACATTAACTAGCTTTATATATTGCTTAAGTTTTGTACATGAAAAATATAGATATAAACATAGTTTTTCAACCTCGTTATATCTAGTTTCTGCATCGTTTAAAACTCTAATGAGGTAGTATATAGGCCTTTCGACACCATGTTCATCCTCTTGAGCCAGCATGCTCCCTAAAGTTTTGTCAAACGCAGCTATGTACAGTCTCATACTTCTACTTCGACAAGGAGGCACCAAAATAGGTGGTTTGGTGAGGTACTCTTTGATTTTGTCGAAGGCTTCTTGATGTTCTTGCCTCCATTCAAATCCTCCCTTGTTGAGTCAAAGTAGTGTCGAAAAGGCTTGCGTTTTCCCACTGAGGTTGGATATAAATCTCCTTAGGAAATTTATCTTCCCAAGTAAGGATTGCAATTCCTTTTTGTTAGTTGGCTCTTTGGCTTGCAGGATAGCTTTGGTCTTGTTTTGGTTTATCTCAATGCCCTTTTTATGGACCACAAAACCTAAGAAATCTCCCGCTTTGACACCAAAAGCACATTTTAGAGGATTCATCTTCAGGCCGTAGTGTCTCATCCTCTCAAAGGATTGTCGAAGATGATCCATGTGAGTCTTCCCTGAAACAAATTTGACAACAATATCATCAATATAAATCTGCATGAAAGTGTCAATAAAATCATGGAAGATCGAATTTTGTTCGTACAATGATTGTGTGTGCGAGGAAATAGTGTTTGAGCCTTCTCACTGCATTGACGAGAGCCAGAGCCATCTTCTCGATCTGTTGGTATCTAACCTCGGGTCCCTGAAGCGCTTTTCTCGTGAAATACACGGGTTTTTGACCATCGGGAATCTTGCGAATGAGGGCCGCACTGACGGCTTCGACGAAGACGGCCAAATATAGGAATAATGTCTCGCCGTCGAGTGGTCGTGATAGTACGGGCGGCTGTGAAAGGCTCTGTTTGAGATGGAGGTGGGCCCATTTGCATTCCTCGATCCACTCGAAAGCTTCCTCCTTGCACAGGAGTTTGAAAAAAGGCAGGGCGTGTTGAGCGGATTTCGTGACGAAACGGGAGAGCGAGGCGAGCATACCATTCATGACTTGTATGGATTTTTTTGAGGTAGGTGTAGGGAGGTCAGAGAACTCCCAGTACTTGTCTGGATTGGCTTCGATTCCTTGTTCTATTAGGTAAAAACCGAGGAACTTGCCCGCCTTAACCCCGAAGGTGCATTTCTCGGAGTTGAACCTCATTCTACATTGCCTTGCTTGGGCAAAGACTTTTCTGAGATGAGCGGCGTGGTCGGTGTTTTCTCTAGATTTGACGATCATGTTGTCCATGTATACCTCGAGCATATCTCCGATCTCGTTTCGGAAGAAGTTGTTCATCATCCACTGGAATGTTGCTCCTGCATTTTTCAGACCGAAGGGCATTACATTGTAGTAATAGTTGCTCGAGTTGGTCATGAAGGCAGTTCAATGTTTGTTGCTCATTGCCATTGGGATTTGGTTGTATCCCGAATAGGCATCCATGAAAGATAAAATTTTATAGTCGACCGAGTTGTCGACCAGCATATCAATAATAGGCAAAGGAAATACATCTTTGGGGCATGCCCGATTAAGATCTATATAGTCGACACACATACGCCATTTTCCATTATTCTTTTTAACGAGTACAACGTTTGACAACCAGGTTGAATACCGGGCTTCAGAAATAAAATTTGCCTCTAGGAGGTCTTTTAAAGCTTTTTCAGCAGCCTCCGTTTTCTCGGGGGACTTCCTACGCCTACATTGTACTACTACCCTAACAGCTGGATTAATGGCGAGTTGATGACATGCGACCTCGGGGTCGAGGCCGGGCGTCTTTGCATCGCTCCATGCGAACAAATCTGCATTCTCCCTTAAGCAGGCCTTGATCTGCTTCCTCACCAGGTCGGGGAGTCTGGTTCCGATCTTTACCCTTTTGTTTGGTTCCTCACCGAGAGGGACGAGCTCGAAGTCCTCATCCGGAATTGGTCGGAGGAGCCCTTGCTCGCCGCTGGGTGATTCGTCCTGCTCTAAGTAGGTGTCCAACGAGATTGAGTTGACGTTTGGAGGAGTCCTCTGCGCTTCTTCCTTGATGGGATGTGGCTCTGACCATTGTGGCTCTGGTCGCGTTGTTGTAGCTCTCTTGGCGGGTCGTTCCCCGGTGTCGATTGTGCTTTGTCCCTTGGCAGCGGCATTGAAGCATCTTCGGGCTACTGCTAGGTCTCCCTGAATGGTGGCAATGCGTGCCCTTTTTGTGTAGAACTTTATCTTCAGATGAACTGTGGATGGCACTGCGGTTAGCTTCACCAGTGTCGGCCTACCAAGGATGCAGTTGTAGAGGGACGGAAAATCGATGACCAGGAAGCGCATCTTGATCTTCCTGGTGGCAGTATCTTCGCCGAAGGTGACCATGAGCTCTACATATCCCCATGGATTGGAGGTCAAGCCTTTTAAGCTCTGCAGGTCGGACCCCACGTATGGTGAAAGGTGAGAATCGTCGAGCTGCAGGGTTCTGAAAAGATGGTTGTACATCACGTTGACGGAACTTCCCTCGTCAACCAGGACGCGATGAACATCAAAGTTATCCATTCTCGCCCTGTTCAGAAGAGGGATGGATGAATTAGGGGCCCCTCTAGGAAACTCCTCGAGGTAAAATATGATTGGCTTTGATCTTCCCTTAACCCTCTCGAAGGTCACCGTTTTTTTTGGGGGGGGGGGGGGGGCGTTGACCAACTCGTCCAACTTCCTCTTTGTTGAATTTATGGTTATGTCATTAAATCCTCCACCATTTATGACCATGGCGGAGGGGAAGCTTTCCTACTTACTGTGCATGGACAAAGGCTCTTCCATACTTTCGGGAACATAGAAGTCCTCTGGTCTCGTAATGGAGAATGCGGTTTGGATGGGAACTGACTCGTCAGATCATCGGGCATCCTCCTCTGTCTCCTTAGTTTCACATACATCTCAATGGGGGGCATCACTGTGTCGATATTACCCGAGTATTCCCTCTTTTATGAGGGTCTCAATAGCATCCTTCAGATGGACACAATCTTCAGTTAAGTGTCCATGGCTGCAATGATATTGGCAGTATTTACTCCGATCTGCCCCAGGCTTAGCAGGAGCGGGGCGAGGATGCTTGACGCCGTCGTCCTTGAAATCCGTGTTTGCATATTCCGCCAAAATGCACTCGTGGGAAGCCGTTAGCGAAGTGCACTCAGTAAATCACCCCGAGGGCCCTCTTTGCTCATGGGGGTCTCAGGGTTTGTCATCCCTCCTCTTCTTGCCCGTTCGTCGAGGAGGGCCGAAGTCTTGTCATGGATTACTGGTTGATCCATGATTCCTGGGGTCCCGGGCTCTATTGGCCACTTCCCTTTCCTCTTAGTCCATGTATGTTATGGCTTTTTCGAGGAGGGCATCAAATGTCCGGGGCAGTTCGATGCCAACGGCCTTTCTGAATTTTGTGCCCAGGAGGACTGGAGAAAGTATCTCTTCATCTGATTGGTGCAAGGGACCTGGATGGCTTCCCGGTTGAACCGATCAATAAATTCCCTCAGGGTTTCATCGTATTTTTGGACGATAGCCTCGAGGGTTACTTCAGCCTTTGGGTGGCGACGTGAAGCAGTGAATGAACTGATGAATTGGTTTTTTAGATTTTGCTAGGAGGTGATTGACCCCGGGGCGAGACTCTTGTACCAGTCCATCGCAGCTTTCCTCAAAGTTGTGGGGAACAGTCAACATTTAATTGGTCCCCCGACATTATGATAATGGAGCATTGCTTCGAACTCGTCTATATGGTCGACCGGGTCGACAATTCCGTCGTACTCCTTCAGATGGGGAGGCTTCTCCATGCCCCGGGGGATAGGTGCTTCCATGATGGATTACGACAAGGGACAGCGGGGGTCGTCTTCGTCACTTCTATCAGGCGAGCGAGAAGGAGATCGATTGTAGTGGTGGTTAAGGCGGCCCTGGTCGTGCGGAGAATTCCTCGGGCGGGACTGTCATTTGTTATTTCCCCTACTCCTGTCTCCAGGGGGTCTTTGTTCTTGACGCGAGGGGATGTGATCGCGTCTCCCTGTATAACTAGGCTGGTCCCTCTCTAATGTAGAGCTCCCCCCGATAGGTCGGGGAGAGGGACTTCGAGAGGCGTCCTGCCTACGTCTCTGCGGGGGAGATTAGGGATGTTCCTCTGCTTGGCGGGGAGGAGGAGAATGGGGCCTCCTATGTCTTCTGGGGGCTCCCTGAGCATCTTCGAGCGCCCTCAGTCTCTCACCTTGAGAGAATATCATATAATTTGTTTGGTTTATCGCCGCGAATAGTGCCCTGGTTGTAGCACCTGCCCCGGCGGGAACAGGGACCTCCAGGAACTGGTTGGGTTGGTAGTTCTGAAGAGGTAGTCGGTCTTCTTCAAGTCGTCGAGATAGTGATGATGACGAGGCAATCACTCTGTCTCTATATTCTGAAGGCCCAGGCATATTGACGATGGGGGTCGTGTTGTGGCCAGTAGTACCAACGTTTTCGATATCGGCATTATTGTCAGCGACATTGCTGTTGACATCGGGGATACAGACGTTCATGTTATTTTCTATTGTTTGATCAGTCATGACAGTCGGAAGAGTGATTTAGCTTTAGTCTTGAGTAAACGGAAGATGGGGAAGCAAGTTTCCCCCAGTTGGCGCCACTGGTCGTACCTGACCAGAATGGACCATCACAATTAGCTCGAGCAAAATTTGAGTGAGATGGGGGGTACCTGTAAGACACTCTGATGCCAAAGTAAGTTGTGAAATGAGCAAGAAAGCATGAGAGTTAGAAAGTGTTGAAGGGAGGGTATTTGTAGCCCCAACGTTAGGCCAAAGTCTCTTCATTGGGCTGGTCAAGCAGGCCCAACATAGAGACTGCCAGGTCCTACGTGAGTAGTGGGGACCTGTACGTGGTCCCCTACCTGGATGACGTCCTCCGCAAGGTCAGAAGGATATGAATGCGATATTTCCGGGACCATGAAGACTCTGTAATATTCGGAGATGTTGATAGTCAGTCCTACGAGGAGGATGCTCGGGAGGAGCACCTGCTCGTCATGGGTGATCCCCGCTATACGCGAGGTCGATGAGGGACAGTCTTGGTCAACGAGCTAGTTGAGGTGTCCTCGAAGCCTTCATGGTCAGAGGTGACCGTCCTCAGTCTACTCGAGGTGTTGTCCCCGCGTGGTGAGGTTGTCTCCTCGTGGAGAAAGGGTGTTAGTTGCCCGCCGTGTTCGAGGGTAGAATCGGTCAGTAGTACAGGTTGACACTCTTGGATTGGGCCTCACTGGAAGTTGGGTCAAGGGCAGATCCAATCCAGAACAAGAACTATGTTAGATCATTGGTGTGGTTCCTTAAGTTCCGAATATAAATATGCTTTTGACTATAATGGTTAGGAGGAATTTAATTCATAGTGCACGACAACTACTTGATGAAAATGTTGAGAGAGGAATGTGACTAAGCAACGAAAAGGTGATGCTCCGGCCTCAAAGGCAACACCGTATAATTGTAGATGGCGCATTTGAAATTCCTCTTTTCACCACTTTTTATCTCCTTCTAAAGTGATCACAACCACACTTCTTTTTGCTCTATTATGCTATTGTTACAATTTGAGGAATTGAGAAGAGGGATTCTTAGAAATTGAAGTTAAAAATGAAAGTGAAGTAAAACGGGAGAAGGATGGTAATTGTCTCTCTTTCTGGTTGGTTCTGGTTTTTGGTGTTAGAATTATTTTTTTTGAGTCATATAAGTAATAAATTAATATGTTATAACCATTATTTAATTAGGTAAATTAAAACTATTTAATATAAGATTTATGAATAAATATATAATTTTCATGAAAAATATTATAGATATTAAAAGTCTTATTTCTATTCAGTGATGAGTAAAATTGGAAAAAAAACACTTGAATAATCATAACCATAAAAGAGTATGAAATTTTAAATTTGAATAAACACGATCTTTCATGAAAATACACGAGAATCTAAACTTGAATAAATATGACTATTCATAAAAGGACATAGGATTATTATAAATAAGAAGTTATAGTCTCAATTGTAGACACAATAAAATATCATAGAATATTTGTTCTCTGTATCCCAGGAATTAAAAAATTAAATAATCTACTATTGAAATATCATTGTTCTATCAAATTTATGATCATCTCATTGAAACTACATAGATTCAAAAAATATGCTTTCTATTTCATATTGAAATGAATATGGATTAATAAATATTAATTATTAGAAAAATCAACAAATAGTATCATAGACACTCATATTTAATTCACGTGTGAATTTTGATAATTTTTAGTATTTATATTACAAAATTGAATTATTGAGAATTAAATTTTATCAAACAATTACACTTTTGAATGAATCTCGATATTTGTAATATTTGACTGAATTGCCTGTGTGATACGTGAAATTTAATGATCTATTGTCTTTACTGTTAAATTTTTTCCTCTAAAATATTCTACTTTTATTGTATGCATATTAAATTGTATGTTGCTTTTTAAAGTCTGAAAAGGAATTGTTTCTTTCTTTTAATCCTAAAAGAAACACGACAACTTTTCAAAGTGATCTTTAATTTTTTTAATGGTTGGTGTACCAAATTAATCTCATTCGATGTCTCATCTATGAATGGGTATGCAAGTTCAACTTATGGGTTGCAATGTTACGTTCTATTTTAAATATATATACTCCCTCTATTTCTATTTATAAGAAAATTTTAAGTTTTTAGGTTCATTGAATAATTGATGTATCTAATTAATATATAGTTTAAATACATCATTTATTTAATAAATCTAAAAAATCAAAAATTTATTATAAAAGATAATGGAGGGAGTATAAAAAATGTAGTAGTTGAATCTTGGGATCGATATGTTAACAACACAATATATTTCATAAAATTAATGAAAACTAATATGGAGTATAAATATATCTTAGTTTTAGAAATCATTTAAATTTAATTTATCATAATTTTAAATTAAAGTTATTTGATATTTTAAATAATTTTATTGAGACTAGAAATCACCAAAATAACTGTTTTTTTATAGATTTGATCATGAGAATTGTTAAATGTTAGTGTGTATATTTATACATGTGTGTCATATTTTAAATTTGTCATAGCAGATTTAATAATCATACTATTATTGTGCTCCTAATCTATAATCAAATTATGATTGTGCTTCTGAATTTTAAAGCAAGTTATAACTCAAAATTGTTCATTTCTAAGTTATGAGGGGTTTAAAGTTAAAAAAGGAGGGTGTTGATCCAAAATGGACCATCAATATTTGATGGCCCATTGGATTTTAAAAAGTTCATTTCAAATTAAAGATAAGGTTTTTTTAATCAAAGGAGAGGTTTTCAAGAACAAATCAAATTTCGTTTAAGAGCCCCAATAGAGCAAGTCCACTTCTTTTGTTAGAAGAGGGGGTGCATTGCAATTAAGAAAATAAGGGTAATTTGTTTATTGCTGAGGCCCAACAAGGGAGGCCCATTCTTTTTTTTTTTGGATTTGTTTTTAAAAGAAAACTCTTATTACTGTTATCATGCTTAAAACAACCCTTTTAAAATTATTATTTTTTATTATCATTATTAAAATTTTGTTATTAACTGCTAAACCTGGATTTAGAAATGTTGGGTTTTGATAAGAGTATTAGAAGCCTTTAAGCCAAACACGTCCAAGCCCAGGTAATAAAAGAGAGTGCTTTTTGTTGCAAATCAGAAAACTCATCCAGGCTAGCCCAAAGCAAGAAAAAGATACCGTGGCCCAAAGTCTTTCAAATTAACAATTACCGTGTTCATTTAAAACCTGAATAATGCCTTGTCTTTGGTCAAAAAACTCTTATTATTCAAATTACATTAAAAATCAAACGTTCATCATCACATAATATAACATTTAACGCCAATCAATCTAATACAAAAACTCATTAATAAGAACTAACTAAAGCAGAAACAAGTCAAAATTCATAAGCAATTTCATAAACACAGAATCGGGTTGTCTTTACAAAATTGGAAACCATTTGATCTCATTGCAATCAATCACAGACAAATTAAAGTTTTCCCTAATTTACAAAAACCTAAAAGACACTATAAAACTAAGAACATAAATTACATAATGAGGGGAGGAAATTCTTTACAGACGGGAGGCTGGATACAGAGAAGACGAAGGCACCGCAAAGAAGGTGAAAACTGCCGCTGAATACAAAGGAGAGGAATTGGGGTTCCAATATCTGGAACCCTAATTCTACCGTCGCCGCGTCACTCTCGAGCTCCACCATCTTCATCGAAACCTGCGATAAAAAAGGAGAAAGAAGGGATTAAACCCAAAGGTTCAAGAATCAGAAGAAGGAAAATCGCGGAAAGGATAACAAATCCTTAGCTTTTTTTTCTTTTTTAGGTGTTTGGGGCGGATTCACGGTGGGGTGGGGGGCTGTATCACGGCGCCGCCGCGGTGAAGGGTGAGGGTTAGTGTTTGGGAGTGAGAGACGAAAGGGAGAGGAGAAGAAGAGCTTGATATAACAATAACAATGAAAATGAAAAACGAAAAAAAAACAAAGTGTTATAATCTCCGCTCGATCCAGTGCACCGCGCCTATAACAACTATCATAGTCCCTCACTTTTATTCGTATGATATGCATCAGACGACCGTTAGGCCAAATCTGCACGGTAAACCCATAAACCCGCGCTACACTCAATCTCCCTGAACCTCTTCAAACTAGTTGGGCCTAAGCCCAATTGCTTTAGACACTTCCCTTCGCCCTAAGTGTCTAAACACCAAAGCCATTCGCACCCCCTGTTCTGAACTGTTTCTGGGCCTAGCCCAGATTCATCTTAGCACCCCTTATTGTTTTCTTAGCAATTAGAAAACGCACCCCCCAATTTTAATTAAATTATTTTATTTCTTTTATATTATATTATTATCTATTTTCTATATATTTAATATTATATTATTTCTTTTCTCTATAATAATAATAATAATAATAATAATAATTATTATTATTATTATTAATATAATAATAATTATTATTATAATTATTGTCTAATATTATTGTAAATATTATTATTATATTAACATGTAAATTATTTTATTCAAAAGTGCATATATTATTTTCTTATATTATTTGCATTAAATATTTTTTTCATGCATTAATAAGATATTTCGCAATTAACACAATTAAAAAATACACAACCAACATCAAACTTTTTTTTCCGCAACAAATTAGTCTAACACAACTGTTTTTATAAAAAGGGTTTCAAGCGGATTTTGACTAACCGCGCATTTAGCCAAAATCTCCGCAATCACTACTCCCGGCCAAAATGCGAGGTGATTCAAAATATATTTCGCAATCCATAAAAAACACAAACAAAATCGCGAACTACGAAATGAGACTCTGATTCCTCCTAAGAGGATACATAGGCATGCAATCGAAAATCGTGGCGAGTCCCGCTAACTAAAATTCAAACCCTTTTCCTGCTAAAAAAAATTCAAACCCTTTTCCCACTAAATAAAATTAAAACCCTTTTCTCCAATAAATAATTAAAACCCTATTTTCTAAACATCGCGCTTATAAACCTAGTATCCTTGCGAACAAGATAGATAAGGGGTGTCTAACACCTTCCCCTCGTCTAGAACTGATTCCAAACCTAGAATCTCTGAACTTCTTTTAGGATTATTCCTTTATACTCCCTTACTTTAGGATAAAAATTAAGGGTGGCAACTCTGATTAAAAAACCAGTTGCAACAGCTGGCGACTTCACTGGGGAGATGAATCCTAGATTTAGAAGCATCTCCTTTAGGTTTTAGGGTTTTTTCTTATTTTTTGGTTTTTTTCTTTATTTTGCTTTATTGACTTATTAATTTATTTTGTTTATTATATTTTATCATATTATATCTGTGGTGGGATTTAATTTTTGCAAAAAAATATTTTCAAAGAAACCCTTAGAAAGAAGGTTCGTTTATTAGCCAAGGGGTTATATCAACCCTATGAGTTTATGCGACGACTTTGCCTAGAGTCAGTGGAATTCTGCAAAAGGAATACCTCTCGAGAGACATCCTCTTGGGAAGTAGGACTTTTCAATGACACATATGACTCTTTGTATGACCTTTAAACCAAAAACTCATGATGAGACCTTTCATGACCTAGAGACGAAAGTTTCGGTCTGTAAAGAGACTCCGCTTAAGGGAGGCCCTTATGCCTTTCCCTATGGTGTTATTCATGATACCCTTAAGGAGACCATCTTATGGAGAGGATAGAATATTCTTAGGCCAATAAAAATAACCTACCTTATAAGGATACCTTTCACAAATCCGACTACAATCTGCAAACCCATAAGGGTTATCCCTTCATCCATTGATATCTATAACCCGTAGGGCTCCCGTCTATATCATGATCCCTATCATGTGGGAACTCCTCATTGGCCATAATCCGCAAGGTATTCCTACCTGTCTCAATCTCTAAGACAGTGTAGGAAATCATCAAATCTATGTCTATTATCACCTTCGTCCTTAAGGAGTCCCTGCCTATCTCAATTTCCGAGTCAGAGTAGGATATCATCATCAAACCTATATAGGGTACCCTTACGTCTACCATTATACTATTACGTCGCATTGCATATCCATGAAACATTTTTGCATATCCAAGCATCTTCATATATTTTCATTTTCATCCATCTCATAAAGCTCATATCTCTTTCACTCACAGAAAGCTTCCAACCATAGTCCAATGAGGTGATTCTCAGATACTCAAAATAAACTCGAGATTGCTCACAAAGCAAGTGTAAAGTTAGCTACAACAATGGAAGAAGGTCAACAAGCCTTGACCGGGGACGTCATTAAACCTCAAGAAGACACTCAAGCTCAACATCATCCCATACAAGCTGCCATGGAGAACCTTGATGTGCAAGAACGTGCAGTTTTTCGAGACGGATATACTCCATCCCATGAATCTATTTAGTATCATCAATTTGCATTCCCTAAGCCAAAATCTCAAGGGGAAAACCTGACCATGAATACTAGAGGGCCTCAAAATCTTAAGGACACCATAATATACCGCATGCTGGAAAAGAGGCTTAGCACCATAGAAGGACATGACACTCATGACTTTGATGTTTCTGCTTTATATTTGGTTGAAGACGTGGTATTTCCTCATAAGTTTAAGATGCCAGATTTCGAAAAGTACAAAGGGACCAGTTTTCCTAAGACCCACTTGAAGATGTATGTTAGGAAGATGGTAGAATACCCACGCGACGGCAAATTGCTTATCCACTATTTTCAAGACAGCCTTAGTGGAGTATCATTAGAATGGTATACACAATTGGAAAGAAACCACGTTCCCACATGAAATGACTTGGATATAGAATTTCAGAGGCATTATCAATACAACACTGACATGGCTCCAAGTTGCACGCAACTGCAAGATTCATCCCAGAGGAGCAATGAATCCTTCAAAGAATACGCACAGAGATGGAGAGAGTTGGCTGCTCAAGTACAACCTCCATTATTGGAAAACGAGGTTGTAGACATGTTTATGAGCACCCTACAAGGTCAGTACTATGAAAAGATGTTGGGCAATATACCATCACGCTTCTCTGACCTAGTAATAGTTGGGGAACGCATCAAGAACAACATTAAAATCAAAAAAATTCAAAGCGTCTCGAGTAGCTCGACTAGTGAATCCTTTTAGAGATTTCCAAGAGGAAGAAGAAAATGAAACAAGTTCTATTCGGGGAACTTACCAAGCTCCAAAAACTCCATCTCTTATGCCCCCATCATCAATATTCGTATGCAGTAGATGCTCAATACCAACAACTACATTCTGGTCTTAAACACCAGCAACCATGGCCTATACCACATAACCAGCATGCTAAGATTTCATCTCAACTTTGAACTCATAATCGACAAGTTTAGAATCGAAACAATCACCATCAACGCTCGAATCAGCATAGGCATCCGAATAACCAAAGAGGGGAAAATCACCAGTTTGACCCGATCCCTATGACATACAGACAATTATGGTCATATCTGGTACAAAATTCATCAATGACCCCTAGACAAACCAGATTCATGAAGCCTCCATTTTCTCCTTGGTACAACCCAGATGTTCAATGTGATTTTCATGATGGAGTAGCAGGGCATTCCATTGAAGAATGGAACTCATTCAAAGAAGTGGTACAAGGGTCAATTGACAATAAGCAATTAACTTTTGAAGAATATGGCCCATACATGATGGAAAATCCCTCACCTTGACTGGTGGATCATTACAGAAGCTTATCTCCAGGATAATTATGCTTTATCATTTCAAGTTGTAATTTGTTTCTGGCTAAATATTATTTGTTATCAACTTTGTACTTCTTTTGTCAAGTAATTCTAATAAAATAAGCATGCATGCTTTTGAAATCAATTCATTCCACAAATAATCAATGACTTTCCATTTTCACTCTTATTTTCCATTTTCAAATTAAGAAACTTTGATGGAGAATGATGAAAATACAAAATAATCGAATTTTGCTGACATATGCTTTTTAATAGTAAGGCTTAGCTGACGATGTAAGGCATTGTTTCACTTCCTAAATAATGGAGATATAAGGAGTTAATCTGTAGTTAACCCCCTCGAGCCAAAAGTCAGAGTTCTTTCTATTCTCTAAAAAACTTCAATTTTAACCAAGGGCAGGATAGACTTCAATTAATTCGACGATACATACAAATCTTAGGAGAATCAAGTCCATCAAAGAAAAGGTTCAAGCATATCTCCTTCCCCGATACATCATTGAGGAAACGATCTAAGCAAAGGTTCAAGCACATCGTATCCCTCGTGCACATCAACAAAGATTGGGGAGGCAAATAATAAAGACAAAGTCCACAACGTCTTTCTCCTCAGTTCATCAATCAAGATCAAGATAAACAATGAAGAAGAAGCTTACAACAATCAGCATGACAGTCACAAGTGTCAAAATAAAAAAAAATAATCTCAAAAGAAAAATTCAAGAAGGAGAAAACCTGCTCAGTCAAAGGAAATCAAAACTTGACTTAGGAAAAAGTTAGAGCATCCCGATGGACCGGAAAATTCAAAAGAATTGGTCCATGCAAAATAAGGGATTAAAAAAATATTGGGGAACAAACTTGCGACTGCCACCTCAAGAATCATCAATTCTTCTCATCAATGCTTGGATCTTATCAATGCTTTTCATTGGTGCTTGGATCTTCATCTACACATCTCATCATTTGCGCGGCTGCGAAATTTCTCTTGAGAATTAAATGCATTTGTTGCATTAATTGAAATTAGGACTGGAGAATATCAAGGAGAATGGGGTGGTTTAAATGAATTTTGAGCCTTATATCTTTTGTTTCTAAAACAAAAAACCATGGCCACGTTATAACCTTCAAAAGTCCTAATTGAATCTAGGTTCACTATGAAGGCATACTCGGCAAATTTGTGTTAAACTGACTCTTATGTTTGTTAAAATTATTTCTAAATACTTCGCTTCTTTGAATATTCTTCTCCTAATCTTTCATTTCTTTTCAAATAATCAATTTTGATTTCAAAACTTGCATGTGCATCAAACGGAATTACTTTTTCAAAGTGTACAATTTTATCTACAAATCAATACTTAGCATTAAGGAGATTTCAAAAGGGTCTGATCAAAGGCAACATTTCCAAGAAGCTTCTAATTAGGGGCCAAGCATCTAAAGAGATCCCTATAAATAGAGGAAAATACTAATGATCATAGGGGTATATCACACGAAGATACTATTGACAAGGGGTGATCATTCTGAGGTTCAATCAACTTGGATCAAATTTCAAAACACTGTTCAACAAGGGGCACACCTTTCAAAGGAGCATTCCTTAATCAAGTCATATCATAACATGGTATGACTTGGTTTACTCAGTTTAACAAACTTCTCAAGGCCTTGGTAAGCCGGGGCAACCTTCCAACATTCAAATGTTGGGGCAGTGCGTATCAAGTTCATCCTACTGCGCGTAGGGTCCAAATTCTTCAAGCAACTTCAAGTACAAATCTTTTCAAGCTTCAAATACTTGGGGAAACCTATGTCAAGTTAATGGTAAGGTCTAAGTTCTTTCTGAGGGTACTTTCTTAAGATCTAGGAGATTGAGGGACACATCTTTCAAATTTGAATGTTGGGGAAAATTACTGCGAAGCTCGAGCAAAAGGAGTTGATTTAAAATGGTTCGTCTAAACCAAGAATTTTCAAGAGTCTTTCAGTCAGGGGCATAGTAAAAAATAGTAGGGTCATTCATATTATGATCAAACTGTTTCTAAGCTCATATCAAAGAGACTTTCCTCTAAGACCCTACAAACAAATTAGGGAAAATAGTCCACACAGGGGAAAGCTCTCAGCGTAATTTCACAACCTCCAGGGGACCTCTCTTCTACGCCAACAATCTTCGAGTTCGAAACAACTATCATAGAATCATGCAAGCACAACACTCAACCATCATGTGACAA
The DNA here is from genome assembly GCA_948472305.1 of Vicia faba. Classification (NCBI taxonomy): domain Eukaryota; kingdom Viridiplantae; phylum Streptophyta; class Magnoliopsida; order Fabales; family Fabaceae; genus Vicia; species Vicia faba. Next base: position 713,155,903 of record OX451737.1, read on the forward strand.
GTAACCGTGTTTCATAACCAAACCTTTACGCTTTAATTACCCATGACCCATCATAGAGGCATCATTCAAAAAACATTTGAGTCATAATCATCAAGCATACAAGTCTACATAAATCATTAGCATGCATTCATTAGGTCACTTCAATACATATCCTCTCATCCATCTGACAAAGTCCTCCAACATGGATCCAACAAAAAAACCAACTACGCATTCTCATTTCAAAGTCCAATATCCATTTACACATATCCAAGTCATTCATCACATACATCAATCAATCATCATATTTCATGCATCAATAAATCATTATATTTCATGCATCAATCAAATTTACACGCATGGCATAAAACCATGTTGTATGTGAAGAGAATCATCATTGTTGATCAATTTATCAATTGAAATTGAATCTCGACAGTAGATTCTCCTGATTGATCACGACAGTTGATTATCCGAAAGACCTCGACACAAGGTAACTCAAAATTGAATCTCGGCAGTAGATTCCCCTGGTTGATCACGACATTTGATTATCTAGAAGACCTTGGCATAAGGTAACTCAAATTGAATCTCGACAGTAGATTCCCCTGGTTGATCACGACAGTTGATTATCTGGAAGACCTCAACAAAAGGTAACTCAAAATTGAATCTCAATAGTAGATTCTCCTGGTTGATCATGACAGTTGATTATCCGGAAGACCTCAGCATAAGGTAGTTCAAGTTGAATCACGGTAGTAGATTCTCCTGGTTGATCACGACAATTGATTATTCAGAAGACCTTGGCAGTAGGTAATTCAAATTAAATCTCTGCAATAGATTCCCCTGGTCAATCACGATAGTTGACTATCCATAAGACCTCGGCAGAAGGTAGTTCTCAAGAGAATCTCGGCAGTAGATTCCTTGGAAGTCTCGGTAGTAGATTTCCAGTTAAGAGCCTTATATCATGCACATATATCACACATGGCATTTCTCAAAGCATATTTTAGGCGAAACCAATTTCTTAGGGTCCTTCATCGGTTTATCACCTTGGTTAAAAACACATAACACCGGTAAAAATCCATTCTCATCTCAGTTAGTTAACTAAGATATGGATCACTCAAAACAACTTCCTTTATATTTAAACATATTGTGTCAGTCCCCATGCGACAATATGTGAATTATTCTACATATTGTGTCAGTCTCCATGCAGTGATATGTTTTTTCCTTTGCGATCTAGCTCATTGTGTCAGACTCCAGGCAACAATGTTGCAAAATCAGCAATTTCACTCATTGTGTCAGTCTCTATGCGACAATGTATGAATTTTTCTATATTTAACTTATTGTGTCAGTCTCCACGCAACAATTTGTTCTTTCTTCGCGATCTAGCTCATTGTGTCAGACTCCAGGCATCAATATCGTGAAATCAGTAATTCCGCTCATTGTGTCACTCTTTATGCGATAATGTGTAAAATCTACAATTTAACTTATTGCATCAGTCTCCTTGCAGCAATGCTATTATCAAACTTTTTCTGTAATATAACTCTTTGCGTCAGGCTCCATGCAACAATGTGTAAAATCTACAATTTAACACATTGCATCAGTCTCCATGCAGCGATGTTATTATCAAACTTTTCCATTGCATCAGTCTCTATGCAGCAATATTATTATCAAACCTTTTTCATTGCATTAGTCTCCATGCAACAATGTTATTATCAAACTTTTCTGCGACATTATCCATTGCATCAGTCTCCAGATAGTAGTGTCATTATCAAGTTTCTTCCTGGATATAACTCATTGCCTCAATCTCCATGCATCGATGTAGTTACAAGTTTTTTTTTCAAATATCTATCCCCCGGGTTGCTATAGATATATGGATAAATCTACGCAATCCATTGCATCAGTCTCCATGCAACATTACGTCATCCAACTTTGTTTTATCCATCCCCCAGGTTGCGATGAATAAAAAAAAATGCAAATCAAACCAAACTTACTATATTAGTCTCTAAGCATTAGTGAGTCAACTTTTCAAACTTGTATCATTTACCTCGTAGGTTACGGTAAATAGAAAAAAATCTACAACCTCTCTTAGATACCGACGAGTTATCCACGTCGTCATATCCAAGTTAAATCAAAACTTTGGTTCAAACGCTGGTAAGATGATGCATCATCATCTATGCCTACTCTTCATACCCACGGGAGCGTTGTACATCATATCCTTATAACCTTTCGGACAAATTTTGGGGTCTTCCAATATTTAATAAAATTTCGATCAAAACGTGCGAGACCTGTGTATTCTCGAACTTGTCCAGTCGAAAGATAATTAAATAGGGGCAGCTGTCATACCCCAAATTTGCCCTAGCAGTTTTAATAATCATACCATTATTGTGCTCCTAATCTATAATCAAATTATGATTGTGCTTCTGAATTTTAAAGCAAGTTATAACTCAAAATTATTCATTTCTAAGTTATAAGGGGTTTAAAGTCAAAAAAGGGGGGTGTTGATCCAAAATGGACCATCAATATCTGATGGCCAGTTGGGTTTTAAAAAGTTCATTTCAAGTTAAAGATACGGTTTTTTAACCAAAGGGGAGGTTTTCAAGAACAAATCAAATTTCAAGTTATCCACGTCGTCATATCCAAGTTAAATCAAAACTTTGGTTCAAACGCTGGTAAGATGATGCATCATCATCTATGCCTACTCTTCATACCCACGGGAGCGTTGTACATCATATCCTTATAACCTTTCGGACAAATTTTGGGGTCTTCCAATATTTAATAAAATTTCGATCAAAACGTGCGAGACCTGTGTATTCTCGAACTTGTCCAGTCGAAAGATAATTAAATAGGGGCAGCTGTCATACCCCAAATTTGCCCTAGCAGTTTTAATAATCATACCATTATTGTGCTCCTAATCTATAATCAAATTATGATTGTGCTTCTGAATTTTAAAGCAAGTTATAACTCAAAATTATTCATTTCTAAGTTATAAGGGGTTTAAAGTCAAAAAAGGGGGGTGTTGATCCAAAATGGACCATCAATATCTGATGGCCAGTTGGGTTTTAAAAAGTTCATTTCAAGTTAAAGATACGGTTTTTTTAACCAAAGGGGAGGTTTTCAAGAATAAATCAAATTTCGTTTAATTGCCCCAATAGAGCAAGCCCGCTTCTTTTGTTAGAAGAGGGGGGTGCGTTGCAATTAAGGAGGTAGGGGTAATTTGTTTATTATTGAGGCCCGACAAGGGAGGCCCATTCTTTTTTTTTTGGATTTGTTTTTAAAAGAAAACTCTTGTTAGTGTTATCATGCTTAAAACAACCCTTTTAAATTTTTTTATTTATTATCATTATTAAAATCTTGTTATTAACTACTAAACCTGGATTTAGAAATGTTGGGTTTTGATAAGAGTATTAGAAGCCTTTAAGCCAAACACATCTAAGCCCAGGTAATAAAAGAGAGTTCTTTTTGTTGCAAATCAAAAAACTCATCCAGGCTAGCCCAAAGCAAGAAAAAGAGATCGTGGCCCAAAGTCTTTCAAATTAACAATTATTGTGTTAATTTAAAACATGAATAATGCCTTGTCTTTGGTAAAAAAACTCTTATTGTTTAAATTACATTAAAAATCAAACGTTCATCATCACAAAATACAACATTTAATGCCAATAAACCTAATACAAAAACTCATTAATAAGAACTAACTAAAGCAGAAACAAGTCAAAATTCATAATCAATTTCATAAACGCAGAATCAGGCTGTCTTTACAAAATTGGAAACCATTTGATTTCATTGCAATCAATTACAGACAAATTAAAGTTTTCCCTAATTTACAAAAACCTAAAAGACACTATAAAACTAAGAACAGAAATTACAGAATGGGGGGAGGAAATTCTTTACAGACGGGAGGTTGGATACAGAGAAGATGAAGGCACCGCAAATAAGGTTAAAACCTCCTCTGAATACAGAGGAGAGGAATTGGGGTTCCAATATCTGGAAACCTAATTCTACCTGTGATACGGTGGGAGAACTGACTTGATGTTTTGCGTTTCGATCGCATTTGTGCGGATAGCAAGAGTCGCCACCGACTTTTCTTTTATCCAAAAGGAAAGGTAAAAAAGCACAAGAAAGACCTTTCGAGATTATTTCTCGGGTTCGGGGGGTAGATTATGAAAAGGGAAGGTATTAGCACCCTTTTCATCCATGGTTTTCCATGGGCTCTTAGTTACTTGTTTAGATCACTTGCTTTTATTTGACAGTGTGCTTGTTGTATGGGCTTTGAAAGTGTTTTGAAAAATCTCTTTGTAATGGTTCTCGTTTCTATAAGAACGCGTACAAAGTTTTGTTTCGAAAAGTGGTTCAAAGATGTGTTTGTGGATTGTGTTTCGGAAAGTGTTTTGAAAAGATGTTTTGCAATGGTTCTCGTCTCTATAAGAACGTATACAAAATGTTTTGTCTTTTGAAAATGTTTTGAAATGAAAGTGTAGGTGTAAAAATGTTTTTATCGTGAGCAAGCGAGTAACTAGGAGCGAATCTACCTACTTAAAATGTCTTAAATGTTCTTTTCTTTCTCCTTTAGATGTTGCTATCTTACCTTTAATTTGGTAAGAAGCCCCATCGTTGGATGTGAAGGGATAGGCGCGGGTCAATTTTGCAGTCATCGAAGGCAACATATGAGACGCTTTAGCAATTTTCGCAAGGGACGAGATCATTTTATCGAAGGAAACGTCAAGGGTCATCAAGGGACTACGATATTTTTATCGAAGGGTCATTGCTAAGGCGTCCCATATTCGAGGGACATGACTGTATTTCTGAGGCAACGAGCGAGGTTACCCTAGAGGTGCGTGTGTGAAAAAGTGTGTTTGTTTCAAGTTATTTTGTTCTTTGATTAGGTTATCTAGCGATTGATTTTTGAATCTTGCCATACACGCCTAATTACTATATAGTATAAGGAAAACAGTAAATTACGGGAATTGAAATTCTACGCTATTAGAAAGTGTTCGGGAATGGGGGTACAATTTTTACAAATGGGGATGAGTCAAATGTGATTAAAAGGTCCAAATAGCAAACAATACAACCAAATTAAATTTGAGCGATTAATTAAAGCTACAATAGTCTACGAAATAAAAATTAATTAGCAAAGTAAAAATATGGAAATAAAATATTTGTTATTTTTCACCATGAGGAATTTAAACAAACAATTTAAAACTAAATAAAAAAAGTTAATTAGTGAAATTATTCACAAAAAATTCCTAACTAATTTTTTTTAACTAATTTCAAAAAAACTAAATTTAATTCACTAGAATTTTAAAAAAAAATCATTTTTTAAAGAAAATTGATATTCTAAAAAAAAATCTATTGATATATTTTTTTTTGTATTTTTATTATAAGGGATAACTATAGAAATCTAAACTAATATTGTTGTCAAATATTTTTACTAGAATTTGGAGATAAGGCTAACAAAACTATATAAAAAAAACAAAATAAAACACCCCAGCAGGGGTTGAACCCGGATTCTCTTGTTACTGTAAACAAATGCCTTGCCAACTGGACTACTATACTTATTCGTTATAATTATGGTTTTATTAGAACAAAAGGGGAAAACGGTAGCATATATTGGATTGGGCCAAAAGCCCAAAAGCTGACCCGGTTTGGAAAGAAAAGAAAGGGTTGAAACCCTAGCCACCCAAAAGCAAACGTTGGTGGCTGCGTTGGAAAAGGACACGCAAATGAAAGGGGAAATACTGTTGGGAAAAAGAAAAAGATCACGTGGAATAAACTTATACTATAAAAAAAAGAAAGAAAACTTTCCCTAAGTCACTGTAAGGACAAACTCGATTCTTCATCTCTCTCTCTGCAGTTTGAAACATGATTCTTCATCTCTCTCCTTACTCTAATCCAATCGTTCTCCTCTCTCTCCGAACTTGGCCGCATTGCTCCTCTCTGAACTCGGCCGCGAACCAAACGACCGCTCTCCGATTGACGGAGAAATCGTTGTCTGAAAATGGACCTATTCTAACGCGGTTTTCCGCTCTTTTCTTCTCTGCATGTTACCGGCTACGGTGATGATGGATAGAGGGAGTTGCGAGCGGCTAGCACACTGTTTTTTTTATTGTTGGTTTGTGATGGTTTGAGACGGTGACAGATTTGTTGGCTTTGATCGATTGTTATATTTTCTTCTGGTTTTTGGATGATGATGGTTTGAGATGGTGACACACTTGTTGGCTTTCTTGGATGTTGACGGTTTGAGATGGTAACGGGTTTGTTGGCTTTGAACGATGGTTATATATTCTATTGTTTTCGTGTTCATTAATTGTTATTTTTCTCAGTTCTATTACTGGTTTGTTGGTTTGTTCTGGTTTTCTGATTTTTTTTTGTTTTCTTCTTTATCTGACTATTTAACAAAAACAGAATATATGCAGATGAAAGGTTTTATGATAAATGCAGAGAAGTGATAGGGATTTTACATTGTTGCTGGCTTTTGCTTGACAGGGAAGTTTATTTCTATCCTTTTTTTGTATTTTCTTCTTTTCTGAAGGGTGGTATTAAGAAAATGATGATGAGATCCTTTGGGGTTTTGTATGCTTTGTTATACTGTTGTATGCTCTTTTGATCTTTGGTCTCTCTCTGTGTTTTTCGTATGTGTTCTTGCTGTTACTTTTTTTGAATAATGAATATGTTCCCCCTCTTCGTTATGTGTAAACTGCTCCCCTTATTTCTGATTCTTCTTACCAATCCCTAATGATGAAAATGTAGAGATTTATTTGAAAATTTCTTATTCTTCTTTACAATTTCTTTCGATTCTTAAAAAGGACTTGTTGATGACGCCGCTCATGACAATGTACAAAAATAGTCGTCCCGAGATCTTGAAAATTAAGGAAATTACGATTCTTGAAAGGCAGACCACAATTTCTGAAATTAGGCCAGAAACAGAAAGTGACCTCTAAAATATTCGAATTTCCGATGATCTTTCGCACATAATCAGCTCTTGACTTGTGAAGATAAATTGGAGATGACGTCCAGGAGAGTCATATGCAAATAGAAATGCTCAAGAATATCGATTAATGAAGAAGTTACAACCGTTTGAATTTGACACTGAAAAGGCCGACTTTTGCAATTGATTTTAGTCAGCTGAACCATTGAATGAACAAACTCACGACGCGAGGCCTGAAACCTGGCATAAACATCCTTGATAACACATGAAGGAGCATAAAGACCATTTGAAACTTTGAAACCTCATTTTCTTTTGAGAACTGCAAAACCCTAATTGCTGATTTACTGCCTCGGAAGAGAATCTGTCTGATCAATTTCTGAGCCAACTTGATTATCCGAGAAACCCTAGGATTGTATCTTGTATGAAAAATGGGAGGGAAAATTTTGGGGTACAACAGCTGCCCCTGTTCAATCTTCTTAAACTTTAAAAGAGAGATCCACATGTTTGTCGTTCGTGGCTTGCAAGTAGAAGGTGATTGAACACTAGAGTGCCCAGAAATATGCACTTGATGACGCGCTAGTTGATTGTGTAAGGAAATGGGCTTAAAGATGCCATTTGGAGAAACAAAGGAGAATTGTCGGAGATGGGCTTATAGATGCCATCCAAAGACGAATACTGACGGAAAATTTGAACTCGATCTTAAGCAGAGGACGAATCAGAATAAACCGTTGAGAGATTTATCTGAACCAGTAAAAATCTGGAGATGAATCAGAATAAACCGTTGAGAGATTTATCTGAACCAGTGAAATAATATGGAGACGAATCAGAATAAACCGTTAAGATATTTATCTGAACCAGTGAAATAATCTGGAGATGAATCAGAATAAACCGTTGAGAGATTTATATGAATCAGTGAAATAATCTGGAGACGAATCAGAATAAGTCGTTGAGAGATTTATCTGAAACAGTGAAATAATCTGGAGAAGAATCAGAATAAACTGTTGAGAGATTTATCTAAACCAGTGAAATAATCTGGAGATGAATCAGAATAAACCATTGAGAGATTTATATGAACCAGTGAAATAATCTGGAGACGAATCAGAATAAACCATTGAGAGCTTTATCTGAAATAGTGAAATAATCTGGATACAAATCAGAATAAACCGTTGAAAGATTTATCGGAACCAGTGAAATAATATGGAGACGAATCAGAATAAATCGTTGAGAGATTTATCTGAACCAGTGAAATAATCTGGAGACAAATCAGAATAAACCGTTGAGAGATTTATCTGAACCAGTGAAATAATCTGGAGACAAATCAGAATAAACCGTTGAGAGATTTATCTGAACCAGTGAAATAATCTGGAGACGAATCAGAATAAACCGTTGAGAGATTTATCTTAACCAGTAAAAATCTTCTGGAGACGAATCAGAATAAACCGTTGAGAGATTTATCTAAACCAGGAAAAATCTGGAGATGAATCAGAATAAACCGTTGAGAGATTTATCTAAACCAGTAAGAACCAGCCTTTTCTCGGAAACTGATTTGTATTTGAGTTGTTGAAAATTTGTGTCTGTCGGAAGTTTGTTGATAATAACTGTCCAATGGCTCTTTCCTGTAAAAAGGTGAAGAGTTAATTGTATGCAATGCTATGATGTATGCGATGCATGGTGTGATGTTTGCCTCTCAAAATAAATGAAGTTGCACTGTATGTACTTGAGTTGTCAATGTTATGACGTATGGATGCAAATGTATGGAATTTAAAGATTGTTTGTGTCGTAGCGTTGCTGGAAGCGAGGAAAATAAATCCCTTTTGAAGCACTGATGGGTGAGTTTCCAAGTATAAACTCTATTGCAGAAGGGAAAAGCCAAACATTGTTTGTAGTCTTCGTGATATCCTGTTGGGGAAATCTGAGAAGTTGGGCAACTCACTGGGGACATTTAGGACTGGTGGTTGGAAATTTTTGCTCTGGCTGGAGAAAGTACCTGCGGGGGTTTTATGGAATGGCTTACAGATATTATTCTATTTATTAAAGTCATTAGTAATTGTCCTTCAGTTTTTCTTTAATTTACTTGTAACAGTAATCACGCTCAAATGCATATGCTCAAAAATAAATCATTGGACATTTTTGTAAACAGAAACGCAGAAAAACAGATGGTTTTGTACTTTCAGAAGGGATATCTTTGTATTAACTTGAATAAGTATTTTTTGTACAATGAGACGAGCATTCTAGCGAGAGAATGTCGTCGTAAAAAATGAAAATTGATACAAAGAAAAGATAGCTATGTGAAATAATCCCATGGGGTTCCCATTCTGCTATAGTCTTCATGTCTTTGATTGTCTTGTCCGCTTGTCGCCTCGGTGAAGTCGATTGGATTAATTTAGAGCCAAATGAGTTGATTGGTTGACGCTAAAGATTGTATGCCAGATGATTTAGCGGGACATAGTCATACGCTTCAATCCCTAACTTTTTCCTGGACCGCCCTCTCGGGTTTTCAGTCCACCGGGATACCCTTTTTTGCCCAAGTCGCCCTTTCGGGTTTTCGACCTGCCGGGTGTACAGATTTTTTATTTTTACCCCTTATTTTTGCCCGAACCCTTTTGGTTCGCCGGGAAGCCCTTATTTTTTCCTAGGACAGTCAACCTAGCGGGTCTTTGATCATGCGTAGTATCTTTTAACTATGTCCGTATTTACAGGGTGCGGGAGGTCGTCTCCATCCATAGTAGTCAAGATCATTGCTCCACCAGAGAAAATGCTTTTGATTACAAACAACCCTTCATATGTAGGGGTCCATTTTCCCCTGGGATCACCTTGTGGAAAAATGATACGCTTGATTACCAAGTCACCGACCCGATATACCTGACGTTTGACCTTTTTATTAAAAGCTTTGATCATGCGTTTTTGGTACATCTGACCATGACAGATAGCTGTAAGCCTCTTCTCATCAATCAAGTTTAGTTGGTCAAACCGAGTCTAGATCCAATCTTCTTCATTCAAACCAGCATCCTTCATGATTCTTAGAGAGGGGATCTGGACCTCAATAGGCAAGACAACTTCCATGTCGTATACGAGAGAATAAGGTGTTGCCCAAGTTGATGTGCGAGCTGTGCTACGATACCCGTGGAGAGCGAACGGTAGCATCTCATGCCAGTCTTTGTATGTGACTATCATTTTCTGTATGATCTTCTTAATGTTTTTGTTAGCAGCTTCTACAACACCATTCATCTTTGGCCGGTAAGGGGAAGAATTATGATGCTGAATCTTGAATTGCTCGCACAAGGAGGTGATCATAGTGTTATTCAGATTTGTACCATTATCAATGAGGATTCTCTCTGGGATACCGTACCGACAGATGAGATTCTGTTTGATGAACCGGGCGACCACATTTTTAGTAACGGAAGAAAAGGAAGTTTCCTCAACCCACTTTGTAAAATAGTCGATGGCCACTAAGATAAAGCAGTGTCCATTGGAGGCTATTGGCTTGATTTCCCCAATCATATCGATTCCCCACATAGCAAAGGGCCAGGGAGATGTCAAGACATTCAGAGGAACCAGAGGTACGTGTACCTTGTCAGCATAAATTTGACACTTATGACAAGTCCGAGAGTATTGGTAGCAATCTGCCTCCATGGTAGACCAATAATAGCCTGCTCGTAGGATTTTCTTTGCCATTGTATGCCCACTGGAATGGGTACCAAAAGTGCCTTCGTGTAATTCACCCATGATCCTTTCAGCCTCAGACTTGTCTACGCACCGAAGCAATATAGAATCATGATTGCGTTTGTACAAAATGTCGTTACTAAGGAAGAATTTAGCCGAGAACCTTCTTAGGAACTTCTTGTCATTCACCGAAGCTCCTTCTGGATATTCCTGAGACTCGAGATACCTCTTGACTTCATGAAACCAAGGCTGGTCCACTACCTCTTCATTATTAATATCATGACAGTAGGCTGGTTCATCTATCCGCTCAATGGTGATTTGAGGAGCCTCGTTATCCCAATTAAGTTTAAACATAGATGATATTGTAGCTAAAGCGTCGGCTAGCTAATTTTCTTCTCGCGGGAAATGCTCGAAGGTAATCTTCTCGAAATGCGGCAACAATGTCAACACATGTTCTTTATAAGGGATAAGGTTGGCGTGCTTGGTGTCCCATTCCCCTTTGACTTGACTGATGACCAAGGTTGAATCTCCAAATACATCCAAGTGTTTGATCCCCAAGTCTATAGCAGCTTTGAGACCGAAGATGCACGGTTCGTATTCTGCCATGTTATTTGTACAGTTGAAGCAAAGTCTGGCAGTAAAGGGAGTATGACATCCTTCTGGAGATATGAGTACGGCACCGATACCATTCCCAAGTGCGTTGGATGCCCCGTCAAAGAACAAGGTCCAATGGGATCCTTGTTCAGGTCCGTCACATGGCCTGATTTCTTCACAGTTGTCTAACGTCATGATGTCTTCGTCCGGGAATTCAAACTTCATGGACTGATAGTCGTCTACAGCTTGGTGAGCAAGATGATCAGCCAATACACTGCCCTTTATAGCTTTCTGGGTAGCATACTGTATATCATATTTTGTCAGGATCATCTGCCATCTCGCTATTCTCCCAGAAAGAGCGGGCTTCTCAAAGATGTACTTTATCGGATCCATTTTAGATATCAACAAAGTAGTGTGGGTCATCATATACTATCTCAGCCAGCGAGCAGCCCATGCCAGAGCGCAGCAAGTTTTCTCGAGCAGTGAATATCTTGTTTCACAGTCGGTAAACTTTTTGCACAGGTAATAAATAGCATGCTCTTTTAGGCCAGACTCGTCATGCTGCCCCAGTACACACCCCATTGAGTTTTCTAAAACAGTTATATATAAGATCAATGGCCTTCCGTCGACAGGTGGCAACAACACATGAGGTTCTTGCAGGTATTCTTTGATTTTGTCAAAAGCAACTTGGCATTCGGCGTTCCATCTAACTACTTGATCTTTCTTCAAGAGTTTGAAGATTGGCTCACAAGTAGCTGTCAGGTGAGAAATAAACCTGGCTATGTAATTCAAACGTACCAAGAATCCTCTGACTTCTTTCTTAGTACGAGGAGACGGAATTTCTTGTATCGCTTTAACCTTGGCAGGATCAACTTCGATACCCTTGTTGCTGACAACAAAGCCTAAGAGTTTACCAGACCGTACTCCGAATGTGCACTTGTTTGGATTCAACCTCAACTTTTACTTCTTCAGCCTTTCAAATAGCTTCTGTAAGTGATCAAGGTGCTCTTCTTCCGTCTGAGATCTAGCTATCATGTCGTCTATGTAGACCTCTATCTCATGGTGTATCATGTCATGAAATAAATCTACCATGGCGCGTTGATAGGTTGCCCCAACATTCTTCAGTCTGAATGGCACGACCTTATAGCAGAAAGTGCCTCACTGTGTAACAAAGGTCGTTTTCTCCATATCCTTAGGCGCCCTTTTGATTTGGTTGTAGCCCGAGAAGCCGCCCATGAAGGAAAACACTTTGTGTTGCACCGTATTGTCAACTAAGATGTCGATATGGGGGAGTGGGAAATCATCTTTGGGGCTTGCCCTATTCAAATCTCTGTAATCCACACACATCTGCACTTTACCGTATTTCTTAGGTACAGGAACAACATTGGCCACCCATTGGGGATAAGAGGTGACAGCTAAGAATCCGGTATTGAATTGCTTCATAACTTCTGCTTTGATCTTTTCCGACATATCGGGCCTCATGCGACGAACCTTTTGCTTTATCGGGGGACAATCTTCCTTTGTAGGCAGACGATGTACCACAATGTCTGCATCCAGTCTCGGCATGTCTTTGTACGACCAGGCAAAGATCTCAACATAATCGTGCAATAACTTAATCAGACGCTCCTTGACATTAGGTTCCAAGTTGGCACCCACCTTGACCTCTTTCTTATCTTCCTCAGTTCCCAAGTTAATTGTTTTGACCGACTCTTCGTGCGGCTGAATGGTCCTTTCTTCCTGTTGCAACAACCTGGCTAACTCTCTTGGCACTTCATAATATTCCTCACCTTCTTCGTTGGCTTGGTAGATCATATTTTCAAAGTCACAATTGGCCATAGAAGAACTGTTACCCATGATATCCTGAGTGGATGTAGATCTGCATTTTTAATATGTGAGTGTGTGTAAGAGCATAACTACCTTTGAAAGAAATAAAATGTAAGAAAGAAAAGACAAATAAAAACAAAATTTGATGCAAAAACGTCCATGATTCATTAATGACATATGAGAATGAAGTGACAACCCTCACAAATGGACCGTTGTGCCTCGGGTAAGACACAAGGTTTTAAAAAGTCTGAATTGTTTAAATATTACAAGCCTGGAAATATTAAAAGACAATTACTCTTGAACAAAAGTAATAGGAATGAAATCTTTGGCCTCCCAATTGTTGAGCCCTCCGCCGATGTTTGGAAAAATCCATTCGTCCATGTCACAACTTCCATCACTATCTTCTATTGCATTGACTCCTTGATTGCTGATACGCAGAGGTGGTCCCCCAGCGTGAGATTGTCAAACAACTTTCTGAGCCTCTGAAGTGAACCCCAACCCAAATTTGTCAGACTTGTAAGGAATATCCGGAAGCTGACCCCATATAGTACATCCTCCCTCTTTAACTACTGCTCGAGAATCTTTCAACGAGGCCATCTTTAGTGGAGGTCTGGTAATCTTCGGGACCTTTGGAGTAGACTTGGTTGCTGCGACCTTTGCTGGAACCTCTTCAAAGTTCTGACAGGGAGTCTCTATGAATTCACCATCCAATTCAACATACCTGAAAGAGTTCAAATGGCTAACCATGTATTCCTCTTCTCCGTGAACTGTGACAATCTTTCCTCTGATTGGGTATTTTAGCATTTGGTGTAGAGTGGAAGTGACGACACCAGCACCATGGATCCAGGGTCTACCCAATAGACAATAGTATGAAGGGCGGATGCCCATCACATAAAAAATAGAGTCAAAAGTCTGAGTCCCAATTTTTATGGGGATACTAACTTCTCCATGCACTGTCCTCTTGGAACCATCAAAGGCCCTCACTATGATGTTGCTAGGTTTCAAGATGAGCCCCTCGCAATCCAGTCGGTCAAGGACATTTTTGGGCAAGACATTCAATGATGAACCGGTATCCACCAAAACATGGGCCAATATGGTGCCCCTGCATTCAATGGAAATATGTAAGGCATCATTGTGCTTCCTTCCCTTAGAGGTTAAATCAGCATCGGAAAAGCCAATTCCGTTATCAACAGTCAGACTGGCTACACAGTCTTCAAATTGGTCGATGAAGGTCTCTTGGGGCACATGAACGGTCTTAAGAAACTTTACCAAGGCTTTGGCCTGAGTTTCAGAGCACAAAAGTAAGGAAAACAATGATATCTTCGAGGGGGTCTGCCCCAATTGTTCTACAATGTTGTAGTCACTTTTCTTGATTATCTTAAGGATTTCTTCTATTTCTTTTCTAGAAGCTTCAAGGATGACTTCGGGATATTCTCTCGCTTGGGCGGGCTCAATAAAAGCCTCTTTGCCCCTTGTATCAGTAACAGGGATAACAGTAGGAGTATCACTGGTGGTGTCGATAGGAGTGGCAGTAGTGATGATCACGGGAGTAGCAACGGTCTCTTGAGAAATCTCTGGTGAGAAGACTCTTCCACTTCTTGTTATTTTGCTGGTTCCAGTGATGTTACAGATATCAGGATCAATATCTCTCGCAACTTCCTTCTTGACAGCCAACTGATCTTGCTTGACGCCATAGTAATAAACGCCAGCCTCATAACTCCAGGGAACAACTTTATCCGAGGAGTATGGTATTGGTCTTGGCATAGTGATGATTAAAGGTGAAGATCTGGGAGCGGATGTAATCCTGACGGGTCTTTTGGTGGAGACCCTGGGAGGATTGTTGGAAATGGTGATTATCGAAACATCTTGATAAGAGCTTTTGATAAGAGGTAGCTTTTCAAATAGGATTTCTTTACTAGTCATCAGGCGCTGGACGCCTATCTTTAACAACAAACAACCATTCGGTAGAGACTTGCATAGGTGACAATCTTCATTGCAGCCTGGGAACAGGAAGGCTTGCAGTAGATTCTGTTTAATGGTCAACAGAGGAGTAACCAAGTCATTCACGGAGGAAACAAAACGATCATCATCAATGGCGTTGATACCTTGGCCATGTCTGGGCATTGGTGCCGTTATTATATTAGGCGTTTCTAGGGGCTCAAATTCAATCTCTTTCGCATCAATAAGGTCTTTCACCTTATTCTTTAAGGCCCGACAATCATTTGTATCGTGCCCCAGGCTTTCAGAATGATAGGCACATCGGGCGTTCGGGTTGTAGCAAGGAGAAGCAATATTGGGATTCTTGGGAGCTTCCTTTAAAGTTGCCAGATTGGTCTTGAGAAGGTGTGGCAAAACCTGAGACATGGTCATGTTAATCCGAGTAAATTGTCTCATGGGCGCTTCTGGTTTGCGCTGATAATTTCGCTGCTGATTTGGCGCAGAATTAGAAATCATGACAGCCCCTACTTTCGGATGATGATCGGTTTTGTTTTGATTCCTATGGTCATATGCAGCACTGACCTCCTTCTTTCCAACAAAAGGTTTCTTCACCATACTTGAGGATGCATCTCTTTGAATTTTGCCGCTTTTTATATCGGCTTCGACCCGCTCACGCGTCATGATTAATTCGGTAAACCCAGATGAAGAACTCCAAATCAGGTGATTCAAAAATGGTCCTGACAAGGTGCCTAGGAACATATCCACTAATTCTCTGTCGGATAAAGGGGGCTGGACCCTGCCTGCGAGATCCCTCCATTTTTAAGCATAGGTTTTGAAACCCTCATTTGTTCCCATAGACATGCTTTGTAACCGTGTCCTAGTCGGAGCCAAATCAGCATTATACTGATACTGTTTGTAGAAAGCGGCGGCCAACTCTTCCCAGTTATGAACATTGGACCCTTCTAGTTGGTAGAACCAATCCAACTGAGTCCCCAATAAGCTTTTCTGGAAGAAATGCACCCACAAATTCTTGTCAGCCGTGTGGGGTTGAATCTTTCTGACATATGACCTCAGATGTAGTTTCGGGCAAGAGACACCATCGTACTTGGCGAAAGTTGAGACCTTGAATTTTTGTGGGATGACAACCCCCGAGATGAGTCCTAATTCTTCAAAGTCCAAACCGGGTACCCTCTGAATCTCCATGGCATTCAAACGATCCTCTAGCTATTTGTATTTATCATCAGCAGGAGGATATTATTCCTCAGAGTAATCAGGCTCTTCCTCTCCTTCGGATACTGGGTCATCGTTCACTTCCTGAGTCTCGGCTCCTTGATTATCTCCTTCACCCGATGATGTTTCAAAGTCTAAGGTTCTCCTGGTCTGCCCTTTAAAACTTCTTCCCATGATCACAACACCGGTTGGTTTCTTTGTTTTCTTCTTCTTCTCTTTGGCCAGCAGAGTCTTCAATTCCTCTTGTCCTTTTGTCAGAGCCATGAGCATTTGTTGAAACTGGGAATTCTGCGCCTGAAGATCTTTCACAGTCTATTCAACATCCATCTCACTGAAATAAACAGTAGAAGGATAAGGCGACCTG
Source organism: Vicia faba (assembly GCA_948472305.1). Lineage (NCBI taxonomy): Eukaryota > Viridiplantae > Streptophyta > Magnoliopsida > Fabales > Fabaceae > Vicia > Vicia faba. The sequence goes on from OX451737.1 coordinate 713,172,408, forward strand.
TTATGAGAAACCTGTATGATGTTATGATGAATGAAGATGCAATATGCAAATGATTTCAAGGAAATTTAGAGATTTAAACTTGTCCAAACCAAAAAAGAACACACGTCATATTAAATAAAACCAAGTTTGAATACATCATGCCTCCTTGGGCTTACAAGGAAAGAAACAAAATACAGCAAAAACTCCTAAGACAAAAAGACCGAACGCATCCTTTTTGGAGAAATGTAGGTATTCAGATTTTTCTCTTCATGAAGAAGTTTGGTGAGCTCCAGAACCTTCTTCTCACTGGTGTAGTACTGGGTTTCAAAGGTGTCTCGTTCTTCCTTCAACTGAATCCAAGGTTTTTGCAGGTCTTCGAGAGAAGTAGGCATGTCAGGATGAAGAGCGGTGTATGGGACGTCACTTTCAATAACAGGCTCAATGATGACAGGAAGGATGGAAGGGTAAGGCATCAAGATACTCTGGGAACGAGAGGGATAAAGTTTTTATGACCCAAAGTCCTATTGTCCACCTTATTCACCATTCCCCAAGCATGTGTAAACCTCTGGCGGTAACCTTGGTCTTCTTTGTCGTAGTCGAACACCAAACCTCGGATGAGCATCTCATGAGGGCCGTCCCTTCGGGCATACCCGAACTGCCGAAGTGCTAAGCATGGGTTGTAGGTGATACCTCCCCTAATACCTAGCAGAGGCACATTAGGGAACTCCCCACAGCGGTCAATGATAGAGATATCTTCCAAGGATCTCGAGCACCAACGGATATTAGAGTGGGTGAGAGACATCATCCTCCTTTGAGACCAAGTCAATCTTTGCTCGTTCTTCAATGCTGACTGAGGCAGGTGTGAAGTGAACCACTTAGCGAGTAGAGGGATACAACATAAAAGGGTACCTCTTTTCTTCATGGTGCGGGTATGAAGGCAATGCAAGATGTCTCCTAGTAAGGTAGGTATAGGATTGCGAGAGAGAAAGACTTTGATGGCATTAACGTCTATGAATTGGTCCGAATTGGGAAACATAACCAAACTATAAATGAGGAGAGCTAGCACGTCTTCGAAAGCTTGGAAATCCATGTCATCCCAGAATGAATGAGCTTTTTCCAATAGAAACTTAGCTAGAAAGCCTTTAACCCCACTTCTTGTCTCCCAATTGGCTATAACGTCGGCCCTCTTCATATGCAAAGCTTCGGCGATGACTTCAGGTTTTGGAATCCCTTTTAGACCGGTGAATTGTATCTGATTAAGCACGGGCACCCCTAAGAGTAGAGAGAACTCTTCTAGTGTAGGTACCAACTGATAGTCCGGGAAAGTGAAACAATGATGTACGGGATCAAAGAAATTAAATAGTACACACATTATCTCTTCTTGGAAGTTGGATGTAGCCAAACTGAGGAGTCGACCATACTTCTTGGTAAAAGGAGAATCCCCGGGCACTCTTGAGGCTAGCTCTTGAAGTTGAGGATGTGCTTTCACAAAGCTGATTCAGATGGTGTTTCTTCAGAGAGAATTCATGTCCTACAAAAAAAACAAAGATAAATTTCTAAATCCTTGAAATGGTTAGTGAGCAAGCATATGATGTTGGTGATGTTTATGATGTTTATGTACAAGTAAATATATGCATACACAACAAATATATCCCTATGTTTTAGGCTTGCATGATTTTTGTAGGTAAGTACCCTCTTGAAGTCTAGTTGGCTCAACATGTCTTAGAAATAATGATCGGGTTCTAAAGGATCTCAATATCACTGACCTTTCTTTTAGGCATTGTCTCAGCACAACAATCTTTTCTTGCGGCCGAGATATCCCAAAAGTCTAGCCTCAATGAGTGTAGTATCGAGTGTCAACCAATTTTCAGCTTTACACCAAAACCGGCTACATCACTACGTCCTAATGGCCAAGTTTGTTCAATTAGGGTTCTAAGGTCAATTAGTGCTTCATGACGCCACTCAGCGGCCCCGTATTCTCCTCGATTCACCACGAGGGATACCGGTACCCACAAATGCGTCGCACTAACATAGCCATTGTTTCAACCATATCGGTCTACGCCGTACAGTCTCCATAATCTATTGCTATTTACCTAAAAAGATTCCCCAGATCCAGGTGGAGGATCAAAGCAAGCCCAATACAAAGAACTAAATATAAAGCACACAAATCAAATAATGAAAGCGAGTAAAAGTGATCTATCCCTAAGGTAACCCCACCTTTTTTTTTATTAATCCCCAGCAGAGTCGCCAGTTCTGTGATACAGTGGGAGAACTGACTTGATGTTTTGCGTTTCGATCACATTTGTGCGGATAGCAAGAGTCACCACCGACTTTTCTTTTATCCAAAAGGAAAGGTAAAAAAGAACAGGAAAGACCTTTCGAGATTATTTCTCGGGTTCGGGGGGTAAATTATGAAAAGGGAAGGTATTAGCACCCTTTTCATCCATGGTTTTCCATGGGCTCTTAGTTACTTGTTTAGATCACTTGATTTTATTTGACAGTGTGCTTGTGGTATGGGCTTTGAAAGTGTTTTGAAAAATCTCTTTGTAATGGTTCTCGTTTCTATAAGAACGCGTACAAAGTTTTGTTTCGAAAAGTGGTTCAAAGATGTGTTTGTGGATTGTGTTTCGGAAAGTGTTTTGAAAAGATGTTTTGCAATGGTTCTCGTCTCTATAAGAACGTATACAAAATGTTTTGTCTTTTGAAAATGTTTTGAAATGAAAGTGTAGGTGTAAAAATGTTTTTATCGTGAGCAAGCGAGTAACTAGGAGCGAATCTACCTACTCAAAAGGTCTTAAATATTATTTTATTTCTCCTTTAGATGTTGCTATCTTACCATTAAATTGGTAAGAAGCCCCATTGTTGGATGTGAAGGGACAGGCGCGGGTCAATTTTGCAGTCATCGAAGGCAACTTATGAGACGCTTTAGCAATTTTCGCAAGGGACAAGATCATTTTATCGAAGGCAACGTCGAGGGTCATCAAGGGACTACGATCTTTTTATTGAAGGGTCATTGCTAAGGTGTCCCATATTCGAGGGACATGACTGTATTTCCGAGGCAACGAGCGAGGTTACCCTAGAGGTGCGTGTGTGAAAAAGTGTGTTTGTTTCAAGTTATTTTGTTCTTTGATTAGGTTATCTAGCGATTGATTTTTGAATCTTGCCATACACGCCTAATTACTATACAGTATAAGGAAAACAGTAAATTGCGGGAATTGAAATTCTATGCTATTACAAAGTGTTCGAGAATGGGGGTACAATTTTTACAAATGGGGATGAGTCAAATGCGATTAAAAGGTCCAAATAGCAAACAATACAACCAAATCGAATTTGAGCGATTAGTTAAAGCTACAATAATCTACAAAATAAAAATTAATTAGCAATGTAAAAATATGGAAATAAAATATTTGTTATTTTTGACCATGAGGAATTTGAACAAACAATTTAAAACTAAATAAAAAAAGTTAATTAATGAAATTATTCACAAAAAATTCCTAACTAATTTTTTTTAACTAATTTAAAAAAACTAAATTTAATTCACTTGAATTTAAAAAAAAATCTTTTTTTAAAGAAAATTGATATTCTAAAAAAAAAATCTAATGATATATTTTTTTTGTATTTTTATTATAAGGGATAACTATAGAAATCTAAACTAATATTGTTGTCAAATATTTTTACTAGAATTTGGAGATAAGGCTAACAAAACTACATAAAAAAAACAAAATAAAACACCCCAGCAGGGGTTAAACCCGGATTCTTTTGTTACTGTAAACAAATGCCTTGCCAACTGGACTACTATACTTATTCGTTATAATTATGGTTTTATTATAACAAAAGGGGAAAACGGTAGCAGATATTGAATTGGGCCAAAAGCCCAAAAGCTGACCTGGTTTGAAAAGAAAAGAAAGGGTTGAAACCCTAGCCACCCCAAAACAAACGTTGCTGGCTGCGTTGGAAAAGGACACGCAAATGAAAGGGGAAATACTCTTGGGAAAAAGAAAAAGATCACGTGGAATAAACTTATACTGTAAAAAAAAAGAAAACTTTCCCTAAGTCACTGTAAGGACAAACTCAATTCTTCATCTCTCTCTCTGCAGTTTGAAACATGATTCTTAATCTCTCTCCTCAATCTAATCCAATCGTTCTCCTCTCTCTCCGAACTTGTCCACATCGCTCCTCTCTGAACTCGGCCACGAACCAAACGACCGCTCTCCGATTGACGGAGGAATCGTTGTCTGAAAACAGACCTATTCTAACGCGGTTTTCTGCTCTTTTCTTCTCTGCATGTTACCAGCTACGATGATGATGGACAAAGGGAGTTGCGAGCGGCTAGCGCACTGTTTTTTTTTATTATGGGTTGGTGATGGTTTGAGACGGTGACAAATTTGTTGGCTTTGATCGATTGTTATATTTTCTTCTGGTTTTTGGATGATGATGGTTTGAGATGGTGACAGACTTGTTGGCTTTCTTGGATGTTGACGGTTTGAGATGGTAACGAGTTTGTTGGCTTTGAACGGTGGTTATATATTCTACTGTTTTCGTGTTCATTAATTGTTGTTTTTTCTCAGTTCTATTACTGGTTTGTTGGTTTGTTCTGGTTTTCTGATTTTTTTCGTTTTCTTCTTTATCTGACTATTTAACAAAAACAGAATATATGCAGATGAAAGGTTTAATGATAAATGCAGAGAAGTGATAGGGATTTTACCTTGTTGCTGGATTTTGCTTGACAAGGAAGTTTATTTCTATCTTTTTCTGTATTTTCTTCTTTTCTGAAGGGTGGTATTAAGAAAATGATGATGAGATCCTTTGGGGTTTTGTATGCTTTGTTATACTGTTGTATGCTCTTTTGATCTTTGGTCTCTCTCTGTGTTTTTCGTATGTGTTCTTGCTGTTACTTTTTTTGAATAATGAATATGTTCCCCCTCTTCGTTATGTGTAAACTGCTCCTCTTATAATAGTAAGTGAATGAAACTTTTGGGGGGAAAAGAATCTGGATTTGAACATTTGTGTTATGCTGTCTCACTCCTTTTTTGTCATAGTTCTGATTTGGCCTATATATGTGCAATTTTGGGCTATATGTTTGCAGCTATTCTTGACAGATTTTGGCCTCTTATGGACAACATATGGAGGACTGCAATGTAGTCCTATATATGGAGGACATTCGGGTTATACAACAGAGATGTGGTGCTGGGATTCTTTGGGGCTTCCCTCAGAGTTACCAGGTTGGTTTTCAACAATTGTGGTAGAATTTGTGACAAGGTCATATTAAGCCGAGTGTACTGTCTTTATGGTCTCTCCACCCTTTGCTGATTATTGCATTGTGGAGCAACAATACGTCTTGATATTACCACCGCATTCACTGCTTAACGGTGTTCAGGTCTGCTTTGGCTCCTCGAGCCATAAACTGCATTAGCTTCTTTCTTACCAGTGAAAGGTTTCTTTACTGCACTTGGAGACATATCCTTCTGTATTTTACCACTTCTGATACCAGCTTCTACTCTCTCCCCAGTAAAAATAAATTCAGTAAACCCAGATGACGAACTGCCGATCAGATGATTGAAAAATGGACCAGACAACGTCCCTATAAACATATCAACCAACTCCCTGTCAGACAAAGGGGGTTAGACTCTTCCAGCCAGATCTCTCCACTTCTGAGCATAGTCTTTAAAACCTTCACTTGCACCCATAGACATATCCTGAAGCTGAGTACGCGTGGGAGCAAGGTCGGTGTTATACTGGTACTGCTTGTAGAAAGCAGCAACAAGGTCTTCCCAGTTTCGGACATTAGCTCCTTCCAACTGATAAAACCATTCAAGCTGAGTCCCTGACAGACTATCTTGAAAGAAATGCACCCACAAATTTCTATACGCAGTGTAAGGTTGGATTTTTCTGATGTACGAGCGGAGATGGAGTTTTGGACAGGATACTCCATCATACTTAGAAAAAATTGGAGCTTTAAACTTATGAGGGATTACCACCCCAGGTGCCAGTCCCAAATCTTCAAAATCCAAACCAGGGATCTTTTGAATCTCCATAGCACTCAGCCGGTCTTCAAGTTGTTTGTGCCTATCCTCAGTAGGAGGATATTGTTCCTCATCATAATCTGTATCATTATCGGAAACTGCAGGACTGGGGCCCTTTTCTTCTTCTTGGTCCTCCTCTCCTTTGGATGAAAGATACATATTAACTTGTTGTTTCAGCCTATCCCCAAATCTTTTACCCATACTCAAAAGAACAACCTTCTTCTTCTTCTCCTTCTCTTTCTCTTTCAGGATGAGAACTTTCAAATCCTCTTGTCCTTTAGCCAAGCTCAAGAACAACTCTTGGAATTGGGCATTTTATGCCTGAAGATCTTTGATTGCTTGATCGGAAGACATTTCTGCTAAAATAAACAGCGAAGAAGATGAGAAACCTGTAATGGTACCTGTAATGGTGTGCATGATAATGGGATGCGTATGTAATGATTTCAAAGACTTTGGGATATTTAAATTTGCAAACCAAAAAATAAACAAACTTTATTAGATTAAACTTGTAAAAAGGTTCAACAATGCCTTTGAGGCATTACAAAGAAATAAACTGAAAACAAATCTAAACTAGCAAAATCAGAAATCCCATGGACGCTTCCCCTTCGTGCTGACGTAGTCATTGATTGTTCTTTCATTCTCAAGTTGTCTGGTGAGCTTCAGAATCTTCGTTTCTTGCTCATGATACTTGTCCCGGTAGGTATCCCTCTCCTCCTTCAGGTGAATCCAGGATCTCTTTAATGCCCCAAGATCAGTGGGCATGTAAGGATAAAGGGCTGTATAAAGAATGCCATCTTTATTGGTGGGCTCCACAATCACTAGCAACACAGCTTCATAAGGCATCCCAAGCTTCTGAGCACGAGCTCAGACCCATTGGAGATAAGGCAACATAGGGAGAGAAGTCCTTGGTCCTAGCTCTTGGGGGTCAGATCTATTCACCATGCCCCAAGCTCATATAAACCTTTGGAGATGCTCGTCAACATCTTCCTTGTAATCAAAGGCAATATTTGTAAGAAGTAACTCATGAGGACCGTCTCTCTGAGCACGACCAAACTGTCGCAAAGCTAAACAAGGACTGTAGGTTATTCCCCCTCTGATTCCAAGCAACAGGACATTAGGGTACCCCATATCGGTCAATGGCAGCAATGCTTTCCATAGCCTTGGAACTCCAAAGAATGTCTGTATGGGAAAGGGATATTATCCTGTAAGACAATCCTACACCTTCCTCATTCTTCAACACAGACTTGGGGTGGTGCAAAATAAACCACCTCGCCAGCAGCGGCATGCAGCACATGAGAGTCCCTCTTCTACGCATAGTACGAGTGTAGAGGGAATGCAAGATATCACCCAGTAGAGTAGGCACAGGATTGCGAGACAAGAAGATCTTAACCGCATTCACATCTATGAAGGAATCTGGATTCGGGAAAAGAACCAAATCATAGATAAGGAGAGCCAATATGTCTTAAAAAGCCTGAAAATCCAAGTTATCCCAGAATATTTGAGCTTGATCCATCAGAAACTTGGCTAAGAAACCTTCAACCCTGCTTCGTGTTTCCCAATTAGATACTACATCGGCCCGTTTCAAATGTAGAGCTGAAGCAATGTTTTCTGGTCTAGGAGTCTCTTCCAAATCTGTGAAAGGAATCTGCTCGAGGATGGATATGCCCAATAAGTGATAAAACTCTTCCATAGTGGGAACTAGCTGATAATCCGGGAAAGTGAAACAGTGATGCACCGGATCGAAGAACTGGAAAAGGACACTCATCATCTGCTCATCAAACTTTGAGGTAACCAAGCTAAGAAGCTGACCATGTCTTCTAATGAATGAAGAAGTATCAGAAACTCTCGAGGCTAAATCTTTGAGTTGAGCAGGTATTTGCACAAAGTTAACTCAGATGGTGTTTCTGCGCACGGAAGCCATAATCTGTAAAACAGAACAAAGATAAATCCCCTCGGTCTTTGAAATGCTTAGTATAATGAAGTATGCATGCTATGTTATGATGCATGATGTCATGATAAAACACACAACAGGTAAAGTAGATAACAGACATGGTAAAGGCAAACAAGTCACACAAGAGCCCTTAAATTTCAGGCTTGCATGGGGTCTAGGTACTACCCTCTTGAAGTTCAGTTGGTTTCAACCTGTCCTAATAATAATAACCGGGTTCTAAAGGTTCTCAATATCACTGACCATCCTCCATCGGTCATGGTTTCAGCTCACACAATCTTTTCTTGCGGCCGGAACTATCTCGAGAGTATGGTCTCAATGAATGTAGTATCGAGTATCAACCAGTTCTCAGCTTTACACCGAGGCCGGCTATCTCACTACTTCCTACTGGCCAAGTTGGTCAATTATGGGTTCTAAGGTCAGTTGATGCTTAACGACACACATAGCAGACCCGTATTCTCCTCGTTTCTCCATAAGGGATACCGGTACGAACCAATATGCCACATAGACGTAGCTACTACTTCAACCATATTGGTCTATGCCATACAGTTCCCTCACAGTTTATTGCTACTTACCTAAAATGTGTTCCCCAGATCCAGGTTAGGATCTATAGTAACTCCCGATACAAAACCCTCAAAAGTAAAGCAATCAAATCAAACAAGAGAAGAAATTTATGATGAACTAGTCCTAAGGTATACCCCACTTATTAAGTCCCCAGCAGAGTCGCCAGTTCTGTGATATGGTGGCAGAACCGACTGTTTATACTAGTTTGCATTTTGCGTTTTTTGTTCGCAAAATGTTACGGTAAGCAAGAGTCGCCACCGACTTTTATTTTATCAACTAGAAAGGAAAAAAACACAGAAAAATTCCTTTTTCGAGATTTTGAGTACGGGGGTAGATTATAGAAAGGGAAGGTATTATCACCCTTTCTATCCGTAGTTTTCTACGGGCTCTTAGGTACTTGCTCATCATTTTGAAAATTGCTTCCGTGTTTGTGTGTTTTGAATTTTTTTTGTTTTACTTCGTTTTAACCCTTGTATCAGTCCTCAAGAGTGTTACGAAGTTGTCTTTGAAAACTTTGTTTGGAAAGTGTTTGTGTGAAAACAGTTTGATTTTGAGCAAGTACCTAGTAGCATATACCTACTCGAAAAAAAGAATGTTTCTGTTCTTGTTTCCTTTAGACAACGCTATCCCACTATTAATGAGTAGGTAGCACCGTCATTGGAGTTGTAAGGGTCAATTCTAAAGGGACGTACGATCACTAAAGCAATGTTAGGACGTCTTAGTAATAACCCTAATGTCTTAAGATCATATTCGAGGAAACATTTTCGAGGCAACCTTTCCGAGGCAACATTTTTGAACGAGACATTTGATATTTGTTTAGACAAGAGAGCGACCATTAAAACATCCTATACTTAATGATCGTTTGCCGAAGGCAATCGAAGTGAGAGTATACCCTAGGAGTGCGCATGTGCGAGTGATTGGATTTCAAGTTATTATCTTTGCACATTTAGGGTTTGCTAATCATTTTAAAATTAACATACAGTCTTGTAATGCAATCCTATTATCATACATCTAATAGTTAATATTTGCAAAAATTAAAATGCGAGAAATAAAACTACGCTATTACAAGGCTTCGGGGAGGGGGATTAATTACATAGCCAAAAACCCGTAAAACGATAAATAAAAGAAAAATCCTAATTAAACTATTACATACCATGAGCAGTTACATTAATATTTGCAAAAATAATAAACGCGCGCGATAAATTAAGAACGAGAAAAATTAGGGTTTTGACCCCGTCTAAACCTAATTGAAAGAAAAAAAAAATCATATTTTTGTTGTTTTTGATTATTTTGAGAAAATAAGGTTTTAATTAAATAAGTACAAACCTAATTACTAATTAATTTAATTTGAGAAAAGTAATTAATTTGACATATTTTTGTTATTTTAAGAAAAGAAAATAAAAATTAAATCAAACAAATCCTAATTTTCTAATTTATTTTAAATTATTTACAAAAGGTTAAAAATACCCTAAAATTAAATTAAACTAATATCAAATTAATTTTGGCAAAATAAAAAAAACCAAAATTCTAATTTGATGAAAATTTGATTTTATGAGTTTTTTGAAAAAAAGAATTAATTTTTGTGTTAGAAAATGATTTAAATAAAATAAATAAGTAAAAGGAAAATATAAAAGAAAAGAGAGAAATGGGCCTGGTAATCAGCAAACGGGGGGTGTCAACAGCAGTTCTGGGCCCAATAAGCCTCGGTCTGTTTTGACTAGGGTGTATCATGGACCTCCAAAGGATGGCCCTTGGATCCAGCTTGTTGGAAATCTGGTGATTGAACATTGATGGCATATGGTGGACGTCCTGGAAGCTGGTACACCTGATCATGTAAAATAAAATTGCATTGAACAAATATGGGGGACCTGGGATTTGAACCCAGGCCCTTTGGCTTTTTCCAACGCCTCTTGACCAGCTGAGCTAACGTGCCTTGTTGTACAAAAGATATCAATCAAATATTATAATGAAAAAACAAATTGATATATCAAACATACGCGAATTTTTGAATGGGCCAGTCAGGGCACGCCACACTATCATCTTCTACCTCCTTTCGTTGCTAAAAGTTTGGAAACTTTTACCTACGGACAAAAGGGCGTAGGTACAGCCCTGTGATTTTCCAAAACTCACTGCAAGCATGGTAAACGCATAACAATGGTGCCAATCAACTCGACTTCAAAAAAGTAGGGATGTCATGAGGTACTTATAGTGCGTTTTTGGGCACGAAAACGCTTGCTAATGATTGGGATAGAGTCCTTAGATATCCATCAAGTGAATGGTATGCTTGGAATAACTTGAAAGAACCTGGAACTATGAAATCAGATTGCCACTTTTGTTGAGCTTTTTCAAGTTTTTTCTTAGCTTTTCATGCCTCAAACCTTATGTTTTTTGGTCTGCAAATGTTCTATATGTATCCTTGAATGGATTAGGGTTACAAATTTGCTCCAAATCTTTTTCAATTAAGGTGATTGAATCATGATTTGATTCTTATTCAAATCTTTCTAAATCAAGCAAAACTCAATCTTTTTGTATCCAAATGACCCTTGCACGATTTGATCTCATTGCCAGCTATTCATGGACCTAAAATATGCACAAAATCTCAAGGTTTAAATGAATTTGATATTTTTATTATTTATTATTGATTTTATTTGATTTAAATGAAATAAAAATCAAAATAAATGACAAAAATAAAATAAAGGCAAATGGGAAGGATCATGGGTCGTGGACCATGTTACAAACTCAATACAAGCACAAAAAGTTGGGCCCATTTGACAAAAATTGAAATTTTGGCCACTTTTGACTTTTGGCAATTTTGCAAAAATGGTCAACTTTGACAAGGCATATCTCTTTCAATTTTGACTCTATGAGGGTGTTCTTGGAATTTTTAGAAATATTAAGATGTCCTCTAAGCAACCCTTTTAGTCTCATCTCAATTGAGTCTTCCATGTTCATGTATGAAGCTTTGACAAAAAAGGTGTTTTTGTTGACTTTCCAAAATGACCTATAATGTCCAAATTCATATCTTCTTGTGAGTGCATATTTTGAACTTGGGAGCTGAATTTGAATTGTAGGGAATTTAATCCTATTCAAAATGATCTTTGGATGGGTCATTCTTGATAAAGTATGAGAAAGTTATGCTTGGTCAAAGTTGAGTTGACTTTTCCTACAAAACCCTAATTTAGCAACTTTTGGGTTTTGATGAATTGTGAGCTATTCTTTATAAATCATGATCAACCCTTGATAAAATGATGAATAATGCTTCAAAATGAGAATGACGACCAAAAATCTTGAAGTTTGACTGTATGTGGGCCACAATAGACTTTTGCCCTAGCACAGTCGATTTTCAGGCCTTTGAGCAATTGACTGAGCAAACTTCCTCTGCAAGGCTTGAAACCTGACATGGATGATCTTGAGAACATGTTAGGATAATGGTGAGAATTTGAGACCCTTTGGACTCAAGTGAAGAAGTGAAAAACACAAGAAGGGGGGTTGAATTGTAAAACTGAAAATCAATGCAATGAACAAGATATTTTTATCCTGGTTCGTTTGATCTCAAACTACTCCAGTCCACCCGTCAAGGTGATTTCGCCTCTCTCCAACGAGGTCTTAATCCACTATATTCAACTGAATATTACAAACTGCTTTAACAACTGCTAAAGCCTTCTTGATGCAAACCACAACCCGGTTTGTCAAGGAAACACTTTCTTACAAATAAGAGAAATAGGGTGTGTGAATGTTTTCTACAAAACTGTATCACAAATGTGATGTTACACAACTTAAGCTTATGAAACTAGATTGCTAAAATACTGAGTAAGGAAATATGAAGCGTTTAGCAAACTGAAAGAAGGAAGATGATGATTAGCTTTTATGCGTGTAATGTGATGTAGAGCATTAGCCAATTCAATCTTCATTGTCTTCTTTATATATCATTGAGATTGTTGAATGTTGGAGCAATAATATTGATTCAATGCCAATAACAAACTTTCCTTATTGAGCAGATCTTGTCTGGAATGATGCCGTTGGTAATAATTCGCTTTCAATGCACAGTACCGTTGCTACTTAAAGCGTGTTCTGGCTTGGCTTCATTCTGACTCTGCTTAAGTGCTGATGAACTGTTGTTGTCTTTATCAGAGTGTTGAGCGCAGTTCTGTTCATCAAGCTTCAGCATACGCGTGAATTATTCTTCTGAATCTGGTATTCTGATATAGCATCTTCTGATGCTTACGTTGATGACCAATATTCTGATGCTGATTAGGTGTGCTCTTGCTGATACCTATCAGAGTTTCTGCAAAACAGAACGTAATATTTTAGGTAGCAAATAGTTCTTATATGAATCACATAATTAATATATCCTTTCATTTTGTTATCATCAAAACTTAAACATAGGGTAGTAGATTCAAACTTTGTTCTAACAATCTCCCCCTTTTTGATGATGACAAAAACTAGATATTTTTAATTGAAATAACGTGAAAAGTATCAGAGATAACTAAATGATGAGATGTATCAGAGTAAGAAGTTATCAAAGATAAGGGATAAAGAGATATCAGAGTTGAGAAATACTCCCCCTGAATTTATTATTTCCCTTTTTACTTCCAAGAGTTCTTCAAGATCAGATCTTTATTGTCTTTCTTTGATCATCAGAATATTAGAGCTTTGACTATCAGAAGCTTTAGATCAGAATATCAGAGCAGAGCTTCATATCAGAATATCAGAGCTTTATCAGATCTTTGCTTTGGATCAGAGTATCAGAGCTTTAGTCTTCAGTGAGTTAGGAAGCATTCTTGTACCTGTAGACTTAAGCAAAAAAACAGAAAACATATTCAAGTATATCAGAGTTAGAATGTTTGAGATTTTCTGTCTTAGTAATCCGTTATTATTGAAAATATCATTCTTGTTATCCCCCTTTTTGTCAGCAATCAAAAAGTGTAAGTGATGTGCTAAAACATTTAGATCAGAAAAACTTGTCATATTAAAGAGTTCAGAACCAAACAAAACAGTACAGAAGATATGCAAAGAAAACATGAAAATGGCATGAATGAAAATCTAAGGTTGGGGAGGAAGGCGTGTGAACAGGTTCTCCAGCATGGCTTTGATCTGATCAGCAGTCTCATTCTGCTTATGCACCATGCTGACTACTATTTCTATCTTGCTATCCTGCACATCCATCCTTTCTTTCATCTTCTGGTCATTTTCATCCATCCTTTGCTGCAGACGAATGTCATTCAGCTTCAGCTCTTCCAGAGTTTTCCTGTCCAAGGCAGCTTGAGAAACATCAGAAGCAGGGAGCTTCTGAGAGCTTTCTGCAACATCTTCAGCTTGACTGGCTTCAGCTTGAATGGTCTGGTCTTCTTCTGGCTGCACCTTTGAAGCTGGACGCTTCTCAGACCATGGCTCACTATCCAGAAGGAGCACGTCTTCTTTCAGCAGCTGACTTCCAACTTCATTCAGAAGCTTGCTGAAATTCTGCTGGGCTTTCTCATAGTTGATGTCTTGCAGTTTTAGAGCTTCAGCACGTACCCAAATTCTGAATTGTGTCCAGAGCTGGTCAGAGGCAGCTGGATCAATCATTCCAGGACAAACTTGCTTCAGAGAAGCAATCCACTGCTGCAAACCTGTTTCAAAATTCATAATACCAGAGCCAACATCCAGCTGTTTTGGTTTTGGAATGGTTATTTTGTGTTTCAGATCAGCAAGACGGTCAAGGATTGTTAAATCTATGAAGGTCCTGCTGGGGTTTTCTGTGGTTTGTTTGGGTGCTGTTTGTTTGGGAGATGGAGTGGGAGAATTAGAAATAATGATTGGACTGTTTGGGGTTTTGGGAGTATTTGGTGGTGTAGATTCTGGCGAGGATGGCAGCTGGACCATGGTTACTGTTGTTCCACATGGCAGCTGGATTGCCAGAGGTTGTGTCTCAGAGGATTGAGGTGAATGAGGTGGAGGAGATGGAGTTTCAGAATGATGAAACTCAGGTTGAGATGATGGTTGGGGTGATGGTTGAGGTGATGGTGGATGAATTTCTGGTTAACGAGAGGGAGAAGGAATTGCTGGTTGTGGAGAAGGAGGAGGAATTTCTGGTTGAGGAGAGGGAGAAGGAATTGTTGGTTGTGGAGAAGGAGGAGGAATTTCTGGTTGTTCAGGGATATGTGGTTCTTCTGGAATGGGTGAGAGAGGTTGTTCTGGTTGTGGAGAGTGGACAATTTGTGGTTCAGAGTTTGGATTATTGGAGGTGTGATCAGAAGCATGTTGATCAATGTCAGACAACACTTTGTCAATTGCTGATGTTGTTGAAATTGTTGGTTTGGGATGTTTGGTGCGGGGTCTTCTAAGTTTTAGTGCCTCAGAAGGGTCATCTTCTGGTTCGGTTTCATCTATTGTTGGGATGGGGATTGAGATTCTATGAGAGGTTGGAGTTGGGATAGATGTTGGAATAGTAGATGAATTTAAAACAGAAGCAGCATATAAATTACCTCTTTTCTTGGGTGTCTGCTGGGATGTTCCTTCTGAAGGGGCCTTCCTTTTCTTCGTATTCTTCAGTGTAACTTCTGGTTGAGGTTGGTGCAGATCTTTGATATTCAGATTGGGATCTGTACCATCTGCCTTGCACGCGTCTAAGTATCTGAGAACCACCTCTGGTTTAGATTCTATCTCAGAAAATAAAGGAAAGTCACTCAGTGGGACTCTTCTGCTAGTGATGTCAGCAGTGGGAGTAACGCTGGGTTCCTTTCTGATATTCTCTATTAACTTCATTTTCTTCAGATTCTTCGCGTTCAGAGGCTTCCCAACCGTTGGTTCAATGGTGCTTAACTCTTGAGCTTCTATCAGGTGCTCTATCAGCCTATTCTCAGTCAGAATATCTGATATTAACCTTCCAAAGGGTATCCAATCCCTCTTTGTTCTTTCTTCTTCCCTGGTTTCCTTCACGCTTGTTCTGAGGTGATTAAACAGAAGATGAGCCAAGTTGATTTTTACCTTCTGATTGATAAAGTAGATCAGAAACCGCTGATCTATATTTATGTAATCAGGGGAACTAGTTGGCTTCCTATGATTAAAACACCCCAGAATTATCTTCGCCCAAACTCTGTGGTGATCCTTCAGATCTCTGATCTTGCTACTGGGCAACCCAAGGGTAAAAATCCTTTCTGCTATGACGCCCACGTCAGCACATCTTTCAGCCATATCAATACAGCAGACGCCACCGCCAATGTAACCAATTAACCTTGCTATGTGATCCTCAGTGATCACAATCTTCTTCCCCATAATGTAGGAGGTTACTTGATGCGTTAAAGCCATTGCATGAATCCAAAACTCCTTGACTAACATTGGGAATGTTGGTCCAACCAACCTGTCAAAATACCTTTCCCATTTTTGTGCCCTAACTTCTTCTGTCAAGTCAAAGCCATTCTCCTTCAGACTGCCAAAATCAATAATCAGTTCAGATAACACTTCAAGATTCTTCACAGGAGTGAGGAGTGTTCTGAATGGAACTTGATACTGTTCAGATGATGCTTTCTTCTGAGAACCTGCAGAAGCACTGCTGGAGGTTGCCATGTTCACACTGAGATTTTGAGAAAAACTGAGAAAATGGGTTTGAGAGAGAAGAACACAGAGAAATGCAGAGAATATTTGATAGATAATGAGAAACTGTAAAAGATTAAAGTGAGAAGTTAACGTGCTTAAATAGGCTTCAGAATATTTTGAAAGTGTAAACGTTTTCAAGAAAGAGAAATAAAATCATGATTACGTTTTAAAAACATGATTACTTTCAATTAATGCTTGCTGATTTTGGGGGATTTGAGAAAGATACTTAAAACGGTTACCAGACATGTGTCTCAATGCACCCAATCAGCGTTTTTCCTTCTCAGAAGCGTGCACGCGTTCTGCTTCAGAGATTTGCTGATGATTGGATGACACTTGTTTGATTTGGGAATCAGCACGTCTATCCTTGAGCTTAAACTCTCAGATCTTTAAGACTAGCATCTGATACAATCTGCATGTTCTATCTTTCTGAAAAGAGATTGATCAGAAGTTCACAGTAAAACAAATACATTCTGAAGATAAATATATGGAATTAAAACATTTTCATTCTGGGCAGATTTTCATGCTGAGATGTTTCAGAATGAAATTGAACCTATCTTCAGAAAGGGGTTTAGTGAAGATATCAGCCCATTGATGGTCTGTATCTATAAATTTTAAATTCAAAATTCCCTTCTGAATATAGTCCCTAATGAAATGATGTTTTATTTCTATATGCTTAGCTCTAGAATGTAAAATAGGATTCTTACTTAAGCAAATAGCAGAAGTATTGTCACAGAGTATAGGGATGTTACTCTCAAAAATCTGGAAGTCTTCAAGCTGACTTTTCATCCAGAGCATTTGTGTGCTACATCCTGCTGCTGCTATGTACTCAGCTTCTGCTGTTGATAGCGCAATTGTTGATTGCCTTTTGCTGGACCAAGAGATCAGATTTTCTCCCAGAAACTGGCAGCTTCCAGAAGTACTTTTACGCTTCACTCTGTCTCCAGCAAAGTCAGCATCGCAGTAGCCTACTAAACTATAATCACTAGATTTTCTATAAAACAAACCCAGATTAGTAGTACCTTTCAGATACTTGAAAATTCGCTTAACAGCTGTTAAGTGAGATTCTCTAGGATCTGATTGGAATCTAGCACAAATACATACACTGAATAATATATCAGGTCTTGAAACTGTCAGATAAAGGAGAGAACCAATCATACCTCTAGACTTTCTGTTCTACCTTTTTGCTTACCTCTTCTCTTTCCAGAATGCACGTGGGATGCATTGGAATCTTTGATGGCTTACATTCTGAGAGGTCAAATTTCTTTAGAAGATCTCTGATGTATTTGCTCTGATGAATGTAAGTTCCCTCTGGAGTTTGATTTATCTGAATTCCTAGAAAGAATTTCAGTTCCCCCATGAGGCTCATCTCAAATTCTGCCTGCATACACTTAGCAAATTTTCTTCCAAGAGAAGGTTTAGTAGAACCAAAAATAATATCATCAACATAAATTTGACAGACTAAGATGTCATTCTTAACTGATTTACAGAATAAAGTAGTGTCCACCTTTCCTCTGGTGAATTCATTTTCTAACAGAAAGTTACTTAGTCTTTCATACCAAGCTCTGGGAGCTTGCTTCAGACCATATAGTGACTTCTTTAGTTTGAAAACATGTTCTGGATGTTTTGTATTTTCAAAACCAGGGGGTTGGTGCACATAAACCTCTTCTTCTATATAACCATTTAAGAATGCACTTTTGACATCCATTTGATACAGAGTGATGCCTCTATTAACAGCAAATGAAATTAAAAGTCTGATAGATTCTAACCTGGCGACCGGGGCAAAGGTTTCTGTATAGTCTATCCCCTCTTGCTGACTATAACCTTGTGCAACCAGTTGTGCTTTGTTTCTGATGACTTCACCTTGTTCATTTAGCTTGTTTCTGAACACCCATCTTGTTCCAATGACGTTGAATCCTTTTGGTCTGGGAACAAGATCCCATACGTCATTTCTGGTGAATTGATTCAGCTCTTCTTGCATTGCCAGAATCCAGTCATTATCCAGAAGTGCTTCATCAATAGAAGAAGGTTCAATCAGAGACACAAGTCCCATGAGGGTTTCTTCAGAGTTTCTGAAGCTTGCTCTTGTTCTGATTGGATCTTCCTTTCTTCCTAAGATAGTCTCTTCTGGGTGATCCAAGCTGCTTCTGGGTAATCTCTTCTGAGGTTGATCAGCAGCTGTTGTAGGATTGCTGGAAGTGCTCCTTTCAGATGTTGAAGGAGTGTCTGTGTTGAGAGCTTCTGATGACTTGTCTTCAGAACCTGTAAATTCAATTTCCATACCTGCAAAAACTTCATTCTGCTTTAACTTTTCAGAGTCAAGCTTATCATCAAAATGAACACTGATTGATTCTTCCATAATCTGTGTTTCTGTATTGTATACTCTGTACCCTCTTGAGCGTTCAGAGTATCCTAACATAATACACTTCTGTGCTTTAGAGTCAAACTTGTTCAAATAATTCTTTGTATTTAACATAAAACAGGTACATCCAAATGGATGAAAATATGAAATGTTGGGCTTTCTGTTATTCCACAATTCATATGGAGTCTTTTCCAGAATAGGTCTTATTGAGATTCTATTCTGAATGTAGCACGCTGTGTTTATTGCCTCTGCCCAGAAGATCTTAGCAACGTTTGTCTCATTGATCATGGTTCTGGCCATTTCTTGCAATGTTCTGTTCTTTCGTTCTACAACTCCATTTTGTTGGGGAGTTCTAGGACAAGAGAAATCATGCAGAATGCCTCTGTCATTAAAGAATGACTCAAAATCTTTGTTTTCAAACTCTCCACCATGATCACTTCTGACTTTAATGATTCTAAGATCCTTTTCATTCTGAACTTGGTTACAGAAGGTAACAAACACAGAGTGTGACTCGTCCTTGTGTCTTAAGAACTTTACCCATGTCCATCTGCTATAGTCATCTACGATTACTAACCCATACTTCTTGCCACTGACTGAAGCAGTTTTAACTGGTCCAAATAAGTCAATGTGCAGAAGTTCTAATGGCTTAGAGGTAGAAACAACATTTTTAGATTTAAAAGAAGGTTTTGCAAACTTGCCTTTCTGACATGCTTCACACAGAGCATCTGAATTGAACTTCAAATTAGGAAGTCCTCTGACCAGATTGAGTTTGTTAATCTGAGATATTCTTCTCATACTAACATGCCCCAATCTTCTGTGCCAGATCCACTGCTCGTTGTTAACAGACAGAAGGCACTTTACATTCTGACTTTTCAGTTCAGAAAGTTTGATTTTGTAAATGTTGTTTTTCCTCTTTCCATTAAACAGGATAGTCCCATCTTTCTGACTAACAGCTTTACATGATTTTTGATTAAAGATTATATCATAACCGTTATCACTTAATTGACTTATGAATAATAGATTTTGCATTAATCCATCTACTAGCAGAACATTATTGATAGAGGGAAGATTTCCATTACCTACAGTTCCAGAGCCAATTATCTTTCCCCTCTGATTGCCTCCAAAGCCAACGTGGCCTCCAGGCTTAAGTTCCAGGCTTTGGAACATATGCCTTCTTCCCGTCATGTGTCGCGAGCAGCCAGAGTCCAGGTACCATGACTGGTGTTTATGACTTGCTGCTAAAGATATCTGCAACATGTATTATTTTATCCTTAGGTACCCAGATTTTCTTGGGTCCTGATTTGTTAGATTTACCAAAACTCTGGTTGAATTTTGGTTTCACAGAGTACTTACTGCTAGTGTATTTAATATCATGTGTGTGACCATACACAAAATGTGAATTCAGAGGTGTGTGTTTGATGGTTAAATCCATGACATTCTTTGGTGTAGGAACCTTACCTTGGTATCCTATTCCCTTCCTGCCGTTTCTGCTAACTCCATAGATCATTGAAGCCATTTTGCTTCTATTTATGCTTTTAGCAAGGAACTTCTGGAAACTGTGATCATACTCCTTGATGATCTCATCAGCGTTGGTGGGAGTTTCAGAAATTGGTTCCTTCTGAGAGTTTTGTAAAGTATTTTCTAATTTTGAAATTTTAATTCTCAGCTCAGAATTCTCCAATTTGAGACTCTCAGACTTATTAGAGTCAGATTCAAGATTCCTTTTCAGGTCTCTGAATTTAACTCTAATCTGCCGATACCTTTCCAGAATCTCATTAAGGCTTTCAGCAAGTTCAGCCTTGGTAAAATTAACAGCAAAGTTAGGAAATACCTCTTCAGTATCTGATTCTGAGTCTGATTCAGAAGCTTCACTATCTTCTGAAATGTTAGCCATGAGAGCTATGTTTGCTCTCTCATCATCTGATTCTGAGTCAGCTTCAGACGAGTCAGAGTCATCCCATGTAGCCATGAAACTTTTCTTCTTTTCTCTTCCAAACTTCTTTTTGGGCTTTTCCCTCTGAATCTTTGGGCAGTCACTCTTGTAGTGTCCTTGCTCATTGCACTCATAGCAGACGATGTCCTTGGTGTTTGGCTTTCTGCTTCCTGAGGAGCCTTCAGATCTTCTGTATCCAGAGGAAGAATCTATCCTTCTGTGTCTGGAAGAAGACTCGTTCTGATCATATCTTCTGGGATTCCTGAACTTCCTTTGCCTCTGCTTCCACAGTTGATTCACTCTTCTGGAGAGGAGGGAGAGTTCGTCTTCTTCTGATGAGGATCCATCAGATGTTTCTTCAACTGCCTGCAAAACTTTAGACTCAGATTTTTTGTTAGATTTTAATGCTAAAGGCTTACCTTTCTTCTGGGGTTCATCAGCTTCTAGCTCTATCTCATGGCTTCTGAGGGAGCTGATAAGTTCCTCCAGAGAAATTTTGTTGAGATCTTTTGCTAGCTTCAGAGCTGTAACCATTGGCCTCCACTGCTTGGGTAAACTTCTGATAATTTTCTTGACGTGATCAGCAGTAGAGTAACCTTTGTCCAGAACCTTGAGACCAGCTACCAGAATCTGGAATCTTGAGAACATTGTTTCAATGGATTCACTTTCTTCAATTTTGAACGCCTCATACTTCTGAATGAGCGCCATAGCTTTAGTTTCTTTGACCCGAACGTTGCCCTCATGCGTCATTCTGAGTGAGTCAAACATGTTCTTTGCTGTGTCTCTGTTGGAGATCTTTTCATATTCAGCATACGAGATGGCGCTGAGAAGGATGGTTCTGGCCTTATGGTGATTCTTGAAGTCACGCTTTTGTTGGTCAGTCATTGTTTTTCTATCAATCTTCTGACCGCTTGCATTCACAGGGTGCGTGTATCCATCTGTCACCATATCCCACAGATCAGCATCATGTGCCAGAAAGAAGCTTTCAATTCTGTCTTTCCAGTAATCAATGTTTTCTCCATCAAAGACTGGAGGTTTACCGCTGAATCTGTCTCTGTCCTCATGGTTGTCATTGCTGGTGTGAGAATAATTTCCTGCCATTGTGTTTTTCTGACGCTGGATCTTGTACTGACACGGTTAAGTGTTTTAGCTCAGAACCAGGCGCTCTGATGCCAATTGAAGAAGTGAAAAACACAAGAAGGGGGGTTGAATTGTAAAACTGAAAATCAATGCAATGAACAAGATATTTTTATCCTGGTTCGTTTGATCTCAAACTACTCCAGTCCACCCGTCAAGGTGATTTCGCCTCTCTCCAACGAGGTCTTAATCCACTATATTCAACTGAATATTACAAACTGCTTTAACAACTGCTAAAGCCTTCTTGATGCAAACCACAACCCGGTTTGTCAAGGAAACACTTTCTTACAAATAAGAGAAATAGGGTGTGTGAATGTTTTCTACAAAACTGTATCACAACTGTGATGTTATACAACTTAAGCTTATGAAACTAGATTGCTAAAATACTGAGTAAGGAAATATGAAGCGTTTAGCAAACTGAAAGAAGGAAGATGATGATTAGCTTTTATGCGTGTAATGTGATGTAGAGCATTAGCCAATTCAATCTTCATTGTCTTGTTTATATAACATTGAGATTGTTCAACGTTGGAGCAATAATCTTGATTCAATGCCAATAACAAACTTTCCTTATTGAGCAGATCTTGTCTGGAATGATGCCGTTGGTAATAATTCGCTTTCAATGCACAGTACCGTTGCTACTTAAAGCGTGTTCTGGCTTGGCTTCATTCTGACTCTACTTAAGTGCTGATGAACTGTTGTTGTCTTTATCAGAGTGTTGAGCGCAGTTCTGTTCATCAAGCTTCAGCATACGCGTGAATTATTCTTCTGAATCTGGTATTCTGATATAGCATCTTCTGATGCTTACGTTGATGACCAATATTCTGATGCTGATTAGGTGTGCTCTTGCTGATACCTATCAGAGTTTCTGCAAAACAGAACGTAATATTTTAGGTAGCAAATAGTTCTTATATGAATCACATAATTAATATATCCTTTCATTTTGTTATCATCAAAACTTAAACATAGGGTAGTAGATTCAAACTTTGTTCTAACATCAAGTATCTTGATGCAAACTGAAACCCTAATTTAAGGTAGACTGCCTTAGGAGAGAGTTTGTCTGGTCAACTCTTGGACTTCCTTGAGCAATTTAAGGACCTCACTTGAAATGTATTGAGGAATATGGGAGGGAAAATTTTGGGGTACAACACTGTAAATTGGCCATGGTTGAATTTTTCCCAATACAACTGATTTTTAGGTCAACTGTTCAATTGACTGATCAAAAGTGTGATCCAAGGCTTGAAACTTGAAATGAGTAATCTTGGGGGTCCATAATGGTCCATGAAAGTCATATGAAACATTGATAGTCTAAAAATCCTTGTGCAAACTCAAACTCTAATTTTGGTCATCGGTGCATAAGGAGGTGTCTTGAGCTGATCAAACCCTAGTGCAGTCTTGAGCCCAATGAGATCTTGTGAGAAAATTCTTGATAAGTGAGAGGGAAAATTTTGGGGTACAACACCTAGTATCTAATTAAATTTACAAATTACTTAGTAAAATAGATAAGGTATGATTAAATAAAAATATTTTTTATTGTAAAAATAAATAAACTATATCAAAATATAAATCTAATGTTTTAATATTTTTTCTGATTTTTCTAATATTAAATAAAATATTAAAGAAAACAAATAAATAAATAAAAAGAAAAAGGAAAATGAAATGGGCCAGGGGTGTGAATAGTGAGCAGGGAGTATGAAATGAGCAAAAATACTAGGCCCAACACAGGGGGCTCAGTGCTGCAAAAAAACATAAAAAATGTGAGAAAAAAATGAGAAAATAAGCAAAAGGGTACCACTGGGGCTCGAACCCAGGTCCCAAAGGTTAACAGGCGTGCGCTTTACCACTGGGGTGGCTATACATCTGTTCCTATAAACAAAACAATAAATATATATTAGAAATCAAGTCCATGGCCTGAACTTCATCTTCAACCTCACGCCCAGCCAGAGTACCTGCATCTTGTTCATTTCTCATCCATTTGCAAAAGTGTAACCATGAATCTTGTGGCAAATTTCCTCATGATTTCAGAAATGTAAAGCAATAAAATTATAGATCAAAGACAAGCATGAACTTTAATGGCCCTAATCTGAATCCTAAAAATTTCATAAACTTCAATCTTAAAATTCTCTAAGCTCAAGCAACATAAATGAAAACTATGGACATGGTTAGCTTTAGGGAAATGATATCTACATTTTTCATTCACAAATAAACCATTAATGATGCTTGTATGAAGAGTTCAAAGTTAAGAAAACTTACCTCAAAATTGGAAATCGTATTCTAAGTTTGAGCACTCCTCAAGGTGTTGTGATGTCAGAATAGCTCCATTGAGGTCCCAGGAAGCTAATGCAATGATTAGCTTGGTTGGTAAATGGCTGAAATGGTCTGGAGAAGTCCACTTGCAGTGCTCTATTTTTGAACTTGGAAATGGAGGAAGATGGTGTTACAGAACTATAACAGGGTATGGGATTGTTTGTGTATGATGCTTGGAAGCTTTTGGAAGTAAGAAGCCAAGAAACGCACAAGTAGTTTTTGGTTTTGGGATTTCTGACCAGAATATGCAACAATGGAGGTGTGTGATGCAAATCTGAGTTCTTTCTCTTTTCAGGGCTCAATCATGCATGTGCTTTGTGGAAAATGACCTGTACATGATTAATGAGAAGGTTTTTTGTGCTTGAGAGGGTCAGAAGTACAAGACATAGGCTGATTGCTATGTTACTTGATTTTGAAGAAAAGTGGGAAGTATGGTTCCAAGAGGAAGTACACGCATGGGCTGAGTGATTGTAAGTGTTTAGACAAACTTATCTTGAGTTATAGGACATGTATAATTAGAAGAAAACAATTGCAAGGCTCAAGAACAAGTTTTGTGCAAAAAGCTACTTTATCAAAATGACATTGTGCACTTTCTTCCCAAAATGGATATAAAGCACGACATTGCATTGAATGCTTGAATTGAGATCTTTAACAGCTGTGCAAGAAATTAATTATAGAGTGCCTAACAAGTTTTAGGCCTGTAAAGTAGAGATTATGCAGCATAGGTTTGAAATTTGAATCTTGTTCATCACAAAATGACTTGTATTTCAAGTGTGAAAACCCTAACTTCATCTCTTTGATTCTCCCTGCTCAAGAATGATCTCAAGGAGTTCTTGGATATTTTGGAAATCTTGTAATGTGCTATAAAACCCCTATTTTAATCACTTTTGAAAATTCCCCTTCGAGCTATATGAAAAAGTGCCATGAAGTTAGGTTAAAATCCTGACCAAAACTAGGGCAAAATTTCACTAAGTGTCCAATTTCAAGACCATGACTTTAGGAATTAATAACTTGATATCCAAGAACTTTTAGAAGAATTTGTGTAAAGAAATGTTGTAAATGTCATGTTGATCTACAACTTTCATGTTGAAAGTTTCTTCTGAATCCTCTTGCATCATGGTGAAAAATTGGCTTAAAGTTATGAAAAAACATGAAGTTTTAAACACTTGGAAAAATTTCTATGTTATAAAACTTTGACTTTTCAAAATGAAATCTTGACTTTTTGATTTCTTCATGAATAATTTTTATATTTTGACATGTTTTGATGAATTATGATCTTTGACATTGAATTTTGACCAAAAAGTCAAAGTTTGACTTTTCAGTGTACATTTGACTTTTTGATCAGTTGACTGGAAATTCACTATCAATCTAATTGATCTTGAGCAATGTTTTAGGTCATGCCATTAGGTCAAAATTATGCAATTGATCTCTTGAAATCACTCTTCAAACCAATTGACCATTTGCTAGGTCAAAAATCAGAAATTGCCCTTTCTCAGTTAAAACCCTAATTTTGACCATTTTGCCCTTTTGATGATTTGATCAAATTTCTTGAGGAATTATTATCCAAACTTGATCAAATGATACATATGAGTTTATAATGTTGACGTGGATAAAAAATTATGAAGTTTGACTGTAAATTGGCCATGGTTGACTTTTTCCCTAATACAATTGATTTTTAGGTCAACTGCTCAATTGACTGAGCAAAAGTGTGATCCAAGGCTTGAAACTTGACATGAGTAATCTTGGGGGTCCATAATGATCCATGAAAGTCATAAGAATAATTTAAAGTTCAAATATCCTTGTGCAATTTCAAACCCCAATTTTGGTCATCAATGCTTAAGGAGGTGTCTTGAGTTGATCAACCCTAGTGCAGTCTTGAACCAAGAGAGGTCTTTGTGAGAAAAAAATTTGATAATTGAGAGGGAAAATTTTGGGGTACAACATATTCCCCTGTTCAATCTTCTTAAACCTGAAGAGTTAGATTGGCGGATCCGCCATTCGTGACTTGAAGGTGAAAGATGATTGAACACTAAAGTGCCCAGAAATTTGCACTTGAAGATGGATGGTGAATGGGCTTATAGATGCCATTTGGAGGAATGTTGGTAAATACCAGAAGAGGAATCAACACAAATCTCTTGTTGATTTATACCAAAACTTGATGTTTTACCTGTGAGGAAAAGAGTTAGTAAAATGCAGATGCCTGCATGATGTTCACCAGATGTGGTATTATGTTAAATGCATATGGTATGTACATGTTATGACGTATGAATGTGATATGTATGTTTTTGTCAGGGAAAATAAATCCCTGACTGATGCTGAGGAAATTCTGGGGGGTTGAATCTCTGATTGCCGTTGGGGATGAAGAATATGCATATCTTCACACTTTATTGAAAGGATGCTTCCGCTGGGGAATATCGCTTGAATGTCAGCTGTTATCTGGTCGGGTCCAGGATTCACAATTTGCTGAGGATGAAGTAGTCAACTGCTATCTAGTCGGATCCAGGTTTCACGACAACTTACTAGGGGAAGATATAAATTAACTGTTACCTGGTCGGATTTCAGGCTTTGCAGGAAATTTTCTTGAAATTGAATAGTTATCTGGTCGGATCCAGGCTTCACAACAACTTGTTGGGGATACATAAGTTAATTTTTATCTGGTCGGATCCAGGATTCGCAGTAACTTGAAGTGGTAACTACTATCTGGTCGGGTCCAGGATTCATGGTTTTTGGAAAGTTGTACTATTATCTGGTCGGGTCCAGGCTTTATAGTGCATCTCTGGGGATCATAGTTAATTGTTATCTGGTCAGGCTCCAGGCATCACAATAAACTGTTTGAAAAATTGTTATTTGGTCGGGTCCAGGCTTTGCAGATTTCTGAGGTTGATGAGGTCAATTGCTATCTGGCCGGGTCCTGGTTTCACCATAAACTGTTTGGGGATTTAGTTGTTATCTGGTCGGATCCAGGCTTCACAACAACTTTCTTGAAAAGATGAAGTTGAGAACTGTTATCTGGTCGGATCCAGGTTTCACAGTAATTTATTGGGGCAGAGGCAAACTTTACTGGGGAAAAGAAGTTAAACATTGGTCGGATTGAGTCCAGGTTCTTCTATATCCTTGAAGAGTTAGGCTACTATCTGGTCGGGTCCAGGTTTCGTAGTGTCTTGAAATTAAGATCAACGGTTATCTGGTCGGGTCCAGGTTTCAGATACTCAAACTATTATCTGGTCGGGTCCAGGTTTCAGTAACTTGAAGAAGTCAAACTATTATCTGGCCGGGTCCAGGCTTCAGTAATAACTTGAAAATTATGCTAATATCTGGTCGGATCCAGGCTTTGTAGTATCCTTTTGGAAATAGTAAAGACTTTGCTGACGGCTTTACTGGGGATCAGGGGTTGTGGCTCTATGATTTGCAATAATCTGAAAGAAAATTCAAACTGGAGAGTGTAGACTCAGTTGGGTAGGACAGACTCAACTTGGGGAGGATACACTTAACTGGGGAGGATAAACTCCACTTGGGGATAATAGCCTTGGCCGGGGAAGATATGCTCAACTAGGGAAGATAGGCTCAGCTGGGGAACTTCGCGGTGTCTTGATTGTTGTATGTTGAGGAATTTTGAACTCGGCTGGGGAGTTTTATGGTTCCTCGATTATTGTTTGGGAAATAAAACATGTTGGGGAAAGGTTTATTACAGCCGTCCTTGTGGGGATAATGATGATGAGATAACTCTGTGGGGATATTTCATATACATTAAGGAGATGCTTACTGCTGCTTAGCAGGACACATGTGCCAAATAGTTTTAATTATGTTCATATGCATATGTTCATTCAATTTTAGTCATTGGACAAATTTGCATTCAAAACAAAGACAAAAATTTTGCATTTCAAAGTATATTTGTATTGATATTTTGCCCATGAATATGTGTTTTTATGCAGAGAGACGAAGATCCTAGTAAGAGGAAATCGTCGAAAGGAAAACAAAATTGAGAATGAAAACAAATAGCCATGTGAAATGATCTCATTGCCTTCCAACTCTACTATTTCCCTAATGTCTTCGAATGTCCCTTGCTGTCGATAGAAGTTGATTGGATTGATCTTGGACCATTTGAACTTGGACCTTGGTGATAAAATTGACTGTGTTGATTCCACGGGAAATAGTCATACGCTTTTAATCCTTAACTTTTGCCTGGACCGCCCTTTCGGGTTTTTAGCCCACGAGGATACCCTTTTTTTCCCAAGTCGCCCTTTCGGGTTTTCAACTTGTCGGGTGTACAATCTTTTGCATATATCCCTAATTTTTTCCCAAACCTTTTGGTTTGTCCGGATGCCCTTATTTTGCCTAGGTGTGTCAACCTAACGGGTCTCTTATGCGTAGTATTTTTTAACTATGTCCACATTTATAGGATGTGGGAAATCTTCACCATCCATGGTAGTCAGCATCATGGCACCTCCAGAGAAAACTCTCTTGACAACAAATGACCCTTCATAGGTGGGAGTCCATTTTCCTCTGGGGTCGCCTTGTGGTAAAATGATGCGTTTTATCACCAAGTCGCCAACTTGATATACTCGAGGCTTGATATTCTTGTTGAAAGCCTTGATCATCCATTTTTGGTACGTCTGACCGTGGCAAACAACATCTAACCATTTCACGTTGATCAAGTTCAATTGATCAAATCTCGTTTAAATCCACTCATCTTCGCCTAGGCCTGCCTCATTCATAATTCTCAGCGACGGAATATGAATTTCCACTGGAAAAACAACTTCCATGCCATAGACTAGAGAAAAGGGAGTTGCCCCATTTGATGTTCTAGCTGAAGTACGGTAGCCATGTAGAGCAAACAGAAACATATCATGCCAATCCTTATAGATTACTACCATTTTATGCATAATCTTCTTGATATTTTTGTTGGCTGCTTCGACTGCGCCATTCATTTTCGGTCTATACGGAGAAGAATTGTGATGCTTGATCTTAAACTGAGTGCAAAGCTCAGTAATCATAGCATTGTTGAGGTTAGTCCCATTGTCGGTGATGATCCTTTCGAGGATACCATAACGGCAGATGAGGTTATGTCTGATGAATCTGGCTACCACATTCTTGGTGACTGGGGCAAATTAGGCGGCTTCGACCCATTTGGTAAAATAGTCGATAACATCAAGAATGAAGCGATGTCCGTTGGAAGTTGTAGAATTGATCTCTCCAATCATGTCAATGCCCCACATTGCAAATGGCCAAGGAGCGGTCATGACATTTAGAGGGTTAGGAGGCATATGGACCTTGTCAGCATAGATTTGCCATTTGTGACAAGTTCTTGAATGTTGATGGCAATTAGTCTCCATCGTTGACCAATAGTAACCTGCTCTTAAGATTTTCTTAGCCATCGTATGTCCACTTGAGTGAGTACCAAAGAGACTATCGTACATGTCTTCCATGATCTTCTCTGCCTCCTTTTTGTCCACACATCGGAGTATTGTTGAATTATGGTTGTGCTTGTACAATATCCCGTTACTTAGGAAGAATTTGGCTGCAAATCTTTGTAAGAACTTTCTGTCATTGATAGATGCCTCTTCTGGATACTCTTGTGCTTCAAGGTATCTCATTACCTCATGATAACATGGCTTTTCTGCATCGGTGTCAAGCTCATAGCAATGTGAAGTTTCATCGAATCTTTCAATTGTTATCATAGGGGCTTTGTTGTCCCATCTGAACTTGAACATTGAAGACATGGTTGCCAAAGCGTCAGCCAACTGGTTTTCTTCCCTAGGGAAGTGCTCAAAAGTGACCTCTTCAAAATAAGGGATTAGGGATAGCGCAAGTTCCTTGTAAGGGATAAGATTAGGGTGTTTAGTGTCCCAATCTCTTTTTACTTGGCTGATCACTAGAGCGGAATCCCCAAACACATTCAAATGCTTGATCCTTAAGTCAATAGCAGCTTTCAGACCTAAGATGCATGCTTCATACTCGACCATATTGTTTGTGGAATCGAAGCATAGTCTGGAAGTGAAAGGAGTGTGGCAACCTTCAGGAGAGATGATCACAACACCAATTCCGTTACCTAAGGCATTGAAAGCCCCATTAAAGACCATAGTCCATCGGGATCCTTGTTCAGGTCCATCATACGGTCCCGATTTCACACAGTCGGTTACCAGCATGATGTTCTCTTCAGGGAAGTCGAAGTTCATTGACTGATAATCATCCACAGCTTGATGGGCCAAATGATCTGCTATTACACTTCCTTTGATGGTCTTTTGAGTCATGTATTGAATATCGTACTTAGTCAAGATCACTTTCCATCTGGCTATCCGTCTGGAGAGGGCAGGTATCTTGAAGATGTACTTGATTGGGTCCATCTTAGAAATCAACAGAGTGGTATGAGTCAACATATACTGTCTTAGCCAGCGAGAAGCCCATGCCAGAGTGCAACAAGTTTTCTCGAGCAGTGGATATCTGGTTTCACAGTCGGTAAACTTTTTGCTCAGGTAATAAATAGCATGCTCTTTTCGGCCAAACTCGTCATGTTGGCCCAAAACACACCCCATTGAATTCTCTAGTACAGTTAAGTACATGACAAGGGTGTAAGTAAGAAGTACGCCTAAGAGGGGGGGGGGGGGATGAATTAGGTACTTTAAAATTTCTGGTTTTTAGTGATGATGATTCTTATTTTTCTGGTTATAAGTGAGTTTAGGAAAGCTTAAAAATGCAGAAAAATAAAGAGACACGGGCGATATATCCTGGTTCCCCTCACAGTCTGAGAGTACTCCAGTCCCCTTTCAACATGAAAGATATTTCCTTATTGTGGCGAACTTAAACAAGAACTACCAACCAAACCAAGAACAATCCTCTTGGACCAAGAACAATCCACTTGGATTTTCACTAAGTTACCTATGAGAACAATCCTCTCAATGTAACTACACTTGTATCCAACAACTTGGAAAGACAAGATTTCAACAAAAACACTTAAACTTAATTCCAACAATCCTGGAAAATAAGTAAGTAAATATCAATTTGTGAGTTTGAATGAGTAGAGTAATATTGATCACTTAGAGTCATTTGACAATTTATAATCTTCTTCTTTCAATAATAATATTGTACAAAGACTCAAGATATGTTTGCTCAAAGTTTTCTGTTTGTTAATGTATGAAAATGTGCAGAAAACTTATGCATGAAAATGAAGAATGCTTGAGTTTGTATTTTGAAAGTTCAGAAAATATTTATGAAAGTAGGTGTTAGATCTGGATTTGAAATTGAATATTTATATGTACATAACACCCTTTTGAAACATCATGAAGATCTGGAAATGTATCATGAACAAATGCCAAGTTTGAGTGAAAATATGTAATGAAAAGGCATGATCAAAAGGCATGAACAAAGCTGTTATTTTTCAAATTCGTGCAGTATGCAATCGATTGCACCCTTGGTGTAAATCGATTGCACCCTTGGTGTAAATCTATTGCACAAGGTTTTTAACAGCTATTTTTTTCAAAAACTTTAACAGTGCAATCGATTGCACTAACAATGTAATCGATTGCATGCAAAGTCAGTAGCAAAAATTAACTGAGTGCAATCGATTGCACTAACAATGTAATCGATTGCATGCAAAGTCAGTAGCAAAAATTAACTGAGTGCAATCGATTGCACTAACAATGTAATCGATTGCATGCAAAGTCAGTAGCAAACGTTTTTAAAAATTTAAGTATGCAATCGATTGCATAGGAATGTAAATCGATTGCACAAAGAAACAGAAGCAAAAGATCTAAAATTTTGAAGTGTGCAATCGATTGCACTAAGATGTGAATCAATTGCATGCAGAAGAAAAGTGAAATTTTATCTTTGAAAAGCTTGAGTAATGATTCTTAAACATTTCTTTTTCATTTTTGAGCATCTATATCTTAAGATCAAAGTAGATAATATTATTATACCTTTAAATTTGTTGAGAGCTTTGAGTGAAGATATTATCCCTAGATGCTTAGATGCTTGATCAAAATCTTTGCCTTCTTTGTTAGCCATGGTTTGTCTTCATCAAAACAAAAGCTTATTTGTGAAGCTTGATTTTACATTCTCCCCCTTTTTGATGATGACAAATAATCTTTCTTTATGCGATGTACTCTCCGGAAGAGCTTCTCCCACTAAGATGCAAAACTTCCCCTATGTAGGACATGGTTGGAATCCTTTGTAATTATTCATCTTGATTGGAGAGTACCTTGAAAATTAAGACACGGGAAATACAAGCATAAAGTACCATACATCTTTCTCCCCCTTTGACATTATCAAAAAGAAGGGAAAGATGCCTAAATCAAATAATAATAATAGAGCAATATATTGACAAAAAATTATAGAATTAAAACATTAACACACATTGTTTAAGAGTTACACACAGAAAATTGAACAAACGAAACATTGAAATAGCAAGAAAATAACATAACAGAAAAAATAGTCAGCCAAAACATTAAGGGTGACGAATGTCTGGATGGTTGTAAGACCATGAGCCTTGGTTCGGGAATTGTTGTTGAAGTGGAGGTTCTGTGTAATGTGGAGGAGGTGCAGCTGGGTTATTGGGGTCGTATGGTGGGATATGAAGGCGAGAATAAAGGTACGAGAATTGTTGGTTCACATCCGAGCGAAAATCATTTATCCGGGTTGTAGTGGAGTCATTGATTGCACTCCATTGATTGTTGATGTTGGTATTCAGAGAAGCAAACTGTTGAGACATGTAGTCCATGAGCTCTTGATTGCTTGGACCAGAGGGAGCAGTAGGAGAAGGAGGCATAACTTCACCGCCTTCAACTTCTTGGTCATTATCTTCATTGCCAACAACATCTTCACCAATGTAGGTGATGGTCTTTGTCTCCGGATTAAAATGTACGCCCATTCTTGAATCAACATTTTTAATTGAAATTTTGTTTAGATTAGGATCCATATCCACCTTTTCAAAGCCACGAAAATCCACACCAAATTCCTCCATAATCAAAGTGATAAAATAAGAATATGGAAGGAATTTAGATTTTTCATCCACTCTCAGCATATGCATCATGATCATTCTTGCCCATTTTACATTTACTCCTTTCTTCCTTGCATAAATAAGCTGCATCTTGAAGTCGGTAGTCGTGCAATGGTTTCCAGCTCTTGGAAATAGTATATAGACCAAAAAATAATGATATAAGCGATCGTCTATATGGAGGTTACCTGCACTCCAGGAGTCTCTGGATGGAATTACTCCGCCAAGACCATGAATCCGTTTGGCGCGAAATTCAGCTTCACTTAACCGCCCAATGTTGTAAAAGAATCCTTTTTTCTGATAGCCATCCCATATCTCGTTTTCAGGATCATATAGGCAGCTTTCAGTGAAAGGGATATGCAAGATCTCACCAACAACCTGAGGAGTCAGAGAGATACGAGTGCCTAGCACATATGTGACCATTTTTCCTTTTTGGGGTGTTAGATTACTGAAAAACATTCTTACCAAATCTGGGTAGTATGGACCGTACGAAGAAATCAAGGGTTCCATACCATAAGCAGCTAGATCGTTCAGAAAGGTAAAACATTCTTGAGGAAATGAGGAGAGTATACCATACTTGGGGTTGGATACAATTTTCCTTTGAAAGTCTTTGATAAATCTGACTTCTTGCTCTTTGGTGAGAGTTGAAAGCAGTGGATTGAATGTTGAATAAATCTTCTTTTTCCCTTTATCTGAAACTGAAGCCTTTCTCTTTGTTCTTGAAGCCATGTGAAGAAGTGAAAAACACAAGAAGGGGGGTTGAATTGTAAAACTGAAAATCAATTGCAATGAACACGATATTTTTATCCTGGTTCGTTTGATATCAAACTACTCCAGTCCACCCGTCAAGGTGATTTCGCCTCTCTCCAACGAGGTCTTAATCCACTATATTCAACTGAATATTACAATCTGCTTTAACAACTGCTAAAGCCTTCTTGATGCAAACCACAGACCGGTTTGTCAAGGAATTACTTTCTTACAAAGAATTGAAATCTAGGTGTGTGAATGTTTTCTACAAAACTGTTTATCACAACTGTGATACCACACAAATTAAGCTTAAGAAAACTAGATTGCTAAAATAATTGAGTAAGGAATTTTGGAGCTTTTAGCAAACTGAGAGTGAGGAAGATGATGAATAGCTTTTAGGCGTGTAGATTGTTGTAGAGCATTAGCCAATTCAATCTTCATTGACTTGTTTATATAGCATTGGAGATAGTGTACGTTGGAGAATAATTCTGTTTCAATGCCAATAAAATTCTTTCCTTATTAAGCAGATCTTGTCTGGAATGATGCCGTTGGTAATAACTCATCTTGAATGCACAGTACCGTTGCCACTTAAGCGTGTTCTGGCTTAGGCTCATTATGACGCTGCTTAGGTGCTGATGAACTGTTGTTGTCTTTATCAGAGTTCAGAGTGTTGAGCGCAGATCTGTTCATCAAGCTTCAGCATAAGCGCAAGTTGATCTTCTGATTCTGGTATCTGTTATAACATCTTCTGATGCTGATGTTGATATCCAATTTTCTGATGCTGATGAGGATGTTCTCATGCTGATACCCATCAGAGTTTCTATAAAACAGAATGTAATTTTTAGATAGCATATGTGTCTTACATGAATCATACAATTAATGTATCTTAGCATTTTGTTATCATCAAAACTTAAACATAGGGTAGTAGATTCAAACTTTGTTCTAACAATCTCCCCCTTTTTGATGATGACAAAAACTAGATATTTTTTAATTGAAAATAGCGTGAAAAGTATCAGAGATAACTAAGTATAAGTTGTATCAGAATTAATTAGGAAGATATCAAAGATACGGGATAAGAGATATCAGAGTTTAGATTGGAGATACTCCCCCTGAATTTATTACTTCCCTTTTTAATTCCAAGAGTTCTTCAGGATCAGATCTTTATTGCCTTTCTTTGAACATCAGAATATCAGAGCAATATCAGAGCTTCAGATCAGAATATTAGAGCTTCAGTGTATCAGAGGTGATTACCTTCTTGTACCTGTAGACTTATGCAAAAATAGAAAACATTCAAGTATGTCAGAGTGTTAGAATGTTTGAGACTTTTGTCTCAGTAATCCGTTATTGAAAAATATCATTCTTGTTCTCCCCCTTTTTTTCAGCAATCAAAAAGTGTAAGTAATGTGCTAAAACGATCAGAGCAGAAAAACTTGTTATATTAAAGTTCAGAGCCAGACAAAACAGTACAGATGATTATGCAAAGAAAAACATTGAAAATATCATGAATGAAAAACTAAGGTTGGGGTGGGAAGCGTGTGAACAGAGTCTCCAGCATTTCCTTGATCTGATCAGCAGTCTCATTCTGCTTGTGCACCATGCTGACTACTGTATCTATCTTGCTGTCTTGCACATCCATCCTTTCCTTCATCTTCTGATCATTTTCATCCATTCTTTGCTGCAGACGAATATCATTCAGCTTCAGCTCTTCCAGAGTCTGCCTGTCCAAGGCAGCTTGAGAAACGTCAGAAGCAGGAAGCTTCTGAGAGCTTTCTGCAACATCTTCAGCTTGACTGACCTCTTCAGCTTGAATAGTCTGATCTTCTGCTTGCTGAACTTTTGAAGCTGGACGCTTCTCAGACCATGGCTCGCTATCCAGAAAGAGCACTCCGTCCTGTGGCAGCTGACTTTCAACTTCCTTCAGCAGCTTGCTGAAGTTCTGTTGTGCCTGCTCATAATTGATGTCTTGCAACTTGAGGGCTTCAACACGTACCCAGATTCTGAAGCGTGTCCAGAGTTGGTCTGAGGCAGCAGGATCAATCATTCCAGGACAAACTTGCTTTAGAGAAGCAATCCATTGCTGCAAACCTGTTTCAAAATTCACAATGCCAGAGCCAACATCTGGCTATTTTGGTTTGGGAATGGCTATTTTGTGTTTGAGATCAGCAAGACGGTCAAGGATTGTTAAATCGATGAAGGTCCTGCTGTGGTCTTCTGTAGTTTGTTTGGGAGATGGAGTGGGAGAATCAGAAATAATAATTGGACTGTTTGGAGTTTTTGGAGTATTTGGAGGGGTAGTTTCTGGCGAGGATGGTAGTTGGGCCATGGTTACAGTTGTTCCATATGGCAGCTGAATTGCCAAGGGTTGTGGCTCAGAGGATTGAGGAGAATGAGGTTCAGGTGATGGAGTTTCAGAGTGATGAAACTCAGGTTGTGGAGGTGATGGTTAAGGTGATGGTGGATGAATTTCTGGTTGAGGAGAGGGAGGAGGAATTGCTGGTTGTGGAGAAGGAGGTGGAATTTCTGGTTGAATTTCTGATTGTTGTGGAATTTGTGGTTCTTCTGGTATGGGTGAGAGAGGTTGTTCTGGTTGAGGAGAGTGGGAAATTTCTGGTTCAGTGTTTGGATTTGTTGAGAGGTGATCAGAAACACGTTGATCAATGTCAGACAGAACTTTGTCAAGTTCTGATGTTGTTGATGTTGTGGGTTTTGGAGTTTGGGATTTGGTGCGGGGTCTCCTGAGAGTCAGTGACTCAGAAGGGTCATCTTCTGGTTCGGTTTCATCAATAGTTGGTATGGGGATAAGAAGTTCATGTGAAGCTGGGGTTGGAATTGATGTTGGAATAGCAGAAGAATTTAAAACAGAAGCAGCAGATAGATTACCTCTTTTCTTAGGAGTCTGCTGGGATGGTCCTTCTGAAGTGGCCTTTCTTTTCTTCGTCTTCTTCATAGAAACTTCTGGTTGTTGTTGGTGCAGATCTTTAATATTCAGTTTGGGATCTGTACCATCAGCCTTGCAAGCGTCCAAGTATCTGAGAACCACCACTGGTTTAGATTCTATCTCAGAAAATAATGGAAAGTCGTCCAGAGGGACTCTTCTTCTGGTGATGTCAGCAAGAGGAGTAACACTGGGCTCCTTTCTGATATTCTCTATCAGTTTCATTTTCTTCAGATTCTTGGCGTTCAGAGGCTTGCCAACAGTTGGTTCAATAGAACTTAATTCCTGAGCTTCTGTAAGGTGCTCTATCAGCCTATTCTCAGTCAGAATATCTGATATTAACCTGCCAAAGGGTATCCAATCCCTCTTTGTCCTTTCTTCTTCCCTTGTCTCCTTGACGCTGGTCCTGAGGTGATTAAACAGAAGATGAGCCAAGTTGATTTTTACCTTCTGATTAATAAAGTAGATCAGAAACTGCTGATCTATATTTATATAATCAGGAGAGCTTGTTGGCTTCCTGTGATTAAAGCACCCCAGAATAATCTTCGCCCATATTCTGCCCTGATCCTTTAAGTCTCTGATCTTGCTGCTGGGAACCCCATGGGTGAAAATATGCCTTGCAATGACAGCAACGTCAGAGCATCTTTCAGCCATGTCGATACAGCGGATACCACCACCACTGTATCCAATCAATCTTGTTATGTGATCCTCAGTGATCATAATCTTCTTTCCCATTATGTAGGAGGTGACTTGATGCGTTGATGAGTACGCATGAATCCAGAACTCCTTGACCAAGACTGGGAACGTTGGTCCAACCAACCTATCAAAATATCTCTCCCATCTCTGTGCCCTAACTTCTTTTGTCAAGTCAAATCCATTTTCTTTCAGACTGGAGAAGTCAACAATCAGTTCAGACAGCACTTCCAAATTCTTCACTGGTGTAAGGAGTGTTCTGAAAGGAACTTGGTATTGTTCAGAAGAAGCCTCCTTCTGAGAACCTGCAGAAACATTGCTGGAGGTTTCCATGTTCACACTTAGGGTTTTTCTGAGAAAACTGAAAAATGGGTTTCTTTTGAGAGAGATGAACACACAAGGAAAATGCATAAAATATTTTGTAAGATTGTAAGAAACGGTAAAAGATTAATGTGAGATGTTAATGTGCTTAAATAGATTTCAAAATAATTTTTGAAAGTGTAAACGGTTTCAAGAAAGAGAAATAATTCATGATTACGTTTTAAAACATGATTACTTTCATTTAATGCTTGCTGATTTTGGGGGATTTGAGAAAGATACTTGAAACGGTTACTAGACATGTGTCTCAATGCACCAAATCAGCGTTTTGCCTTCTCAGAAGCGTGAACGCGTTCTGCTTCAGAGATTTTCTGATGATTGGATGACACTTGTTTGATTTAGTGAGAAGCACGTCTATCCTTGAGCTGAAACGCTCAGATCTTTAAGAATAGCATCTGATATAATCTGCATGTCTATCTTTCTGGAAACAGATTGATCAGAAGTTCACAGTAAAACAAATACGTTCTAAAGGTTAATATATAAACTTAAAACATTTTCACTCTGGGCAGATTTTCATGCTGAGATGTTTCAGAATGAAATTGAACCTATCTTCAGAAAGGGGTTTAGTGAAGATATCAACCCATTGATGGTCTGTATCAATAAATTTTAAGTTCAAAATTCCTTTCTGAATATAGTCCCTAATGAAGTGATGTTTTATTTCTATATGCTTAGCCCTAGAATGTAAAATGGGATTCTTACTTAAGCAAATAGCAGAAGTATTGTCAGAGTATAGGGATGTTACTCTCAAAAATCTGGAAGTCTTCAAGCTGACTTTTCATCCAGAGCATTTGTGTGCTACATCTTGCTGCTGCTATGTACTCAGCTTCTGCTGTTGATAGCGCAATTGTGGATTGCCTTTTGCTGGACCAAGAGATCAGATTTTCTCCCAGAGACTGACAGCTTCCAGAAGTACTTTTACGCTCTACTCTGTCTCCAGCAAAGTCAGCATCGCAGTAGCCTACTAAGCTGTAGTCACTAGATTTTCTATAAAATAAACCCAGATTAGTAGTACCTTTCAGATACTTGAAAATTCGCTTAACAGCTGTTAAGTGAGATTCTCTAGGATCTGATTGGAATCTAGCACAAATACATACGCTGAATAAGATATCAGGCCTTGAAGCTGTCAGATAAAGGAGAGAACCAATCATACCTCTGTAGACCTTCTGTTCTACCTTTTTGCTTACCTCTTCTCTTTCCAGAATGCACGTGGGATGCATTGGAATCTTTGATGGCTTACATTATGAGAGGTCAAATTTCTTCAGAAGATCTCTGACATATTTGCTCTGATGAATGTAAGTTCCCTCTGGAGTTTAATTGATCTGAATTCCTAGAAAGAATTTCAGTTCCCCCATGAGGCTCATCTCAAATTCTGCCTGCATACACTTAGCAAATTTTCTTCCAAGAGAAGGATTAGTAGATCCAAAAATAATATCATCAACATAAATTTGACAGACTAAGATGTCATTCTTAACTGACTTACAGAATAAGGTAGTGTCCACCTTCCCTCTAGTGAATTCATTTTCTAACAGAAAGTTACTTAGTCTTTCATACCAAGCTCTGGGAGCTTGTTTCAGACCATATAGTGACTTCTTTAGTTTGAAAACATGTTCTGGATGTTTTGTATTTTCAAAGCCAGGGGGTTGGTGCACATAAACCTCTTCTTCTATATAACCATTTAAGAATGCACTCTTGACATCCATCTGATACAGAGTGATGCCTCTGTTAACAGCAAATGAAATTAAAAGTCTGATAGATTCTAACCTGGCGACTGGAGCAAAGGTTTCTGTATAGTCTATTCCCTCTTGCTGACTATAACCTTGTGCTACCAGTCGTGCTTTGTTTCTGATGACTTCACCTTGTTCATTTAGCTTGTTTCTGAACACCCATCTTGTTCCAATGACGTTGAATCCTTTTGGTCTAGGAACCAGATCACATACGTCATTTCTGGTGAATTGATTCAGCTCTTCTTGCATTGCTAGAATCCAGTCGTTGTCCAGAAGTGTTTCATCAGTAGAAGAAGGTTCAATCAGATACACAAGTCCCATGAGAGTTTCTTCAGAGTTTCTGAAGCTTGCTCTTGTTCTGATTGGATCTTCCTTTCTTCCTAAGATAGTTTCTTCTGGGTGATCCAAGCTGCTTCTGGGTAGTCTCTTCTGAGGTTGATCAACAGCTGTTGTAGGATTGCTAGCAGTGCTCCTTTCAGATGTTGAAGGGGTGTCTGTGTTGAGAGCTTCCGATGACTTGTCTTCAGAACCTGTAAATTCAATTTCCATACCTGTAAAAACTTCATTCTGCTTTGACTTTTCAGAGTCAAGCTTATCATCAAAACGAACACTGATTGATTCTTCCAAAATCTGTGTTTCTGTATTGTATACTCTGTACCCTCTTGAGCGTTCAGAGTATCCTAACATAATACACTTCTGTGCTTTAGAGTCAAACTTGTTCAAATAATTTTTTGTATTTAACATAAAGCAAGTACATCCAAATGGATGAAAATATGAAATGTTGGGCTTTCTGTTCTTCCACAATTCATATGGAGTCTTTTCCAGAATAGGTCTTATTGAGATTCCATTCTGAATGTAGCACGCTGTGTTTATTGCCTCTGCCCAGAAGATCTTAGCAACATTTGTCTCATTGATCATGGTTCTGGCCATTTCTTGCAATGTTCTGTTCTTTCAATCTACAACTCCATTTTGTTGGGGAGTTCTAGGACAAGAGAAATCATGCAGAATGCCTCTGTCATTAA
This sequence comes from Vicia faba, assembly GCA_948472305.1. Lineage (NCBI taxonomy): Eukaryota > Viridiplantae > Streptophyta > Magnoliopsida > Fabales > Fabaceae > Vicia > Vicia faba. Next base: position 713,212,721 of record OX451737.1, read on the forward strand.
AGAATGACTCAAAATCTTTGTTTTCAAACTCTCCACCATGATCACTTCTGACTTAACGATTCTAAGATCCTTTTCCTTCTGAACTTGGTTACAGAAGGTAACAAACACAGAGTGTGACTTGTCCTTGTGTCTTAAGAACTTTACCCATGTCCATCTGCTATAGTCATCTACGATTACTAACCCATACTTCTTGCCACTGACTGAAGCAGTTTTAACTGGTCCAAATAAGTCAATGTGCAGAAGTTCTAATGGCTTAGAGGTAGAAACAACATTTTTAGCTTTGAAAGAAGGTTTTGCAAACTTGCCTTTCTGACATGCTTCACACAGAGCATCTGAATTGAACTTCAAATTAGGAAGTCCTCTGACCAGATTGAGTTTGTTAATCTGAGATATTCTTCTCATACTAACATGCCCCAATCTTCTGTGCCAGATCCACTGCTCGTTGTTAACACACAGAAGACACTTTACATTCTGACTTTTCAGTTCAGAAAGTTTGATTTTATAGATGTTGTTTTTCCTCTTTCCATTAAACAGGATAGTCCCATCTTTCTGACTGACAGCTTTACATGATTTTTGATTAAAGATTATATCATAACCGTTATCACTTAATTGACTTATGGATAATAGATTATGCATTAATCCATCTACTAGCAGAACATTATTTATAGAGGGAAGATTTCCATTACCTACAGTTCCAGAGCCAATGATCTTTCCCCTCTGATTGCCTCCAAAGCCAACGTGGCCTCCAGGCTTAAGTTCCAAGCTTTGGAACATATGCCTTCTTCCCGTCATGTGTCGCGAGCAGCCAGAGTCCAGGTACCATGACTGGTGTTTCTGATTCGCTGCTAAAGATATCTGCAACATGTATTATTTTATCCTTAGGTACCCAGATTTTCTTGGGTCCCGATTTGTTAGATTTACCAAAACTCTGGTTGAATTTTGGTTTCACAGAATACTTACTGCTAGTGTATTTAATATCATGTGTGTGACCATACACAAAATGTGATTTCAGAGGAGTGTGTTTAATGGTTAAATCCATGACATTCTTTGGTGTAGGAACCTTACCTTGGTATCCTATTCCCTTCCTGCCGTTTCTGCTAACCCCATAGATCATTGAAGCCATTTTGCTTCTATCTATGCTTTTAGCAAGGAACTTCTGGAAACTGTGATCATACTCCTTGATGATCTCATCAGCGCTGCTGGGAGTTTCAGAAATTGGTTCCTTCTGAGAGTTTTGTAAAGCATTTTCTAATTTTGAAATTTTATTTCTCAGCTCATAATTTTCCAATTTAAGACTCTCAGTCTTATCAGAGTCAGATTAAAGATTCCTTTTCAGGTTTCTGAATTTAACTCTAATCTGCTGGTACCTTTCCAGAATTTCATTAAGGCTTTCAGCAAGTTCAGCCTTAGTAAAATTAATTGCAAAGTTAGGAAATACCTCTTCAGTATCTGATTCTGAGTCTGATTCAGAAGCTTCACTATCTTCTGAAATGTTGGCCATGAGAGCTATGTTTGCTCTCTCATCATCTGATTCTGAGTCAGCTTCAGACGAGTCAGAGTCATTCCATGTAGCCATGAGACTTTTCTTATTTTCTCTTCCAAACTTCTTTTTGGGCTTTTCCCTCTGAAGCTTTGGGCAGTCACTCTTGTAGTGTCCTTGCTCATTGCACTCATAGCAGATGATGTCCTTGGTGTTTGGCTTTCTGCTTCCTGAGGAGCCTTCAGATCTTCTGTATCCAGAGGAAGAATCTGTCCTTCTGTATCTGGAAGAGGACTCGTTCTGATCAGATCTTCTGGGATTCCTGAACTTCCTTTGCCTCTGCTTCCACAGTTGGTTCACTCTTCTGGAGAGGAGAGAAAGTTCGTCTTCTTCTGATGAGGATCCATCAGATGTTTCTTCAACTGCCTGTAAAACTTTAGACTCAATTTTTTTGTTAGATTTTAACGCTAAAGGCTTACCTTGCTTCTGAGGTTCATCAGCTTCTAGCTCTATCTCATGACTTTTGAGGGAGCTGATAAGTTCCTCCTGAGAAATTTTGTTGAGATCTTTTGCTAGCTTCAGAGCTGTCACCATTGGCCTCCACTGCTTTGGTAAGCTTCTGATGATCTTCTTGACGTGATCAGCAGTAGAGTATCCTTTGTCCAGAACCTTGAGACCAGCTACCAGAATTTGGAATCTTGAGAACATTGTTTCAATGGATTCACTTTATTCCATTTTGAATGCTTCATACTTCTGGATGAGCGCAAGAGCTTTAGTTTCTTTGACCTGAACGTTGCCCTCGTGCGTCATTCTGAGTGAGTCAAACATGTTCTTTGTTGTGTCTCTGTTGGAGAACTTTTCATATTCAGCATAAGAGATGGCGCTGAGAAGAATGGTTCTGGCCTTGTGGTGATTTTTGAAGTCACGCTTTTGTTGGTCAGACTTTGCTTTTCTATCAATCTTCTGACCGCTTGCATTCACAGGGTGCGTGTATCCATCTGTCACCATGTCCCACAGATCAGCATCATGTGCCAGAAAGAAGCTTTCAATTCTGTCTTTCCAGTAATCAAAATTTTCTCCATCAAAGGCTGGAGGTTTGCCGCTGAATCTGTCTCTGTCTTCATTGTTATCATTGCTGGTGTGATGATAAGTTCCTGCCATTGTGTTTTTCTGACGCTGGATCTTGTACTGACACGGTTAAGTGTTTTAGCTCAGAACCAGGCGCTCTGATGCCAATTGAAGAAGTGAAAAACACAAGAAGGGGGGTTGAATTGTAAAACTGAAAATCAATTGCAATGAACACGATATTTTTATCCTGGTTCGTTTGATCTCAAACTACTCCAGTCCACCCGTCAAGGTGATTTCGCCTCTCTCCAACGAGGTCTTAATCCACTATATTCAACTGAATATTACAATCTGCTTTAACAACTGCTAAAGCCTTCTTGATGCAAACCACATACCGGTTTGTCAAGGAATTACTTTCTTACAAAGAATTGAAATCTAGGTGTGTGAATGTTTTCTACAAAACTGTTTATCACAACTGTGATACTACACAAATTAAGCTTAAGAAAACTAGATTGCTAAAATAATTGAGTAAGGAATTTTGGAGCTTTTAGCAAACTGAGAGTGAGGAAGATGATGAATATCTTTTAGGCGTGTAGATTGTTGTAGAGCATTAGCCAATTCAATCTTCATTGACTTGTTTATATAGCATTGGAAATAGTGTACGTTGGAGAATAATTTTGTTTCAATGCCAATAAAATTCTTTCCTTATTAAGCAGATCTTGTCTGGAATGATGTCGTTGGTAATAAATCATCTTGAATGCACAGTACCGTTGACACTTAAGCGTGTTCTGGCTTAGGCTCATTCTGACGCTGCTTAGGTGTTGATGAACTGTTGTTGTCTTTATCAGAGTTCAGAGTGTTGAGCGCAGATCTGTTCATCAAGCTTCAGCATAAGCGCAAGTTGATCTTCTGATTCTGGTATCTGTTATAACATCTTCTGATGCTGATGTTGATATCCAATTTTCTGATGCTGATGAGGATGTTCTCATGCTGATACCCATCAGAGTTTCTGTAAAACAGAATGTAATTTTTAGATAGCATATGTGTCTTACATGAATCATACAATTAATGTATCTTAGCATTTTGTTATCATCAAAACTTAAACATAGGGTAGTAGATTCAAACTTTGTTCTAACACCATGGATATGGAGTTTTAGGGTTTTTTAGTTTTTGTGAGAGAGAAAGATTTTGTGTGAGAGATTTAGAATTGATTTAGGTAGTTAGGGAATGAGCTATTAGAATTGAAGTGTATTTGGCTTGGGAATATGAGAGAGGAATTCTGACCAACATTAATTTTCTGTCATAAAAGCTAATTTCAGTATGTACAATCAATTGACATACCATATGCAATCGATTTGCACACAAACAGAATAAAAAATTAAGCAAAACGCACATAGTGCAATCGATTGCATTAAAGGTGAAATCGATTTGCACAAGAAACATAATGGACAGAATAGAAGGAAACTCTTTGTGCAATCGATTACATTCTTTGTGCAATCGATTTGCACCAACAAAAATTGTCCAAAACCAATTTTTTCTTGAAAATTTAAGTATCACATAACATAGATTCATATATAGCATGTATAAAACATATCTAAAAGTTATATCAAGGGTATAATGCACCTTATAAGTCGCGTTCGTCAAGTATGCCGAGCTCTCAACGAATTTTGTAGAAAGGTTCTTTTGCCAAAGGTTTGGTGAAGATATCGGCAAGCTGATTATGAGTATCTACAAAGGTTACCTCGACATCTCCTTGAAGAACATGATCACGGAGAAAATGGTCGAATGTCTATATGTTTAGTCAATGAATGCATGACCAGATTCTTTGTGATGTTGATTGCGCTGGTGTTGTCGCATCTTAAAGGAATGCACCCTAGATCGAGTCCGTAGTCACGAAGTTGTTGTTTTAGCCACAAAATTTGAGCGCAACTACTACCCGCTGTAATATATTCAGCTTCGGCCGTGCTTAGAGCAACACATGCTTGTTTCTTACAGGCCCATGATACTAATGCATTACCAAGAATGTGACAAGTGCCACTTGTGCTCTTTCTATCTGTTTTACATCCTGCATAATCTGCGTCAGAATAACCAATTAAGTTGCAGACACTACCTTTAAGATACCACAATCCGACATTTGTTGTTCCTTTAAGATACTTCATGATCCTCTTTACCGCCGTGAGATGAGATTCCTTTGGGTTAGCTTGAAAGCGGGCATAGAGACAAACACTAAACATTATGTCAGGACGACTTGTCGTCAAATATAATAAGGAGCCAATCATACCTCGATATTTAGTGATGTCAATGGAAACACCTGATTCATCTTGATCAACATAAGAACCAGAACCCATTGGTGTAGACATTTCCTTGCAGTTATCCATGTCAAACCTTTTCAAGAGTTCCTTGCAATATTTGGATTGGTTGATGAAGATGCCATCTTTTAGTTGTTTGATTTGAAGTCCAAGAAAATAGTTCATTTTACCCATCATGGACATTTCAAATTCTCCTTGCATCATTGATGAGAATTCTTCACACATTTCTTGATTTGAAGAACCGAATATGATGTCATCAACATAGACTTGTGCTAGCAAAGTGTCGTCTTTGATTTTCTTGATAAATAGAGTCTTGTAAACTTTGCCTTTTTCGAAACCTTTTTCGCATAAGAAGTTGCTTAAACGATCATACCATGCCCTTGGTGCTTGTTTCAGTCCATAGGGAGCTTTTCTTAATTTAAATACATGAGATGGATTCTTGAAGTCTTCGAAACCTGGGGATTGCTTAACGTATACTTCTTCAGTGATATATCCATTCAAGAATGCGCTTTTGACGTCCATTTGGAAAAGCTGAAAATTTAATGAACAAGCATAGGAAAGTAAGAGACGAATAGCTTCTAACCTTGCAACTGGAGCGAAAGTTTCTTCAAAGTCTATTCCTTCTTCTTGATTATAGCCTTGTGCTACCAATCTTGCTTTGTTGCAAACAATTATTCCATTCTCGTCAAGTTTGTTTTTGAACACCCATCTTGTTCCAATAATGTGTTTGTTGCTTGGCCTAGGAACGAGTTCCCAAACTTGATTCCTTTCAAATTTATTCAATTCTTCTTGCATAGCTATGATTCATTGGTCATTGCCTAAAGCTTCATCAACTTTGTAAGGTTTAATTTGAGAGACAAACGCCATGTTTAGGCAAGCATCCTTGAGATTTAATCTTGTAGACACGCCTTGACTTATATCACCAATCACTTTATCAATAGGATGATCTCTATGAGTTCTCCATTCTTTTGGTAGATCATTGAGATTCGATTCTTATTGAGGTGATTCTTCTAGTTGAATGGGTTTATCCTTGGAAGAATTTTCTTGAGGACTTCTAAAATTTCATCATCATTATCACAAACAATATTATCCTCCTTGGAGGGGTTAGATTCATCAAAAGAAACATGCATAGATTCTTCAATAGTCAAAGTTCTTTTGTTGTATATTCTATATGCTTTACTAGAGAGTGAGTAACCAAGAAATATACCTTCATCGGATTTCTCATCAAACTTGTATCGGATTTCCCCCTTGTATCGGCACTTGGCTTGGCAGCAATAATGCGGATGGGCATCTTTGTAACTACTGGATGTGAGATATTGGGTGAAAATATTCTCCCAGTTCTAGTTACTTTGCTTGAGCCAGCTATGTTGCCAACATTTTCATCTTTTCCTTCTTCAATCCAGCCATCTTGTTTAATCCCATGATAGAACACTTCAGCACCGTAATTCCATGGTACCGCTTTATTTGAAGAATAAGGAATCAGTCTTGGAATGGTAATTATTAAGGGAGCAACAGTGGGTTCATTTGAAATCTTAATAGGACCTTTGGAGGTGATCCTAAGAGGCTTGTTGGAGATGGTAATAATGGAGAGATCTTCACATTTGTTAGTCAATATTTTGGCAAGTGGAGTATTTTCAAATAGAATTTCGTGGCTATCCATCAGGCGTTGTATGCTTTTCTTCAGCCTTTCACATCCATTGAGTTGTCTTGTATAACACACATAGTCTTTTTCACATCTAGGGAAGATCCCAGCTTTCAACAGACTGTTCTTGATTACATTTAGTGGAGTAGTCAAATCTTCAACAGAGGCAACCAAAATTGTATCTTCAACAACATTAACACCTTTGTCATGCTTCGGCATTGGAGCGGTAATTACATTCGGCGTCGAAGGAGGATCAAAATTAATAGTCTTGTTGTCAATTAAATCATGGATCTTGTTCTTCAAAGTCCAGCACTGGTCAGTCTCGTGCCCGGGGCTGTTTGAATGGTAAGCACACTTAGCGTTCAGATTGTACTTTGGTGACGAGGTGTCAGGGTTGGCGGGAGGATCGCGCAATGTCACTAAATTATCCTTGAGCAAATGTTGAAGGGTTTGAGACAGTGACATGCCTAACCTTATAAATTGTATTCTTAGAGTTTCAAAACGTTGATGATTTGCAGATGGTCTTGGAGTAGGAGTTGGAGAGATTCAGACAACATTTACAGACGGATGATCATTCTTCTTGGTATGGGCCCTTGCTCCATACACGAAATTGACTTCCTTCTTTGCATCAAAAGGTTTCTTGATAGGATTGGGAGTGGAGGTAGATGCCACATATATCTTCCCACTTTTAATGCCACTTTCAACTCTTTCGCCGGTTAATATTAATTCGGTGAAACCAGAAGAAAAGCAGCCAACCAACAGATTAAAGAAAGGACCAGATAACATGCCCATGAACATGTTGATGTGCTCCCTATCAGTCAAGGGAGGCTGGATCCTACTAGCAAGGTCTCTCCACTTCTGCGCATATTCCTTAAATCCTCCATTCTTCCCCATGGTCATATCTTGCAACTGAACCCTCGTTGGCGCCAAGTCGGTGTTGTACTGATACTGATGGTAGAAGGCAATAGCTGAATCCTCCCAAGTATTTATACGAGAACCATCTAAGTGATAAAACCATTCAAGTTGCGTTCCAGCAAAACTCTCTTGGAAAAAGTTAACCCATAGCTTCTTATCGGCAGTGTGCGGCTGTATCTTGCGCACATAAGATTTTAAATGGAGTTTTGGACAAGAAACTCCATCGTACTTTGCAAAGATTGGTATTTTGAATTTGTGGGGAATGACTACCCCAGAGATCAAACCCAAATCATCAAAATCTAAACCGGGGACGGCTTGGATTTCAGCAACTTTCAATCTGTCTTCTAACTGCTTGTATTTGATATCAGCGGGTGGATACTACTCGTTGAAATGATCATCATCAGATTCTTGATCATTAACATATTCACCTTGAGTACTCTTGACCTCATCGACCTGGTTCTCGTCCTCTTTAGATGAGTCTCCTCCTACTGGGATTTGACGAATTGTCTCCTTGAACCTTCTACCCATGTTGAATAGAGCTTTCTTCTTTGGCTTCTTCTTAACAGCCAACAAAGTCATCATATCTTACTGCCCCTTGGCTGGGGCTAGTAGAGCTTCCCAAAACTGAGAATTTTGGGCTTGGAGATCCGTCACAATTTTCTATAGATCCATCTTGCTGAAATAAACAGCCGAAAGATAAGAAAACCTGTTATGCCAAAACCTGTCATGTTATGATGCATGGAATATGTACATGCAAATGATTTCAAGAATTAATGAAATTTAAATTTGTATAGCCAACATAATGAATAAACGTTAATTTTCATTAGACAAAACAAGAAAGGTTACATCATGCCTCTTGGGCTTACAAAATAGCTTTCTAAGATGAAAAGACTGAACGCATCCTCTTTGGAGCGAGATAAGCGTTCACACTTTGCTCTTCTTGTAGCTGCTTCGTAAGCTCCAAGACCCTCTTCTCACTAGCATAGAATTGAGCTTCAAAAGTATCCCGTTCTTCCTTAAGCTGAATCCAACCCTTTTGTAAGTCTTCGAGAGAGGTAGGCATGTCGGGATGGAGGATAGTGTAGGGAACATCCCCTTCGACCACATGCTCCACAATGATTGGTAAGATGGAGGGATAAGGCATCATAAGTTTCTGGGAACGAGCTCGCACCATTTTGGGGTAAGGCTCGAAGGGAATGGAATTATTGTGTCCTAGTGTCTTGATATCCACCTTGTTCAACATCCTCCAAGCTCGGATAAATCTCTGGCGGTGACCTTGATCGTCGCTCTCGTAGTCAAATACCAAACCTTGAATAAGCATCTCGTGTGGACCATCCCTTCGGGCGTAACCAAACTTTCTTAAGGCTAAACAAGGGTTGTAGGTGATACCTCCCCTAATTCCAAGAAAAGGGACATTAGGGAATTCTCCACAACGGTCGATGATAGTGACATTCTCCAAAGAGCGGGAACACCAACGAATATCTGAAAGTCTGAGCGTCATCAACCTATGTGACCACCTTGAACCTTGCTCATTCTTCAACACAGATTGGGGAAGATGCGAAATAAACCATCTTGCCAAGAGAGGAGTACAGCACATAAGGATACCTCTTTTCCTCAAAGTGTGAGTGTGAAAGGAATGTAGGATGTCCCCTAGCAAAGTATGCACTGGGTTACGAGACATGAAGATTTTGAAGGTGTTCACATCTATGAGTTGGTCTGGATTTGGAAATAAAATCATCCCATAGATGAGGATAGCTATAATTTCCTCAAAGGCTTGCAAATCCAAAGAGTTCTAACATTTTTGGGCTTTCTCAAACAAGAACCTTGCTAGGAAGCCTTTGACACCACTCCTTGTTTCCCAATTAGTTGTGATATCAAATGGATGCAAGTGTAGAGCTTGAGCAATCTCTTCTGGATTTGGATCTCTTTCCGTACCGTTGAAAGGTAGTTGATTGAGAATGGGAATCCTCAAGAGTTGGGAGAATTCTTACAAAGTCGACACAAGTTGATAATCGGGAAATGTGAAGCAATGGTGTAAAGGATCAAAGAGCTGAAGGAGAACCTTCATCATGTCCTCATCAGTGTTGGAGTTAACCAAGTTTAGTAGGCGACCATGTCTTTCGGTAAATGGAGAATTTTCAGGAATCCTTGATGCTAGCTCTTTGAGTTGAGGAGGGATCCTTACGAGATTGACTTGAATGGTTTTCCTGCGAATAGAATCCATGTCCTACAAAATAGAACAAAGATAAATCTCAAAATCCTTGAAATGGTTAGTGAGTATGAGTATGATGTTATGATGTTTATGATGTTATGTACAAGTATGTATACACAAACAAATAAAACAAGTCCTTAGGTTTAGGCTTGCATGGAGTCTTATAGGTAAGTACCCCCTTGAAGTTTAGTTGGCTCAAACTTGTCCTAGTAATAGTAACTGGGTTCTAAGGAGCTCAATATCAATGGTTTGTTTCCTTGGACATTGTTTCAGCGCAAGCCTCTTAAATGGCGACCGAAATATCCCAAAAAACAAAAACTCAATGAGTGTAGTATCGAGTATCTACCAACTTCGGACTGCACCAAAGCGGGTCATGTCATTACGTCCTAAAGGCCAAGTTGGTCAAGTAAAGGTTCTAAAATTTCATTAGTGCTTCATGACATCACTCAGCGGCCCCGTATTCTCCTTGGCTACTCAAGGGCTACCGGTACCCACAAATATGTCGCACTAACATAGCTATTGCTTAGACCGTGTCGGTATACCCCGTACAGTTTCCATAATGTATTGCTACTTACCTATAAGGTATCTCAAATCCGGTCAGAGGATTCAAACCCAAACAAAGAACCAAAATGTAAAGCTTACAAGTCAAACAAAGAAAGCAAGTAAATATGATCTAGCCCTAAGGTAACCACACTTTTAGAATTTTCCTCAGCAGAGTCGCCAGTTCTGTAATGCAGTGGGAGAACTGACTTGGTTGTTTTTGCGTTTTATCGCAAATGTTACGGTTAGCAAGAGTCGCCACTGGCTTTTCTTTTATCCAAAAGAAAAGGTGAAAAAGCACAGGAAAGACCTTTGAGATTGTTTCTTGAGTTCAGGGGGTAGATTATGAAAAGGGAAGGTATTAGCACCCTTTTTATTGCACCCCAAAATTTTCCTTCTCATTTCTCAAGGAATCACCCTGGATCCTCAAGTTTGCTTTCATCCAATTCCAAGCCTTGAACTATCAATTTGTCCAAGCAAACCATTCATAAGGGCAAAATGGTCATTTGCACACTGAGAAGTCAAACTTTGACTTTTGGATCAAAATTAAATCTCATAAAATCATATTTCATCAAGACATGTTGGAATATGAAGTTTGTTTCATCAAGAGTTTCAAAAGTCAAATTTAACTTTTGAAAAGTCAAAATTTTAAGTACTTAGAAATTTTTCTAAGTGTTTAGGAAATATGACAATTTCAGAACTTCTGGGCCAGTGCTCACACTCCGCAAATTCTGGATAATCTCAAGACAGAGTTTGGTCAGAACTTCTGGACCAGTTTTCACAAAGGTTCAGTCAGAGTTTGCAAGAGTAAATCAAAGAAGGTTACAAAGCGTGCTGTAAGCTTACTGGAAAGTCTGAGGGATCCTTCAGAATATGCTAGAACCAGAAGATACAAAGATTAGAGATTGGATGCTATGCTGAAGCAAAACTTCTGATCCAGAATTAAGCAATGATGCATAGTTTCACATGGGAACTCATTTAATGCTCATAACCACTTTTGAGTTTTTATCCAAAGGATTTCCCTCACGTGTACCCCTACTGTCTTGGGAAGACAAACTTTTGTGCAAAAGTATGCTAGGCCCATGCGCTGCTTCTACTTTTCCTTAATTCATGCTGACAAATTCAGCTTAGGTGCTGCTAACCATCCCACTTGGTGCATTGAACCATGCTTGTTTAAGCTTACTTCAAGAGTAAGTTAGCTTCTAGCATATGATGTTTGCGCCACTTGACATCTCCAAACTACAAAACCTTTGCCTATAAATAGAACACCATTGGCCATTGAGAAGAGGTCGAAAAATTGAGAAAGAAAAGTCTTGAACCCCTACAAAAATTCCAAGAATCCACAAAACTATAAACACAAAAATACAAAACCTTAGCATTTGATTCTTGCATCCAAACTCCAATTTTTCCTCAAATGTTTCTTGACTAAAGCTATCAAAGCAGTTGCTGATTCACATATTAGAAGTTACCCTAACTTCTGTATTTCTACTGCCATACACTCTCCATCCACCTCCACCTCAAAAAAGGTCAGAATATCACCCCTTGGCTGTTCCAGAAGTTGCAAACTTCCATCCTGCCGAGTACGTGAAAAAGTTGCTCAGAACATCACCAGAGTTCAGGACCAACCTCCAGTTCACAGAATCTTTTCCAGTTGCAAGGTAAGTTTTCTGCTCTCTCATCATACTAATTAGGCATTGTCAGATTTTACATATTTAATACAATGTAGATATTTTGATCCTGATGATGTACATATTCTGAAATTTCATGCATCTGTCTGCTTAAGTAGAAGGAATACTAGTTCAAAATTTCATAAAGAAATTAGGACTCAGAATTAGGATTAGAAAGATTCATGTTGCTTCTGATTTATGCTTCAATATTTCATGAAACTTATCATAACTGTTATATGTGCAACTTTTGTTCCGTTAAGAAATGACTAAGTTACAAATGTTCTAACTGGCATGAAGAGAGGCAAAGTTCTGAAAGTTGCATCAGACATTCTGAAAAATTCCAAATTCACAGAAGATCCAGAACTGCTGAGCTTCCATATTTTTACTAACGTTGTTTCTGTTTGTGCAGCAAGTCAGAGTCAGAACTTCTGACCTCTTCTATTTTCAGCATTTGTGCTGATTCTGTTTTCTTTTTTTTCTTTTATTATTTTTTCCATCATCTTTATTTCTCATTAATCAAAAACACCAAAAATATTTCATATTCACATATTATATTTTCTTTCAACATAAAAAGACAAAAATATTTTCTTAAACAAAAACTTATTTCTTTCTTAAGTAAATAAGCATTTTACATTTCCTGTACATTCTTATCCATTCAATATGGTTGTAATAGTAAAATAGGATTTAATTTGCAATCCCCATTTGAAATTTGTACACCCCATACCCTAATGTTTGTAATAGCGTAGAATCTTTATTTTCCGTACTTTTATTGCTTTCATATATTGTTAGTAATTAGGGTGTGTATGGCAAGATAAAACCAACAAGTAGACCACCAAAAATCAAAGACAAATGCATGCAATCAAACACACTCGCACACTTACACCCTTATGGTAATTCCACTTGTTGCCTTATAAAAATGGCCATGTTATGCATGTGGGGTGTCTTAGCACAAACAAATCGAAAAATACAAAATTATAGTCCCTCGATAACGCTATCAAAGTTGCCTTTCAAAATGATCTTAGTCCCTAGAGAAAAGTGCCTAGTCATCTCACAACATTGCTATCATGGTCATACGATGACCCATGCCCGTCCCTTCACATGTAACAATGGGGCTTCTTACCAAATCAATGGTAAGATAGCAACATCTAAAGGAGGATGAAAAGCATATCTAAGACCTTTTAAGTAGGTAGATTACTTTTATTTACTTGCTCACTCTCAAAATAAATATCCTTGCTATTTTTCAAAACAATCACAAACACTTTCAAAACACTTTCCAAACATGAAATATTTTCAAAAGCTCAACACCTTTGTATACATTCTTACGAACGAGAATCATTACAAAAGTTTGCCTAAACGATGGCACATTTTCAAAATACTTTCAAAAACCACAAAGAACATTTTTCAAACAAAAGCAAGTGATCTAGCAAGTAACTAAGAGCCCATGGAAAACCATGGATGAAAAGGGTGCTAACACCTTCCCTTTTCATAATCTACCCCCTGAACTCAAGAAAACATCTCTAAAGGTATTTCCTGTGCTTTTTCACCTTTCCTTTTTAGATAATAGAAAAGTCGGTGGCGACTCTTGATAAACCGCAACATTTGCAAACGCAAACACAAAACATCAAGTCAGTTCTCCCACCGTATCACCAAAACTGGCGACTCTGCTGGGGTAGACTTTAAAAGTGGGGTTACCTTAGGGTTAGATTACATTTACTTACTTACATTGTTTGATTTGATTGCTTTACATTATGGTTCCTTGTTTGAGTTTGTTTTAAATCCTACACCCGGATTTGGGGACACCTTTTAGGTAAGTAGCAATAAACTGTGAGGGAACTGTGCGGGGTATACCAACACGGTTGAAGCAGTAGCTACGTTGATGTGGCACTTTGGTTGGTACCGGTAACCCTTGAGTCAGTCAAGGAGAGTACGGGGCCGCCGCATGGTGTCGTGAAGCATCAACTGACCTTAGAACCTTACTTGACCAACTTGGCCATTAGGAAGTAGCGAGATAACCGACTTTGGTGCAGTCCGAAGTTGGTTGATACTCGATGCTACACTCATTGAGGTTTGACTCTTGAGTTTTGTTTGGTTGCGAGTCAATCACTTATTGAAAGAAACTTAGGGGAAAGATCAGTGATATTGAGATCCCTTAGAACCCGGTTACTATTAACTAGGACAGATTGAGCCAACTAAACTTCAAGAGGGTACTTACCTACAAACTCCATGCAAGCCTAAACCTAAGGACTTGTCTACTTTGTGTGAATATGATTACTTGTATATTTGCTTACCTCGCATATTTTTACATAGCATCATAACATCATAGCATTCTCATTAACCATTTCAAGGATTTTTGGAGTTCATCTTTGTTCTGTTTTGTAGGACATGGCTTCCACTCGTAAGAACACTATCCAAGTCAGTCTCGTGAGGATACCTCCACAACTCAAGGATTTAGTATCAAGGGTCCCTGAAGATTCTCCATTCACCAAAAGACATGGTCGACTCCTTAGTTTGGTTACCTCAAGTATTGAAGAAGATATGGTAAAGGTGCTTGTCCAATTCTTCGACCCTTTGCATCATTGCTTCACTTTTCCCGATTACCAACTTATGCCTACTTTTGAAGAATTTTCTCAACTCATGGGGATCCCTATTCTTGATCATTTACCTTTCAACGGTATTGAGAGAGACCCTAAACCTGAGGAAATTTCTCGAGCTCTACATTTACAACCATCTGACAAAGTAGCAAATTGGGTAACAAGGAGTGGTGTCAAAGGGTTCCTAGCAAAGTTTTTGTTGGAGAAGGCTCAAGAGTGTTACAATACTTTGGATCTACAAGCCTTTGAGGAATTTTTGGCTCTTGTCATCTATGGGTTGGTACTATTTCCCAATCCTGACCAATTTATATATGTAAATGCGATCAAAGTTTTCATATCTCGTAATCCGGTGCCTACATTGCTTGGAGACATCTTGCATTCTCTTCACTCTCACACTTTGAAGAAAAGAGGGACTTTGATGTGTTGCACTCCTCTTTTGGCTAGGTGGTTTATTTCGCACCTACCTCGATCTGTGGTGAAGAATGAATAAGGTATGAGGTGGTCTAAAATATTGATGCCACTTTCACATGCCGATGTCCGTTGGTATTTGTGATACGATGGGAGAACTGACTTGAGGTTTTGCGTTTGTGTTCGCAAATGTTTCGGTTTAGCAAGAGTCGCCACCGACTTTTTATTTTATCCAAAGGAAAGGTCAAAAATCACAGGAAAGACCTTTGAGATGTTTTCTTGGGTTTGTGGGGTAGATTATGAAAAGGGAAGGTGCTAGCACCCTTTTCATCCATGATTTTCCATGGGCTCTTAGTTACTTGTTTAGATCACTTGCTTTTGCTTTTCAATTGTTTGAAATGGTGCTTTGTGTGTGGTTTTGAAAATATTTTGAAAAGAGGCCTATGTTTAGGCAACCTTTGTAACAATTCTTGTTTGAATGTTTTACAAAGGTGTTTGTCTTTTGAAAAATGTTTCAATTGTTAGAAAGTTTGATTTGGGAAAATGTTTTGAAATATGTTGTGATGTGTTTTTGAAAATAACAAGGATGTTTTGCAAGTTTGATCAAGTAACTAGGAGCATCTACCCTAACTCAAAGATCTTTCCTACACATTTTTAACCCTTTGACATTGTTGTTTTACCATTGTATTTGGTAAACAAACTTGTCTTTGGATGTTAAACGGGACAAGCGCGGGTTATCGTATGGCCATGATAACAATATTGCCAAGTATCTTAGAAAGTTTTTTGTGGGACTAGATCATTTTTGTATAGGCAACCAAGATAGCATCATCGAGGGACTATGATCTTTTGTTTTGTTTTTGTTTGCCAAGATACCTAGCATGCATACCATGGCCATTTTAAAGGCAACAAGTGGATGAAATCCTAGGGGTGCTTGTGTGCATTATGTTGTCATTTTCATGCATTTTTGTCTTGTATTTAGTCAAGCTATTTGTTTGATTTTGGATATTTGCATACAAACCCTAATCTTTCTATCATGGCATATTTGAAAGCAATAAAAGCGCAAAAGTAAATCTAATACTATTACAACATGATTATGGGAAGGGGGATACAAATTTGAATTGAGGATATTTGCAAGAAAATAAAACCCTACGATTATTACAACCATATTGAATTCTTTGCATAAATAAATAAATAGACAATATTTAAATAAGCAATTAAATATAAATATGCAAAAATGTTTTTGTATTTATTTTTATGTATGTAAAAAAAAATCAACTATTTAATGTATCAAAAATAAGAAAATAGGAAGTTTATTTTTATTAAGGGTGGAAACCCTAATTTGTTTTAAGAATATATATATATATATATATATATATATATATATATATATATATATATATATATATATATATATATATATATATATATATATATATATATATATATATATATATATATATATATATATATATATATATATATATATATATATATATATATATATATATATATATATATAATTATTTATTTATGCACAATAAAATGAATAAAAATATATACAAATTTTAAAAAAAATAAAAAAAATGTTAGAAAATATTATTCAAGTGTATAAATAATAAAAAATAAAAATATATAATATTTTTATAATATTTACAAGTTTTTATTTTAAGAAAATAAAAGTATATTATTTCTATGTCCAAAAAATAATAAAAATAATAAAATAAAATATGAAAATTTTAGAAAATGTTTTTGGTAATTTTTAATGTTTAGAAAAATAAATAAAAGTCAGAAAATAAAAAGGAAATGGAAAAATATACAAAAGTAAATTAAATGGGCCAAGGGGGGAATTTTTTTTATTAATAGCCATGTATTAAAATAATATTTCGCAAATAACCGGGTTTCGGAAAAAATTACGCAAATAATCATGTTTCAGATGACTCCCCAAAGGAGAAGCCATCTCACTTGGCGCCTCCACCTAGGGTTTTGCCCTAGGCGCCATCTCACTTGGCGCCTCCCTTGGCTTTTAGCCAAGTGAGATGGCGCATGCTCCTTAAAAGTGAGAGGAGGCGCCATCTCACTTGGCTCCTAGGGAAAAACTAGGGCAAAATGCAGTTTTATAAATAATTCGTCCGTTTCTCCGAAATTTCTCACACTTTCTCGCACTGTATTTTTATTTTGTACTCCGTTATTTGCGTCATGACGTCGCCTATGATTTTTAGCAGAGATGGTTACGTTATATTCTCCGCCACGAAACCTGCGATGAAAATGAAATTCTGGCACATTCACTCCATGGAGCGTCTGAAGCGGGAGTTGATGCGGTGGCTAGATGGAGACATTGCGGAGGGGGAAAAAATTCGAAGGATCCAGCGAAAACGAACAACAACCTCACATGCGACAGGAAGACCTAATGTGTGGTTGGAGGAAGTCAAAACATACAGTGATGTAATGCTGATGATGCATGGGTCAGATGAAATTGTGTTAACAGTTGTAATTTCCTAGATTGAAAATCGTTAATTATTGTTGTACGCGTTTTATTAATTGTAGCAAAATATGTTAACAGAAAACCCAAATGTTTACAACACAATTATGAAAAGATTTTATGTATTACAATATTTATGTGGTCGAGCCAGACGCCCGATTCAGACAGTTTTTGCGATTGTGTCCGACCTGACGGCATAAACCACACTTTCTTTCCAACCTGTCAAGATCGTCCATTTCTGTTGTGATGCGCCTACTTTTGGGACGACCCTTCTTGTTCCTTCGCATTTGGTCATTGTGCCAAACTATATCGCCGTTGTATTCAGGCAAATATTATTTGCGAAATATTATTTTAATACTTGGTTATTAATAAAAAATATTCCCAAGGGGGTGCAGAAAGCACAATGGGGGGTGCAAACAGCAAGGCCAAGTCAGGCCCAGCCCATTCCATCTTCATCCATGTCCTCCAGAACGTGCGCGCCATGGCTTTACACACGAATCATGTTCTCCCTTGTTCTTGCATTAAATCAAAAACTCACAACATAAAAGTTATAGCATTTTCAAACATGATTTCAACCATATAAAGATCTTAATCTAACTCTCAAAGACCAGAGAGAATTTCTCTGGCCCTAATTTCTAACCTAGTTTTTTCAGAAAGTTCATCATTCAAATTCTCCCAACTCAGTTAACTTAAATGAAATCTATGCATATGTACAGCTCAAGGGCAATGAATACTACATTTTTTATTCACAAACCTAAGCCTAATGATTCCTAAATGGAGAGAGAGAAGTTTGAACTTTACCTGTTTCAGTAAAGCTCGAGTATGAAAATGCAGGGGTTTTCAGTGAGGCCTGAGATGCTTGTGACCTTGCTTGAAGTTCCTTGGAGCTTTCCCAATGCTTAGCTAGCTTTGAACTTGCCTGAATAAGCTTGTAGAAGTCAACCAGCACAGTCAGAATTCAAAAATGGTGAAGCTTGAAAACAAGGTTACAGTTGTTGGCCAATGGTTGGGATAACTTAGGTGTGTTGTTTAGAAGGTGTTTGAAGTGGTTGCAAGCAAAATGCACGAGTGGATTTTGCTTTGGATGTCAAACTGCAGAAGTTGCCCTGTTTTGCAAGAAAATGTGATTTTGGTGTTTTGGAAGGTTTTAGAAGTGTTTAGCTCGTGATTCTGACTTAATGTGATATGAAAAACTTGGTTCGAATGTTTACAAAGCTTGGTTTTATAAGATTGCCAAGATATGTCCTTTTTGCAAGTTGACTTGGTTTTGAAGAAAAGTGTGAAGTGACCAAGGCCAGGCCTGTACAGGGTAGCTCCAAGCATGCACATAGTTGGTATACTTTCCCTGATATTTGTGGATGTTGTTTTCTGCAAAAGACTTGGGGCAAAGCTCAAGAGAAACAAATTGACATAAAACCACCTTTATCAAAATGGCATTGTTAGCTTTTTGCCATTTTTAGATTAATCCTTTGTGTAATCATCCAATGATCAGAACAATTCCTTAATCCATTGTATTTTCATTCAATTTTTGAGTGTGGAAGGGTTTATGGATCTATAAGCAAGTACAAGCAAAGCTGGACAGAAATTGCAACTTGTAGCAACATGAAAAATGCCATGGATCAAAGTGACTTTTTGCCAAATTCAAACCTTCGATTCTCCCTTACCACAAATGATTATGGAGTGTTCTTGGAAATTTTGGAAAGCATGTAACATGCTCTACAATCCATATTTGAAATGAATTTTGAGATCCCAATTGGAACTAGGTGAAAATTTGCCATGAAGATAGGTCAAAATCCTGCCTAAACTAGGGCAAAATTTCACTAAATTAAAAGTTTCATGGACCCTTGTTCACAAAATCATAACTTGAGATCCAAGCATCTTTTGGGAAAACTTTGTGATCAAAGTTGTAGATTTTGTGGAGGAATACAACTTTCATGTTGGAAGTTTTGTTTGAATCCAATTGCATCACGGTGAAAATGTTGGGCAAAGTTGGGAAAAAATAAGAAATTTTCATAACTTAGAAAATTTCTAAGTTATGGAAATTTTCCATTTTAAACCCTAATTTGAAAAATCAGGTTTCTTGATGAACAAGTTTCATGTTTTTACATATCTTGTTGAAAAATGAACCTTGGCACTTGATTTTGACTAAAAAGTCAATGTTTGACTTTTCAGTGTACAATTGATTTTTGATCAGTTGACTGGAAAATTCATCTGTCAATCCAATGCATTTGAGATCTTTTGAACCTTGTGATTAGGTCAAGATGATTCCATTGAGTCCTTGAATCCATGTTTAAACCCAATTTTCCATTGGCTAGGTCAAAAATCAGAAATTGCCCTTCTGCAGTCAAAACCCTAAAAATGACCATTTTACCCTTTTGATGATATGATTAAATTTCTTGAGGAGTTGTGGTCCAAACTTGATAAAATGGTTCATATGAGTCTATAATGTTGATGTGGATAAAAAATTATGAGGTTTGACTGTAAATTGGCCACAATTGACTTTTTCCCCAATACTATTGATTTCTAGGTCAGCTGTCCAATTGATTGACCAAAAATTTGATTCAAAGCTTGAAACTTGATATGAGCAAACTTAGGAGTCCAACGTGAAGTATGAAAGTCACATTGAGCATTGAAAGTCCAAAAATCCTTGTGCAAACTCAAACCCTAATTTAGGTCAACAGTGCAAGGAGATGTCTTGAGCAGAGCAAACCATAGCTTGGTCTTGAGTTCAAAGAGTCTTGTGAGGGGAAATCTTGATAAAATGAGAGGGAAAATTTTGGGTTACAACAGCTTCCCCTGTTCAATCTTCTTGAACCTGAAGATTTAGATTGGCGAGTTTTCCTTTCGTGACTCGAAGGTAAAAGAGGATTGGACACTAGAGTGCCCGTAAATTTTCACTCGTCAGAGTATAGTTGAGGGAATGGGCTTAAAGATGCCATTTGAAGGTGTGATAGAATCTTGTCGAAGATGGGCTTAAAGATGCCATCCAAGAATGTTTGTTGAATTGTAAGTTATAGGTGAGCGTCAGAATGGTATCCTTGTATGGAGCATCTCTGAGCTGGGGATCTGAATAAGCAATGGAATAGAATCCATGTCTGGAGCATCTATAAACTATTTTCTGAGCCTTGAATCTGAACAAGCGATAGATTAGCATCCATGTCTGGAGCATCTATAAACTGTTTTCATGATCCTTGAATTTGAATAAGCAATAGATTAGCATCTGTGTCTGGAGCATCTATAGGCTATTTTCTGAAGCTGAATCTGAACAAGCGATAGATTAGCATCCATGTCTGGAGCATCTATAAACTGTTTTCATAATCCTTGAATTTGAATAAGCAATAGATTAGCAACCGTGTCTGGAGCATCTCTAGGCTGTTTTTTGAAGCTGAATCTGAACAAGTGATAGATTAGCATCCATGTCTGGAGCATCTATAAATTGTTTTCATGATCCTTGAATTTGAATAAGAAATATGTTAGCATCCGTGTCTGGAGCATCTCTAGGCTGTTTTATGAAACTGAATCTGAACAAGTGATAGATTAGCGTCCATGTCTGGAGCATCTATAAACTGTTTTCATGATCCTTGAATTTGAATAAGCAATAGATTAGCATCCGTGTCTGGAGCATTTATAGGTTGTTTTCTGAAGCTGAATCTATACAAGCGATAGATTAGCATTCATGTCTGGAGCATCTATAAACTGTTTTCATGATCCTTGAATTTAAATAAGCAATAGATTAGCAACCGTGTCTGGAGCATCTCTAGGCTGTTTTCTGAAGCTGAATCTGAACAAGTGATAGATTAGCATCCATGTCTGGAGCATATATAAACTGATTTCATGATCCTTGAATTTGAATAAGAAATAGATTAGCAACCGTGTCTGGAGCATCTCTAGGATGTTTTCTGAAGCTGAATCTGAACAAGTGATAGATTAGCATCCATGTCTGGAGCATCTATAAACTGTTTTCATGATCCTTGAATTTGAATAAGCAATAGATTAGCAACCGTGTCTGGAGCATCTCTAGGCTGTTTTCTGATTATATACTGGTAGCCTGTTAATCTTATCCTGAAAAGGGTAAAATATTAGCTGAAACACAAAGTTATGTTGCATGAAATGTATGATGCAATATATATGTTTTATCAATGTTTATGATATATGATTTTAATGTATGTGCATGTAAGATAATTAGATGTCTTGCTGAGGAAAATAAATCCTTGATAGCTGGAGATAATAAAATCTTTGACTGCTGTCGGGGAAAATAAATCCACGATCGTTGCTAGAGATTCAGAATCTTTGATTACCGAGGATGAGAAATCCTTGCTGACCACTGTTGCGGATAGAAAATCCTTGGCGACTTTTGGGGATTATCAAAACTTTGACAACCTTCGTGGGGATGTGAGAATCCTTCATGACTTTCCTGGGGGTTATACGATGAGAATCCCTACTCGGCTGGGGAATAAGGGAAACTCTGGAGATCTCTACCGGGAATCACACAAAGGAAAACCTTGATCTGCTGGGGAATAAGGAAGACTCTGATGGCTTCCGTGGAGAAATGAGAATCTTCAATCTGCTAGGGGAATTAAAAACTCTGATGAACTCATGTTGGGTAGCAATGAAGACTCTGGCAATTTCACTGGGGAATTAAGGATGAGAATCTTCATTCTGTTGGGGAGTAGCTATACTGCTAGAGAGTAAGCTATCCTGTTGGAGAGTAAGTTCTGGACCCTAGGGGAAAAAGCTTACTGCTGGGGATTAGCTATCCCGCTGGGGAGAACAGGAGCTTGGGTTGTATGCCAATCTACTGGGGAATTATCCTAGGTTGGGGACAAGACAAAAGTTAACTGTTATCTGGTTGATTCTCAGACTTTAAGACAACTTGTTGGAGAATCTGGAGACATTGAATGGTTTCTGTTGTGGATTGATAGTTTGACTCCGCTGGGGAAGACGATTTTAAGATAATTCTCTGGGGAATTATCTGGTTTTAAAGCGACTCTCCGACGAATTTGAAGGAAACTGGATGGTTTCCACTGGGGTTTAAAGGTTGAAGATTTGACTCTGTTGGGGAAGAAAGTTTCATCTTCACTGAGGATCTGTAATTCAAAGTTTTGGCTCCGCTGGGATTGGGAGTTTGAAGACTTTACTCTGACGGGGATTTTGAATTTTAACTCCGCTAGGGATATGTATTTCAAGGTTTTAGCTCCGATGGGGATCTAGATGATGTACTGCAGGGGATTTCTCCTTGAATAGAATAAAGACATTTTCCTATACTTTCAACCTGTCAGTAATTATTCTTTCGCATTTTGTTTATTTGTAAGCAGTGATTATATTCAAATGCATATGCTCATTTAATAAATCATTGGACGTTTTCAAATAAAACACAAGTGTAAAAAAGAAAGAAAAGGCAATTAATTTTCTTCACTTTGAAGTATCTTTGTATTAACTTTAAGTAAGTATTTTGTACAAAGGAGACAGACATCCTAGTAAGAGAATGTCGTCATAAAAAATGAGAAAAATTTATACAAAGAAAGGTGGCTATGTGTAAAAATTCCATGGGGTTCCCATTCTGCTATAGCCTTCGTAACTCTGAACATCTTGTCCATTCGTTGCTTCGTCCGATGATGATTAAGTTGATCAGAAGCCTGGAGTTTGTCTATGAAGAGATTATCCTTAAAGTGATCCGACGAGACATAGTCATACGCTTTAATTCCCTAACTTTTGCCTGGACCGCCCTTTCGAGTTTTCGATCCACCGGGAAACCCCTTTTTTTTGCCCAAGTCTCCCTTTCGGGTTTTCAACTTGCCGGGTGTACAGATTTTTTTGTTTATCCCTAATTTTTGCCTGAACTGCCCTTTCGGGTTTTCGATTCACCAGGATGCCCATTTTTGCCCAAGTCTCCCTTTCGGGTTTTCAACTTGCCGGGTCGTTTATGCGTAGTATCTTTTGACTATGGCTGCGTTCACAGGGTGCAGCAGGTCATCGCCGTCCATGGTGATCAGGATCATTGTTCCACCAGAAAAGATGTTTTTGATCACAAATGGTCCTTCGTAGGTAGGAGTCCATTTGCCCCTGGGATCACTTTGCGTCAAGATGATCCGCTTGATTACAAGATCTCCGACTTGATATACCTGGCGCCTGACTTTCTTGTTGAAAGCCTTGATCATCCGTTTTTGGTACGTCTGACCATGGCAAACAGCAGTAAGTCGTTTTTCATCAATCAAGTTAAGTTGATCAAGCCGGGTATGAATCCAATCGTCTTCACTCAAACCAGCATCCTTCATGATTCTCAAGGAGGGAATCTGAACCTCGATAGGTAAAACAGCTTCCATGCCGTATACCAAAGAAAATGGTGTTGCCCCATGTGATGTGCGCGCCATGGTACGATACCCGTGAAGAGAAAACGGTAACATCTCGTGCCAGTCCTTGTAGGTGACTGTCATCTTTTGAATGATCTTCTTGATATTTTTGTTTGCAACTTCGACAACACCATTCATCTTTGGCCGATAGGGAGATGAATTGTGATGTTGAATCTGGAACTGTTGGCACAAGGCTATGATCATAGTATTATTCAGGTTTGTATCGTTTTTCGTGATGATCCTGTCGGGGATACCATACCGAAAATGAGGTTCTGCTAGATGAAGCGGGCAACCACATTCTTTGTAACGGAAGCGAAGGAAGTTGCTTCGACCCACTTGGTGAAATAGTCAATGGCCACCAGAATGAAGCGGTGTCCATTGGATGTTGTAGGCTTGATCTCTCCAATCATGTCGATTCCACACATTGCGAATGGCCAAGGAGTTGTTAGGACATTGAGAGGAACTAGAGGAATATGTACCTTGTCCGCATAGACTTGGCATTTGTGACAAGTACGGGAATGTTGATGACAATCAGCTTCCATGTTAGACCAGTAGTAGCCTGCCCGTAGAATCTTCTTAGCCATCGTATGACCGCTCGAGTGGGTGCCAAATGTACCATTATGTAGTTCATCCATGATCTGCTCAGCTTCAACCTTGTCCACACAACGGAGCAGAATGTAATCATGATTGCGCTTGTATAGGATTCCATTGCTCAGGAAGAACTTAGCTAAGAATCTCCTTAAGAACTTTTTGTCGTTGACTGAAGCTCCTTCAGGGTATTCTCGCGTCCTCAGATACCTTTTGACTTCGTGAAACCAAGGTCGGTCCACTACTTCCTCAGTATTAATCTCGTGACAATGTGCAGGTTCGTCCATTCGCTCAATGGTGATTTGGGGAGCCTCACTATCCCAGTTAAGTTTAAACATGGAAGACATTGTAGCTAGAGCATCTGCTAGCTGATTTTCTTCTCGCGGAAAGTGCTCGAAGGTCATCTTCTCGAAGTGAGGTAGCAATGTCAAGACATGTTCTTTGTAAGGGATGAGATTAGGATGTTTAGTGTCCCACTCACCTTTGATCTGACTGATGACCAAAGCTGAGTCTCCAAATACAACCAAGGATTTGATTCCCAGGTCTATTGCAGCCTTGAGACCAAAGATACAAGCTTCATACTCGGCCATGTTGTTGGTGCAGTTGAAGCAGAGTCTGGCGGTGAAAGGTGTATGGCAACCTTGTAGAGAAATGAGTATCGCGCCGATACCGTTGCCAAGTACATTGGAGGCACCATCAAAGTACTGGGTCCATCGGGATCCTTGTTCAGGTCCGTTATACAGTCCGTTATCTTCAATGTTGTCCAATGTCATAATGTCTTCGTCGGGGAAGTCAAACTTCATGGATTGGAAATCTTCGACAGCCTGATGAGGAAGATGGTAAGCTAGTACACTCCCCTTTATATCTTTTTGGGTCGTGTATTGGATATCATACTCAGTCAGGATCATTTTCCATCTAGCTATTCTTCCAGATAAAGCAGGCTTTTCGAAGATGTACTTGATCAGATCCATCTTAGAAATCAGTAGAGTGGTATGAGTCAACATATACTGCCTTAGCCGGCGAGCAGCCCATACCAAAGCGCATCAAGTTTTCTCGAGCAGTGAGTAGCGGGTCTCACAGTCGGTAAACTTTTTGCTAAGGTAATAAATGGCATGCTCTTTTCGGCCAGACTCGTCATGTTGACCCAATACGCACCCCATTGAATTATCCAAAACAGTCAGGTACATGATTAACGGTCTTCCTTCGACGGGAGGCATCAAGATAGGAGGTTCTAGCAAGTACTCCTTGATTTTATAGAAAGCAACTTGACAGTCATCATTCCATTTAACCACCTGATCTTTCTTCAACAGCTTGAAGATTGGCTCACAGGTAGACGTTAGGTGAGAGATGAACCTTGCAATGTAGTTTAGGCGTCCCAAGAAACCTCTGACCTCCTTCTCAGTGCGAGGGGAAGACATTTCTTATATGGCTTTGACTTTGGCAGGATCAACCTCGATTTTGTTGCTGACTATGAAACCCAAGAGTTTACCGGACCTGACTCCAAAAGTGCACTTGTTAGGGTTCAGTCTGAGCTTGTACTCCTTTAACCTGACAAACAGCTTTTGCAGATGGTCGAGGTGTTCTTCTTCTGTCTGTGAACGGGATATCATGTCGTCTACGTAGACTTCAATCTCATGATGTATCATGTCATGAAACAAAGCCACCATGGCGCGCTGAGAGGTTGCCCCGACATTCTTCAGTCCGAATGACATCACTTTATAGCAGAAGGTACCCAACTGTGTAACAAAAGTAGTCTTCTCCATGTCTTCAGGGGCCATTTTGATCTGGTTGTACCCTGAAAATCCATCCATGAAAGAAAATACCTTATGCTGAGCTGTATTGTCAACCAAGATGTCAATGTGCGGTAATGGAAAGTCATCTTTAGGGCTAGCCCTGTTTAAGTCTCTGTAATCCATGCACATTCTAACTTTTCCGTCCTTCTTAGGCACGGACACGATGTTGGCAACCCATTGTGGATAGGAAGTAACTGTAAGAAAGCCATCATTGAACTGCTTCATCACTTCAGCTTTGATCTTTTCAGACATGTCGGGCCTCATGCGGCGAACTTTCTGTTTAATTGGTGGACAATCTTCTCTTGTAGGGAGACAGTGAACCACAATATCTGTATCAAGTCCCGGCATGTCTTCATAGGACCAGGCAAAGATCTCAACATATTTATTCAACAGCTGAACTAAACGCTCTTTGACACTTGGCTCTAGGTTGGCACCCACTCTAATTTCTTTTCTGTCTTCCTCAATTCCCAAGTTGATTGTCTCTAACAATTCCTTGTGTGGTAGAATAGCCCTTTCTTCCTGTTGTAGCAGTGTAGCCAATTCTCCAGGTACTTCACAGTCTTCATCACCTTCGTACTCGGCATGGTAGACCAGATCTTCAGAGTCACTGAAGGCCATAGAAGAATTGTTACCCATGGAATCCGGAATGGATGAATACCTGCATTGGTGAGTGTGGGTGTGTGTAAGGGATATCCACCTTTAAACAAATAAAATGCAAAAAGAAAGAAAATGAACACAAAAGTTTATACGTGAAAACATCCATGATTCATTAAAATGGCATATGAAGATGAAAAATCAAACCCTTACAAATGGACCTATGTACCTCGGGTAAGGCACAAGGTTAAAAGTGTACGAATTGTTCAAGTATTATTACAAACCAACAAAAATGTTCGAAAGATAAATTACTGATTGATGAAAGTAATGGGAACAAAGTCCTTTGCCTCCCAATTGCACAAGCCTCCTTCAACGGTAGGGAAAATCCAGTCTTCAAGGTTCCTCTCTTCTTCACCATCCTCCAAATCACTGACTCCATGATGGGTGATCTTCACTGGTGGTCCTCCAGCCCGGGAGCGACGCACAACCTTCTGACTAGCAGTAGTGAAACCCAAGCCGAATTTATCTGACTTGAAAGGAAAATCAGGAAGCTTCCCCCAGATTGTGCTTCCTCCTTCTTCAATCACAGCCTTTGCATCTCTCAAGGAAGACATCTGAGGCGGAGTCCTGGTAATCATGGGTACAAAAGGCACTGTCTTGGTTGCCGCAATCTCCTGAGCCACCTCCTCAAAATGCTGAAAGGGGGTTTCGATGAATTCACCATCTAATTCTACATAGCGGAAAGAATTAAGATGGCTTATCATGTATTCCTCTTCACCGTGAACTGTCACAATTTTCCCCTGAACAGGGTACTTGAGCTTCTGATGCAGAGTTGAAGTGATGGTTCCAGCATGATGAATCTAGGGTCTTCCTAACAAGCAAGAATAGGAGGGACGGATGTCCATGACATAGAATGTGGAGTTAAAGGTTTCAGTTCCCACTTTGATCGGGATGTCCACCTCCCCGTGGACCATCCTTTTAGAACCATCAAAGGCTCTGACAATGATGTTGCTGGGATTTAGGGTCAAACCTTCACAATCCAATCTGTCCAATGCTTTCTTCGGCAAGACATTTAAAGATTACCCAGTATCAACCAGAACGTGAGCTAAAGTAGCCCCCCTGCATTCCACTGAGACATGCAGCGTGTCGTTATGCTTTCTCCCCTTAGATGTTAAATCGACATCGGAGAAGCCTAAACCATTGTCTGCTGTTAGGCTAGCTACACATTCCTGGAACTGGTCCGCAGAGGTTTCTTGGGGCACGTGGGCCGTCTTCAAGAATATGATCAAGGCTTTAGCATGAGCTTCGGAACAGAGCAACAAGACCAGCATAGAGATTTTTGAGGGGGTTTGCCCCAGTTGTTCTACAACATCATAGTCGCTCTTCTTAATTATTTTCAAAATCTCCTCCATTTATTTTTGAGTGGTCTCGGGGATGACCAAAGCCTGAGCCCTCGTCCTGACGGGCGCTTCTTGGATCCACTTCCCTTTATCAGCAGCAACAGCAGAGGGTACAACCACATGAGTCACAATTTCTTCAATAACTAGAGTTCTCACAGATATGTTGACCGGTACAGGAGTAACTTTAGGAGCGGCTGAGGGTCCGAAGATTGCCTTTGGAGGCGCAATCTCCGGAGATAAAATTCTTCCACTGCGGGTGATTTTACTCGTTCCGGCAATGTTTCCAATGTTGGAAGTCTCTTCGTCAGAACTTTCTTCATTTGATTCAATCTTCTTAATACCGTGGTAGAAGATCTCTCCTCCATAGTTCCACGGTATTGATTTGTTGGACTTGTATGGGATAGGCCCCGGCATGGTTATCTTCAGAGGTACAATCTTCGGATCAGATGTAATCTTAACAGGTCTTTTGGAGACCTTGGAAAGATTGGAGGATATGGTAATTATGGAAACATCATTGACAAGAGTCGGAGCAACAGGAGTCTTCTCAAAAAGGATTTCTTGATTATCCATTAGGCGTTGGATGCCTAACTTCAACAACAGACAATTGGTTGGTAAGGAGGAACAAATGCAACAATCTTTTCCACATCCTGGGAAAATCCCAGCCTTCAATAGATTTAACTTGATTATAGGTAACAGAGTCATCAAATCATCAACAGTAGCAACATACAAATCTTCTTCAATATCATGGGCATTGTGGTCGTGCTTTGGCATTGGAGCATAGATCACATTCGGCTTTTCAGGGGCGTCGAATTCCACTTCCTTAGCGTTTATTAAATCCCGAATCTTATTCTTGAGGGCCCAACAATTGTTGGTGTCGTGCCCCATGTTATCTGAATGATAAGTACACTTGGCGTTGGGATGGTAGTGTGGAGAAGTTGTATTTGTATTCTTCGGTGCCTCTCTTAAACTGGCAAGGTTTAATTTCAGGAGATGGGGGATAACCTGAGTAGGTGTCATGTTTATCCGGGTATATTTCCGTTGCAGTCTTTCCACCCTTTGCTAGTTGGTTCTAGGTTGATTGTTTCTGGGCTAATCCGCTGCGGACTTCTGGATCATTACAGCCCCCACCGCTGGCCGGCGCTCAATTCTCCCCTGACCTCTTTGAGAGTAGACAGCTGAGACTTCTTTCTTTTCTGGAAAAGTCTTCTTGACGGCAGCAGAAGCAAATGTATCTTTTTAAATTTTACCGCTCTTAATACCGACTTCAACTCTTTCACCAGTTAGAATTAACTCGGTGAACCCCGCAGATGAACTTCCTATCAAGTGATTAAAGAATGGACTTGACAGAGTCCCCAAAAACATATCAACAAGCTCTCTCTTAGACAATGGTGGTTGCACCCTTCCCGCCAAGTCTCTCCATTTCTGGGCATACTCTTTAAAGCCTTCATTGGAGACCATACCCATACTCTGTAATTGAGTACGAGTAGGTTCTAAGTCCGCATTATATTGATATAGTCTGTAGAAGGCAGCAACCAAAACCTCCCAATTGTGCACATCAGACCTCCCAAGCTGGTAGAACCAATCCAATTGCGTACCCGACAAACTATCCTGAAAAAAGTGGACCCACGGGTCCTTGTCAGAAGAATGAGGTTGGATTTTTCTGACGTAAGACCGTAGGTGCATCTTCGGGCAAGACACCCCATCGTACTTAGCAAACAGGGGAACTTTAAAATTGGGGGGAATGACAATCCCAGAAACCAACCCTAACACTTTGAAATCCAGCCCAGGCACCCTCTGCACCTCCATGGCTGCCAGACGCTCTTCCAGATTCTTGTACTTGTCATCTGCAGGAGGGTACTGCTGTTCGGAATAGTCTTCATCCTCCTCCTCTTCTTCTTCAGCCTCAGACTCAGATGGTACTGCAGCTCCCTTTCCTTTACCTACCCCTTCATCAGATGTTGAGGGGAAGTCCAGGACCCTTCTAGTTTGACCTTCAAATCTTCTATCCAGAATAGCCACACCAACTCTTTTCTTTTTCTTTTTCTCTTTTTCCTTCTCTAACAGTGCTTTAAGATCCTCCTGACCCTTTGCCAAGGTCATGAGTAGTTGTTGGAACTGTGAATTCTGCGCTTGCAAATATTTGACCGTCTGCTCTATATCCATCTTGCTGAAATAAACAGCAGAGAGATAAGGAAACCTGGTGTGAAGACCTGTTTATACATATGATGAATGAAATGTATTCATGTAATGCATTCAAGGATTCATAAATTAAAATTTGTTGTAAACAAAAAGAACACACGTCATATTAATAAGATAGAATTTGTCAGTACATAAATTCCCCATGGGAAAAATAATACAAAATTCTAAGGTAAAAAGGCGTTGCGCATCCTCTTTGGTGCGATGTAGGTGTTGAGAGTCTTCTCTTCGTGGAGTCAACGAGTAAGTTCTAAAACCTTCTTCTCACTGGCGTAGAATTGGGCTTCAAACATATTGAGTTCTCCCTTGAGCTGTATCCAACTCCTTTGTAAATCTTCTAATGATGTCGGCATGTCAGGATGTATGAGGGTGTATGGAACCTCTCCTTCCATAACAGGCTCTTTGATCACAGGAAGAATGTGGGGGTAAGGCATCATAAGACTCTGGGCGCGTGTTTGTACCCATTTGAGGTAAGGCTCAAGGGGGATGGAATTATTGTGTCCCAATGTCTTACTGTCCACCTTGTTGGGCATCCTCCAAGCTCGGATAAACCTTTGTCGAAGTCCTTGAGCGTCATTGTCGAAGTCAAAAACCAAGTTTGGAATCAGCATGTCATGAGGACCATCCCTTCGGGCATACCCAAACTGTCTCAGAGCCAAGCAGGGGTTGTAGGTAATGCCTCCCCTAATGCTGAGTAGTGGGACATTAGGGAATTCCCCACAACGATCAATGATGATGACATTTTCTCTAGACCGAGAACATCAATGAACATCAGAATGTGTAAGAGTCATCAATCGTTGTGACCACCTCAAGCCTTGCTAATTCTTCAAGACTGACTGGGCAAGGTGAGAAATAAACCACCTTGCTAGAAGAGGAGTACAGCACATGAGAACACCTCTTTTCCTCATTGTCCGTGTGTGAAATGAGTGGAGGATGTCCCCAAGCAATGTAGGAACAGGGTTCTGAGATATGAAAATCTTGACAGCATTCACATCTATAAGCTGATCAGGGGTTGGGAACAAGACCAACCCATAGATGAGAAGTGCTACAATCTCCTCAAAAGCTTGCAGATCTAGAGAATTCCAGCAGTCTTGTGCCTTCTCAAACAGAAACTTTGCCAAGAAACCCTTGACACCACTTCTGGTTTCCCAATGACCTTTGATATCATATGGTTGTAAGTGGAGAGCTTGAGCAACATCTTCAGGCTTTGGATCTCTTTCCGTACCGTTGTAGGGTAGTTTATGGAGAATAGGAATCCCCAGGAGTTGAGAAAATTCCTCCAAAGTAGGCACTAACTAGTAGTCAGGAAATGTGAAACAGTGGTGTAGGGGGTCAAAGAACTGGAAGAGAACTTTCACCATGTCTTCCTCTATGTTGGAGTTGACCAAGTTGAGAAGTCTGCCATGTCTTTCAGTGAATGGAGAATACTCTGGAATCTTGGAAGTAAGCTCCTTGAGTTGAGGAGGGATTCTCACAAGGTTGATCTGGATTGTTTTCCTACGGAGTGATTCCATAACCTACAAAACAGGAACAAAGATGAAGAGCCAAACCCTTGATGTTCATGATGTATGCACAAGTATATGTACAAGCAAATCACACAAGTTCCTATTTTTAGGCTTGCATGGGGTTTCATAGGTAAGTACCCTCTTGAAGTTTAGTTGGCTCAACCTGTCCTATAAATAGTAATCGGGTTCTAAGGAGCTAAATATCACTGGGTTATTTTCTGTGTTCATTGTTCAGTTTAGCCACTTTACTGGCGACCGAAATATTCCAAGAAAACAACCCTCAATGAGTGTAGTATCGAGTATCTACCAACTTCGGACTGCACCAAAGCCGGTCATCTCAATACCCCTAATAAGGCCAAGATGGTCAAGTAAAGGTTCTAAAAGTCCATTAGTGCTTCATGACATCACTCAGTGGCCCCGTATTCTCTTTGATTAACTCAAAGGCTACCGGTATCCACAAATATGTCGCACTAATATAGCTATTGCTCCAACCATGTCGGTATACCCCACATAGTTTCCACAACGTATTTCTATTTACCTATGAATGTTTCCCAAATTCGAGTAGAGGATTTAAAACCCAAACAATAGAACCAAATGTAAAGCAATCAAAGCAAACAAGGTAAGCATGTAAAGGTGATCTAAACCCTAAGGTAACCCCACTTTTAGATTGTTCCCCAGTAGAGTCGCCCGTTCTGTGATACGGTGGGAGAACTGACTTGAGGTTTTGCGTTTGTGTTCGCAAATGTTTCGGTTTAGCAAGAGTCACCACCGACTTTTTATTTTATCCAAAGGAAAGGTCAAAAAGCACAGGAAAGACCTTTGAGATGTTTTCTTGGGTTCGGGGGGTAGATTATGAAAAGGGAAGGTGCTAGCACCCTTTTCATCCATGGTTTTCCATGGGCTCTTAGTTTCTTGTTTAGATCACTTGCTTTTGCTTTTCAATTGTTTGAAATGGTGCTTTGTGTGTGGTTTTGAAAATATTTTGAAAAGAGGCCTATGTTTAGGCAACCTTTATAACAATTCTTGTTTGAATGTTTTACAATGGTGTTTGTCTTTTGAAAAATGTTTCAATTGTTTGAAAGTTTGATTTGGGAAAATGTTTTGAAATGTGTTGTGATGTGTTTTTGAAAATAGCAAGGATGTTTTGCAAGTTTGATCAAGTAACTAGGAGCATCTACCCTAACTCAAAGATCTTTCCTACACATTTTTAACCCTTTGACATTGTTGTTTTACCATTGTATTTGGTAAACAAACTTGTGTTTGGATGTTAAATGGGACAGGCGCGGGTTATCGTATGGCCATGATAACAATATTGCCAAGTATCTTAGCAAGTTTTTTGTGGGACTAGATCATTTTTGTATAGGCAACCAAGATAGCATCATCGAGGGACTATGATCTTTTGTTTTATTTTTGTTTTTCAAGATACCTAGCATGCATACCATGGCCATTTTAAAGGCAACAAGTGGATGAAACCCTAGGGGTGCTTGTGTGCATTGTATTGTCATTTTCATGCATTTTTGTCTTGTGTTTAGTCAAGCTATTTATTTGATTTTGGATATTTGCATACAAACCCTAATCTTTCTATCATGGCATATTTGAAAGCAATAAAAGTGTAAAAGTAAATCTAATACTATTACAACATGATTATGGGGAGGGGGATACAAATTTGAATTGAGGATATTTACAAGAAAATAAAACCCTACGATTATTACAACCATATTGAATTCTTTGCATAAATAAATAAATAGACAATATTTAAATAAGCAATTAAATATAAATATGCAAAAATGTTTTTGTATTTATTTTTATGTATGTAAAAAAAAATCAACTATTTAGTGTATCAAAAATAAGAAAATAGGAAGTTTATTTTTATTAAGGGTGGAAACCCTAATTTGTTTTAAGAAAATATATATATTATAATTATTTATTTATGCACAATAAAATGAATAAAAATATATACAAATGTTTAAAAAAATAAAAATATGTGAGAAAATATTATTTAAGTGTATAAATAATAAAAATAAAAATATATAATATTTTTATAATATTTACAAGTTTTTATTTTAAGAAAATAAAAGTATATTATTTAATAATTATTTCTATGTCCAAAAAATAATAAAAATAATAAAATAAAATATGAAAATTTTAGAAAATGTTTTTGGTAAGTTTTAATGTTTAGAAAAATAAATAAAAGTCAGAAAATAAAAAGGAAATGGAAAAATATACAAAAGTAAATTAGATGGGCTAAGGGGGTGCAGTAAGCACAATGGGGGGTGCAAACAGCAAGGCCAAGTCAGGCCCAGCCAATTCCATCTTCATCCCTGTCCTCTAGAACACGCGCGCCATGGCTTTACACACGAATCCTGTTCTCCCTTGTTCTTGCATTAAATCAAAAACTCACAACATAAAAGTTATAACATTTTCAAACACGATTTTAACCATATAAAGAACTTAATCTAACTCTCAAAGACCAGAGAGAATTTCTCTGGCCCTAATTTCTAACCTAGTTTTTTCAGAAAGTTCATCATTCAAATTCTCCCAACTCAGTTAACTTAAATGAAATCTATGCATATGTACATCTCAAGGGCAATGAATACTACATTTTTTATTCACAAACCTAAGCCTAATGATTCCTAAATAGAGAGATAGAAGTTTGAACTTTACCTGTTTCAGTCAAGCTCGAGTATGACAATGCATGGGTTTTCAGTGAGGCCTGAGATGCTTGTGAGCTTGCTTGAAGTTCCTTGGAGCTTTCCCAATGCTTAGCTAGCATTGAACTTGCCTAAATAAGCTTGTAGAAGTCAACCTGCACAGTCAGAATTCAAAAATGGTGAAGCTTGAAAACAAGGTTATAGTTGTTGGCCAATGGTATGGATAGCTTAGGTGTGTTGTTTAGAAGGTGTTTGAAGTGGTTGCAAGCAAAACGCACGAGTGGATTTTGCTTTGGATGTCAAACTGCAGAAGTTGCCCTGTTTTGCAAGAAAATGTGATTTTGGTGTTTTGGAAGGTTTTAGAAGTGGTTAGCTCGTGCTTCTGACTTAATGTGATATGCAAAACTTGGTTCAAATGTTTACAAATCTTGGTTTTATCAGATTGCCAAGATATGTCCTTTTTGCAAGTTGACTTGGTTTTGAAGAAAAGTGTGAAGTGACCAAGGCCAGGCCTGTACAGGCTAGATCCAAGCATGCACATAGTTGGTATACTTTCCCTGATATTTGTGGATGTTTTTTGCTTCAAAAGACTTGGTGCAAAGCTCAAGAGAAACAAATTGACATAAAGCCACCTTTATCAAAATGGCATTGTTAACTTTTTGCCATTTTTAGATTAATCATTTGTGTAATCATCCACTGATCAGAACAATGCCTTAATCCATTGTATTTGCGTTCAATTTTTGAGTGTGGAAGGGTCTATGGACCTGTAAGCAAGTACAAGCAAAGCTGGACAGGAATTGCAACTTGTAGCAACATGCAAAATGCCATGGATCAAAGTGACTTTTTGCCAAATTCAAACCTTCGATTCTCCATAACCACAAATGATTTTGGAGAGTTATTTGACATTTTGGAAAGCTTGTAACATTCTCTACAATCCATATTTGAAATGCATTTTGAGATTCCAATTGGAACTAGGTGAAAAATTTCCATGAAGATAGGTCAAAATCCTGCCTAAACTAGGGCAAAATTTCACTAAGTTAAAAGTTTCATGGACCCTTGTTCACAAAATCATAACTTGAGATCCAAGCATATTTTGGGAAAACTTTGTGAATAAAAGTTGTAGATTTTGTGGAGGACTACAACTTTCATGTTAGAAGTTTTGTTTGAATCCAATTTCATCATGGTGAAAATGTTGGGCAAAGTTGGGAAAAAATAAGAAATTTTCATAACTTAGAAAATTTCTAAGTTATGGAAATTTTCCATTTTAAACCCTAATTTGAAAAATTAGGTTTCTTGATGAACAAGTTTCATGTTTTGACATATCTTGGTGAAAAATGAACCTTGTCACTTGATTTTGACTAAAAACTCAAAGTTTGACTTTTCAGTGTACAATTAATTTTTGATCAGTTGACTGGAAAATTCATCTGTCAATCCAATGCATTTGAGATCTTTTAAACCTTGTGATTAGGTAAAGATGATGCCATTGTGTCCTTGAATTCATGATTGAACCAAATTTGCCATTGGCTAGGTCAAAAATCAGAAATTGCCCTTCTGTAGTCAAAACCCTAAAAATGACCATTTTACCCTTTTGATGATCTGATTAAATTTCTTGAGGAGTTGTGGTCCAAACTTGATAAAATGGTTCATATGAGTCTATAATGTTGATGTGGATAAAAAATTATGAGGTTTGACGGTAAATTGGCCACAATTGACTTTTTCCCCAATATAATTGATTTCTAGGTCAGCTGTCCAATTGACTGAGCAAAAATTTGATTCAAAGCTTGAAACTTGATATGAGAAAACTTAGGAGTCCAAAATGAAGTATGAAAGTCACATTGAGCATTGAAAGTCCAAAAATCCTTGTGCAAACTCAAACCCTAATTTAGGTCAACAATGCAAGAAGATGTCTTGAGCAGAGCAAACCCTAGCTTGGTCTTGAGTTCAAAGAGTCTTGTGAGGGGAAATCTTGATAAAATGAGAGGGAAAATTTTGGGGTACAACAGTATTATCGCTCTTTGAAAGACATTACCATCATTGATCACTGTGGGGAATTCCCCAATGTCCCTCTAGTTGGCATTAGGGGAGGCATTACTTACAACCCTTGTTTAGCTTTGCGACAATTTAGATACGCTAGGAGAGATGGCCCTCATGAGGTACTCATCCAAGGAATCGAATTTGACTACGAAAGTGATACCCAAGGTTACCGTCAAAGATTTATACGAGCTTGGGGTATGGTTAACAAAGTTGATAGCAAGACGTTAGGGCGTAAGATTTCCATTCCTTTGGAACCTTATCTTAAATGGGTGAGGGCTCGCGCTCAAAGTATTAAGATGCATTATGAAGTTGTATTACCTGTTATCATGGAGCCAATAGTTAAGGGAGACGTTCCACATACTATCCTCTATCTTGATATGCTTACTTCTCTTGAAGATTTGCAAAACGCTTGGATTCAGTTAAAAGGAGAGCGATACACATTTGAAGCTAAGTTCTATGAGGGCGAGAAGAAAATATTAGAGCTTACAAGGGAACTTCATGAAGAAAGGAGTTTAAACACCTACATTACGCCAAAGAGGATGCGCACAACTTTTCCGTCTTAGGAGTTTACTTTATGTGTATTTCTATTGTTGTAAGCCCAAGAGGCGTGTTTGTATTCAAACCAGAACTCTTTAATGCAAGTTAACATTTGTTCACTCTTTGCCTATACAAATTTAAATTCTTCAAATCCTTGAAATCATTTGCATATTGCATATTCATGCATCATGACATGACAGGTTTCCGCATAACAGGTTTCCTTATCTCTCCGCTATTTATTTCAGCAAGATGGATCTAGATAAAACTGTGACGGAACTCCAAGCCCAGAATTATCAATTTCAGGAAGCTCTACTCGCCCTGGCCAAGGGGAAACAAGATATGATGGCTTTGTTGGCCGCTAAGAAGAAGCCAAAGAAGAAAGCTCTACTCAACATGGGTAAAAGGTTCAAAGAGACAATCCATCAAATTCAAGTAGAGGAAGATTCGTCCAAAGAGGACAAGAATCAGATTGGAGAGGTTAAGAGTACTCAGGCTGACTGTATCAATGACCAAGATTTTGATGATGATTATTTCAATGAACAGTACCCACCCGCGGACATAAAATACAAGCAGCTAGAAGACAGGTTGAAAGCTGTTGAAATCCAAGTTGTTCTCGGTTTAAATTTCGACGATTTGGGCTTAATCTCTGGGGTAGTCATTCCCCACAAGTTCAAAATACCAACCTTTGCAAAATACGATGGGGTTTCTTGTCCAAAGCTCCATTTGAAGTCCTATGTGCGTAAGATACAACCGCACACTGCTGATAAAAAACTCTGGGTTCATTTTTTATAAGAGAGTTTGGTTGGAACACAACTTGAATGGTTTTATCAGTTGGATGGCTCTCGCATCAGTACTTGGGAGGGTCTAGCTACAGCCTTCTACCATCAATATCAGTACAACACCGACTTGGCACCGACAAGGGTTCAATTGCAAGGTATGACCATGGGGAAGAATGAAGGGTTTAAGGAATATGTGCAGAAATGGAGAGACCTTTCTAGTAGGGTCCAACCTCCCTTGACTGATAGGGAACACATTGACATGTTCATGGGCACATTATCTGGTCCTTTATTTAATCTATTGGTTGGTTGCTCTTCTTCTGGTTTCACCGAATTAATCTTAACCGGTGAAAGAGTTGAAAGTGGCATTAAAAGTGGAAATATCTATGTGGCATCTACATCCACTCCCAATCCTGTCAAGAAGCCTTTTGCTGCGAAGAAAGAAGTTAATGTTGTGTATGGGGCAAAGGCCCATACCAAGAAGAATAATCATTTGTCTGTCAATGATGTACGAATCTCCAATCCAGCTCCCACTCCAAGACCATCTACAGATCATCAACATTTTGAAACTCCAAGAAGACAGTTTACGAGGTTAGGCATGTCACTATCTCAAGCCCTTCAACATCTGCTCAAGGCTAATTTAGTGACATTGTGTGATCCTCCCTCCAACCCTAACACCTCGTCACCAAAATATAATCCGAATGCAAAGTGTGCTTACCATTCAAACAGCCCCGGGCATGATATTGATTAGTGCTAGGCCTTGAAGAACAAAATCCAGGATTTAATTGACAACAATACTATTAAATTTGATCCTCCTCCAACACAAAATGTAATTATCGCTCCAATGCTGAAGCATGACAAAGGTGTTAATGCTGTCGAAGATACAATTTTCATTGCCTCTGTTAAAGAATTAACTACTCCGTTAAGTGTAATCAAGAACAATCTGTTGAAAGCTAGGACTTTCCCTGGCTGTGAAAAAGACTATGTGTGCTGTATGAGACAACCCAATGGGTGTGAGGAATTGAAGAAAGGTATACAACGCCTAATGGATAGCCGTGAGATTCTATTCGAAAAGATGCCAACCATCAATAATTCAATCGACAAAGCTGAAGATTTGGCCATCATAACAATTTCAGACAAACTTCTTAGGATCTCATCCAAAGGTCCCATCAGGATTTCAAATGAACCAATCATTGCTCCTCTCATAATCACTGCTGCCGGACCTGTTCCATACACCACTGATAAAGCGGTACCATGGAATTATGGTGCCGAGGTTTATTACCATGGGGTAAAAAAAGATTCTTGGATTGATGATAATGAAGCTGGTGTTACTAATATTACTGGTTCTAGTAAAGTCACAAGAACAGGAATGGTCTTTTCCCCTGTTATCTCACCACCAACCACTACCACAGTTCCAGTCCGCATAACCAATGGAAATTCTGAAACCAGTACTAAAGGGAAAGGGAAAGAAGTTGAGCCTGCTAGGGAAGAGGCACCTGCTAAAAAATTTGTTATGGAAGAACCATCCACTCAAGAGATGGAGGAGATTCTGAAGATCATCAAGAAAAGCGACTTCAAAATAGTAGAGCAGTTCGGGAAAACCCCTTCTAAAATATCAATGTTGTCCTTATTGCTATGTTCCGACGCCCATGTACAAACTTTAATTAAGTTCTTGAAAAAGGCTCATGTGCCTCAAGAAACCACAGCCGACCAATTTGAGAACTGCGTAGCAAGTCTGACAGTTGACAATGGTCTGGGGTTCTCCGACGCAGATTTAACTCCCATGGGAAAGAATCACAATAAAGCCTTGCATGTTTCTGTTGAATGTAAGGGGACCACTCTGGCACATGTTTTGGTTGACACATGCTCCTCTTTAAATGTGTTACCTAAAGGCGCTTTGGATCAGCTAGACTGTGAAGGTTTGGTTTTAAAGCCAAGTGATATTGTTGTGAGGGAATTTGATGGGTCGAAAAGGATGGTTCATGGGGAGGTGGATTTCCCAAATAAGGTTGGTTCACAAATTTTCAACTCCATATTCTATATAATGGACATACGGCCTGCGTATTCTTGCTTGCTTGGGCGCCCATGGATCCATGGGGAAGGCGCGGTCACTTCTACTCTCCACCAGAAGTTAAAATATCCAGTTCAAGGGAAGGTTGTCATTGTTTGCGGTGAGGAAGAATTTATGGTAAGCCATCTCAATTCTTTCAAGTACGTAGAAATGGATGGCGAATTCATAGAAACTCCTTGCCAGACATTTGAGGTTGTGGCCGCCACCAAAATCTCCTCCGACACTCTAAGAGCTGATAAAGTTATGCCCAAGATGGTTTCTCTTAAGGATGCCCGTGTTGTGGTAGAAGAAGGAAACAATGTGATATGGGGTCAACTCCTCGATATCCCGTTCAAGGTTCACAAGTTTAGGTTAGGTTTCACCTCCAAAGCTCAGAAAGAGGTTAGAAGTGCTCGTGCTGGAAAATCGCCTCTCCACCTCAAAAATCATGAAGTGAACGTTGTAGAAGACTTTGATGATGAGTGTGCTTTTGAAGACTGGATCTACCCAATAACCGAAGGGAAGCTCAACAATTTGCATGCAAAGGATTTCACTCATGTTTCTTTCATTGAGGAGTAATTATTGTTTACTTTTTCTGTCAATTCAGGAATTCCATGTCTGTAATATTATTTCCAAACAATGACTTTTAAGCCATGTGCCTTACTCGGGGCACTTCGGTCCTGTTTTCAAGGGTTTCATTTATGTTCATCTAATCATATGATCATTCAGTACATTGGACTCTTTTGCATTCAAATATTTTTGTTCATTATCTTTCTCTTCTTTCAAATACATTTTCAAAAAAAAGCCATGTATCTTACATGCACACACACACACTCTTGCAGGTGTACATCCACTCTGGATCCTATTGCCAATGACTCTACTATTGCAAACTATGACTTTGAATATCCTATCAACCAAGCCGAAGACGAAAGTGAGGAAGGTTGTGATATACCATGAGAACTAGCTTGACTTATATTACAAGAAGAAAAAGCTATTCAACCACATGAAGAGTCAGTTGAGATTATCAACTTGGGTACTGAGTCAGATAAGAAGGAAATCAGGATCAGTGCTAATTTGGGAAGCAGTGTTAGGAGTCGTTTGGTTCAGATGTTGCACGATTATGTGGAAGTATTTTCTTGGTTGTATGAAGATATGCCTGGGTTGGATACCTACATCGTGGTTCATCGTTTGCCAACTAAAGAAGACTGCCCTCCTGTTAAACAAAAAGTTCGTCGCATGAGGCCTGACATGTCTGAAAAGATCAAAGCCGAAGTAATGAAACAGTTTGATGCAAGGTTCCTAGCTGTAACATCTTATCCTCAACGGGTGGCCAATATAGTGCCAGTGCCAAAGATAGACGGGAAAGTTTGCATGTGTGTAGACTATAGGGATCTGAATAAGGCAAGCCCCAAGGATGATTTCCCTCTACCACACATTGACGTTTTAGTCGATAATACTGCTCAGCATAAGGTCTTCTCATTCATGGATGGCTTCTCAGGCTATAATCAAATAAGGATGGCTCCTGAATATATGGAAAAGACTACTTTCGTTACACAATGGGGCACCTTCTTCTACAAGGTCATGCACTTCGGATTAAAGAATGCAGGGGCAACATACCAAAGGGCTATGGTTGCCTTATTTCATGACATAATTCATCATGAGATAGAGGTATATGTGGATGATATGATTGCCAGATCACAAACCAAAGAAGAACATCTCGATCACCTGCACAAACTATTCGAGAGACTGAAGAAGTACAAGATGAGGTTGAACCCTAACAAGTGCACATTTGGAGTACGCTCTGGAAAGCTTCTAGGTTTTGTTATCAGCGATAAAGGCATTGAAGTTGATCCCGCCAAGATAAAGGCCAACCAAGAAATGC
Source organism: Vicia faba (assembly GCA_948472305.1). Lineage (NCBI taxonomy): Eukaryota > Viridiplantae > Streptophyta > Magnoliopsida > Fabales > Fabaceae > Vicia > Vicia faba. The sequence continues at coordinate 713,254,385 of OX451737.1, forward strand.
CAGTCCCCCTTTCTGAAAAAGAAGTCAGAGGATTCTTGGGTCATCTCAATTACATTGCCCGTTTCATATCACACTTAACTTCTACTTGTGAACCACTCTTCAAACTCTTGAAGAAAGATCAGGTAGTCAGGTGGAACGATGAATGCCAGATTGCTTTTGACAAAATCAAAGAATACCTACAAGAACCTCCTATTATCATACCTCCAGTTGAAGGAAGACCGCTGATCATGTATTTAACAGTACTAGAGAATTCTATGGGGTGTGTTTTGGGCCAACATGACGAGTCTGGCTGAAAAGGGCATGTTATTTATTACCTGAGCAAAAAGTTTATCGACTGTGAAACCAGATATTCACTGCTCGAGAAAACTTGCTGCACTCTGGCATGGGCTGCTCGCCGGCTAAGACAGTATATGTTGACTCATACCACTCTATTGATTTCTAAAATGGACCCAATCAAGTACATCTTCGAGAAACCCGCCCTTTCCGGATGAATAGCCAGATGGCAAATGATCTTGACTGAGTACGACATTCAATACAGAAATCAAAAAGCCATCAAAGGAAGTGTACTAGCAGATCATTTGGCCCATCAAGCTGTGGATGATTATCAGTCAATGAACTCCGACTTCCCTGATGAGAACATTATGCTGGTAACTGATTATGCGAAACTTGGACCGTATGACGGACCTGAACAAGGATCCCGATGGACTATGGTATTAGATGGGACTTCCAATGCCTTAGGTAACGGAATTGGTGCTGAGATCATCTCTCCTGAAGGGTGCCGCACTCCTTTCACTTCCAGATTATGTTTCGATTGCACAAATAACAAGGCTGACTACGAAGCATGCATCTTAGGTCTAAAAGCTGCTATTGACTTAAGGATCTAGCATTTGAATATGTTCGGAGACTCCGCCCTAGTGATCAGCCAAGTAAAAGGAGATTGGGACACTAAACACCCTAATCTTATCCCTTACAAGGAACTTGTGTTACCCCTGATTACTCACTTCGAAGAGATTACTTTCGAACATTTCCCTAGGGAAGAAAACCAGTTGGCTGACGCTTTGGTAACCATGTCTTCAATGTTCAAGTTCAGATGGGATAACGAAGCCCCTATGATTACAATTGAAAGATTCGATGAACCTGCACATTGCTGTGAGCTTGATACCGATGCAGAAAAGCCATGGTACCATGAGGTGATGAGATACCTTAAAGCATAAGAGTATCCAGAAGGGGCATCTATCAATGACAGAAAGTTCTTACAAAGATTTGCAACCAAATTCTTCCTAAGTAATGGGATATTATACAAGCGCAATCATGATTCAACTCTACTCCGATGTGTAGACAAGAAAGAGGCAGAGGAAATTATGGAAGACATGCACGATGGTCTTTTTAGTACTCACTCAAGTGGACATACAATGGCTAAGAAAATCTTAAGAGCAGGTTACTATTGGTCGACGATGGAGACCGATTGTCATCAACATTCAAGAACTTGTCACAAATAACAAATCTATGCTGACAAGGTCCATGTACCTCCAATCCCTCTGAATGTCATGACCACTCCGTGGCCATTTGCAATGTGGGGCATTGACATGATCGGAGAGATCAAACCTACGGCTTTTAACGGACATCGCTTCATTCTTGTCGCCATCGACAATTTTACCAAATGGGTCGAAGCTGCCTCGTTTGCCTCAGTCACCAAGAATGTGGTAGCCAAATTCATCAGACACAACCTCATCTGTCCTTATGGTATCCCCGAAAGGATCATCACCGACAATGGGACTAACCTCAACAATGCCATGATCAGGGAGTTGTGCACTCAATTTAAGATCAAGCATCACAATTATTCTTCGTATAGACCAAAAATGAATGGCGCAGCCGAAGAAGCCAACAAAAATATCAAGAAGATTGTGCAAAAAATGGTAGTGACCTATAAAGACTGGCATGAGATGTTACCATTTTCTCTACACGGCTACCGTACTTCAGCTAGAACATCAACTGGGGCAACTCACTTCTCTATAGTCTATGGAATGGAAGCTGTTTTGCCAGTGGAAGTTCAAATTCCCTTGCTGAGGATTATGATTGAGGAAGGCCTAGGCGAAGACGAGTGGATTCAAACGAGATTGGATCAGCTGAACTTGATCGATGAAAAACGATTAGCTGCTATTTGCCATGGTCAGACGTATCAAAAACGGATGATCAAGGCTTTCAACAAAAAGGTCAAGGCTTGAGTATATCAAGTTGGTGACTTGGTGATAAAACGCATCATTTTACCACAAGGTGACCCCAGAGGAAAATGGACTCCCACCTATGAAGGTCCATTTGTTTTCAAGAGAGTTTTCTTTGGCGGTGCTATGATGTTGACTACCATGGACGGTGAAGATTTCCCATATCCTATAAACACGGACATAGTTAAAAAATAATACGCATAAAGAGACCCGTTAGGTTGACACACCTAAGCAAAATAAGGGCATTCCGGCAAACCAAAAGGTTTGGGAAAAAATTAGGGATATATGCAAAAGATTGTACACCCGACAAGTTGAAAACCCAAAAGGGCAACTTGGGGAAAAAAAGGGTATCCTAGTGGGCCGAAAAATCGAAAGGGCGGTCCAGGCAAAAATTAAGGATTAAAAGCGTATGACAATGTTCTGTGGAGTCAACACAGTCAATGCTATCACCAAGGTCCAAGTTCAAATGGTACAGGATCAATCCCGTTAATTTTGATCAACGACAAGGGACGTTCGAAGACATTGGGGGCAATAGTAGAGTTGGAAGGCAATGAGATCATTTCACATGGCTATTTGTTTTTCATTCTCAATTTTGTTTTCCTTTTTGGCGATTTCCTCTTACTAGGATCTCCGTCCCCATGTACAAAAACGCCTATTCATGGGAAAAATATCAATACAAATACACTTTGAAGTGCAAAATTTTCTATCTTTGTTTTGAATGCAAATTTGTGCAATGACTAAAATTGAATGAACATATGCATATGAACATAATTAAAACTATTTGTCACATGTGTCCTGCTAAGCATCAGTCAACATCTCTTTAATGTATATGAAATAGCCTCACAAAGTTATCTCATCATCATTATCCCCATAAGGATGGCGACAATAAACCTTTCCCCCAACGAAGTTGCCCACAGAATCTCTTTGCAGAAGACAATCCCTGACCGGAGTCTCAATATCTTGGCAACTTTCTCCCCGGCTAAGTCAATTTTTACAAGATTGAAGCCTAGGGGATCTCTTCCTAAAGGAAATTCACCTCCTCAGCAGGGTTTATTTCCCCAACAGAGTTATTTCCCTAGCCAAGTGCAAATTTCTCAACGTACAACAATCAAGACACCACGAATTGCCCAGCTGAGTCCATCTTCCCCAGCTGAGTATATTTTCTCCAGCTGAACCCAAATTCCCCAGTTAAGTCCAAATTGCCCAGCCGAGTATATCTTCTCCAGCTGAGCCCAAATTCACCAGCTGAGTCCATCTTGCCAAGCTGAGTATATCTTTCCTAGCTGAACCCAAATTCCCCAGTTGAGTCCAAATTGCCCAGCCGAGTATATCTTCTCCAACTGAGCCCAAATTCCCCAGCTGAGTCCATCTTGCCCAGCTGAGTATATCTTTCCCAACTGAACCCAAATTCCCCAATTGAGTCCAAATTTCCCATCTGAGTATATCTTCTCAAACCAAGGCTATGTATCCTCTCCAGATGAGCCCATCATCCCCGGCTGAGCCCATCATCCCCAATTAGGTGTATCCTCCCCAAGCTGAGTCTGCCTTACCCGACTGAGTCTATACTCTTCAGTTCGAATTTCCCTTCCAAAATACTGCAAATCACAGGGCCACAACCCCTAATCCCCAGTAAAACCGTCAGCAAAGCCTTTACTATTTCCAAGAGATGCTATGAAGCCTGGATCCAACCAGATATTAACATCATTTTCAAGTTATTACTGAAGCCTGGACCCGAACAAATAACAGTTTGACTTCTTCAATTACTGAAACCTGGACCCGACCAGATAACAGTTTGAGTTACTGAAGCCTGGACCCGATCGGATAATAGATGATCTCAATTTCAAAATGCTATGAAACCTGAATCCGACCAGATAATGCCAAACTCTTCAAATATATAGAAGAACCTGAACTCAATCCGACCAAGGTTTAAATTCTTTTCCCAGTAGAGTTGCCTCTCTATCCCCAACAAATGGCTATGAAACCTGGATTCGACCAGATATCAGTCCTCATTTCCATCCTTTCAAGAAAGCCGTTGTGAAGCCTGGATCCGACCAAATAAGCAATCATCCTCAGAGATTTTTTGTGAAACCTGGAAACCGACCAGATAACAACTAAATCCCCAAGCAGTCTATTGTGAAGCCTAGACCCGACCAGATGACAATTGACCTCCTCAAAGAAATCTGCAAAGCCTGGACCCGACCAAACAACAGTTTTCAAACAGTTTATTGTGAAGCATAAACCCGACTAGATAACAATTAACCTCATCAAAGAAATCTGCAAAGCCTGGACCCGACCAGACAACAGTTTTCAAACAATCTATTGTAAAGCCTAGACCCAACCAGATAACAATTGACTCATCAACCTCAGAAATATGCGAAGCCTGGACCTGACCAGATAACAGTTCTCAAACAGTTTATTGTGAAACTTGGAGCCCGACCAGATAACAATTAACTATGATTCCTAAAAGACACTATGAAACCTGGATTCGACCAAATAATATTACAACTTTCCAAAAGACCATGAAGCCTGAACCGACCAGATGACTATTTAATTTCAAGGAATTTTCTGCAAAGTCTGGATCCGGCCAGATAACAATTAATTCATCCTTTCCTCTGGTAAGTTACTGTGAAGCCTGGATCCGACCAGATAACAGTTAACCTCCACATCCTCAACAAGTTGTTATAAAGCCTAGACCCGACTAGATAACTATTCAACTGCAAGGAATTTTCTGCAAAGCCTGGATCCTACCAGATAACAATTAATTCAGCTCTTCCTCCAGTAAGTTGCTGTGAAACCTGGATCCGATCAGATAGCAGCCAACTACTTCATCCTCAGCAACTGTGAAGCATGGATCCGACCAGATAACAACTGACATTTGAGCGATATTCCCCAGAAAAGCATCCTTTCAACAATATTTGAAGATATGCATGTTCTTCATTTCCAACAAGCAATCAGGGATTCAACCTCCCAGGATTTCCTCAGCAGTATTCATGGATTTATTTTCCAGGACAAAAACATACATTTCACATTCATACATCATAGCATGTACATACCATATGCATTTAACATGATACCACATCTGGTGAACATCATGCGAGCATCTGCATTTTACTAACCCCTTTTCTCCCAGGTAAAACATCAAGTTAATATAAATTAATAAGAGATTTGTGCTGATACTTCTTCCAGCGTTTACCAACATTCCTCCAAATGGCATCTATAAGCCCATTCACCATCCATCTTCGAGTGCAAATTTCTGGACACTTTAGCATTCAATCATATTTCACCTTCAAGTTACGAATGGCGGATCCGCCAATCTAACTCTTCATGTTTAAGAAGATTGAACAAGGGAAGCTGTTGCGCCCCAAAATTTCCCCTCTCATTTCTCAAGGAATCACCTTGGATCCTCAAGTTTACTTTCATCCAATTCCAAGCCTTGAACTATCAATTTGTCCAAGCAAACCATTCACAAGGGCAAAATGGTCATTTGCATAATGAGAAGTCAAACTTTGACTTTTAGATCAAAATTAAATCTCTAAAAATCATATTTCATCAAGACATGTTGGAATATGAAGTTTGTTTCATCAAGAGTTTCAAAAGTCAAATTTTACTTTGGAAAAGTCAAAATTTTAAGTACTTAGAAAATTTTCTAAGTGTTTAAGAAATATGACAATTTCAGAACTTTTGGGCCAATGCTCACACTCAGCAGTTCTGGATATTCCCAAGACAGAGTTTGGTCAGAACTTCTAGACCAGTTTTCACAAAGGTTCAGTCAGAGTTTGCAAGGGTAAATCAAAGAAGGTTACAAAGTGTGTTGTAAGCTTACTGGAAAGTCTGAGGGATCCTTCAGAATATGCTAGAACCAAAAGATACAAAGATCAGAGGTTGGATGTTACGCTGAAGCAGAACTTCTGATCCAGAATTAAGCAATGATGCATAGTTTCACATGGGAACTCATTTAATGCTCACAACCACTTTTGAGTTTTTATCCAAAGGATTTCCCCCACGTGTACCCCTACTGTCTTGGGAAGACAAACTTTTGTGCAAAATTATGCTAGGCCCATGTGTTGCTTCTACTTTTCCTTGATTCATGCTGACAAATTCAGCTTATGTGTTGTTAACCATCCCACTTGGTGCATTGAACCATGCTTGTTTAAGCTTACTTCAAGAGTAAGTCAGCTTCTAGCATATGATGTTGGCGCCACTTGACATCTCCAAACTATAAAACCTTTACCTATAAATAGAACACCGTTGGACATTGAGAAGAGGTCGAAAAATTGAGAAAGAAAAGTCTTGAACCCCTGCAAAAATTCCAAGAATCCACAAAACTATAAACACTAAAATACAAAACCTTAGCATTTTATTCTTGCATCCAAACTCCAATTTTTCCTGAAATATTTCTTGACTAAATCTATCCAAGCAGTTGCTGATTCATATATTAGAAGTTACCCTAACTTCTGTATTCCTACTGCCATACACTCTCCATCCACCTCCACCTCAAAAAAGGTCAGAATATCACCCCTTGGCTATTCCAGAAGTTGCAAACTTCCATCCTGCTGAGTACGTGAAGAAGTTTCTTAGAACATCACTAGAGTTCAGGACCAACCTCCAGTTCACAGAATCTTTTCCAGATGCAAGGCAAGTTTTCTTCTAACTCTCATCATACTAATTAGGCATTGTCAGATTTTGCACATTAATACAATGTAGATATTCTGATCCTGATGATGTACATATTCTGAAATTTCATGCATCTGCCTGCTTAAGTAGAAGGAATCCCAGTTCAGAATTTCATAAAGAAATTAGGACTCAAAATTAGGATTAGCAAAATTCATGTTGCTTCTGATTTGTGCTTCTGATATTTCATGAAACTTGTCATAACTGTTATATGTGCAACTTCTATTCTGTTAAGAAATGACTAAGTTGCAGATGTTCTGACTGGCATGAAGAGAGGCAAAGTTCTGACAGTTGCATCAGAACTTCTGAAAACTTCCAAATTCTCAGAAGATCCAGAACTGATGAGCTTCCATATTTCTACTAACGTTGTTTCTGTTTGTGCCGCAAGTCAGAGTCAGAACTTCTGACCTCTTCTATTTTCAGCATTTGCGCTGATTCTGTTTTCTTTTTTTTCTTTTATTATTTTTTCCATCATCTTTATTTCTCATTAATTAAAAACACCAAAAATATTTCATATTCACATATTATATTTTCTTTCAACATAAAAAGACAAAAATATTTTCTTAAACAAAAACTTATTTCTTTCTTAAGTAAATAAGCATTTTACATTTCCTGTACATTCTTATCCATTCAATATGGTTGTAATAGTAAAATAGGATTTAATTTGCAATCCCCATTTAAAATTTTTACACCCCATCCCCTAATATTTGTAATAGCGTAGAATCTTTATTTTCCGTACTTTTATTGCTTTCATATATTTTTAGTAATTAGGGTGTGTATTGCAAGATAAAACCAACAAGTAGACCACCAAAAATCAAAGACAAATCCATGCAATCAAACACACTCGCACACTTACACCCTTAGGGTAATTCCACTTGTTGCCTTATAAAAATGGCCATGTTATGCATGTGGGGTGTCTTAGCACAAACAAATCGAAAAATACAAGATCATAGTCCCTCGATGACGCTATCAAAGTTTCCTTTCAAAATGATCTTAGTCCCTAGAGAAAAGTGCTAAGTCATCTCACAACATTGCTATCATGGTCATACAATGACCCATGCCTGTCCCTTCACATCCAACAATGGGGCTTCTTACCAAATCAATGGTAAGATAGCAACATCTAAAGGAGGAGGAAAAGCACATCTAAGACCTTTTGAGTAGGTAGATTACTTTTAGTTACTTGCTAACTCTCAAAACAAATATCCTTGCTATTTTTCAAAACAATCACAAACACTTTCAAAACACTTTCCAAACATGAAATATTTTCAAAAGCTCAACACCTTTTTATACATTCTTACGAACGAGAATCATTACAAAAGTTTGCCTAAATGATGGCACCTTTTCAAAATACTTTCAAAAACCACAAAGCACATTTTTTAAACAAAATCAAGTGATCTAGCAAGTAACTAAGAGCCCATGGAAAACCATGGATGAAAAGGGTGCTAACACCTTCCCTTTTAATAATCTACCCCCCGAACTCAAGAAAACATCTCTAAAGGTCTTTCCTGTGCTTTTTCACCTTTCCTTTTTGGATAAAAGAAAAGTCGGTGGCGACTCTTGCTAAACCGCAAAATTTGCAAACACAAACGCAAAACATCAAGTTAGTTCTCCCACCGTATCACGCTTTTCATCCATGGTTTTCCATGGGCTCTTAGTTACTTTCCAGATCACTTGCTTTTGTTTGAAAATATGCTTTGTGTGGTTTTTGAAAGTATTTTGAAAAGGCGCCATCGTTTAGGCAAACTTTGTAATGATTCTCGTTCGTAAGAATGTATACAAAGTGTTGGATCTTTTGAAAATTGTTTTCAAGTTTGATAGATGTTTTTGAAAGTGTTGGTGTTTGTTTTGAAAATAGAAAAGATATTTTGTTTTGAAATGGAGCAAGTAACTAGGAACGATCTACCTACTCAAAAGTCTTTCTTGTTTATTTCCTCTTTCCTTTGACATTGTTATCTTACCATTAATTTGGTAAGTAACCCTATCTTTTGATGTAAACGGGATGGGCATGGGTCATCGTATAACCATGATTAGCAATGTTGCAAGGTATCTTAGCATCTTTCTTTAGGGACTAAGATCATTTTGAAAGGAATCTTTTGATAGCATCATGGAGGGACTATGATCTTGTGTTTGTTTGTTTTTGCTAAGATACCTCGCATGCATAACATGGTAATTTTGTAAGGCAACCAAGTGGATTTCACCCTAGGGGTGCTTGTGTGCAAGTGTATTAATTTTCATGCTTGGTTTTGTCTTTGATTAGGGTTTTCTAATTGATTGGTTTTAGTCTTTCCATACAAAACCCTAATTACTAGCATTTGTATATAAAGCAATAAATTGCGGAATTTAAAATTACTACGCTATTACAATACTCGGGAGGGGGATGTACAAATTATAAATGGGGATTGCAAGAAAATAAACCTAATTATCTATTGCAACCATATTGAATTAGGATAAATAATTTACAAAATTGAATAAATATACAAGAATGTAAATGGAAAGAAAAATGGATTTTTATTTGGATTTTTTAGGAAAAGGGTTTGGTTTTAACCTAATTAACTAAAAGAAAATAATTAGTTAAATTAGTAAAAGTAAACCTAAATTAATTAGGAAAAGAAAATTACATAAAACCCTAATCTAAATATTAATTGATTAAGAGAGAAAAAGAAATTAAGTTTGTAAGAAAAATATTTTTAATGTCTTTTTTGTCTTGAAAATAATGTATGGTATTTGATGTGCGATTGACCTAATGTGTCTAACGGTATCTTAACTACAAGTGCACAGTCTATCGCGGTAGTAATAAAAAGATGTCGAACCCACGGGGACTTTGTTATCACTCTAGTGTTATGAAACAGGTTAGTTTAGCTAAGGCGGAAATTGTCACGTTTGGTTTTTAGAAGTTTAAAACTAAACGAGAAACTAAATTCAATTAAAAGAATTATAATATTAAAGTGGTCAGAGTGTAATTTTTTGAACCTATGCGAATTAAATTGTACCTAAGCATATAAAAATATTTAACTTAAATTGTTATGTAGTACTTATCAGTTTAAAAACCCTCGATTCACACTCTCGTGGTCTTACCTCGGATCATACTCCTAAAGCCAAATGTCTGCTCTCGATAGCCCATAAGTGTTTAGAAAGCATCTTTTTGAAAACTAAATAAATCTAATTCGTTTTAAAGCGCTCTCGCTGTATTTAAATCGAATGCCTAACTTTAGCCATCCGGTTAAAACCTCACACTCTCGTGGTCTTGATTTCTCCCTATTTTACTTTCCTTACTCTCGTAACAAAAAGCTTAATTTTTAATTATAAAAAGTCACGGCCAGAAATTAAGTTAATTAAGGTTTTAGCTTAGAAATACATTAATTCATTCAGTTATTTCATCACACCCTGACTACGGGTATTTAGCTACTCATAATGCTCGGAATTAAAATGCGGGAAATAAAATCAGAAAACAATAACACATGCATTATAAATAAAGAACAGAAATTTAACATAAATAAATTGCAATTATATTGAATACGATAAAAACCTGAAAAGCAATAGTATCCTAGATCCTTCTTCCACAAGCCGGTAAGATCGGAACGTCGGAATGAAAATTAAATAAACAAAATGCTGAGGCTTGAAAGAAATCCTAACTACAATAGCAATTTCCTGATGTTGGAAATGCTATTAAAGGTTCTGAAAGGAAAGGGAATAACAAGAGCAAAATAAAATCGGAAAATAGAATCGGGTTTTAAATCGGTAGAGCTTCCGCAGGAATTTTCTAAACTGAACTCTGTAATTTCTTCTTTGAAGTCCAAGCTATTTATAGAGAATGAATACAGTTGGGATTATATTTCACGTTGCTAGATTCTTGGCTTGCTGAGAAAAATAAGGAGAAGGTGGTCTTGGTCGTTGGAGAAAAATAAGGCACACATGCATGCTTCGTTACTTGACCACGTACTGCACGTTCAAAATAACTAATAAAATGCTTGTTACGGTCGTGGCTGGTGTGTTACGTGCAGATTCCATGAAATAGCGTGTTACGGTCGTGGCCAATGCATGACAGTCGTAACATGCTTCTGAAGTGTCTTACGATCGTGGCAAGGGTGTGACGATCGTAATAGCAGCAAATTTTAGATTTTTGACAGATTTATCTTTTCTCTTCTGGTCTTGGCCGCAATCTTGTACGTTTCATGTTTCTTTCTAGTTTGAGCTAAGATATGTTGTACCTGCATAAAATCATACAAAACTCGGAGTATTTGGGAGTTAATCGGGTCAATACAATATAAAGCGGTTTAATTTCATAGTAAATATATGATACGATTTCTCGTTATCAGTATTGTAAAATATTTTGGGTCTTTTTTGGTTTTAAAAGAATGTTTTTTTATTGTAAAAGAAATAATTAAAACCCTAGTTTCTAATTAAATTTACAAATTAATTAGTGATAAAGTATGATTAAATAAAAATAATTTTTATTGTAAAAATAAATAAACTATATCAAAATATAAATCTAATGCTTTTATATTTTTTCTAATTTTTCTAATATTAAATAAAATATTAAAGAAAATAAATAAATAAAAAAAAAGAAAAAGGAAAATGAAATGGTCCAGGGGTGTGAATAGTGAGCAGGGAGTATGAAATGAGCAAAAATACTAGGCCCAACATAGGGGGCCCAGCGCTGCAAACATACATAAAAAATGTGAGAAACAAAATGAGAAAATAAGCAAAAGGGTACCACTGGGGCTCGAACCCAGGTCCCAAAGGTTAACAGGAGCGCGTTTTACCATTGGGGTGGCTATACAACAGTTCATATAAACAAAACAATAAATATATATTAGAAATCAAGTCCATGGCCTGAACTGCATCTTCAACCTCACGCCCAGCCAGAGTACCTGCATCTTGTTCATTTCTCATCCATTTGCAAAAGTGTAAACATGAATCTTGTGGCAAATTTCCTCATGATTTCAGAAATGTAAAGCAATAAAATTATAAATCAAAGACAAGCATGAATTTTAATGGCCCTAATCTGAACCCTAAAAATTTCAGAAACTTCAATCTTAAAATTCTCTAAGCTCAAGCAACATAAATGAAAACTATGGACATAGTTAGTTTTAGGGCAATGATATCTACATTTTTCATTCACAAATAAACCAATAATGATGCTTATATGAAGAGTTCAAAGTTACAGAAACTTACCTCAAAACTAGAAATCGTATTCTGAGTTTGAGCACTCCTCTAGGTGTTGTGGTGATCAGAATAGCTCCACTGAGGTCCCAGGAAGCTAATGCAATGATTAGCTTGGTTGGAGAATGGGTGAAATGGTATGGAGAAGTCCACTTGCAGTGCTCTGTTTTTGAACTTGGAAATGGAGGAAGATGGTGTTACAGAACTGTAACAGGGTATGGGATTGTTTGTGTGTGATGCTTGGAAGCTTTTGGAAGCAAGAAGCCAAGAAACGCACGAGTAGTTTTTGGTTTTGGGATTTCTGACCAGAATATGCAACAATGGAGGTGTGTGATGCAAATATGAGTTCTTTTCTTTTCAGGGCTCAAGCATGCGTGTGCTTTATGGAAAATGACTTTTACATAAGTAATGAGAAGGTTTTTTGTGCTTGAGAGGGTCAAAAGTACAAGACATAGGTTGATTGCTATGTTACTTTATTTTGAAGAAAAGTGGGAAGTATGGTTCCAAGAGGAAGTACAAGCTCGGGCTGAGTGATTGTAAGTGTTTAGATAAACTTATCTTGAGTTATAGAACATGTATGATCATAAGAAAACAATTTCAAGGCTCAAGAACAAGTTTTGTGCAAAAAGATACTTTATCAAAATGACATTGTGCACTTTCTTTCCAGAATGGATATAAAGCATGGCCTTGCATTGAATGCTTGAATTGAGATGTCTAACAGATGTGCAAGTAATTAATTATGGAGTTCCTAACAAGTTTGAGGCCTGTAAAGTAGAGATTATGCAGTATAGGTTTGAAATTTGGATCTTGTTCATCACAAAATGACTTATATTTCAAGTGTGAAAACCCTAACTTCATCTCTTCGATTCTCCCTGCTCAAGAATGACCTCAAGGAGTTCTTGGACATTTCGAAAATATTGTAATGTTCTCTACAACCCCTCTTTGAATCACTTTTGAAAATTACCCTTGGAACTATATGAAAAAGTTCCATGAAGTTAGGTCAAAATCGTGAACAAAACTAGGGCAAAATTTCACTAAGTGTCCAATTTCAAGACCATGACTTTAGGAATTAATAACTTGAGATCCAAGCACTTTCAGAAGAAGTTGTGTAAAGAAATGTTGTAGATATCATGGACATGTGCAACTTTCATGTTGAAAGTTTCTTCTGAATCCTCTTGCATCATGGTGAAAATTTGGCTTAAAGTTATGAAAAAACATGATGTTTTAAACACTTGGAAAAATTTCTCTGTTATAAAACTTTGACTTTTCAAAATGAAATCTTGACTTTTTGATTTATTGATGAATAAGTTTCATATTTTGACATGTTTTGATTAATTGTGATATTTGACATTGAATTTTGACCAAAAAGTAAAAGTTTGACTTTTCAGTGTATAGTTGACTTTTTGATCAGTTGACTGGAAATTCACTATCAATCCAATTGATCTTGAGCAATGTTTTAGGTAATGCCATTAGGTCAAAATGATGCAATCGAACTCTTGAAATCATGCTTCAAACCAATTGACCATTTGCTAGGTCAAAAATCAGAAATTGCCCATTCTCAGTCAAAACCCTAATTTTGACCATTTTGCCCTTTTGATGATTTGATCAAATTTCTTGAGGAATTATGGTCCAAACTTGATCAAACGATACATATGAGTTTATAATGTTGATGTGGATAAAAAATTATGAAGTTTGACTGTAAATTGGCCATGTTTGACTTTTTCCATAATACAACTGATTTTTAGGTTAACTGCTCAATTGACTGAGCAAAAGTGTGATCCAAGGCTTGAAACTTGACATGAGTAATCTTGGGGGTCCATAATGATCCATGAAAGTCATATGAAGCATTGAAAGTTCAAGTATCCTTGTGCAATTTCAAACCCTAATTTTGGTCATCAGTGCTTAAGGAGGTGTCTTGAGCTGATTACCCTAGTGCAGTCTTGAACCAAGAGAGATCTTTGTGAGATATTTTTTGATAAATGAGAGGGAAATTTTTGGGGTACAACAAAAGCAATTGTATTCATATTCATATTCTCTTTCAATTTTAGTTATTGGAAATTTTGCAAACAAAATAGAAAAAGTAAAAACAAAATTTGAATTTGAAATTGTTTTTGTATGAATATTTTTACCCATAAACAAGCATTTTTGTACAAAGATACGGAAATCCTAATAAGAGGAAATCGTCGAGGAAAAGATTACAAAGTGAAAACATATGGCTATGTGGGAATAATATCGTCGGGTTCCAACTCTTCTATTGCCCATATGTCTTCAAGCATCTCATCCCTTGCTATCGGAAGAAAGTGAGCTGAATTAATTTGTACCGTTTGAACTTTGGCTTTGGTAATAAAGTTTGTTGTAGTGATCCAATGGGGACATAATCATACACTTTGATCCCTAATTTTTTTCCTGGACCTCCCTTTCAGGTTTTCAGTCCAACGGGATACCCTTTTTTTCCCAAGCCACCTTTTTAGGTTTTCGACTTGTCGGGTGTACAATCTTTTCATATATATCCCTGATTTTTGCCCGAACCCTTTTGGTTCGTCGGGATGCCCTTATTTTTGCCTAGGTCAATCAACCTAGAGGGTCATTTTTATGCGTAGTATCTTTTGACTATATCCGCATTCACAGGGTGCAGGAAATCCTCACCGCCAATGGTGGTCAATATCATAGCATCGCCAGAGAATATTTTCTTGATTACAAATGTCCCTTCGTAAGTGGGAGTCCATTTGCCCTTGGGATAACCCTGCGGTAGAATGATGCGCCTTATTACCAAGTCACCAGCCTGATATACCCGATGCTAGATCTTTTTGTTGAATGTCTTGATCATGCATTTCTGATACATCTGACTGTGACAGGCAGCTGCAAGCCTTTTCTCGTCAATTAGGTTTAGCTGATCCAACCTGTTATGAATCCACTCATCTTTGTCCAAGTATGAATCTTTCATGATTCTCAGAGAGGGAATCTGGACCTTGACAGGTAGGACAACTTCCATACTATAAACCAAAGAGAATGGGGATGCCCCATTTGATGTTCTAGTTGAGGTGCAGTAGCCGTGAAGAGAAAACGGTAACATCTCGTGCCAATCTTTATATGTAACAACCATCTTCTATATGATCTTCTTTAAATTCTTATTGGCGGCTTCCACTATGCCATTCACCTTAGGTCGATACAGATAAGAGTTATGATGCTTGATCTTGAACTACATGCAAAGCTTAGTGATCATTGTATTGTTAAGATTGGTACCATTGTCTGTGATGATCCTTTCAGGGATGCCATACCGGAAGATCAATTTGTGTTTGATGAACCGGGCAACAACATTTTTGGTGACAGAGGCGAATGAGGCTGCTTTAACCCACTTTGTAAAGCAATCAATGGCGACGAGGATGAAACGGTGTCCGTTAGAGGCTGTAGGCTTGATATATCCAATCATATCAATGCCCCAAATTGCAATAGGCCAAGGCACAATCATGACATTCAATGGTACAGGAGGCACTTGAACTTTATCAGCGTAAATTTGGCACTTATGGCAAGTTCTTGAGTGGTGGTGACAATCAGTTTCTATGGTCGGCCAATAGTAACCAGCTCTTAAGATCTTTTTAGTCATAGTGCGTCCACTGGAGTGAGTACCAAAGACACCCCTGTGCATGTCTTGCATAATTTCCTCTACTTCTTTCTTGTCCACACAACGAAGCATGGTTGAATCATGATTACACTTGTATAAAATTCCATTGCTCAAGAAGAATTTGGCCGAGAACCTTCGCAGAAACTTCTTGTCATTGATAGATGTCCCTTCAGGGTATTCTTGAGTTTCTAGGTACTTATTGACTTCATGAAACCAAGGTTTTTCATCTACTCCATCAATATCAATTCCATAGAAGTGTGTGGGTTCGTCGAATCTTTCAATGGTAATTCTAGGAGCCTCATTATCCTATATGACCTTAAACATGGATGAAATGGTAGCCAGAGCATCTACCAGCTGATTCTCTTCTCTTGGTATGTGCTCAAAGGTAATCTCTTTGAAATACGCGATCATGGTTAGTACATGCTCTTTATAATGAATGAGATTTAGGTGTTTCGTATCCCAATCTCCTTTAAGTTGACTGATTACCAAAGTTGAATCCCCATACACGCTTAAGAATTTGATTCTTAGGTCAATAACAACCCTAAGACCCATGATACAAGCTTCATATTCGGCCATGTTATTGGTACATTCGAAGAAAAGTCTGGAAGTAAAAGGTGTATGCCAACCTTCGGGGGAAATAATCACAACACCAATTCCATTTCCAAGAGCGTTAGAAGATCCGTCAAAAATCATAGTCCATCGGGATCCTTGTTCAGGTCCTTCATACGGTCCAGGTTCTTCATAATCTGTTACTTGCATAATGTTATTGTCCGGGAATTCAAAATTCATAGACTGATAGTCATCCACAACCTGATTCACCAAATGGTCAGCGAGTAAACTTCCCTTGATGGCCTTTTGAGTGGTGTACTGGATGTCATATTCTGTTAAGACCATATGCCATCGGGCTATTGTTTTGGAGAGAGCTGGTTTCTCGAATATGTATTTGATAGGGTCCATCTTAGGGATCAACAAAGTGGTATGGGTTAACATATATTGTCTTAGTCGAAGAGCATCCCATTCCAAAGCACAACAAGTTTTCTCTAGCAGTGAATATCTTGTTTCACAGTCGGTAAACTTTTTGCTAAGGTAGTATATTGCATGCTCTTTTTGACAAGACTCATCATGTTACCCCAGTACACACCCCCATTGAGTTCTCAAACACTGTTAAGTACATGATCATAGGTCTTCCTTCGAATGATGGCATCAGAGTCGGAGGTTCTTGCAGATACTCTTTAATCTTATCAAAAGCTACCTGACAGTCGTCGTTCCATTTTACTAGTTGATCTTTCTTCAGCAGCTTGAAGATTGGCTCACAAGTAGCAGTAAAATGCGAAATAAAATGTGTAATCTCAAGCCTCAACTCAACTTTAGTTTTGATGAAATACAAACAAGCTAGTTTGATGAAAGACAAACAAGCACTATGGAAAGAAGGAAAATAAGTGGAAGTAGCTTAAAGCATCATTCACTCATATCTTCAAGGATCATGGCAAGCAATCAAGTATATCAATTCTCATTTGAACTACATTGATTAGAAATGCTCAAAAATGATATACACACTTGCCACAACACTTCACTTAAAGTATAAAACAAATTTCAAGTTTTTCACTGATGTAAATCGATTAACATATGATGTAAATCGATTTACACATGCTTTTTCAAAAACTGATTGTTTCTGGCAGCAATCGATTTACATAAAGTGTAAATCGATTGATCACATAACTAAGTTGAATTTTTAACACTTGTAAATCGATTTACACATCATGATAATCAATTTACACTTCAATTTTTTTGAAAACAAGAACGTTACAAACCCGTGCAATCGATTTACATCTCATGCTAATCGATTTACACGTTGTAACTTGTGAAAAATCTGAACTGGTTTCAAGATATCCTTCACACCTTTTCTCCAATAGATGCATGGTCATACATTGCATCCTCTCAAAGTTTTTCAAACAGAAAAGTGTCCATTAGGAAAGGTATCTTGATTACTTTAAATACTAAATATTTCAAATTAAAAATACAACTCTTCTCTTATGCAATAATTCTGAACTTTGTAAAATATTCAAACTTCATATTTCTTAACTTTTAAGAACAAAGATTTTATGCACTTTCACACATATAAGAACAGAAATCTTTGAGCATTATCTAACCATTGTGTTACAGTTTGAATTGCTTACAAGAGAAGAAAGAAGAAACTTCATTGAAGTCACTCTATGTGATCAACATCTTTCAAGAAATCATATTTCATAGAATTATACAAAGTGTAACTTATTTCCAGGATTGTTGGAATTAAGTATTGGAATACTTGTGTACCTTGTTGTCCATTGTTGGAAACAAGAGGTATCTTTTGAGAGGATTGTTCTCAAGAGACTTATTGGAAATCCAAGAGGGTGTTCTTGGTAGTTGTTAGAGTCTTTAGTTGATTAGACTAGGAAGAGTCTTGTAAAAGTTCTAACAAAATAGTGAAATCTCTTGCGTGTTTGCAATGGGACTGGACGTACTTCCGGGGTGTGGAAGGAACCAGGATAAATCTCCGTGTCTCTTTACTTTCTGCACTTTACAGTTTTTCCAAAGCACTAAATCAAAACCAGAAAGTATAAAATAAGTCAAAAATCTACCACCACCTAATTCACCCCCCCTCTTAGGGAAATCTTAAACTTACAAAATGGGCAATGTAGTTCAAACGTCCTAAGAAACCTCTGACTTCCTTTTAAGTACGAGGAGCAGGAATATCTTGAATAACTTTGACCTTCGCAGGGTCAACCTTAATACCTTTGTTGCTGACGATGAAACCCAATAGTTTTCTGGATCTCACCCCAAATGTGCACTTGTTTGGATTCAACCTTAGTTTGTACTTTTTTAGTCTCTCAAACAATTTATGTAAATGATCAAGATGTTCTTCCTTAGTTTGTGATCTGACTATCATGTCATCAATGTAGACCTCTATCTCGTGATGGATCATATCATGAAATAAAGCTACCATGGCACGCTGATAAATTGCCCCAGTGTTCTCTAACCCGAAAGGAATGACCTTGTAAAAGAAAGTGCCCCACTGTGTGACGAAGGTAGTCTTTTCCATGTCTTCAGGTGCCATCTTGATCTAACTGTAACTCGAGAAACCATCCATAAAGGAGAATACCTTGTGTTGAGCGGTGTTGTCGACCAAAAAATCAATATGTGGAAGTGGGAAGTCGTCTTTGGGGCTTGCCCTATTTAGATCTCTATAGTCTACACACATATGCACTTTGCTGTCTTTCTTTCACAATAGAACACCATTAGAAACTCATTAAGGATATGATGTTACTGCCAAGAACCCTGCATCGAACTATTTCATAACCTCAGCCTTGATATTTTTTGACATTTTAGGATGCATGCGACAAAGCTTTTGTTTTACCGGAGCACAACCCTCTTTCATTGGTAGACGGTGAACCACAATATCAGCGTCGAGCCCCGGCATGTCTTTGTACGACCAGGCGAATATTTCAACATATTTATGCAGTATCTAGATTAACCTACTCTTAACACTGCTCTCTATCAGCACCTATCTTGACCTCTTTCTTATCTGTCTTAGTACCCAGGTTCACCATCTCAACTGGCTCTTCATGGAGTTGGATAGTCTTCTCTTCCTATATCAAAAGTCTGGCAAGTTCTCTAGGTATTTCACGATCTTCCTCATCTTCGTCTTCGGCTTGGTATATCGGATTTTTGGAGTCATATGAAGCAATATCAAAATTGTTATTGACGAGATCCAGAGTGGACGAGGATCTGCAATGTAGTGTGTGGGTGTGTGTGAGAATACATAAATATTTTGAAAAAAATGCAATAAGATAAAAAGAAAGACAGGGATCAAAATTATTTCATGCAAAACGTCCAATGTTTTTATTGAATGAGCAAATGTTTATGAATTAATTAACCCTTAACAAATGAACCAGTGTGCCCCGGGTAAGACACACGGTTTTAAAGTCATTGCTCAAATTTTACATAACAAAAACTTTCAAAGTAATAAACAAGAATATAGCCATTACTCCTGGCTGAAAGAGATAGGGAACATGTCTTCCGGCTTCCAATTATCTAGCCCATCACCAATAGTAAGGAAGATCCATTTGTTGAAGTCACCATCATTATCCGCGTTCTCTATAGAATTGACCCCGTTGTTGCTGATGCGGAAAGAGGGTCTCCCAGCACGAGCCCAACGAGTAACCTTCTGACCTTCTTTAGTAAAGCCCATACCAAACTTGTTAGACTTGAAAGGAATATCCAGAAGCTGACCCCAAATTGTACTACCACCTTCTTCAATAATAACCTTAGCATCTTTTAAGGAGGCCATCTTGTATGGAGTTTTGGTGCTATTCAGAATGGCTGAAACAACTTCAATAACAACAGGAGAGATTATTTCAAAGGTTTGGTAGGGTGTTTCAACAAATTCTCCTTCCATCTCAACATATCTGAAAGAGTTGAGGTGGCTGACCATATATTCCTCCTCTCTACAAACAGTAACAACTATCCCTTTTACCGGATATTTCAGCTTCTGGTGCAGGGTGGAAGTGACAAAACCTTCCCCATGGATCTAAGGGAGTACCAATAAGCAAGAGTAAGACGGCCGGATGACCATGACATAAAATATGGACTCAAAAATTTGTGAACCCACCCTGACCAGAAGGTCCACCTCTCCATGCACCATTCGCTTATGTAGGTGTTTAGGTATTGGCTTGCATTTTTGGTAAATCCCAAGTGTATGTGTGAATGTCATGACTAATGTCATAACATTCTAGTTCAGGTTGTACTAACTCAATAGGTACATGTGCAGAAAAATATTGTAATTCAAATACTGATGTTTATAAGTGTGTATCTGAGCATGTTTGCAAAATGATCACATTTTGCTAAATCAGTAGACAGGTTTTCTCAGATGTCATAACAGATGTTATGACATCCTGTTCTGAACTAACAGGATTGCAGGATTGGATAAGTCTGAGTTTTTTCAGGAAATAACTCAGTCCTTTCTAAACAGAATCCTGCGTTTTCTGAGGAGTAACCTAGCTCAATCCTAACCTGATCAATAAAGTACTGTGACCTGGTCTTTAGGTCAAACGGAATCAACCCTAGGTTTTTGGAAACCCTAACTGAAGTCACAGCTGCTATATATTCAACAGAGCTGCGGTTTTTCAAGACATCCCTGCTGATTGATTAGAAGATCAATTTTATAATCTGTATAGATTTGTTTATTGTACTCCAAGCAATTATCATTGTGATAAGTGCCTTGGAATAGGTTTCAATTGTAAGGGTTGTGTAACACTCAAAGCTTTGAAGCAAGAGTGTTTGAATGTCCCTTGACTAAAGCTGTGAAGCAGAGTCAAGTTAGTTGTGTACATCACTCAAAGCTGTGAAGCACGAGTGATTGTGTTACTTGATTAAAAAGCTGTGAAGCTTAATCAAGTGTGTGTTCTTTTTGAAGAGTGTCTTCATCAATTCTTAAGTCAAATTGGTTTATGTATCACTGCTGTGATTGAGGGGGAGTGAGTAGGAACTCAGGTTTAAGTAGTACTTAGATTAGAATTGCATTGGGTAGATCTTAAGTGAAGGAGATAAACTGGTTGGTTTATTCCTGAATTAACATCTCTTATAGTGGATTCTCTCCCTGGCTTGGTAGCCCCCAGAGTAGGTGTTGTTGCACACTGAACTGGGTAAACAATTGACTGTGTTATTTACTGCTTTTGTATTTACTGTCATATAGTAAGTCAGATACGGTGTCATAACATTGGGCGTGACATTGAGTATCTGTAGCCAGAATTTTCAATTGGCATCAGAGCAGGCACCCTGCCTGTATTACTGGGTGAGATCTAGGGATATCACTTTCTGGCACTATGGACAAAGAAGGAGTTTTTGGAAATAGACCACCCATTCTGGATGGAACCAATTATGACTACTGGAAACCTCATATGATTGCCTTCCTAAAATCTCTGGACAAAAAGGCTTGGAGAGCTGCTGACAAAGGATGGATTCATCCCACCATAACTGAAAGAGATGGGACAATCAGTCTGAAGCCTGAGGAAGATTGGAGTAAAGAAGAAGATGAGTTAGCTCTGGGAAATTCAAAAGCCTTAAATGCCTTGTTCAATGGAATTGATATAAACATCTTCAGACTAGTACATCAATATGAACTGGCCAAGGAAGTTTGGGACACTCTCAAAACTACTCATGAGGGCACTTCCAAAGTAAAAATGTCAAGGCTTCAGATGTTGACCACTAAGTTTGAGAATCTAAAAATGATGGAAGATGAAACCATTCATGAGTTTCACATGAACATCTTGGAGATTTCCAACACCTCAGGAGCATTGGGAGAAAAAATGTCAGAAGAAAAACTGGTGAGGAAGATTCTCAGATCCTTGCCTAAAAGATTTGCAATGAAGGTAACTGCCATAGAGGAAGCCCAGGACATTAGCAAGTTAAAAGTGGATGAACTTATTGGGTCTCTTCAGACATTTGAGATGGGGATCACTGATAATGGTGACAAGAAGAACAAAAGCATAGCACTTGTATCCAACACTGATGTTGAATACAAGGAGGATGAAGAAGAAAACATATCAGAAGCCATTGCCATGCTTGGAAGACAGTTCAACAGGCTCATCAAAAGAATGGACCCAAAGTCAAGGTCTAATGTTCATAACATTCCTTCTGACATTGACAGTTCCAGCAGAAGACCAAGGTCAGAAGATAAGGGAAACCAAGGCAGAGGTATTCAATGCCATGGATGTGAAGGATATGGACATATTCGAGCTGAATGTCCTACCTTTCTTAAGAAGCAAAAGAAAGGAATGACTGTTACTTGGTCTGACTATGATTCAGAAAGCAATTCTGAAGAAGAATCTGCCAAACTAGTTATTGCCCTAACTAGTGTTTGTACTTCTGAAAGTGACACCAGTGATGAAGAAGTGACATTTGAAGAACTGGCTGATACCTACAAGAAATTGTGTATCAGAAGTGGTGAAGTCTGTGTGCAAAATGAGAAACAATCAAAACTCATTATAAAGCTGGAGGCTGAAAAGAGGGCAAATCTTGAAACTATAAGTCATTTAGAAGAAGAAGTTCAACTGCTGAACTCACAACTGAATCAAATGACCAAATCTGTCAAGATGTTGACCAATGGAACAGACAAATTGGAAGAGATCCTTCAGGCTGGACAAAATATGGGAAATAAATCTGGCATAGGATTTGTGGAAACAAAGAAATTTGGTACTGGGAAGCAAATGTCAAAACGGATGTCTCAACATTACTCTCAACATCAGGGACAGAGACATATGAAGAAGAGGTACCAAAGATGGAGATGTCATCATTGTGGGAAATATGGTCACATAAAGCCCTTCTGCTTCAGATTACATGGATATCCTAATCAGAACTCAGATGTCAAACCTAAGCCTAAAAAGGTACCGCATGCTCCACAATGGAAGAAAAAGGCTACTGCACTGATAGCTCACACTTCCTTGAGGGTCACTGCAAAGGAAGATTGGTACTTTGACAGTGGATGTTCCAGACACATGACTGGATTCAAAAATCTCCTCAATAATGTTATGCCTCACACCACCAGTTTTGTGACCTTTGGAAATGGTGCTAAAGGAGAAGTCAAAGGAGTTGGTAATGTGGACTGCCCTGGAGTTCCAAGTCCAAATAAGGATTGTCCTGATCTAGAGGCAACTGACAATGAAGTGTGTTTAACCATCACTGCCAGGCAAGTAAAGTGCTGGCCATTGAAAGGGAAGCTGAATGCTAGTAAACTCAGCATGAAGTTTGCCATCTTGCATAAAATAGGTGCAGCAAACTGGGTGCCTACAAATCACAAATCAACCATCTCCACAGGATTGGGGAGATTTATCTATGCTGTAGGAACCAAGACTGCCTTTGACTATGGAAGGTACATCTTTGAACAAACTTTGAAGCATGCTGGCAGTTATGCTGTCAAAGGACCAATTGCCTTTCCCTCCCTCCTTTGTGGAATCATCCTTGCACAATACCCTGACATCCTTGTAGCAAGAGATACAGTGTGCAAAAGAGCTCCTGCCCTTGGCCTGCACTACAAACTGTTTCAGGGATCCCATGCTCCAGACATTGTCATAACATCAGCTGAGACATCGTCTGCAAAGACTCAGTCTAAGACATCAGATGTCATAGCTGTTTTAAAAGAAACTTGCAAAGATCTGGATGCTAGAAAAAGGACCCTAGAAGCTCTAATTGCCAGGCTAGAAAAGGAGGAAGCTGAAGAAAGCAGAAGGGAAGAAGGTATAGAAGCTGAAGGACAGCTCAACATTGAAGAAACTAGTTCCTCTGAGTCTGATGACAGTGCTTGAAGGTTGATTGCTTCTTGGTGGTGTTGCTGGTAGAGTTTGGAAGTGTGTTCTGCTGTTGTCTGCTGATGATCTCATTATTTTGGATAACTGTATAATTTTATGAACATGGATAACTGTAACTTTGGCCCATTTGTGGCTAAAGAGGGGGAGAATATTTTAGTACTTGCTTAATTAGTACTTAACATTCTGTGTTCTATTTTTCTGCTGTCACTTATTTCTGCTGCTATCTATCTCTGATTGTTTAGGGACTTTAGCCAAAAATCTGCCAAAGGGGGAGTTTGTAGGTGTTTAGGTATTGGCTTGCATTTTTGTTAAATCCCAAGTGTATGTGTGAATGTCATGACTAATGTCATAACATTCTAGTTCAGGTTGTACTAACTCAATAGGTACATGTGCACAAAAATATTGTAATTCAAATACTGATGTTTATAAGTGTGTATCTGAGCATGTTTGCAAAATGATCACATTTTGCTAAATCAGTAGACAGGTTTTCTCAGATGTCATAACAGATGTTATGACATCCTGTTCTGAACTAACAGGATTGCAGGATTGGATAAGTCTGAGTTTTTTCAGGAAATAACTCAGTCCTTTCTAAACAGAATCCTGCGTTTTCTGAGGAGTAACCTAGCTCAATCCTAACCTGATCAATAAAGTACTGTGACCTGGTCTTTAGGTCAAACGGAATCAACCCTAGGTTTTTGGAAACCCTAACTGAAGTCACAGCTGCTATATATTCAACAGAGCTGCGGTTTTTCAAGACATCCCTGCTGATTGATTAGAAGATCAATTTTATAATCTGTATAGATTTGTTTATTGTACTCCAAGCAATTATCATTGTGATAAGTGCCTTGGAATAGGTTTCAATTGTAAGGGTTGTGTAACACTCAAAGCTTTGAAGCAAGAGTGTTTGAATGTCCCTTGACTAAAGCTGTGAAGCAGAGTCAAGTTAGTTGTGTACATCACTCAAAGCTGTGAAGCACGAGTGATTGTGTTACTTGATTAAAAAGTTGTGAAGCTTAATCAAGTGTGTGTTCTTTTTGAAGAGTGTCTTCATCAATTCTTAAGTCAAATTGGTTTATGTATCACTGCTGTGATTGAGGGGGAGTGAGTAGGAACTCAGGTTTAAGTAGTACTTAGATTAGAATTGCATTGGGTAGATCTTAAGTGAAGGAGATAAACTGGTTGGTTTATTCCTGAATTAACATCTCTTATAGTGGATTCTCTCCCTGGCTTGGTAGCCCCCAGAGTAGGTGTTGTTGCACACTGAACTGGGTAAACAATTGACTGTGTTATTTACTGCTTTTGTATTTACTGTCATATAGTAAGTCAGATACGGTGTCATAACATTGGGCGTGACATTGAGTATCTGTAGCCAGAATTTTCAGCTTCGATCCTTCGAAGGCTCAAACTATGATATTGTTGGGCTTCAACACCAACCCTTCACAATATAAATGGTCGAGTGAACCTTTCGGAAGAACATTCATAGATGACCCTGTGTCAATCAATACATGGCCAATGTAGTGCCCTGCACTCAATGGAGACGTATATGGCCCTATTGTGATTCCTCCCTTCTAGAGTCAAGTCAGCATCAGAGAAACCCAAACCATTGTCAGTTGTCATACTAGCCACATAGCTTCCAAACTTGTATGCCGAAATCTCCTGCAATACATGAGAAGTCTTTAGTAATTTCACTAAAGCCTTCACATGGGCCTCTGAACACAACAATAGTGACAACATAGATATTTTGGATGGGATCTTACCTAACTATTTGACAATTTTATAATCACTTTGGTGGATAATTTTCAACACTTCTTCTAAATCTTGTCCAGAAATATCTTTGACAGGGGCCTCTTTTGGTGCTTCCATCTGGGCATGCTCTATTGCTGGATCTTTACCCCGAGCCCCAACAATCGTCTTGGAAACTGTAATTGGAGCAGGTGAAGAGATTTCTGGTGAGAAAACTCTTCCACTTCTTGTAATCTTACTATTCCCTGCAATATTGACAATACTGGGATCAACTCCTTCATTCTCTTCATTGGACAACTCCTGTTTGACGCCATGATAGTAAACGTCAGAACCATAATGCCATGGAATTGCTTTATCTAAGGAGAACGGGATAGGACCAGGTGTTATAATGACCAGTAGAGCAGCTTTCAGATTGGCGGTAATCCTTATAGGATCTTTGGAAGGGATCCTAAAAGGAGTATCGGAGATAAAAGATAGATCTTGGCAGAAATTGTTGGAGGAAGAAACTTTTTCAATCAGAATAATGTGTTCATTCATCAAGCTTTGAACACCCTTCTTTAGAGACCCGAAGCCATTGGGTTCGACGGTACGGCAATAAAAACCTTCAATACAACCTGGAAATAAACAAGCTTGTAGAAAATTCTTCTTTATTGTAGAAAGCGGAGTAACCACGTCATTCACAAAAGTAACATGCAGAATATCTTCAATAACATTTGCGCCTTTATCATGTTTGGGCATAGGTGCTGTAATTACATTCGGAATCTCCTGAGGATCGAACTCAATCTCCTTATTGTCAATCATATCTTGAGTTTTATTCTTCAAGGCCCAGCAGTCGTTGGTTTCATGCCCCGAACTGTTGGAGTGGAAGGCACACTTCGCATTTGGATTGTATTTAGGAGACACCGTGTTGGGATTTTGAGGAGGATCCCGCAGTGTTATGAGTTCAACCTTTAGCAGATGTTGTAGTGCTTGAGACAAAGGCATGCCGAGCCTGGTAAACTGTCTTCTCGGAGCGTCTGGCCTTTGGCGGTTACCCTGCCGTTACTTTTGGGCAGGTGCTGGATTGGAAATCAAAACTGCTCCCATAGATTCATGGCGATTGTCCTTGATACGACTTTTTTTGGCCATAAATAACACTAACTTCCTTTTTACCTGCAAATGGATTCTTCACAACACTACAAGATGCAGCCATCGGGATCTCCCCACTTTTGATGCCGCTTTCATATCTCTCCTCAATTAAGACCATCTCTGTAAAGCTAGACGAAGAACTTCCAATTAGAAAATTGAAGAATGGGCCTGTCAGAGTGCCCATAAACATGTATATCATTTCCCAATCATTCAGATGAGGTTTCACTCTACTAGCTAGATCCCTCCATTTCTGCGTATATTCCTTGAATCCTTCTCTTGAGCCCATGGACATATTATGTAATTTCACTCGGGTTGGTGTCAGGTCAGCGTTGTATTGGTATTTCTTGTAGAAAGCAGTAGCTAAGTCCTCCCAAGTATGAATATTGGTTCCCTCCAGCTAATAGAACCACTCCAATTGTGTGTTGGCCAAACTCTCTTGGAAAAAATGGACCCATAACTTTCAGTCAACAATGTGAGACTGTATCTTCCAAACGTACGACCTCAAGTATAGCTTAGGACAAGAGACACCATTGTACTTAGCAAAAACAAGGATCTTGAACTTAGGTGGGATGACCACCCCTAGAACCAGACCTAAATAAGAAAAATCTAGTCCAGGCACCTTCGAGACTTCCATTGCATTAAGCCTATCCTCCAACTGTTTATATCGGTCATCCGTAGGAGGATACTGTTCATCAGCAAAGTGTTTGTCTTCAGGAGTGTTCTCATAATCTTGCTTGTCTTTTTCATCATCATCATTGTTGTCATCTTCTTCAGAGGATTCATCTTCTACATGGACTGGTTGAGCGGGACCTTTGAATCTCCTCCCTAGGTTAAGAACAATAGGCTTCTTGGTCTTCTTTTTCTTAGCAAGGAGTGTCAGCAGATCTTGTTTCCCTTTGGCTAAGTTCAGGAGAGTCTTCTGGAATTGAGCATGTTGAGTCTGGAGATCCTTCACGGTTTGTTCAAGTGCCATTTTTTCTACTAAAATAAACAGCGAGAAAAATGAGAAACCTATACAAGAAACCTGTTATGCGATGATGCATGATATTTAAATGCAATGATTTCAAGGACCTCAGGAAATTTAAATTTGTGAACCAAAAGGAAACAAATATTTTATTAGTAAAGTTCAAATTACAACTGCCTTTTAGGCTTTACAGATGAAAATAAAACTCCTAAAATCTAAGAATCAAGTTTCCCATAGGCGCTTCCTTTTTATACTGATGTATGCATTAAGACTCTTTTCTTCGTGCAATTGCTTAGTAAGCTCCAACATTTTCTTCTTGCTAGCATAGAATTGAGTCTCAAAGGTATATCGTTCTTTCTTCAGATGAATCCAGGACTTCAACAACTATTCAAGATCAGTTGGCATGTTTGGGTGAAGGATGGTGCGAGAGATGTATCCTTTGACAGCAGGCTCCATGATCACAGACGGGATAGCTGGATATGGAATTATAATGTCTTGAGCGCGAGCCCACGCCCATTTTAGATAAGGCTCTAGAGGAATGGAATTCTTATGCCCCAAGCTCTTACTATCAATCTTATTCACTATGCTCCAAGCATGTATAAACCTCTGACGATAATCTTGAGGATCACTTTCGTAATCGAACACAATACCCTTGATTAATGCGTCATGAGGACCATTCCTTTGTGTGTAGCCAAATTGACATAGATCCAAAGAGGGGTTGTAAGTGATACCTCCCCTAATGCTCGGGAGTGGAACATTATGGAACTCCCCACAATTTTCAATGATGGTGATATCTTCATGAGATCGGAAACACCCGTGAATATCCATATGAGAAAGTGAAATTATTCTTTGTGACCACCTCACACTTTGTTAATTCTTCATTACTGAACAGGGAAGGTGCGAAATAAACCACCTAGATAGAAGAGGCATACAACACATGAGAGTTCCTCTCTTCTTCGTAATACGAGTGTGGAGAGAATGCAAAATATCCCCAAGCAAAGTAGGCACGGGGTTGCAAACAAGGAAGATCTTGACAGTGTTAACATCTATGAGTTGGTATGAATTAGGGAATAATACTAACCCATGGATTAGAAGAGAAAAAATGTCTTCGAAAGCCTGAAAGCTCATGGCATCCAAAAATAGTTGAGCTTTCTCTAACAGAAACTTAGCCAAGAAACATTTGACTCCGCTTCTAGTTTCCCAATTGGATATAATATCATACCGCTTCAGATGTAAGGCCGCTGCATTGACTTCTGGATTTGGAGCTTCCTCTAAACCGGTGAAGGGCATCTGATCCAGAATATGTACTCCCATTAATTGAGAAAACTCGTCCATGGTGGGTACCAATTGATAATCGGGAAATGTGAAGTAATGATGTGCAGGGTCAAAGAATTGGAATAGGACACTCATCATATCTTCATCAAGATATGGAATAACCAGACTGAGCAATCGACCATGCCTATTGATAAATGGGGAAGTTTCAGGAACCCCTGAGACCAACTCTTTAAGTTGAGGAGGCACTCTTACAAAGTTGACTCAGATAGTGTTTCTACGAGCGGAAGTCGTAGTATGTAAAATAGAACAAAGATAAATTACCCTGGTCCTTACAATGGTTAGTTAATATGAATTTTATTGTAATATGGTGGGAGAATTGACTTGGGTGTTTTGCATTTTATCGCAATTATTGTGGATAGCAAGAGTCTCCATCAACTTTTCTTTTATCCAATAAATAAAAGAGTGAAAAGAACAGGAAATACCTTTTGATATATTTTCTTGAGTTCGGGGGGTAGGTTATGAAAAGTGGAGGTGTTAGCACCCCTTTCATCCGTAGTTATCTACGGGCTCTTAGTTGCTAGCTCACTTTAAAATGCTTTGTTTGAAATGTGTTTGTGATTGGTTTTGAAAGTATTTTTGTAAGTTCCTTTGCTTAGGCGAACTTTGTAATGACTCTCGTCTTTATAAGAATGCATACAAAGTGTTTACTTTTGAAAATATTTCATTTGAATGTGTTGGTGTGTTTTGAAATATGTTTTGAAGATGATTGTGAGCAAGCAACTATGAATGTTCTACCTACTCAAAAGTCTTAGTTCATTTCCTCCTCCTTTAGATATTGCTATCTTACCATTGATTGATAACGAGCCCTATTATTGGATGTGAAGGGATGAGCGTGGGTCGTCGTATAGTCATAGAAGGCAACATTGTAGGATACCTTAGTAATTTTTGTAATGGTCTAATATCATTTAGCGAAGGCAACATCGAAGGGTCATCGAGAGACTACGATCTTGTATTTGAGGGTCTTTGCTAAAGTATCCCATGTTCGAGGGACATGACTATTTTTCTCAAGGCAACAAATGAGGTTAAACTTAGAGGTGCAAGTGTGCAAAGTGTTTGTTTTTCATGCTTTGTTTGTCTTGAATTAGGTTTTTCTATTGGTTGATTTTAGTCTTGCCATACAAACCCTAATTACTAGCATTTGTATTTGAAAGTGATAAATTGCAGAATATAAAGATTCTACGCTATTACATCATTTGGGGATGGGGGTACAAATTTACAAATGGGGAGATGACAAGTAACTAAACCCTAATTCACTATTACAACCATATTGAATAATGAATAACAATAAAAATATAAAGAAATATAAAGATAATGAAAAAAAAATTATTTTGAGAAAACTTTTATGTATTGACACATGCACTTACGCATTTATACATAATTTTTTATGCATTGACACATGCACTTATGCATTGGCTCATATCTATTTTGTATCGACACATGCACGTATGCATTGATACATATCATTCCTTGCTCCTGGAAATCAAACCAACTCAGTATAAGTCGATACATAAAGGTTTGCGTCGACTCATAACCTGTTTTGCATCGACACATGCACTTATGTATCAATACATAACATTTCTTTGCTCCTAAAAGTAAAAACCAAATCAGTATGAGTCGACACATAATGGTTTGCATCGAGTCATTTCTGTTATGTGTTGACTCATTCGTGTTTTGTATCGACTCATAACCTATTTTGTACTTAATATGTGTCGACTCATATAGATATGTATCGACTCATACTGCTGTTTTTTACTTCTAACATTTTTTTGCTGCATATATGAGTTACTTCTCAATATATGGTTAATGAAAATGAAAAGTAAACATATGGTTAGCTTCAGGGCAAGGAGGATCTCATCCTCATTCATTTATTGGTTCAAGCTAACAAGGCTTCTCATGCCTTAGAACATCTTAACTTTTCTATCATTTTATCTAAAGATTGAAGACTGAAAAGTTGGATTCATCTGCATCATATGAGATTATCACGTCAAGATTGCATTTTCTCATTTTTCAGCTATCTGATTCCATCTTAAGAGGATAGGCTATCCAAATGTTTGTTGATAGATTAAAGCTTTGAATTCAAATTTCAAAATAAATGAAGATTTTTTGGCTTTTATTATTAAAGAAGAGAATTTTGGATTTACTTAATAAGACTATCTGATTCAAGGTGAATCTTGATGCAGAGTATGTTCATAGTTCTTAGGAAGTCTTCTGGTTCTAACAAAGATTTTACATTTTTGTCTTGATTTTCAAATTTGAAGTCAAGGGTAATTTGAAGTGGAACTTAGTATGGTTGGAAGCCCATTTCATTTGATATCTAGTCTCACTACAAAAGTTCACTACAACATCTTTCCTGTGTGTTTCATTTAGAATTTTGGTTCTCAAACGTTTGGAATCTGTTTTAGGAAAACAAAAGAGGTTTTGAATTGGTGCAAGTAGGCAAGTTCATTTTTGCTTATGAATTCGTATGAATTCAAAGTTGAATTTCAATTGCAAATATAGAGGATTCTTATTATCTCAAGTTCAAGGCTTCATTTGATTGTTTCAAAATTCACTTTCAAGAATCCAATCATATTTTCCACACAACTTTCAACGTTGCAAGAAGACTTTGAAGCATTTTTTCTCAATAAGAAGAATTTAAGTCCTATACTTCAGACCATTTCTTCAAACTTACAATAACATGTCAATATTTTCCATGAAGAAAATTTCAATCTACATGACAATCACCATAAGTAACTCAAGGTTCCTTTATATTACTAACACATTTAGTTTGAGTTTGCAAAGAGAAGACGTGGTACCAAATGTGCTCAAAGCTCAAAGGATAAAAAAAATGTTGCAAGCCATGTTCCATATTTCATTCACTTAAATTTCAAGTAATGTTTTTCACTAAGTATTACAAGTGACACAAGAGTCATTTTTGGTTTAATTTCAAATGGTTCTATCAACATACAATAAGTGTAATTCAAGATTTTCCTAAGTCTAAAAATATCCAAGTTCTTGAGTTTGATTCCTCTAAGATTTCTTCTTCTTCAAGCTTCCCTCCAATTTAACATAAACAAGAATTTTTAAAAGAGTTTTGCACAAAGTTCGTCATTAGGGTCTGTGTAGGGATCAGAAAAATAGGGCTGGTTTTCAATCATGTTCACAACAACAATAGCCTCAAATTTGTTTGTTTCAAGTCAGTATTTCAGCACATAATCACAGGCCTATCTCCTCTATTGCAAATCACAAAAGCTATTTTTGGTTCACAAAAGGAAGTTCAAGAAGCAAGTTATTGAAAACTCAATAAAAAGGCTCATCATAACATTGCAGTAACAAAAAGAAGCCCAAAATCGCAAATTCTAGCCCAATAACAGATGCACATATCAGTAATATGGCGAACAACATCAAAGTCCAGAAATCAGAAAATGTCAAAGGATATCGAATTTCTAAAAATCCCAAGACAAATAAAAAACAATTTCACAGCCTGTTATCAAAACTCAGATCCACAAAAAGTTCTCAACAAGTAAAAATCAGAATCACTGTCCAGCTCAAATCATAATTACGAGTTCCTGCCCAAACAAGTAGGACATTACAAGTCTAAAATTGCAAAGTAAATAAAACATTCACAAACCACAACATATCCTACAAACTTCCAAAGCCCAAAATAGAATCAGCAGGCCTGTTATCAGCTCAAAACCATGGCCCTAATTTTGTATCATCATTTTCCCTCACTAAAAAACCCTTCAGAAATCGAAAGCAAAGAGAAGAAGAGGAAAAGAAGTTTTCAAAAATTCAGAATCAAAAATATATTACTGGGAGAGGACTCGATTGACTAGAAAATTCACAAATCTTTCATCGCCACCTCATCATCCTCATCGTTCTTTTTTTCATCAGATCAGTAAACAGTTCATAAAAAAATCAGAAAAAACAGTATTAGAAAATTAGAGGAAGAGGTGTAAACCGTGAAATGTCATAACATAATTGTTCACTCTAATTGCCAACTCATCATTTTGAATAAATACAAAAGGATAAATATGCAAAGAAAGGGAAAACCGTGACTCAGTACAGCTCAACAAAACTTCACCATCAATTTTCACTCATCTTTTTCAATCTCAGCCCTCCATCTTTGGTAACCAATTTATAATTCAAGGTCCCTGATTCATTTACCTCTAACTAACTTTGCAGCCTCCAACTGCATATATAACAGAACGCGTACCTGAATCGAGGATTCTTCAGCAGTAGAAGGAGAAATACAGAAAGCTCTCTCCCTTTCTTCTTTAACCTTCCACAACTCTTCACAATCTGCAGAATCACAAGAAATTCCTCTCTGTCATCTTCTACTTCATCTTCACCATTATTCTTCAATCTTCATAAAGAGAAATCACAGAAAACTCCATAAAAATTCTCTCTCTGCATAATAATTTCCATCTTCATCGTTCTTCGATCACTACTCTCTTCTACCGCAGTCTACAACCTTCAACAACGTTCTTGACGCCACTGCAACTTCTTCAATCTTCAGCGCATCTTCATGTAGCTTCAACTTTTTATTCTCATCGTTCTTCATCATCTTCGAGGTTTGACAAATCTTCAATCACCTTTAAGCTTCACCATCTTCTGAATAAAGAACAACTAGGCATCTTCAACTTCACACAATTTTAACCACCACGTCTTCATCAATCTGTTTCATATCACATCAACGTGAGTATCAAAGGCACGCGGAAAGGAAAAGGGGAAGTTTGAATCAGAGATGAAGTGAAATCAATAATGCGCACTTGAATCGCTAGGGACTACCCTCTAGTTCTTGTTGCAACCGCTATCACAAGTGAAGACGTGTCGAACGATCGTGAGGTATTGTTATCACCCAAAATCAAGAGTTGGTGAGGATGAAGAATGATGACAGATTGAGATGGAAAGGTTGAAGATTATTATAAAGGAAACGGAGGTCGATTATTGGGACGATGGATTCGCGACCAATGAATCTTAGCATGATGGTATTACGGCTGAGTTTGTCAAAGATGGAGGCAAGTCCAAGATAAAGCACAACAAACCTGAATCAAAGACCATAGAAGATGAATCAGACGAGAAGTTGGCCGCCGCGGTTGTGAGTTTGAGAAGACGAAGAGAACTCTCTTATCGTGAGAACTAGAACGACACATCCATTTCCAACCCTAATCCCTTTTTCAATTTCTTTGTTTTGTGTATTATTTTATTATTCACTTACTTTTGATAAATTGTATAATAACAATAATAATCAAAATTTGGCAAATGGATTGTATTATTGTTGAACCGGAACCTTCTCTCTAAGCCCATTCGTTTTTTTTGCAACAGGTTAACAATCAAATAAATAATATTATGGACTCAAAAGCTGCATGAGCCTAGCACCCAGATCATTTCTGCACCTCCATCTTGAGCCTGTTTTTTGCAACAAAAAAAAAACATTATGGACTCTAGATTGGGCCTAGCACCAGACTACTTCAGCATACCTCCAGAACTCTAGTTTCGCCCCCTGAGTTTATTCTTTCAATATTTTCTTTTAAATAATTTTGATAATTGATTAGTTTCAAGTTTTTCTTTTAAATAATTTTGATAATTGTTTAGTTTCAATATTTTCTTTTAAATAATTTTGATAATTGTTCAGTTTTAATATTTTATTTTAAATAATTTTGATAATTGTTTAGTTTTGTTTAAACTTTTTCTTTACATGATAAAGATAATAAAATGAAATATAAAAGCTGTTATATTTCTTTTATTATAGGAATTGAATCCTGATCATCCGATTACACGAGATTTGTGATTCGCCTTTTCTTATTGAGATCTGAGTCTTATACAGGTCCATTGTGATATACAGATATGCTCGAGATTCTAATTGTGATTTATTTTCACACCGGCGATGCTTCGACGCTTATTCCGAACATTTGATTTCTGACTCTTTTCTATTGCTTGGTGAAGCTTACTCGAAGTTTTCCAGGTTTCTCTACTATGCTACGAACTTTCGTTCGTTTGGTATTTTCCCTTATTTATCTCATTTATGTATTTACCGCTTTATAGAGATCATGTATAGTAGGGGCGTTTATTGCTTTCTAGAAATCATGTGAAGTAGGAAGCATGAAATAAAGAGCGTGTTCTCGAAGTCGTTGTTTAAAGTCCTATAGTAGACAACGTTTTCTGTATGCTAATTGTGTTTGTTTAAAATCCTACCTCGGAAGTAGGTTTTATGCACGTGTGTTTATATTTATGCCTGTATTATATTACAAGTGAAAAGTCCTTAAAAGGATGCAAGCGGAAAGGGTTCGTAATTGACCCCTGTACATTCCAGTCCATGTCGTTCCTATGCTCACTTTCTACAACTAGATGCTATGAACATGTGCTCAAGATCTGAATGAATTTAAGTCTTGTAAAGGCAAGTGAAAGGGTTCCCGCAATCGGATCCCCACGATTTATTTAGCTCGTGTTCACTAACACTAATGCTTAGTGTATGTATGCATTATGTCTTCTCCTCCAGATCTTTCTTGCCCTGATAATTGATATCACGGTTAAGGACCCTTTTGTATTCCTATAAGTTTTATGGCTTGTTGACTCGGGTGATATGCTCCCCTTGGCTGTGGCTTGACCCTTGGTCTGATGCTTGGTTGCTTATCTGTGGCAGGACCTCCCTTTCTACTACTAGTCATGCGCCTTGTAGGTGTTTGGTATTCGAGTGATGCTCGAGCTGTTGTTTGTCCAGATATTTTTCCATCTGTTTACTTGTTTTTTGTCATAGGGTCTATGACATTTTTACCTTGCTCCCTTAGGATTACTCTATTAGAGTATCTTTCGAGCTAGACCTTAGGATATGAATCCATGCATGCTAACATAGGGTAGAAATTTCCCTCTTTCATCCTCAACCTTAGGTTCAATCATTGTATGATAACATTATGGATAGTGCTAGGCTAGTCTCCCTTAGTTATTTTTCCTTTCTTTGCATATTGCATCTTAAAACTAAAACCTCTTCTTGGAAAATCATAAAACATCTTTAATAAACTTAAATCGTTCTTCAAGGTAAAAAAATACAAACCAATCTTAATTGTTTGTTCGACTTTTGGCTTTGTTTTAAACTTATTTTCAAATTAATGTTTAGCCATCCGCGCTATGATATTTTGTTATCTTTTCACCAATGTTTCGCCATCGCGCATGTTTGTTATCCTACTTTGATTCCCAATATCATTGTTAGGTGTGATGTTTTATCATCCGAATTGTTGATGTTTCTCCATCTTTTTCCATAACATTTTGTTATCTTTTAGCCGATGTTTCGCCATCGCATGTGTTTGTTATCCTACTTTGATTCTCAATATCATTGTTAGGTGTGATTTTTATCACCTGAATTGTGATGTCTCGCCATCTTTACCATGTTATCTTGCCATCTTTTAGCCGATGTTTTGCCATCTCATATGTTTGTTGCCGATGTTTCGCCATTGCACATGTTTGTTATCCTACTTTGATTCTCAATATCATTGTTAGGTGTGATGTCTTATCATCTGAATTATTGATGTTTCTCCATCTTCGCCATGCTATCTTGCTATATTTTTGCTGATGTTTCGCCATCACATATGTTTGTTGTCGATGTTTCACCATCACGTATATTTGTCATCCTGCTTTGATTTTCGGTATCATTGTTAGGTGTATTGTTTCATCATCTTGTCTAATATTTTTTTTATCATGCTGATGTTTTATCATCTCATATGAGTTTTTGTTACCATGTGATATCTTGTTATCCTTATTTGTTGCTTTATCATAGTTGTTGATGTTTTGCCGTTTTATATGATGTTTTGGCATCTTGATAGTTTATTTTGTCTTCTTAACTAAAAAACACAAACCAACCAAAATATATGAGCCGAACTACGACTGCTCTGATTCCTTTAAAGGGATACATAGGTAGATGCTTTTGTGGGGCCTAATCGAGCATATCTTTGTAAATATTCCTTTCTTTTCCCCACACTTTATTTTCCTTTTTCTTTTCATGCATTCCCTTTTCAACTTTAAACCTTAGACATAGATTTCACACACCCTTTGATTAGAACAACAAGAGTGGATACCATAGAGTAATATGAGCGTGTGGGGTGCTAATACCTTCCCCTCACATAACAGACTCCCTTACCTGATCTCTCGGTCGCAAGACCGTGATTTCACCCTTCTCAGGTTTTCTCGATGTTTACCTTTCCCTTTCGGCGGGATAAAAGACGTTCGGTGGCGACTTCATTGATTTTTATATCAGATGACGGTTCGGCCTGTTGTTTCAGCTGGCGACTTCACTGGGGATAGATTGACCTATTGCTGGTCTATCTCGAAGTCGATCCTAGCTCTTGTTTGTTTATTTCTTTGGGTGTTTATTTATTTCCAATTATTTATAGCTTTATCTACACTGCTTGCATATGTTTGTGCATGCATTTTATCGTTTTCCATATATTTGTGATACTGCTGTGTTGGCTCTGTTTTCATGATTGGGTGGGTGTTACAAGAGGTAAACGGCCCAATACCCAGGCCAAGTGACAACCATAGGAAACTTAGGAATAGAGTGGAACATGAACATCTAGTCGACTTTGGTTTACTAGTGAGGTCATGTCGTCCACGCTCAGTTGAGATTTCAAATGGGGCACTATCGTTTCACATAGGTGTTTAGATGATAGTGGCTTCAGGCGTACCCATGATTCTGAGTTACCCCTGGCTTACCCTGACCTAGTTTCGCCCGTGAGTGGGGAGGTGTGATCGGTGGAAATAGAACTGACTGTTTTAAATCTGGTTCGCGAAATGTCGCGGTAAGCAAGAGTCGCCACCGTCTTTTATGTTCTCCAACAAGGAAAGGACAAAAGCACAACAAAATTCCTTTTCGAGAATGTTTCTCGGTTCGGGAGGTAGATTTATAGAAAGGGAAGGTGTTAGCACCCTTTCTATCCGTGGTTATCCACGGGCTCTTAGGTACTTGCTCATTGTGTTTTCAAAAATTGTTTGCTTTTCTTGTGTTTGTGGGTTTTGAAAAAGTTTAGTTTAAAAAATTTCTAAGTAACTCTTGTATCTGTCCTCAAGAGTGTATGAAATATTTGTTTGAAAACCTTTTGAAAGTGTAGGTGCGAAAAGATGTTTTTGTTTTTTGAAATAGCAAGTACCCAGGAGAAATCTACCTACTCTAAGGAATTAGGCTGTGTAAGAGTCATTTAGATAGTGCTATCCCACCATTGAGAGAAAGGTAGCACCATCGTTGGAGTTATTTGGGTCAATTCAATTATAAGGACAATGTGGTCACCAAAGCAATGGTAGGACGCCTTAGTGGTAACCCTAATGTCCTAGATCCTTTTTATCCGAGGCAATCGTTTCGAGGCAACTGGATCTTAGACAGGAGGGCGACCTCTAAGACACCCTATACTTGATGACCACTTCGAGGCAACCAGTGAGGCGTACCCTAAGAGTGGCATGTGCATGTGTGTTGTTTTTCAGTTAAGCTTATCTTGTACATGTTATTGGTGAACTACGCTTTGATTTTATTTTTCATACAAGTCTTTCATGCATTTTTTAACAGTTAAGAGTGTGGAAAATGAAGTGCGGAAAAGGTAAATCTAGCTATTACAAGGCGCGGGTATATACATCACCAAAAACATAACCCGTTTGGAAAATAAAAATGCGAGAAATTAAAAGAAAGCGATAAGGTTCTAATTAACTATTACATTTCTGAGCAGATACATAAATAATCAAAATAACGAATTAAAAATAATATGCGCGCGAAAGATTGAATCGGGATGTCCTTAGGGTTTTGACCCTTTTTTTGAGAAAAAATGAGATTTGTCCTTTTTTTGCAATTAATGAAATTAAGCCTAATTACTAATTAATTAATTTATTAAAAGAAAAAATGTTTTTGTGTTTTTTATGTTTTTAATGAAATAAAATAAAAATTAAATTAAAAGTGTCAAAAGAAAAAACCCTAAGTCTAATTCATTTTTATTTTATTGTAAAAGAAAATTAAAATTAAATCTAATTAAACTAAATTAATTTAAGTTAGTGTTTATTTACAAAAAGTAATTGAAATTAATAAAAATGTTTTTTTTTGGTTTTCTGAATTTTATTGTGAAAAAATTAATTATGTTAATTTTAGTGATAATAATAATAATTAGAAAAAATAATTAATAAATAAACTAGAAAATATAAAATAAAAAGAAAAAAGGAATGAACCAAAGGGGGGTTCTGGGCCCAGAATGGAGGTGTATTGGCAATTTTGGGCCCAAGAACATCAAGCCTTCGTTGACTTTCTGGATCAAGTGTCTGTTGATTGACTGGAGAATATGGTGTGCTTCCATCCTGACCATTGGATTGATGATGGTGGCCACTTGGCAGGCTCATGCCTAGAGCGCATGGTGGACTATTCTTTGAAGCCTGCATGAGATTATATAGGAAAAAATGGAAACAAATTATTTGGGGGACCTGGGATTCGAACCCAGGTCCCAGAGGTCACATGCACGCGCGCTTTCCACTCAGCCAAGCCATTCCATTCGTTATAATAATAAACAATTAATATTATATGAAATAAACAAACAGTATCCTGAAAATTAAAAACGCGCGCGTTTTAGTTTGAACGGACCAATCAAACGCTAACACGCCTTCGTCTTCTCCAATAGTCCCTGTATTTTTTCCTGTGGATTCAGTTCCACAACAAAATCCGTTGCCTTCTCTTATACTGAGCTCTAGGCCACGAAAATGTCATCCAGAGCCATCATCCTGTTCGTCTCATTCTCCTGAATCCGTCCATGGCTACGGCTTGTATCAATTATTCCTGTAAAACAAAACCCCAAATTGCAACCCCCAAAACCCTAGGTTTGGGTAGGGATATCTAGGCTACAACAACACAATTGAATAATACAGGATGCCTGGAAATTGAATGGTGAACACAAATATGCCAAAATATTAAAGAAAAGGCGCATGGATTAGGGGTTGAGATGCCATGTTCAGAGTAAGGTTCGAGACAACTTACAGCGCTTTGTAGGTGGTCTTAGGACGTGGTTGTGATCGTGTTGGCTTCAGGGGATGGCAAGGAAGAAGGCCACGTCTTTATTTTGATCTGAAAATGCTTGCAACACTCTTTTTGATCTCACACTTTTTTGACAATTTTCCACTTTTGCTCTGGCCATTTTAGCAATCTCTAGGTCGTGAATGCTGTTGCTACTGCTTGCTTATGTATGTATGAACGAAATTAGGTCAGCAGCTGGGCCTGTATCCTTGTGTATTGAAGTCTTGAGATCTTGTTGACCACCATTTAAGAACTTTCCATGTTTGGAGCAAATCTTGGATTTTATGCACAAAAAGGCTTAGCACGAATTTGGTAGCTGGCATATGACATATAAAAGCTATTCAAATCAAAATATGCTATTCCATTAATTTTTTAGATTTTATTTGAATTATTATGGATTTAAAATGAATTAAATCAATAAAAATTAAATAAAATAGAAAAATAAATGTTTGATCTTGAAACTAATCATGGGACACGTGGGTGGCATGACAAGGCTGAATCAAGTGGAAGAAAGTGGGCCCTTTTGTCAAAAATTGAAGTTTTAAGGATAGTTGACTTTTGCACATTCATAAAAATTTCCCAACTTCTCCAATGCATATCTTGCTCAATTTTGATCATATGAACATGTTCTTGGACATTTTGGAAAGGTCGTGGAGTCCTCTAACCAATTCCTTTTGTCCCATGTCATTTGGATTTACCAATCTAAAGTTATGGTCTTTGACTTAAATGCCTTTTTGTTGACTTTTGAAATTGACCTAGAATGTAGAAATTGATAACTTTTTGTGAGAGCATTTCTTGGACTTGGAATGTGAAGATGAGTTGTAGGAAATGTCATTCCCTTCAAAATGAGCATTGGATGGGATTTTTCTGATGAACCATGAAAAAGTTATGCCCTGGTCAAGTTACAGTTGACTTTTCTACTGTCCCAAAATGGAAACTTTTGCATCTTGATGATTTTTAAGCCATTCTTGTGGAATCATGATCAAGACTTGATAAAATGATGATTGTGTGCTCAAAATAAGATGTTGACCAAATTTTTTGACTTTTGACTGTAAAATGACCATTTTGCCCCTGTAGTTGGTTGTGGAGCAACTAGGGCTTTTGACTGTGCAATTTGCCTCTGTGAGTCTTGAGACTTGACATGTAGATGCTTGACAATGTATATAGGCCTATATGACTTGATTGAGCCATTGAAAACCACAAATTCCTTGCAAGAATAGAAACCCTAATTTTGACTGTGTTAGGAGGCAATTGGACTGTGCAACCCTTGAGGAATCTTGAAGCATTTGAAGATTGATCTTGACAAATCTTGAAGAATATGGGAGGGAAAATGTTGGGGTACACAGTTGCCCCTGTTCAATCTTCTTAGACCTGAGGATGTAGATTGGCTTGCGTGCCTTTCGTGATCTGAAGGTGGAAGATGATTGAACACTAAAGTGCCCAGAAATTTGCACTCGCATAGTAGAATATCAGCAATGTGATGTCGGGAATGGGCTTACAGATTCCATTTGGAAAGATGGTGGATAGGGGGATGGGCTTATAGATGCCATCTGGAGATGTGACAGAACCTTGTCGGGAATGGGCTTATAGATGCCATTTGGAAATGTGATGGATAGTTGTGGAGATGGGCTAATAGATGCCATCTGAAGGTGTCGATCGCGTAAGAGATTCCTTAGCGAGAACTTGCGTACCTGAGAAAGAAAGATGGTTTCCTGGTCTGTTACAGGTGTTGATCTTCAAACTCTTCATGCAGATATGCCCTGGCTAGATACAGGTATCGAATCTACAATCAATCGCTCACAGATATGCCCTGGCTAGATACAGGTATCGAATCTGGAACTTGAAACTCATCATGCAGATATGCCCTGGCTAGATACAGGTATCGAATCTACAATCAATTACTCACAGATATGCCCTAGCTAGATACAGGTATCGAATCTGGAATTGGTCGTCTACAGATATGCCCTGGCTGGATACAGGTATCGAATCTCTAAACTCTTCATGCAGATATGCCATGGCTGGATACAGGTATCGAATCTACAATCAATCACTCACAAATATGCACTGGCTGGATACAGGTATCGAATCCGAAACTGGTCGTCTACAGATATGCCCTGGCTGGATACAGGTATCGAATCTCTAAACTCTTCATGTAGACATGCCCTGGCTAGATACAGGTGTCAAATCTACAATCAATCACTCACAGATATGCCCTGGATGGATATAGGTATTTAATCTGGAATTAGTCATCTACAGATATGCCCTGGCTGGATACAGGTATCGAATCTCTAAACTCTTCATGCAGACATGCCCTGGCTAGATACAGGTGTCGAATCTACAATCAATCACTCAGAGATATGCCCTGGCTAGATACAGGTATCGAATCTGGAATTGGTCGTCTACAGATATGCCCTGGCTGGATACAGGTATCGAATCTCTAAACTCTTCATGTAGATATGCCCTGGCTAGATACAGGTGTCGAATCTACTCACAGATATGCCCTGGCTAGATACAGGTGTCGAATCCGGGATTAGTCGTCTTACAGATATGGCCTGGCTGGATACAGGTATCGAATCTCTAAACTCTTCATGCAGATATGCCCTGGCTAGATGCAGGTGTCGAATCCAAAATCAATTACTCACAGATATGCCCTGGCTAGATACAAGTATCGAATCTGGAATTAGTCGTTTACAGATATGCCCTGGCTGGATACAGGTATCGAATCTCTAAACTCTTCATGCAGATACGCCCTGGCTGGATACAGGTATCGAATCTACAATCAATCGCTCACAGATATGCCCTGGCTAGATACATGAATCGAATCTGGAATTGCGACAATTGATGGTAATCATCTTTGGATTGACCTTTTTCCTGAAAAGGAAAAACATCAGTTGTATGCAATGTCATGATGTATGAAATGCATGATGTCATGATGTTCTCAAAAATAAATGAGATCGTGTGATATGATGCGTATATGTATGTATCAGGATGTGTAAAATGTCTATGAATGTGTTTTCGTCTAGGAAAATAAATCTTTGACGAATGCCGGGAAGTTAAATCCTGGGCTGATGTTGAAGAGTAGAATTCTTCGTTTCCGCTGGGGATGATGATTGCAAGAATAAACCGGTAGGAGAAGATGACTCTGTTGGGGAATAAACTTGTTGGAGGGATTACTCTGCGGGGAAATACTCTGTGGGGAGAGGTACTTCGCTGATATTTTGATGATAACTCCGCTGGGGATTCCGTTGATGAGCTTTGTTGGGAATTTGATGAACTTCGCTGGGGGATAGGAAGAACTTCGCCGAGGACGATCTTTCCGTGGTAATTAGCTGAGGATAACCCAGTTATAGGCTCTGGTGGGGAATAACCTTTGAATAAAGCCGGGGAGATGCATTCGTACTCTACAGGGGATAAGCTTCCAGAATCTACTGGAGATAAGCTTCCAGAATCTACTGGGGAGGATAATTCAACTCTCCTGGGGAAACTTTTTGGACTGTACTGAGGAGTGGCTCCACTAGGGTGTCTGGATTCCGCCGGGGAACAATCTTATATTTATGTCGAGGAATATTAAGACTGTCGGGGATGCTTGCTTGGGAACATCTGTACTCCACTGGGGAATGTTGAGATCTTCTGGGGATACCCAACTTCTTTAAGGCTGACATTAGACTAACTCTGCTTGGGGAGAGTATCGCTGACTTGCTGGATATGTTGTGCCTTTTCGGGGCTGATGGGAGACCAACTCTGCTTGGGGAGAGTATTGCTGAATTTTTCTTACTCTACGGGGAGTGAAGGTATCCTGGTTACATTCTTCAGCCGAACCTACCTTGGTACCTTGGTGGACAGAGCAACTAGATCGCTTAGACAACTCATTATTGCCCCTGTTTCTGATGTCACCTGTAATTAGTCCTTTGTTTCTCATGCAAATATTTATGATTAGCAATTAGTGTCAAATGCATATATCAAAAATGAAAATTGGACGTTCTTTGCAAAACAAAACAAATAAAGGAAAAATAATCGGCAATTTGTCTGAAAAATGAGCTTGTATTGATTTTGAAATTTGCCTGTAAATAGGCGTTTCTGTACAAGAGGCTGACGTCCTAGTAAGAGAACGCCGCCGAGCAAAATAGAGTTTATACAATCTTGTGAAAAGGAAACAAAACAGCTATGTGAAAAATAATCCCACTGGGTTCCAACTCTGCTATCGCCTTTATGTCTTCAAGCGTCTCATCACTTGGCTGCTTGATTGATTGGTGCCGTCTGAACCTGATAGTTGATACCGAATTCTGGATGCAAGGTGATCCAATGAGACATAGTATTACGCTTTATCCCTAACTTTTTCCTGGACCGCCCTTTCGGGTTTTCAATCCACCGGGATACCCATTTTTGCCCAAGCCGCCTTTTCAGGTTTTCGACTTGCCGGGTGTACAGATTTTTTTCATTTCATCCCTTATTTTTGCCCGAACCCTTTTGGTTTGCCGGGAAGCCCTTATTTTTGCCTAGGTGTGTCAACCTAGCGGGTCTTTTAT
The DNA here is from genome assembly GCA_948472305.1 of Vicia faba. Lineage (NCBI taxonomy): Eukaryota > Viridiplantae > Streptophyta > Magnoliopsida > Fabales > Fabaceae > Vicia > Vicia faba. Next base: position 713,299,109 of record OX451737.1, read on the forward strand.
TCATGTGTAGTATCTTTTTACTATGTCTGCATTGGCGGGGTGAGGAAGGTCGTCACCATCCATAGTGGTTAGAACCATAGCTCCTCCTGAGAAGATGTTCTTAACCAGAAATGGCCCTTCGTACGTAGGGGTCCATTTTCCCCTGGGATCGCTTTGAGGAAGAATGATGCGCTTGATTACCAGGTCTCCGACTTGATACTCTTGTCGTCTGACTTTCTTATTAAATGCCTTGATCATCCGTTTTTGGTACGTCTGACCATGACAAATAGCAGTGAGTCTCTTTTCGTCAATTAGGTTTAATTGATCAAGCCGAGTCTGGATCCAGTCATCTTTGCTCAAACCTGCATCCTTCATTATCCGGAGAGAGGGTATCTGCACTTCAATAGGCAAGACTGCCTCCATGCCATAGACCAAGGAAAAGGGTGTTGCCCCTGTTGACGTCCTTGCTGAGGTACGGTACCCATGAAGAGCGAATGGTAACATCTCATGCCAATCTTTGTAGGTCACTGTCATCTTCTGCACAATCTTCTTAATATTCTTATTTTCCGCTTCGACAACCCCATTCATCTTCGGCCGGTAAGGAGAAGAGTTGTGGTGTTGTATCTTGAATTGCTCGTAGAGCTCAGTGATCATCTTGTTGTTAAGATTGGTACCATTATCCGTAATGATCCTTTCCGGGATGCCGTATCGACAGATCAGGTTATGCCGAATGAACCGTGCCACGACGTTCTTGGTTACGGTAGCATAGGAAGCCACTTCAACCCACTTTGTGAAGTAATCAATCGCTACCAGGATGAAGCGATGCCCGTTGGATGCCGTAGGTCTGATCTCGCCGATCATATCAATGCCCCACATTGCAAAAGGCCAAGGTGCTGTCAAGACGTTCAGAGGGACTGGAGGAATGTGCACCTTATCAGCATAGATCTGGCATTTGTGACACGTCCGAGAATGTTGGTAACAGTCGGCTTCCATTGTGGACCGGAAATATCCTGCCCGAAGGATTTTCTTTGCCATGGTATGTCCACTGGAATGCGTTCCGAAGGTACCTTCATGCAGCTCTGCCATGATCCTTTCTGCTTCAGTCTTATCCACACAACGCAGTAAGGTTGAATCATGGTTTCGCTTGTACAAAATGTCGTTGCTGAGGAAGAACTTTGCCGCGAACCTTCTCAGAAACTTTTTGTCATTAACAGATGCACCCTCGGGGTATTCTTGAGCTTCAAGGTACCTCTTCACTTCATGATACCAAGGCTTTTCAGTTACCTCTTCAGCATCAAGATCACAACAATGTGCAGGTTCATCCAATTTCCAGATAATGATCCGGGGAGCCTCGTTGTCCCATTTGACTTTGAACATAGAAGACATCGTAGCTAACGCATCCGCCAACTGATTCTCTTCTCTTGGGAAGTGTTCAAAGGTTATCACCTCGAAGTGGGGAATCAACGTCAACACATACTCTTTGTAAGGAATAAGATTTGGGTGTTTCGTATCCCACTCGCCTTTGATCTGATTGATCACGAGAGAGGAATCTCCGAAGACACTCAGAAACTTGATCCTTAAGTCAATTGCAGCTTGAAGACCCATGATACATGCTTCATACTCTGCCATGTTGTTGGTGCAGTTGAAACATAGTCGGGCAGTGAGTGGAGTATGAGTGCCTTTAGGGGATATGATCACGGTGCCAATACCATTACCCAAAGCGTTTGAGGCTCCGTCAAAGTGCATAGACCATCGGGATCCTTCCTCAGGTCCTTCATCTGGTCCAGGTACTTCACAATCAGTTACCACCATGATATTCTCGTCTGGAAATTCAAAGTTTATAGATTGGTAGTCATCCACTGCCTGGTGTGCCAAATGGTCTGCCAATACACTCCCCTTGATTGCTTTTTGAGTCGTGTACTGGATGTCATATTCCGTCAAGATCATCTTCCATCTTGCTATTCTTCCGGACAAGGCAGGCTTTTCGAAAATGTACTTGATCGGATCCATTTTTGAAATCAACAGAGTAGTGTGAGTCAACATATACTGTCTCAACCGGCGAGCAGCCCATACCAAAGCGCAACAAGTTTTCTCGAGCAGTGAGTATCGGGTCTCACAGTCGGTAAACTTTTTGCTAAGGTAATAAATAGCGTGCTCTTTTCAGCCAGACTCGTCATGCTGCCCCAGCACACACCCCATTGAGTTGTCCAGTACTGTCAAGTATAGTATTAGAGGTCTCCCCTCAATCGGTGGCATAAGAATGGGTGGTTCTTGGAGATACTCTTTGATTCTTTCGAAAGCGGCCTGACATTCATCGTTCCAACGTACCACTTGATCTTTCTTCAGCAGCTTGAAGATTGGTTCACAGGTAGCGGTTAGGTGTGAAATTAATCGGGCAATGTAGTTCAGCCGTCCTAGAAAGCCTCTGACTTCTTTTTCTGTCTTGGGAACTGGCATCTCTTGTATGGATTTCACCTTGGCAGGGTCCACTTGAATACCTTTGTCGCTTACGATGAAGCCTAACAATTTTCCAGACCTCGCCCCAAAGGTGCACTTGTTCGGGTTCAACCTCAGCTTGTACAACTTCAGACGGTCAAACAGCTTCTGTAGATGGTCAAGGTGTTCCTCCTCAGTTTGGGACCTTGCAATGATATCATCGACATAATCTTCGATCTCGTGATGGATCATGTCATGGAACAAAGCAACCATGGCACGCTGGTAGGTTGCCCCAGCATTTTTCAACCCAAAAGCATGACCTTGCAGCAAAAGGTTCCCCACTGAGTGACAAAAGTGGTCTTCTCCATGTCTTCGGGAGCCATCTTGATTTGATTATATCTGGAGAAACCGTCCATGAAGGAGAACACCTTGTGCTGAGCAGTATTGTCCACTAGAACGTCGATGTGAGGTAGAGGGAAATCATCCTTGGGGCTCGCCCTATTCAAATCCCTGTAATCAACACACATTCGGACCTTACCATCCTTCTTCGGCACTGGAACCACGTTGGCAACCCACTGAGGGTAAGAAGTCACTGCTAGAAACCCGACATCAAATTGTTTCATAACCTCAGCTTTAATTTTCTCGGACATCTCTGGACGCATACGGCGGACCTTCTGTTTTACCGGAGGGCATTCTTCCTTGGTAGGCAAGTGATGAACCACAATGTCGGTATCCAACCCGGGCATATCTTCGTAAGACAAGGCAAAGATTTCCATGTAGTCATGCAGCATCTGAATCAACCGTTGTTTCACACTGAGCTCCAGATTGGCACCAATCTTGACTTCCTTTCTATCTGTCTCAGTACCCAGATTTACCGTTTCCACTGGCTCTTCATGTGGCTGAATGGCCCTCTCTTCCTGGAGTAACAATCTTGCAAGCTCACCAGGCACTTCGCAATCATCTTCACCTTCGTCTTCGGCTAAGTTGATCGGATTTTCGAAGTCATAACTGGTAGTAGCAGAGTCGTTACCAGTGAGATCCAGAGTGGATTGGAACCTGTATAAGTGAGTGTGTGTAAATATAGCTGTTTTGCAATATATAAATAAGAAAGACAAGGAGCGCAAGATTTGAAATGCGAAAAACGTCCAATGCTTTTATTCATGATATATGAAAGTGACACACAAAAGCCCTCACAAATGAGGCCACGGTGCCCCGGGCCATAAAGTTTCAAATTATTGTTCGTTACAAATTCAAAACAAAGGAGTTCATTACTGAGTGACAAAAGTAATAGGTATGAAATCTTTCGCCGTCCAGTTTCTTGGTCCACCGTTGGTTGTTGGGTAGATCCAGCTGTTGAATTCAGATTCCTCCACGTCGTCATCATCCCTAATAGCATTTACTACATGATTGGGAATGGGAGCTGTCACCACATTAGGCCTCTCGGGCGCCTCGAACTGAACCTCTTTAGCATCAATAAGGTCTTGAACCTTATTCCTCAGAGCCCAACAATCATCTGTGTTATGCCCTGGGCTGTCAGAGTGATAAGCGCAGCGGGCGTTGGGATTGTATTTTGCAGAGGTTGTGTTCACTACCTTCGGAGCTTCTTTGACAGTTACTAGATTGGTTGACAGCAGTTGCGGCAATATCTGAGACAGGGTCATACTGAGCCGAGTGTACTTCCTTTTGGGTCTCTCGCCCCTTGGTTGGTTGTACTGCTGAGGAGGAGCAGCAGGCTTTGAAATTACCACCGCATTGACAGCTTGGCGGCGTTCCGGTTTGTTTTGTCTCCTTGGACCATAAACAGCACTAGCTTCCTTCTTGAAGGGATTCTTTTCAGTACTCGAGGAGGCACCTTTCTGTATCTTCCCCGACTTGATACCAGCTTCTATCCTTTCACCAGTCAGAATGAGGTCTGTAAACCCTGCAGAAGAATTACCAATCAGATGGTTGAAGAATGGACCAGACAGGGTCCCCAAGAACATGTCCACGAGTTCACGGTCAGTCAATGGTGGTTGCACCCTGCCAGCCAGGTCTCTCCATTTTTGCGCGTACTCCTTAAAACCTTCACCCGTACCAAGCGACATACCCTGGAGTTGGGTACACGTAGGAGCGAGGTCGGAATTATACTGATACTGCTTATAAAAAGCAGTAGCCAAGTCCTCCCAGTTACGAATACTGGTTCCATCCAGCTGATAGAACCATTCGAGTTGAGCCCCTGAAAGGCTATCCTGGAAGAAATGGATCCATAGGTTCTTGTCTGTAGTGTAAGGTTGGATCTTCCTTACATAAGAACGGAGGTGCAGTTTAGGACAGGAAGCCCTGTCGTACTTCGCAAAGGCAGATGCCTTGAACTTGTGTGGGATCACCACCCCAGAAGATAAGCCTAGGTCTCCAAAGTCCAACCCGGGCACATGTTGGATCTCCATAGCGCTTAGCCGGTCCTCCAACTGTTTGTACCTGTCCTCAGCAGGAGGGTACTGTTCATCATTGAAATCTGTCTCGTTGTCGGAGACCACGGGACTAGGAACCCTTCTCTCTTGGGGACTGCCTTCCCCAACAGATGGAGTAGTCAGCTCAGCTTCATTCTGCAGTGTATTCCCAAACCTCCGTCCAGTATTAAACAACACATTCCTCTTCTTCTTCTTCTTCTTCTTCTCCTTCAAGAGCAGAGTCTTTAACTCCTGTTGACCCTGGGCTAAGCTCATGACCAGCTCTTGAAAATGGGCGTTTTGGGCCTGGAGGGCCTTGATAACTTGTTTAGTAGTAGGTTCAGGATTCATGATGATTGCTGAAATAAACAGCGAAGAAGATTAAGCAACCTGTAGAAAAAGAGTACCTGTTATGCACATGATGCATGATATGCTATTTATGCAATGCATTCAAGGGTTCGAAAGTTCAAATTCGTTGTAGACAAAAAAGGAACACATGTTATATTAAGAAATAATTTGTTCAGTACATCAATGCCTCATGGGCAAAACATTACAAAATAATTAATCCCAAAAGACACTGCGCATCCTCTTTGGAGCGATGTAGGTGTTGAGAGTCTTTTCCTCGTGAAGTAGATGGGTGAGCTCCAAGACCTTCTTCTCACTGGCATGTAGACTCGTTTCAAGAGAATTCTGCTCTTCCTTTAGTTGGATCCAGCTCTTTTGCATTTCTTCCCAAGATGTTGGCATGTCAGGATGCTGAATGGTGTATGGCACCTCTCCTTCCAAAACTGGCTCTTTGGTCACGGGGAGAACATAAGGATATGGCATCACCAGCTTCTGGGAGCGGGCTCGTACCCACTTGAGATAAGGCTCTAGGGGGATGGAGTTCTTGTGCCCCAGTGTCTTACTATCTACCTTGTTGAGCATCCTCCAAGCTCTGATGAATCTCTGGCGGAGTCCTTGTGCATCGTTGTCGAAGTCAAAAACTATGTCAGGAATCAACATGTCATGAGGGCCATCCTTCCGAGCATATCCAAATTGTCTCAAAGCCAGACATGGGTTGTAAGTAATTCCCCCCCTAATTCCAAGTAAAGGAACATTAGGAAACTCTCCGCAACGATCAATGATAGTGACATTTTCTCTGGACCGAGGACACCAATGTATATCAGCATGTGTAAGAGTCATTAACCATTGTGACCATCTCAAACCCCGCTCGTTCTTCAAAACTGATTGTGGAAGGTGCGAAATAAACCACCTTGCCAGGAGAGGAGTGCAGCACATGAGAACACCTCTTTTTCTCATGGTTCGAGTGTAACATGAGTGGAGGATGTCCCCGAGCAACGTAGGTATAGGATTCCTGGACATGAAAATCTTGACAGCATTGATATCTATAAGCTGATCTGGATTCGGGAACAATACCAACCCATAGACAAGGAGTTCCACAACTTCTTCAAAGGCTTGTAGGTCAAGGGAATTCCAACATTCTTGGGCCTTCTCAAACAGGAACTTTGCCAAGAATCCCTTGATACCACTTCTGGTTTCCCAATGCCCCTTGATGTCAGATGGTTGTAGGTGTAATGCTTTAGCAACCTCTTCAAGTTTTGGTTCCCTTTTCGTACCCTTGTAGGGTAGTTGACTGAGAATGGGAATCTTCAGAAGTTGAGAAAACTCTTCCAAAGTAGGCACCAATTGATAATCTGGGAAAGTAAAACAGTGGTGCAAAGGGTCAAAGAACTGGAAGAGAACTTTTATCATATCTTCTTCAATGTTGGTGTTGACCAAGCTGATGAGTCTACCATGCCTTTCACTGAAGGAAGAGTTCTCGGGAATCCTGGATGTAAGCTCCTTAAGCTGAAGAGGGACCCTTACAAGGTTGATCTGAATTGTCTTTCTGCGGATAGTTTCCATGTCCTACAAAACAAGAACAAAGATGAAGATTCGAACCCTTGAAGTGGTTAGTAAATGCATATGATGTTGTATGATGCTATGATGTTATGATAAGGACACACCATAAGTATTCACAAAAAGCAACCATGATAAGGCACACAAGTCACACCAGACATCCCTTAGGGTTTAGGCCAGCATAAGGTTTGGGGTACTACCCTTTTGAAGTTGGTGGGCTCAAAACCTGTCCTATCAAAAGTAACCGGGTTCTAAGGAGCTCAATATCATTGGGTTGTTTTCTGTGTTCATTGTTTTGATTTAGCCACTGAACTGGCGATCAAAATATTCCAAGAAAACAACCCTCAATGAGTGTAGTATCGAGTATCTACCAACTTCGGACTGCACCAAAGTCGGTCATCTCACTACCCCTAAAGAGGCCACGATGGTCAAGTAAGGTTCCTAAGGTCAGTTGATGCTTCACGACACCACGCGGCGGCCCCGTACTCTCCTTGACTTGACTCAAGGGTTACCGGTACTCACCAAAGTGCCACATCAACGTAGCAAACTGCTTCAACCATGTAGGTATACCCCACACAGTTCCCTCACAGTTTGTTGCTACTTTCTAAAAGGTATCCCCCAGATCCGGGTTAGGATCTATGAAACTCCAAAATAGGCCCACATTTTTAAAGCAAACAAAACAAGCAATTGAAAACATAAGAGTGGTCTAATCCTAAGGTACACCTCACTTAATATTCCTCAGCAGAGTCGCCAGTTCTGTGATCGGTGGAAATAGAACTGACTGTTTTAAAGCTGGTTCGCGAAATGCCGCGGTAAGCAAGAGTTTCCACCGTCTTTTATGTTCTCCAACAAGGAAAGGACAAAAGCACAACAAAATTCCTTTTCGAGAATGTTTCTCGGTTTGGGAGGTAGATTTATAGAAAGGGAAGGTGTTAGCACCCTTTCTATCTGTGGTTATCCACGGGCTCTTAGGTACTTGCTCATTATGTTTTGAAAAATTGTTTGCTTTTCTTGTGTTTGTGGGTTTTGAAAAAGTTTAGTTTAAAAAATTTCTAAGTAACTCTTGTATCTGTCCTCAAGAGTGTATGAAATATTTGTTTGAAAACCTTTTAAAAGTGTAGGTGCGAAAAGATGTTTTTGTTTTTTGAAAGAGCAAGTACCCAGGAGAAATCTACCTACTCTAAGGAATTAGGCTGTGTAAGAGTCCTTTAGATAGTGCTATCCCACCATTGAGAGATAGGTAGCACCATCGTTGGAGTTATTTGGGTCAATTCGATTATAGGGACAATGTGGTCACCAAAGCAATGGTAGGACGCCTTAGTGGTAACCCTAATGTCCTAGATCCTTTTTATCCGAGGCAACTGGATCTTAGACAGGAGGGCGACCTCTAAGACACCCTATACTTGATGACCACTTCGAGGCAACCAGTGAGGCGTACCCTAAGAGTGGCATGTGCATGTGTGTTGTTTTTCAGTTAAGCTTATCTTGTACATGTTATTGGTGAACTACGCTTTGATTTTATTTTTCATACAAGTCTTTCATGCATTTTTTAACAGTTAAGAGTACGGAAAATGAAGTGCGGAAAAGGTAAATCTAGCTATTACAAGGCGCGGGTATATACATCGCCAAAAACATAACCCGTTTGGAAAATAAAAATGCGAGAAATTAAAAGAAAGCGATAAGGTTCTAATTAACTATTACATTTCTGAGCAGATACATAAATAATCAAAATAACAAATTAAAAATAATATGCGCGCGAAAGATTGAATCGGGATGTCCTTAGGGTTTTGACCCTTTTTTTGAGAAAAAATGAGATTTGTCCTTTTTTTGCAATTAATGAAATTAAGCCTAATTACTAATTAATTAATTTATTAAAAGAAAAAATGTTTTTGTGTTTTTTATGTTTTTAATGAAATAAAATAAAAATTAAATTAAAAGTGTCAAAAGAAAAAACCCTAAGTCTAATTCATTTTTATTTTATTGTAAAAGAAAATTAAAATTAAATCTAATTAAACTAAATTAATTTAAGTTAGTGTTTATTTACAAAAAGTAATTGAAATTAATAAAAATGTTTTTTTTGGTTTTCTGAATTTTATTGTGAAAAAATTAATTATGTTAATTTTAGTGATAATAATAATAATTAGAAAAAATAATTAATAAATAAACTAGAAAATATAAAATAAAAAGAAAAAAGGAATGAACCAAAGGGGGGTTCTGGGCCCAGAATGGAGGTGTATTGGCAATTTTGGGCCCAAGAACATCAAGCCTTCGTTGACTTTCTGGATCAAGTGCCTGTTGATTGATTGGAGAATATGGTGTGCTTCCATCCTGACCATTGGATTGATGACGGTGGCCACTTGGCAGGCTGATGCCTAGAGCGCATGGTGGACTATTCTTTGAAGCCTGCATGAGATTATATAGGAAAAAATGGAAACAAATTATTTGGGGGACCTGGGATTCGAACCCAGGTCCCAGAGGTCATATGCACGCGCGCTTTCCACTCAGCCAAGCCATTCCATTTGTTACAATAATAAACAATTAATATTATATGAAATAAACAAACAGTATCCTAAAAATTAAAAACGCGCGCGTTTTAGTTTGAACGGACCAATCAAACGCTAACACGCCTTCGTCTTCTCCAATAGTCCCTGTATTTTTTCCTGCGGATTCAGTTCCGCAACAAAATTCGTTGCCTTCTCTTATACTGAGCTCTAGGCCACGAAAATGTCAGCCAGAGCCATCATCTTGTTCGTCTCATTCTCCTGAATCCGTCCATGGCTATGGCTTGTATCAATTATTCCTGTAAAACAAAACCCCAAATTGCAACCCCCAAAACCCTAGGTTCGGGTAGGGAGATCTAGGCTACAACAACACAATTGAATAATACAGGATGCCTGGAAATTGAATGGTGAACACAAATATGCCAAAATATTAAAGAAAAGGCGCAAGGATTAGGGGTTGAGATGCCATGTTCAGAGTAAGGTTCGAGATAACTTACAGCGCTTGGTAGGTGGTCTTAGGACGTGGTTGTGATCATGTTGGATTCAGGGGATGGCAAGGAAGAAGGCCACGTCTTTATTTTGATCTGAAAATGCTTGCAACACTCTTTTTGATCTCACACTTTTTTGACAATTTTCTACTTTTGCTCTGGCCGTTTTAGCAATCTCTAGGTCGTGAATGTTGTTGCTACTGCTTGCTTATGTATGCATGAACGAAATTAGGTCAGCAGCTGGGCCTGTATCCTTGTGTATTGAAGTCTTGAGATCTTGTTGACCACCATTTAAGAACTTTCCATGTTTGGAGCAAATCTTGGATTTTATGCACAAAAAGGCTTAGCACGAATTTGGTAGCTGGCATATGACATATAAAAGCTATTCAAATCAAAATATGCTATTCCATTAATTTTTTAGATTTTATTTGAATTATTATGGATTTAAAATGAATTAAATTAATAAAAATTAAATAAAATAGAAAAATAAATGTTTGATCTTGAAATTAATCATGGGACACGTGGGTGTCATGACAAGGCTGAATCAAGTGGAAGAAAGTGGGCCCTTTTGTCAAAAATTGATGTTTTAAGGATAGTTGACTTTTGCACATTCATAAAAATTTCCCAACTTCTCCAATGCATATCTTGCTCAATTTTGATCATATGAACATGTTCTTGGACATTTTGGAAAGGTATTGGAGTCCTCTAACCAATGCCTTTGGTCCCGTGTCATTTGGATTTACCAATCTCAAGTTATGGTCTTTGACTTAAAATGCCTTTTTATTAACTTTTGAAATTGACCTATAATGTAGAAATTGATAACTTTTTGTGAGAGCATTACTTGGACTTGGAATGTGAAGATGAGTTGTAGGAAATGTCATCCCCTTCAAAATGAGCATTGGATGGGATTTTTCTGATGAACCATGAAAAAGTTATGCCTTGGTCAAGTTACAGTTGACTTTTCTGCTGTCCCAAAATGGAAACTTTTGCATCTTGATGATTTTTGAGCCATTCTTGTGGAATCATGATCAAGACTTGATTAAATTATGATTGTGTGCTCAAAATAAGATGTTGACCAAAAATTTTGACTTTTGACTGTAAAATGACCATTTTGCCCCTGCAGTTGGTTGTGGAGCAACTAGGGCTTTTGACTGTGCAATTTGCCTCTGTGAGTCTTGAGACTTGACATGTAGATGATTGAAAATGTATATAGGCCTATATGACTTGATTGAGCCATTGAAAACCACAAATTCCTTGCAAGAATAGAAACCCTAATTTTGATTGTGTTAGGAGGCAATTGGATTGTGCAACCCTTGAGGAATCTTGAAGCATTTGAAGATTGATCTTGACAAATCTTGAAGAATATGGGAGGGAAAATTTTGGGGTACAACAGGAGGGATGATTGATTCTTACAGGTACAGATGGTGAATCTAGTTCTGACGGTGACTTTGGTTATGTTGTTGACTTGAGTTCTATTCGTGACCATGTTCTGATAGTTACTATGTGATTTTATTGGTGACTTGATATTGTCGGTGACTGTATGTTCCCTCAGTTTTTCACCAAACTTCTCACCTTGTGATGGTCGTTTATTTCGGCAGTTCAGCAGTTATCTTGTAAGATAGGGAGATTTTGGTCTCATGCATTTGTTGATCCACTTGGTACTTGATTCTTTTGTATTTCAAGGTGGCGTCAGACCTTTGATCCAATGATATTCATTATTTAGTGTAGAGACAATTTTACCATTTTCCATGTTTATGGAACCTTCATCTCGTGTTCTTGCACACATAACATGTTAACATCATTTTAACACACATGTTATTTCCATTTCCAAGGAACCATGCTTATGAGCTTTCTGTTGCGCTTCTTCACCTCTTACTGGTTTAAAATTAAAATTAAAAGCATGTGGGTTCCTTGGAAATGATCGAACATGGAATTGCATCCACCCACGCACTTCATGCATATTCATGCATTCATAACAGATACTCAGAGTTGGAGATTCTTATTTAGACTTGGTATTCTCTTCAGAGTTATAGACTTGAATTCTTTTTGTCACGTGTTCAGAAATCAATTATGGAATGACTTTGTGGGTGTATTGGTCGGGATGAAGGTTCAGATGTGGTTGTTTGTGGTATACATGCAAGCCTTGACCCGTTATCGGGAACTCTTCGAAAAGGAATATAGTCAGTTGAATAGTCAGTGGAGTCGGATCACAGAAGTCTTGATGATAGTGTCAGCAATCTTACACCGACTGTTGCAACATGGGTTATTCTCTTCTCCTCATAATTTGGGATTTCTTTCAAACCATGGAGTACCTTGTGGATCTCATCCACCATATTGAGTGCTTGGAACATATTATCAGCAGATGGTTCCCATTTATCAGTTGAGTTCAAGAGGTTTGTTTTATCAGCAAGGGCGGAAGAAGCCTGGAGAGTGGTTTTGAACCCATCTCAGTGCTTTATTCTCATTTGTTTCCATGTTTATTTAAGCTTCAGCGAATTAGGCTCTGTACTGTAGTACCGTCTACAAATATCCCTTTCAAATCCTGATATCAACGTCATATGTGGTTACCATGCTAGGGCACCTGATTATTTAGTCAAGGGCACTCTCTACAACTTTGTGCCACCTGATTTTCTCTTCAATAGTCAATGTTTGTTTCCAAAGTGAGTGCACGCATCAAAGCTCTTAAGAAAAGATAGAAGAATACTGAGAAGTATGTTGATACCATCTCTATGCCTTACATCCGGACACTTTCTTATCTATTTGGAATTCAGTTGATTAAGCTTCGTGCTTTGGAGACTATTTAGTTGATTAATCTCTCTCCAGATGTAAATGCTAGGTATGTCTCTCATTCTGGGGCATTTGGCCATGATGTTGAAGATTGAAAGAGGTTTGAGTAAAGTCCAGCTCCTTCCTGGCGTCTTTTACAAAGTCCAATTTCTAATGTGGCGGACAGTTTCAAACTTTTCGTTTAGTACAACTTTCATCCTCTCTTTAAAGAGAATCTTTTGTGAACATCATTATGGGGCACTCGGCTATTCATTCGAAGACGGTTTGTCATTCGAAAATAAAGTCCAAGCTTGGAGCAATTCAGAGACTGTAGTGTCCAGATCAGTGGGGAATCTCTTATCCAAATGAGCCTCAAGGTTGCGGAAGATCGTTTGAAGCAATCAGTCCATACAGAGACTAGTCTCCTCAACATGAAAATTTTAAATTTCATTTGCATTCTCATTTGTAATCTTAATTGTTTTGTTTAGTATCTTCTTGTATGCAAACTCACTAATCTTTTTGAATTTTAATCATGATGCACTGAATATGCTTGTCATGAATTAATCTATTCGTTATCACTCTTAATTATTTTACTATGTTTTTGATATTCAACTCTTGTTAATAAAGCAATGACTCTGGAGGTAGGATGACGAAAGTTTACCTGGAATCTCAAATCGTATGCTTTCAAGTAAAAACCTTGCTGATGATGTACATGCCTTGTTTCAATCCCCAAATACTGGAGATATAAGGGAGATAGACCCTCTTTAACCCCTCTGAGCCTTCAAAGTAGGAGTTTTTTTTGTTTTGTTTAGAAAAAACACTTATTCTTAACTCGGGGCATGGTAGGTGTTCAGTTAATCTAATTGAGCATTCAAATTTCAGAAGGAGTGTCCTATCTGAGGATCACCACATTTTATTCTTCACATTATGAGGTCGAAAAATATCAAAACCAAAATGGTTATTTCCTCACAAAAATCCTGAGGTCAAGATCGAAACGATACAACAATGGTTATCCCTCGCCGACCAAGGAATAAGGCATTTACTTTCCTCCAATAGTTCTAAGACTTAGGGTCACACAACTTGTTCAAAATGGAAAATATGGATAAGAAAGAAACAAAAAAGCCATGCTAAGTCGAAACTTGAAAACAAGTCGCTAAGGAAAAAGTTAGGGCATCCCGCTGGAATCCAAAATTTAAATTCAAAATAATTTGTCCAGACAAAAGTTAGGGAAAGCGAAAAAGAATTTGAAAAGCCCGAAAGGCAGAAAAAGATTATCCAATAAAAATCCTCGTCAAAAGAAAAGTTGTGTGATTGAACACCCAAAAAAAAACAAAGGTTAAGTGACTGTCGTTGTACCCCAATTTCCCCCCCTAAGATCCCTTCATCATACCATGATGATTCAATCACAACAAGATCACATTAGGGATTTTGGTTCTCCTCCCTATCTTTAGGTTTGCTCTTTGAGGAATCACCAAGCACCTTGAGTTGTTTTCTTTAGTGATAATGAATATTTTGTCTTGATTTTATTTTTAATTAATAAAATGAAATGTTGGTTTGTCTTACTTGTTAATAATGTAGGTAAAGGCAGTGAGGCTTAGCAAGTTGCTTCATGGGTTCATGAGTTTATTTCCATGCCCTAGTCAATAAAGCTTGAGAAGTCCAAACCTCACCATTGAAGTTGTTTTGGAAGGAATGGCATGGAAAGGTTATTTTGGTTCACTACATTTCCAAGTTATCAAGATTGATTCAAAAGTGCAAGGGGTTGATTGAAGAAGTTGTCATGGTTGGAGAAGGCCTTGTTCCCATTGGTCACAAGTGCATATTTTTCTAAATTCTCAAGGTATGAAAGTGGTTTTGGTGGATATTAATTCTCATTTTAATCCTCAATAACTTTTATTTACAAATCAAGAGTGTTGGTACAAGAATGTGGTTCAAAATTGTCAAGGTTCCTCAAAGCATTTTCTTGATCTAGGAGCTAGGGTTTTGAACTTCAAAGAAGTATATCTTGCTCATCTTTTGGTATTTTTGAGTTATTCCAAAGAAATCCTTCTCTTAAAAGGGTTATTAACAAATCACTTCAAAAGTTTCAAGGATTTTTCATGTGGAAGAAACTTGATGATGAAGAAAGATTACAAGTCCTCCAGATGAACCCCTAATTTCTCATGTGTGACTTCAAATAATCATAACTTGGTAAATTTTTATCACCTTGAGCCCAATATTTTTCCATAATGATCTTGATTATGTGAAATTTATTCCTTATTTTATATACAAAGTGAGAAAATGGATGGAAGATGCCCTAAGGATACAAAAGATTATAGGTCATTTCATGATTTTTTGCCAACTTCAATAATTCATAACTCTCTCAATTTTTGGAGATTTTGAATGGTTCAAGTTTCAAAGTGTCATTTAGGAGGTCTATTTCATCCCATATTTTTTGGTCAAGAGTAAATTCCAAGTGGAAGGCCATGTTTGGATGCAAAACATTATAGGTCACTTTTGAAGAAAAATTTGAAAAATTTCTAAGTATGGAAAGTCAACCCTTTTTCTCCAACTTTGACTCAATGCAACTTTAAGCTCAAGCATCCATTTGATTTCATTCTTTTTCCATTGCAAAGCTTGTAACATCATATTTCTAAAGCATCAAGAATCATGCCCTAAGACCCCTTGAGCTGAGAATGCCTTTGATTTGAACTTGGTAACTTGAAACTGAAGTTTCTTCAAAAGTCAGAATTTGAAATCATTGATTCTAAACACTTTGTTCCTACACGTTTTTTCCTCTAAACATGTTTAGTGAACTTCCAGAAGTGATTAGCACAACAAAATGCGTGTTTTGGATTAGTTTTGATCAAATTAGAAGTCACACTTTTCTTGTTTGCAACTTCACACGATTTCCCTTCAAACTTCATCATTTCACACGCTTGGGCATTCCATTTGATTCCCTGTAAATAGAGGGCCATCCCTCATTCATTTTCTCAAGCTTGGATAACCAGAATCACCCTGCCAAACTTGTTCCATAACTCAATTTTCTGCAACTTCGAAATCTACGTTCAAGCCTTTTCCAATCCAATTTTTCTATCAATTTACCTTCCTTGATCTTCCCTGAAGCTAACCATACAATTACCTTAAAGAATCGTGCCCTATATTGCTCCATAGAAGTCGAGTTTCAGAGCTCTGCAACTCAACTTCAATAGGTAGATTTCTCCATCAATTCTTCAAAACTTTGATATCATTGTGATGCTCTCATTGCCCTGGTTCTAGTTGCAACACTTACTTTTATCTGAAAACATATTTTGACCATGAAATTTCATATCCCTTTTCAAAACTTTCCTTCCTAATTGCTTGAGCTACAGTTTATATAAATTTGTCGCGAAGGTGTGCTTGTCTTCGTCTTGAAGAGACGAAACGAATGGCATAGGTCTGAGCTTCTAATTTTACAGTTTGATAGACCTACAATTCATGTTGGCTGGAGATTGAAGATGACCAACGTGTCATCTTCCAACCAATGAAGGCGTGCCATCTGTTTTTTTTGAAATCTGATTTTATTTTTGATTCTATGCTTTATTCACTAATGACCATGATATGCACAGTGCGCCAGATCCCTTGGATTTGATTACTAACGTGTTTTGACTCTAATCCAATGGTCCACATATTTTTGACTTTATTTTTCTTTTCCGATTTTTATATTTAATTGTTTTAAAATTCAAAAAATCATAGAAAATTCATTTTTAGTCTAAAAAATCTGAAAAAATTATGAAAAATATTTTTGATTTTTCTCTTTCTGAATTTTATTTTTTAAAAATTTTATTTTGAGTTTTGATATTTTTTATAAATTTTCACTTTATTTGATTTTTTTAAATGTTTAAAAATACTTTTATGCATTTTTAAATTCTAAAAAAATTATGCAATGATCCAATGATATTGTGACAAATATTAGTGACCTCATTTATTTTTATTTCTGAATTTGTTATTTTTTATTATTTTTGGTTTATTTTACTCATTTCTTTTAATTTTAAAAATAGTTTCTGACTTTAAAAAATACCAAAAATTTTATAAAATTATTTTAGTTCATTTCTGATTTTTCCATGGTCTTACTTTTTATTTCTTGATTAATTTGAACATAGTTGATATTTTACTCTTTTATTTATATTTTAAAACATTTTAAAACATTTTAAAACATTTTTAATGTATATACTAAATGCAATATTATTTTGTGATTATTTTCTAGTTGATCTTGGGTTGAATATTTGATTATGAACTTTGTTAACATCATTGGATCCATGGTGTTGAGTCTAACTCCATAAAAATGGATGAATGATTTTAATAATAGTTTAATAAAATTTAATTCAAATATGGTTTGTATTCTTTCCCATCCCTCTTCATCTCATCCCTTTGTTATTGCACTGAGTGTTATTGGAGCATGATCTCTATATCATGTCTCAAAACAAATGGTACATAGATTGCTATTGACCGACCTCAAAATAGGTACGACTTCTACATAAGTCCATTTACGATTGCTTAACATAGCACTAAATTTTGTCCCAATTCGAATAAATGATCATTCGTGGCCAAAACCTATGTTTGCAAGCCCAAGTATGCTAATTTGATCTCTTTGATCTAATAACCTTTAGATTCATTGTGTGGAGGATTTGGTTCTACCAATCCTCTAATGGATCTACAATAATTTTGGTCAACGCAGATCACTTCAACATCGTTGATCATTAAATCGTACTTGTGAGGATTCCAAATGGATGATATACTTGACAAAAAGCAAATACAAATTGTTGTGTGGAGGCTTTGGTTCTACCTATCCTCTAATGAGTTCTAAATGCAAGTTTCAAGATGGTCATCCAACTAACCACTAATTATTAACAATTGATTTTACTTTATGTTTTTATTTTTTATGCTTTACATACCATTTACTTTAAGCATTACATTTCATGTCATTTTTATTTTGCTCACTTGAGCTTTTCTCTTCTCTTCTAAGACACCTAATAATCAACATGAACCATAAAAAGCTTTAATGATACTTGGACTATTTGGTTACTATCCTTGGCATTATGGAGTATTGGACTTCTTAGATTTAGGATTAGAAACCTTGGCCTGTGTAGGAGACCATGTGACCTTAATTGATATTTTGTCTGGAGTTCTTGAGGTTTACCTCAAGACATTGGGTTGCTTGTTTGTTTTGTGTGCAGGTTATTGTGATTACATTCTTTGTCTGTAATTTGGAATTCACCCGTATACAGTTGTTACTCTGCCCAATTTTTGTGAAGACTTAATACACTTGAAGTTTGGTTCTCTCAAGAGGTCTAGTATTTTTTCTTGCTTGGTTTCAATCCAAAGAATGAGAATTCTATCTTGACTCATAATGTAAAGTATTGGCTTCTTGTTGGTTAGATAGTTCGTATTCCTAGCTTTTATCTTATGCTTTAGGATAGTCTCTTCTTCTCCTCCCATCTTCTTTAATTTCAAAAATCTTCTTCCTCCTTTTGAAAATTCTTCTTGTTTTTAAACTTGAACCACTTTCATAATAAACTTGGACTTATATCCACGCATTTTCAAAACATTTTCATATATAAACTTCAATCAACTTAATAATACCTTGACATTTTTTGTGAGAAGACTAAAAGTCAATAAATCTCATTTCAAACCATTTTGCCACTTTGGCTTTTTATTTTAAAACTTTTCTCAAAAGATTAGAGTCTTGTCAATCCTTGTAGTGATGCAAACAACTATACTTCTATAATATGTAGTGAGGAGAGATATTTTCCACTTGGGTGTTGAGTGAGGAATTGTTGATTTTAAAATCCAAGCCATATCCTCCACTTTGAGATGATGCAAATTATCCTTTCTCATGATTGTGGGTAGTAAGTATGTTTTTCCACACGGACAATGACGATGATGTCTTATCTTATAAAATCAATTAACATACTTATGTTTTAAATTTTTTTTTAAAAGAGGAACTACGTGTACCCTGATCCCCTATTGCATGAAAGGTGGTACGTAGGAACTAAAGGTTCACAACCGCGGCGGGTGCAAAAATCATAAAAATATACTTCTTTTCTTAACTCCACCATCCATTTTTATACAACATTTTATAGCCAAATTATACAGATTTTACAAAGAGGTTCTTGCAGAGTACCATAGATGTTTAGGGTGCTAATACCTTCCCTTTGCATAACCAACCCCTTACCTTGAATCTTTCCCCCTCTTTTTTGGGTTACTCCCTCTTTTCCCATTCCTTTGGAAACAACAAAGCACGGTGGCGATTTTTATTTTAATTTGTATAATTCTAGCCAATCCAATGGCTTAGTCTTAAACATTTCTACCGCTACAGAAAAAATGGTGACTTCACTGGGGAAAGATTGACCTCTTGCTGGTCCATCCTTAAGTGGGTTGAGCCTATCTTTGTTTATATCTGTTTATGTGCTATTGTTGTTTATGTGTTATATGTTGCATATATGTTTATCTGGATTTTCTTGGTTTTCAGGGTGCTTGGTGATTACTCATAAATCCTATACCCGGACTTGGGGAAACTTTAAGATAGGATGAACAATATAGTCATGTTAACTTTGAGGGAGTAATCCCATTAAAGGAGGCATCAAATTCCCCACTCAGTGGAGGCCCCTTTGTATGTAGTGTCGTTTATTGAGTAATTGGAAAGACATACTGCTTTCGACCTGGGAGCCTGCTGAAGTTGAGGACCGTAGAATACCTAACCCATCTTAGCGTTTTAGGTGTAGTGCGAAAGCTATGACAGAGTAATCCAGAAATAGTTATTACACGATACTACGCTCGAGCGAGTTTTTCTTGAGAATATTACTAATTACCGAGTTAATCGGGGAGTTGGAAATATCCGAAGGAAGGATGTAGACTCTGGGAACCTCTAGAACCTTGTTTGGCAGGTGATAACTTTTAGACCAACACCTTATAGGTAGTACCTTCGACCTCATACTCGTGACGTTGAACCAATAAATCCTATATGTGTGATCTTGTGTGTGATTGTTGAATCATGTATCCATGCACTCATAAGAATCTTTTGAAGAAATTTTATTTCGAGGGACTTAAAAGCTGACAATTTGTGAATATCTCAGGTACTTTTTGACTATGGGTTCTGAAAAAATAAAGACCAGAAAATACAGTTTCAAGGATCCCAAGATAGATGAGTTGATCAGTCTAATTCTCGAGATTGAGTATTCTGCAGATTTTTGAAAGAAGTATGGATCCATCATTCCTCTTATGAAGTTTAAGATGAAGGAGGGTATTCTCTCGACCTTGGTCCAGTTCTATGATCCTATGTATCATTGCTTTCCTTTCCCCGACTATCAGTTTATGCCTAAACTAGAGGAGTATTCTTATCTGTTGGATTTACCTGTTACCGATCGTGTTCCTTTTACTGGTTTGGAGGGTGAGCCAAAATCACATGAGATTGTTGCTTTGATCCATCTAGGGAAGTCCGAGGTGGAAGCCCATATGAATACTAAAGGAGGGATTAGAGGATTACCAGCCCAGTTCTTATTGGAGAAAGCTTGTTACTTTTCCAGGATGAAGAGTACAGTCGCTTTCGAGGCCATATTTGCTCTACTTGCTTACGGGTTGTTTTTATTTCCTAATGTGGATAAGTTTATTGACGTTAATGCTATCAGGATCTTCATGATTGGAAACCCAGTTCCTACATTGTTAGGTGATGCTTATTACTCTATTCATCTTCAGAATTCTTAGCATAGGGGGATGATTATCTGTTGCACGCCTTTGTTGTACCAGTGGTTTATCTCTCATATGCCTCGGTCTGATGCTTTTTGGGATGTCAGGAAGGAAACCCGCTGCTCTCCTAAGATCATGGCACTTACTCACTCGGATATTGATTGGTATCATCAAGCTTACCAGGATATAGAGATTGTTGACAGTTATGGTAGTTTCCCCAATGTACCTCTTCTTGGTACAAAGGGAGGAATTAACTATAACCCTGTTCTTGCACAACGACAACTTGGTTATCTGATGAGGGATAAACCAAATAGTATTCATTTGAGTAATTTCTTTCTGAAGGAGGGAGAAAAGGAATTTAGGGAGCAGAATGCAAAGGCCTGGCGTCACATTCATAAGAGTAGGAAAAATTTGGGACCAAGAGGGGCTGTTTCTTTGGAACCTTATCTTTAGTGGGTCCAAACGAGAGCTACTCAGTTGAAGATGTCGTACTCTTGGGAAACACCTATGCCTGATTTGTTTGCGAAGACCACTCCTCCCTTATTCAATGATATAGAAGAGCTACAACTTGCTTTGGTCAGGATGTAGCATGAAAAGGATGCTTGGAAGAATAAGTGCCAAACTGTAGAGGTTTCCTATAGAGTAGACTTGAAGGAGAAAGATGAATTGATTGAGATCCTTGAGAGTCGAGCGGTAGAGACCATGGAGAGGCAAGGGGATTTATTTTCTCCTAAGCCTCAGTCAGATGTTAGTTGCTCACTTCCCGATTCAGGTGATTTGAAGGAGGTGGCCACCAGATATGCTGAAGAAAACCAGAGGTTGAAGGCTCAGATTACCAGGCTTACAGGGAAGCGCCAGTGTATAGAGTGATCTCCGACAGCTTTACTTATTAGGGTTTTAGACTTTATTTTCATGTTGTACTTGTGATTGTTGAGACTTGTAACCTATTTTGAAGTTATTATAATAAAAAATTTCAGTATTTCAAATGTGTTATTACTTTGATATTTGCAATGTGTCTATAAATATTGAAGTCCCTTGAAATATTAATAATAAAAATAAATCATGTACACCACATATCATGCATCATATTGCACATATTTCTTGCATTTATTATGCATATCCAGGTGTCTTACCAAGCTTCTTTACTTTGTTCAGCAAGCTGACTCACCACTACAACACTCGGGCCAATTTTAGAAGGAAGATGGACAACTTAGAACAAGAGAATCGCGAGCTGCGCGATGAGGTTTCTGCTTTGAAGGTTGGCATGGTCAATCTTACTGCTCTGATGGAATCTCTGGTGGCTACTTAGAATCAGCCACCGAGTGTTCAACCTTAACCAACAAGGGCTACTGCTGAAGCCCTGACTATTCCTGTCTTTGCTACCCCAACTGTTATTCAGAATCGCATGCCTCAAGGTTATCCATGGGGAATGCCAGAGAATTTTTAACCGGAAGGTTTCAATCTTCGTCCTCAAGAAGCTGCAGTTGTTCAAACTATTGTTACTCATGCACCTCCTGCGGTGTATCCTGCTCCTGCTGCACCTCGTTCGGTGAATTTGGTTCCATTTGTTAATGATGATATGTGTCGTCCTTTTCCTCCACCAAGTGAAGACTTGGGTCTTTATGACAGAATGGATGATTTTCAAGAGCAGTTTGACAAGATGTAGAGGGAGATGAAGGCCCTCAGGGGAAAAGAGTTATTCGGGCAGAATGTGAATGATTTATGTTTGGTCCCGAATGTTAAGATACCTGCAAAGTTTAAAGTACCATAATTTGAGAAGTACAAGGGAAACACTTGTCCTCGTGCTCATCTGGTGATGTATGTAAGAAGAATGTCTACCCATACTGATGATCAGCGTCTGCTGATTCACTTTTTTCAGGATAGTTTAACCGGTACGACGCTGAAGTGGTATATGAGTTTGGATAGCGTCAATATCCATTCTTTCAATGACTTGGGAGAAGCATTTATCAAATAATACAAATACAACATGGACATGGTGCCTGACCGTGATCAACTCAGAGCCATGGTTCAGAAAGATAGGGAATCATTCAAAGAATATGCACAAAGATGGCGTGAGTAGCCGCCCAAGTGATTCTCCCATGGAAGAGAAGGAGATGACTAAGATTTTCTTGAAGACTATGGGTTATTTCTACTATGAAAGGATGGTAGCAAGTGCGCCGAGTGACTTTACTGAAATGGTAGGCATGGGTATCCATTTAGAAGAGGCTGTAAGAGAGGGCCATTTAACAAAGAGTGAAGGTTCTGGAAGTGCGAAGAAGCCATCTTATGGGTTTATCAAGAAGAAGGAAGGAGATACAAATGATGTTATGCAAGAGAGGAGGTTTAATCCTCCTAGAAGAAGTTATCAGCGTCATCAACAAGTTTCCTCAGTTACCCCCGTTGTTGGTGTAGCTCCAACCACCGTTGCTTATCAGAAACCATCCCAGTAGGGGAATCAAGGGTATAATTAGATAAGGGAGAGTTATGATCCTATCCCTATGAGTTATGCAGAGTTACTCTCGGTGTTAATTCAAAAGAAGTTGGTTCATACCCGACCATCTCCCACTGTACCATCACCATTGCCTTGGTATTACAAGGCAGACCAAACATGTGCTTTCCATCAGGGAGCGCCAGGGTATAATGTTGAGAATTTCTATCCTTGGAAGACTGAGGTGCAGAAATTGGTGAAGTATGGTATTCTATCTTTCAAGCATGTGGGCCCTAATGTGAAAGATAATCCTCTACCAAAGCATGAAGGAGAAAATGTTGTGAACGCGGTGGCCGGTTGTCCAAACGACTTCTGGATTTTTGATATTAATTTGGTTAGAGGAGATTTGGTGAAAATGCATGCAGACCTCTGTGAATTTAGCTACTATACGCATGACCATGTTGGTTGTAATATTTGCAGTACAGACATACAGGGTTGCGATAAGATAAAACCTGATTTGCAGGAGATGATGGACGAGAGTCTCATCCACATAATCAGGCCTACAGAAGAGTATGAAGAGGAAGTGAACATGGTTTCTGGATGTCTTGGAGAGTTCATAATTTTTTATGTGGAGGATATGAATGAGGATCTTGTACAATTGCATGCTACTTTCTGCAAGATTGCTGGTCAGGTGGAACATCAGTATGGATCTTGCCGAATTTGCTGCCTGGACTCCCGAGGATGTTCAATCGTGAGTAAAGGTGTTCAATTATTGTTGGATAATGGAACTATCAAGGTTACAGGTCAAAGGGATGATTACCATGAAGTTGATATGATTGGATTTTGTTTGGCTGAAGAAGAGACGGATGACGAGTATGCCTCTGCAGATGAGTTCTTCTCCTCGGATGAAGATTTGTTTTCCAGAGATGACTCCATAATGACTGATTGTGTTGAATAAGGGGTAAACGTCATCGTGCCTTATTTTGGTGCACCCGCCCATTTTGAAGTTGAATATCATAGTAAGCTGGCTATTACTCCATTGGTGATTAGTTTGTCGGGTCTTGTCCGCTACAAGTTAGATAAGGTTGTACCCTAGAAATATAACGCTACAATCTTAGAGAATGGCGTGGAAGTTCCCATCCAGCCAATGCCTGATGTTGAAAATATTATTGAGACTAGCAGAGTAACTCACAACGGTCGTGTATTTGCACCAGTTGTTCATAGAGATGTTAGTGCTGGAAAGAAAATTGCTGAGAATGTTGAACCCAAGAAGGTCACAGGTAAATCTAGTGGAACTACACTCGAGAAAGAAGTGGATGATATTTCGAAGATAATCAAGATGAGCGACTAAAGAATTGTAGATCAGCTACTGCAGACTCCATCAAAAATATCTATCTTGGCTTTATTGATGAACTCCTCTGCTCATAGAGAATCTCTGATGAGGGTATTGGACCAAGCTTTTATGGAGAGTGACATGCCTATAGACCAATTCAGCAGTGTAGTAGGGAACATTATGTCATGTAATAACCTGAGTTTCTGCAATGATGAATTGCCAGATGAAGGAAGGAATCATAACTTGGCCCTCCACATATCTATAAACTGCAAGAATGATTCACTATCCAATGTGCTGATTGATAATGGATCCGCTTTGAATGTTATACCAAGGAGTACACTTATGAAGTTGAAATATCAAGGAACACCCATGCGCCCAAGTGGCATCATTGTGAAAGCATTTGATGGATCAAGGAAAACTGTTATTGGTGAAGTGGACTTGCCCACTCATATAGGCCCACATTTGTTTCAGATTACTTTCCAGGTCATCGATATTGTAACCGCTTATAGTTGCTTGCTGGGACGGCCGTGGATACATGAGGCAGGGGCTGTCACTTCAACTTTACACCAAAAGCTGAAGTTTGTACATGAAGGAAAAGTGGTAATTATCAATGGAGAACAGACATTATTGATATCTCATTTGTACTCTTTCAGCATTGTGGAAGCGGATGAAGCTGTTGTCGGAACCCAATTCCAAGCTTTATCCATTGATAACATAAGGGGAAATGAGAATTATATGGTTTCGTTTAAGGATGCGCAAGAAGTTGTGCGTAATGGTCATAGTGAGGTATGGGGACAAATTGTGGATCCACCTGTAAACAAGAACAGAGCTGGCTTGGGGTTCTCTTTGAAGAATGACAAAGGTAAGAGCATGAAGCCAAAGTATGCTGCAGGCAAGTATCAAGACATCTTCCTTAGCGGGGGTTATCTTCATCCAAATGTTTTCGGGATTAATGCCATTGTGGAAGATGAAGCAGAGCCAGAAATGCCAAATCATGTGGCGCACTGAGTTAGGGTTCATAACTGGATCACCATTGACATTCCCTCTTGCATACATGTTTCAAAGTAATTTGTCTTGTTAATCTTTTTGAAAAGCTTTCACTTTGCCCAAGGTGGAAGTATTAATATTGTACGGGCTTATCTGTTTGCTGTGACTATTAAAATCAATAATAAAAGTTGTCTTTATTTCCCCAAATTGTGTCTTTATTTTCTGCTTTTTCATGAAAATGGTAATCAGAAAAAACCTTTCAAAATAAATAATAACTGAAATTCAATCTGCATGATCACTTGTTATATGTGTCAGTTTCTAAAAAGAAATCATAAATCATATGTGCAAATTAATTAAAAAACCCGTTGAATACAATGACCCTGCACCCTCTCCCAACTTTGAATGTCCTGCATATGGGGCCGAAGAAGAAGACTATGATGAGATCCCAGAAAATGTCTCGCGGTTGCTTGAGCGCGAGGAGGATTCCATTCATCCATATAAAGAGCCATCGGAAGTAATCAATTTGGGTTCAGAAGAAGATCTGAAGGAAGTCAAGATTGGAGCGTTACTGCATCCTGATGTGAAGAGCAGGTTGATTGAGTTGTTGAAAGAGTAAGTGGATATTTTTTCTTGGTCTTACCAAGATATTCCTGGTCTAGATACAAATATTGTAGAACACCATTTGCCGTTGAAGCTAGAGTGTCCGCCAATCAAACAGAAGTTACAAAGAACTCACTCGGATATGGCAGTGAAGATCAAAGAGGAAGTTCTAAAGCAGATTAATGCTGGTTTTCTTGTGACATCAGTGTACCCTCAATGGATTTCCAATATTGTCCCAGTACAGAAAAAAGATGGAAAAGTTTGCATGTGCATAGATTACAGAGATCTAAATAAAGCTAGTCCAAAAGATGATTTTCCATTGCCACACATTGATATGTTAGTGGATAGCACAGAAAAATTCAAGGTTTTCTCGTTCATGGACGAATTTTCTGGGTATAATCAAATAAGAATGGCTCTAGAGGACATGGAAAAAATAATGTTTATCACACCCTGGGGAATATTCTGTTACAGAATGATGCCCTTCGGGTTGAAGAATGCTGGTGCAAGATACTAGAGGGCTATGACAATCCTATTTCACGATCTAATGCACAGGGAAATCGAGGTGTATGTTGATGATATGATTGCTAAACCCCAAACTGAAGAAGGGCATGTAGAAGATTTGTTGAAGTTGTTTCAGCGTTTGAGGAAGTATCTTCTCCGCTTGAATCCAAATAAATGTACCTTCGGTGTTCGATCAGGGAAATTGTTAGGTTTCATTGTTAGCCAGAAAGGAATTGAAGTTGACCCGGACAAAGTCAAAGCAATTCAAGAGATGCCATCACCAAGAACTGAAAAGCAAGTCAGAGGGTTCCTCGGGCGTTTGAATTATATTTCCATATTCATTTCTCACATGACTGCAACGTGTGAACCGATCTTTAAGTTGTTAAAGAAAGATCAAGGTTGTGTATGGACGGATGGCTTCCAAAGGGCATTTGAAGGTATTAAAGAATATCTGCTTGAAACTCCTATCTTGCTCCCTCCTGTTGAAGGAAGGCCGTTGATTATGTACCTGCCAGTGTTAGATAATTCCATGGGTTGTATTTTGGGATAACAAGAAGAAACAGGGAAGAAAGAGTATGCCGTTTATTATCTCAGTAAAAAGTTTACTGATTATGAATCACGGTATTCCATGCTGGAAAAGACATGTTGTGCTCTGGCCTGGGTGGCAAAACATTTGCGGCAGTATATGTTGAATCACACTACTTGGTTGATCTCCAAAATGGATCCAATCAAGTACATTTTTGAAAAGCCTACTCTTACTGGGAGAATTTCCCGCTGGAAGATGATGTTATCTGAATATGATATCGAATACCGCACTCAAAAATATATTAAGAGCAGTGTGTCGGCAGATTATCTTGCTCACCAACCATTGATGATTATCAGTCTGTGAAGTATGATTTTCCCGATGAGGATGTGATGTTTCTGAAAGTGAAAGATTGTAAGGAACCATTGCTTGAGGAAGGTCCTGATACTGAATCTCTCTGGAGTATGATATTTGATGAAGCTGTGAATGCTTATGGTAAAGGAATTTGTGCTGTGATTGTCTCTCCATATGGATCACACATTCCTTTTACTGCAAGGTTGACGTTTGATTATACTAATAATATGGCAAAATATGAGGCTTGCATCATGGGTCTCGAGGAAGCTATTGATCTCAGAATTAAAATTTTAGATGTGTACGGTGATTCAGCTTTGGTAATAAATCAGATTAAAGGAGAATGGGATACTCGTCACCCCGACTTGATCCCTTACAAAGATTATGCTAGAAGATTGTTACCCTTTTTTAATAAAGTTGAATTCCATCACATTCCTAGAGATGTAAATCAAATGGCGGATGCTCTGGCAACTCTGGCTTCTATGTATCAAGTAAATGCTTGGAATGATATACCTCGAATTGTAGTTCGGCGACTGGATAGGCCCGCTCATGTGTTTACAACAGAGGAGGTAGCAGATGAAAAACCTTGGTATTATGATATTAAGAATTTTCTTCAGACTCAGGAATACCCGATTGGTTCTTCGAAAAAAGATAGAAAGACATTGAGAAGATTGGCTGGCAGTTTCTTCCTCAGTGAAAATGTGTTGTGCAAGAGAAATTATGACATGGTCTTGCTCAGATGCGTGGATAGACATGAAGCAGGCATGTTGATGCATGAGATTCATGAAGGTTCATTTGGCACTCATACCAATGGACATTCGATGGCTAAAAAGATGCTAAGGGCAGGTTACTATTGGCTGACAATGGAATCTTATTGTTACAAATTTTCAAAAAAGTGTCATAAATTCCAGATCTATGCGGACAAGGTTCATGTGCCTCCGATACTTTTCAATGTGATCTCTTCCCCATGGCCTTTCTCTATGTGGGGTATTAACATGATTGGGATGATAGAACCCAAAGCTTTGAATGGACACCGTTTTATCTTGGTAGCAATTGATTATTTCACCAAATGGGTGGAATCAACTTCATATGCTAATGTTACTAAGTAGGTGGTTGTGCGCTTCATTAAGAATAATCTTATATGTAGGTATGGTGTGTCAAGAAGAATTATCACTGATAATGGCTCGAATCTGAACAACAAGATGATGACAGAACTTTGTGAGGAATTCAAGATTGTCCATCACAATTCCTCTCCGTACAGATCGAAGATGAATGGGGCTGTTGAAGCTGCTAATAAGAATATCAAGAAGATTATCCAGAAGATGGTTATTACTTATAAGGATTGGCATGAAATGCTCCCTTTTCCCTTGCATGGATATCGGACATTTGTCCGCACTTCAACAGGAGCAACCCCGTTCTCCCTTGTGTACGAAAGGGAAGCAGTACTCCCAATCGAGGTTGAGATTCCCTCTTTGCGAGTGATAATGGAAACCAAGTAATCAGAGGCTGAATGGGTCCATAACAGGTTTGACCAATTGAATTTGATCGAAGAAAAGAGAATGACAGCTTTGTGTATTGGACAATTATATCAGAAGGGAATGAAGAAAGCTTTTGATAAGAAGGTCAAGCCTCGTGAATTCAGAGAATGCGACCTCGTGCTGAGGATGATCATGTCTTTTAACGTTGATTCTAGGGGCAAGTGGACTCCTAATTTTGAAGGCCCATATGTTATCAAGAAAGCCTTCTATGGCGGTGCATTAATTCTTAAAACTATGGATGGCGAAGAGTTCCCACGTCCCATGAATGCTGATGCATTCAAGAAATACTTCGTCTAAAGAAATAAAAGAACAGCTCGCTAAGTTGAAAACCTGAAAGGGAGGCTTAGGCAAAAAAGAGCATCTCGGTAGGCCGAAAACCCGAAAGGGTGGTCTAGGCAAAAATTAGAGACATAAACAGAATAAATTTCCCGCTAAGTTGAAAACCCGCAAGGGCAGCTTAGGCAAAAGTTAGGGACTTACTTGGCAAGTAACTACATCAGACAAGACTTGATCATTGAAGCAACAATCTTCTCGGATTCTCATCATACTTCAACGGAAGCTGCTGCTCAAGATTTCAAAAGTTGTTAGAGGGGATAATGGTCATTGTATCTCAATGTATCTTTTCCATTATATATTACCATTTTCCGAACTTTGTAATCATCCATGGAGTCTCTCCGTTCGTAGACTACCATTCTATTAATGAAATTTGAGCTTCTACCCAATTCTTTGTATTTCTTATTCTATTTAGCTTGCAAAGACTCCATTTATTATTGATAATAATTTTCAAAGTGAAAATATTAAATAACAAAATTGATCTTCAAAAAGAATTTACAATTTGCTTTTACTTTAGATTTTGTGATGCAAGAAAAAAACAAAAAGTGGTGATCCCAAGAATGGACGAACTCCAGTTGTTTTGAGAAGTTTTTGTTTCCCCCGGGAAGGTTTACTCAGGATGTTTTTGCTGTATTGGGTTTATGACTCCAGTGTCCCCAATCAAGTCTTGGTTCATTTTTCTTCTTTTCTGAGTTTGCATGATATGAAGACTCAATCCAAGATTTCTCCAGTGAAGGTTTCGCTTGTTTGATATAAGTTCTTTCTTCCCAAAGAAGCTGGTACAATAATAACTCTCAAAGAACACGTGTCTCCGGTTTCTCCAGAGAAGAAAGTATATTTGTTTCCCCTTTGAGAATGTGGTGTTGACCTCCCCAATGAAGTCAGCACGAAATCCCCAGTTAATGTCTCGATGATGGGGCATTATATGCCTTAGTGAAGTTTGTATGTTTTTCCTCCTTCAAAATGGGCCTGAATTCCCCAGTGAATGCTTTGATGATTTGGTGTCCATCTTCTTTACTTGAGATTAGTTTTGCAATCCCCAGTAGAAGCGCTACATTTGAAAACATTTATTTCCCCGTTAAAGTCTGAGTGCCACTCCTTGGTGAAGCCTGGAGAAGGATGTTATATCCCTATATCTATACTGTTTCGTCACTATATTATGTTTCTTCCTAGTAAAGTTAAGCCATGCAGCAGGGCTTTGTTTCCTCAGTTGGTGCTTATTTATTCTTTTGGGATGATCGTCTTGGATGTGATTTAGCCGAGTGTTATTTGCGCCTGAGTTGGTTTTGTTTGTTTATCCCCATTACTATATGTTTGTTTCGTCAGCATACGCATGATAGCACTCATACATTCATACATACATCATGCATAGCTAAACTTAGTAAATCATTGCTCATTCATATCCATTAATATTTTGTGTACATATTACCCTGTTTTACAGATTTGTGTTGTCCTCTCTCCAATAGAGTGCCGACCTTAAGCAGAAAGTGTACATTCTTTCAATTTCCCCATTGAGTTATCCCTCGTGGAAGATTTTTTCTTTAGCCTTCCTGCACATCTCCTCAACTGGATGATTTGGGTTTCCCTCTTGTGTTCATTTCTCAAAGAATGTATTTTGGTAGACTGTTTTACTCCAGTTTATTTCTGGATTAAATCATTGTTTCCCAACAATATTATTACTTTGGACGTTTGAAAGCTTCAAGTTTTGGTTTGAGAATATGCATTTATTTTGCACGAGAAGACTTTTATCTCCTCAGCAGGAATATGTTGGCATTTCCCCAGGAAGCCATATTACTTTCCCCAGAAAGTCATTTTTACAATCCTTCCTATAACAACAAGTAGCAAGTCTCTTTATTTGAGACAGCTTATATATTACCATTTCCAGGCAGAGTGCCTTGGTTAAAGAAGAAGTTGAGACCCGTTCTAGGTGAAACACCAGATTTTTAAATAAAAAAACTTGTCATCTTTTTGCTACCTTCAGTGAACAATGGTAGTTCATCGTCAGTAAACGACGGTGCTATGATATTCTCTTTCTACCTTCAGTGAAAGTTGGTAGGTCACCTTCAGTGAAAGTTGGTGATTGTTATATTTTTGCCATCTTCAGTGAATGTTGGTAGTTCATCGTTAGTGAACAGTGGTTTTATGATATTCTCTTTTTACCTTCAGTGAAAGTTGGTAGGTCACCTTCAGTGAAATTTGGTGATTGTTATATTTTTGCTACCTTCAGTGAACGTTGGTAGTTCATCGCCAGTGAACGGAGGTGCTATGATATTCTATTTTTACCTTCAGTGAAAGTTGGTAGGTCACCTTCAGTGAAAGTTGGTGATTGTTATCTTTTTGCCACCTTTAGTGAATGTTGGTAGTTCATCGTCAGTGAATGGCAGTGCTATGATATTCTCTTTCTACCTTCAGTGAAAGTTGGTAGGTCACCTTCAGTGAAAGTTGGTGATTGTTATCTTTTTTTTACCTTCAGTGAACGTTGGTAGTTCATCGTCAGTGAACGACGGTACTATGATATTCTCTTTCTACCTTCAGTGAAAGTTGGTAGGTCACCTTCAATGAAAATTGGTGATTGTTATCTTTTTGCTACCTTCAGTGAATGTTGGTAGTTCATCGTCAGTGAACGGCCGTGCTATGATATTCTCTTTCTACCTTCAATGAAATTTGGTAGGTCACCTTCAGTTAAATTTGGTGATTGTTATATTTTGCTACCTTCAGTGAACGTTGGTAGTTCATCGTCAGTGAATGGCGATGCTATGTTATTTCTTTTCCTTCTACCTTCAGTGAGAGTTGGTAGTTCATCGTTAGTGAACATCGATGATTCTTTCTCTCTATCTTCAGTAAACGTTGGTAGCTCACCGTTAGTAAATGTCGGTGTTGTTATTTCTTTCCTTTTCTACCTTCAGTGAATGTTGGTAGTTTCGCCTTCAGTAGAAGTTGGTGTATCCTTTGACTTTTTATCATCCTCTATGATTTAGGTCTTTTAATCCACCAGTGATTTATTTTCCTGGTCGAGTTTCTCTTTTGTTTCTTTATTTCCTTTTTTACATCCCCAACGGTGTTTTGCATATCTTTTATTTTGTTTATATGCATTCATGCTCATAAGCATTGCATGGCATCTTAGGGCCAAAAATAGGGTTTGTTTTATATTTAAGTGTCTTCGATCGCGTCGACACGAAGATTTTTAACCTTTGTATCTCATGATAGGAGAAACTTAAATAAGGGTAGTTGTTGTACCCCAATTTTCCCCCCTAAGATCCCTTATCATACCATGATGATTAAATCACAACAAGATCACATTAGGGCTTTTGGTTTTCCTCCCTATCTTTAGCTTTGCTCTTTGAGGAATCACAAAGCACCTTTACTTGTTTTCTTTAGTGATCATGAATATTTTGTCTTGATTTTATTTTTAATTAATAAAATGCAATGTTGTTTTGTCTTACTTGTTAATAATGTAGGTAAAGGCAATGAGGCTTAGCAAGTTGCTCCATGGGTTCATGAGTTTATTTCCATACCCTAGTCAATAAAATTTAGAAGTCCAAACCTCACCATTGATGTTGTTTTGGAAGGGATGGCATGGCAAGGTTATTTTGGTTCACTACATTTCCAAGTTATCAAGATTGATTCAAATGTGCAAGGGGTTGATTGAAGAAGTTGTCATGGTTGGACAAGGCCTTGTTCCCATTGGTCACAAGTGCATATTTCTCTAAATTCTCAAGGTATGGAAGTGGTTTTGGTGGATATGAATTCTCATTTTCACCCTCAATAACTTTTATTTACAAAGCAAGAGTGTTGGTACAAGAATGTGGTTCAAAATTGTCAAGGTTCCTCAAAGCATTTTCTTGATCTAGGAGCTAGGGTTTTGAACTTAAAAGAAGTATATCTGACTCATATTTTGGTATTTTTTAGTGATTCCAAATAAATCCTTCTATTAAAATGGTTATTAACAAATCACTTCAAAAGTTTCAAGGAGTTTTCATGTGGAAGAAACTTGATGATGAAGAAAGATTACAAGTCCTCCATATGAACACCTAATTTCTCATGTGTGACTTCAAATAATCATAACTTGGTCAACTTTTATCACCTCGAGCCCACTAATTTTCCATAATGATCTTGATGATGTGAACATTATTCCTTCTTTTGTATTCAAAGTGAGAAAATGGATGAAAGATTCCCTAAGGATACAAAAGATTATAGGTCATTTCATGATTTTTTTGCCAACTTCAACAATTCATAACTCTCTCAATTTTTGGATATTTTGAATGGTTCAAGTTTCAAATTGTCATTTAAGAGGTCTATTTCATCTCATATTTTTTGGTCAAGAGTAAATTCCAAGTGGAAGGCCATGTTTGGATGCAAAACATTATAGGTCACTTTTGAAGAAAACTTTGAAATATTTCTAAGTATGGAAAGTCAACCCTTTTTCTCCAACTTTGACTCAATGCAACTTTCAGCTCAAGCATCCATTTAATTCCATTCTTTTTCCATTTCAAAGCTTGTAACATTATCTTTCTAAAGCATCAAGAATCATGCCCTAAGACCCCTTGAGCTGAGAATGCCATTGATTTGAACTTGGTAACTTGAAACTGAAGTTTCTTCAAAAGTCAGAATTTGAAATCATTGATTTAGCTTCTAAACACTTTGTTTCTGCGTGTTTTTTCCTCTAAAGATGTTTAGTGAACTTCCAGAAGTGATTAGAAAAGCAAAACGCACGTTTTGGATGAGTTTTGATCAAATTAGAAGTCACACTTTTCTTGTTTGCAACTTCACACAATTTCCCTCCAAACTTCATCATTTCACACGCTTGGGCATTCCATTTGATTCCCTATAAATAGAGGGTCATCCCTCATTCATTTTCTCAAGCTTGGATAACCGGAATCACCCTTCCAAACCTGTTCCATAACTCAATTTTCTGCAGCTTCGAAATCTATGTTCAAGCCTTTTTCAATCCAATTTTTCTATCAATTTACATTCCTTGATCTCCCCAGAAGCTAACCATACAATTACCTTCAAGAATCGTGCCCTATATTGCTCCATAGAAGTCCCGTTTCAGAGCTCTACAACTGAACTTTAATAAGTAGATTTCTCCATCAATTCTTCAAAACTTTGATATCATTGTGATGCTCTCATTGCCCTGGTTCTAGTCGCAACACTTACTTTTATCTGGAAACATGTTTTGACCATGAAATTTCAGATCCCTTTTCAAAATTTTCCTTCCAAATTGCTTGAGCTACAATTTATATAAATTTGTCGCGAAGGTGTGGTTGTCTTCGTCTTGAAATGATGAAGCGAATGACATAGGTCTGAGCTTCTGATTTACAGTTTGAGAGACCTGCAATTCACGTTGGCTGGAGGTTGAAGATGACCAACGTGTCATCTTCCAACCAATGAAGGCGTGCCATATGTTTTTTTTAAATCTGATTTTATTTTTGATTCTATGCTTTATTCACTAATGACCATGATATGCACAGCACGCCAGATCCCTTGGATTTGATTACTAACGCGTTTTGACTCATCCAATGGTCCACATATTTTTGACTTTATTTTTCTTTTCTGATTTTTATATTTGATTGTTTTAAATTTCAAAAAATCATAGAAAATTCATTTGTAGTCCAAAAAATCTGAAAAAAATCTGAAAAATATTTTTGATTTTTCTCTTTCTGATTTTTATTTTTTCACAATTTTATTTAGAGTTTTGATATTTTTTTTATAAATTTTCACTTTATTTGATTTTTTTTAAATGTTTAAAAATAATTTTATGCATTTTTAAATTCTAAAAAAAATTATGGAATGATCCAATGATATTGTGACAAATATTGGTGACCTCATTGATTTTTATTTCCGACTTTGTTATTTTTTTTATCATTTTTGGTTTGTTTTACTCATTTCTTTTAATTTTAAAAATAGTTTCTGACTTTAAAAAATTACCAAAAATTTTATAAGATTATTTTAGTTCATTTCTGATTTTTCTATGGTCTTACTTTTTATTTCTTGATTAATTTGAACATAGTTGATATTTTTCTCTTTTATTTCTATTTTAAAACATTTTAAAACATTTTTAATGTATATACTAAATACAATATTATTTTGTGATTATTTTCTGGCGGATCTTGGGTTGAATTTTTTATTATGAACTTTATTAACATCATTGGATCCATGGTGTTGAGTCTAACTCCATAAAAATGGATGAATGATTTTAATAATAGTTTAATTACAATTTAATTCAAATGTGGTTTGTATTCTTTCTCACTCCTATTCATCCCTTTCTTATTTCACTAAGTGTTATTGGAGCAAGATCTCTATATCATATCTCAAAACAAATGGTGCATAGATTGATATTGACCGGCCTCAAAATAGGTGCGACTTCTACATAAGTTCACTTACGATTGATTAACATAAAGCTAAATTTTGTCCCGGTTCGAATAAATGATCATTCGTGGCCCAAACCTATATTTGCAAGCCCAAGTATGTTAATTTGATCTCTTTGTCCAATAACCTTTAGATTCATTGTGTGGAGGCTTTGGTTCTACCAATCCTCTAACGAGTTCCAAATGCAAGTTTCAAGATGGTCATCCAACTAACCACTAATTATTAATAATTGATTTTACTTTATGTTTTTATTTTTTATGCTTTATATACCTTTTACTTTAAGCATTACATTTCATGTCATTTTTATTTTGCTCACTTGAGATTTTCTTTTCTCTTCTAAGACACCTAATAATCAACATGAACCATAAAAAGCTTTAACGATACTTGGACTATTTAGTTACTTTCCTTGGAATTGTAGAGTATTGGACTTCTTAGATTTAGGATTAGAAACCTTGGCCTATGTTGGGGACCTTGTGACCTTAATTGATATTTTGTCTGGAGTTCTTGAGGTTTACCTCAAGACATTGGGTTATTTGTTTATTTTGTGTGTGCATGTTATTGTGATTACATTCTTTGTCTGTAATTTGGAATTCACCCGTATACAACCGTTACTCTGCCTAATTTTTGTGAAGACTTAATACACTTGAAGTTTGGTTCTCTCAAGAGGTCTAGTATTTTTGCTTGCTTGGTTTCAATCCAAAGAATGATAATTCTATCTTGACTCATAATGTCAAGTATTGACTTCTTGTTGGTTAGATGGTTCCTATCCCTAGCTTTTATCTTATGCTTTAGGATAGTCTCTTCTTCTCCTCCCATCTTCTTTAATTTAAAAAATCTTCTTCCTCCTTTTGAAAATTCTTCTTATTTTTAAACTTGAACCACTTTCATAATAAACTTGGACTTATGTCCACGCATTTTCAAAACATTTTCATAAATAAACTTCAATCAACTTAATAATACCTTGACATTTTTTGTGAGAAGACTAAAAGTCAACCAATCTCATTTCAAACCATTTTGCAACTTTGGCTTTTTATTTTAAAATCTTTCTCAAAAGATTAAACTCTTGTCAATCCTTGTAGTGATGCAAACAACTATACTTCTATAATATGTAGTGAGGAGAGATATTTTTCACTTGGGTGTTGAGTGAGGCATTGTTGATTTTGAAATCCAAGCCATATCCTCCACTTTGATATGATGCAAATTCTCATTTCTCGTGATTGTGGGTAGTACGTATGTTTTTCCACACGGACAATGACGATGATGTCTTATATTATAAAATCAATTAACATACTTATGTTTTAAAATTTTTTTAAAAGAGGAACTACGTGTACCCTGATCCCCTATTGCACGAAAGGTGGTACGTAGGCATTAAAGGTTCGCAACCGCAGAGGGTGCAAAAATCATAAAAATATACTTCTTTTCTCACTGTCACCATCCATTTTTATACAATATTTTATAGCCAAAATATACAGATTTTACAAAGAGGTTCCTGCGGAGTACCCTAGATGTTTAGGGTGCTAATACCTCCCCTTTTCATAACCAACCCCCTTACCTTGAATCTTTCCCCCTCTTTTTTGGGTTACTCTCTCTCTTTTCCCATTCCTTTTGAAACAATAAAGCACAGTGGCAATTTTTATTTTGATCTGTATAAGTCTAGTCAATCCAATGGCTTAGTCTTAAACATTTCTACCGCTACAATTGTCAGGTCCAAGAAATAGTTGTGGTTCCTCAACCATCATGAACTCTTTTGAGAGATGATTGCTCGTATCAAGTTAACTGAATTTAAGACTGGAGAACATCATGAAGGGGGTGGGCACCAAATAATTTTGAGCCTTAAATCCTTGTTTTTAAAAACCATGAACCAGGCCACGTTACAACTCTTAAAAGTCCTAATTGAAGCATGGGTTAATTCGAAAGCAAAACTGTTACGAGAATACGGTAATCGGACTCCTAGAAGACTTGCTTAAAAATTTTTAAGTTGGTATCACTCCCTCTTTTACTCTCTTTATATATAAATTTTTTCAATGTTTTGGCATCTTTTTAATAAAAGTTTTCTAACTTCAAGATAAGTATATGATTTCCATTAGATTTATCATTCATAACATAAAATATTCTTTGCATATGAAAAAGTACTTAAACATCAAGTGAGCTTACATAATGAGCATGAAATGAAGAGTTTGATTATCCCGAGGGAGAAATTGCTGCAGGGATCTGTTGAAACGAATGAT
Organism: Vicia faba; assembly: GCA_948472305.1. NCBI lineage: Eukaryota > Viridiplantae > Streptophyta > Magnoliopsida > Fabales > Fabaceae > Vicia > Vicia faba. Next base: position 713,336,505 of record OX451737.1, read on the forward strand.
CTTAATCTGGGGTATGCTTTCTAGCTACTCATTTGAGTCGAAGAAGACTAGTTTGAGAGATTGATCGAGAACTATTTGTCTGATGATTGTGCAGAGGTTTTATCTGCCAATAAGTCTATGTTGGGTAATGGCATATCATTTTCAGTTGGTCCCGAAGGACAATTTTCTTCAAGCATCTGCTTGCGCGCGAAGTAGTTTGAGTTGAGAAGTATGGTTGTGTACTAGCTTGGTTTGAGGACGTAAGTCAATTATCTTGAGGAGGTGTTAACTTCCAAGCTCCATGAACTTCTCATTCCGCTGTGAGCATGAGGTAAGGAAATGGTTTTCCAAGATTCCGTTAATCTCGGGAAATCAAGTCAATATCCATTGACTCTCAAAATTTCATTAATCTGGGACAGTTATTTCGAGATTCAAGAAATCTCTCAAGTGCTGAGTGATCAGAGTCTGTTACCCAAGGTTTATTGAAGCCACTTCTAATATTGATTAGTTAGAGACCACTTCTAATACAGATCTCATGAAGTCCTCACGATGTAGTTTTTCTTCAAAGGTCCTACGGACTGGGGCAAGGCATCATGCCGGGGCATTTCCCCCATTTCATAGTTGATCAGTTTAAGTCTGGTATTAGGATAAACAACTTATTAATGTGAAGAGCATGAAAAGAAGTTGGGGTTGTTATCCCTAGCTCATCAGAATTTAAAGTCTATGAATTGTTGTTCCTTCATCAGTAGTTGAGATCTTTATCTCCAACTAAAGTCAGGAGTGTTATTATCAGCACTGATCTCGGGAAGTCCTCTCGAGGAGAATCTCTTCAAAGGTTAGTCAACCTAAAGCAGTTACATTGAAATTCGACGAATCTCTCCATGGACCTGTTGTATCATAGAATTATCTAGAGCTCGAATAATCTAGGGCCGATTCAAAAGGACCCTCTCCAAAGAGGTTGTCACACTATGCTTGGGGAACGTTTAGTGATCTGTTTCGCACGAGTTTTCATGTGCTTTGCTTATCTGTGTAATTCTCCATTACCAGAGCAACATCTTTCAAGATAATTAAAGAGTCCCTAACTTGGATCATTTCCTGCGAAGAAACCCTGAAGTTTCTACTTCTCCCGAGTAAGTCTTCTCAAATGAGAAATTTTAAGAATGACCAACTGGAATTCTAGATTAAAAGAGTCTCGTTCTCTGGATGCATAAAGCTTTATCTCCCGGTATCGCCTAGAAAAAAGTCTTTTGACTGAAAATATGATCTTTTGATATGTATTTTCCCTTTCTCGGCAAACCTAACATGTTTGTGTTCGTAAGAGAATATCTATTCCTCAGAGTAGAGCATCATTACCCTGACAGAAGATTTGGTTGAATATCTTCTTATTCCCCGACGGAAGTCACTTCTTGAAGAACAAATCCATTTGATCTTAATCGTGGGTTTCTACAGAGATCTGAAGTTTCTATTGCTCCCCAGTAAATCTCCCAAAGAGGAGAAATTTTAAAGATTGACTAATAGGAATTTCGGATTAAGAGAGTCTTATCCTCCAAGTGCTTGAAGTTTCATCTTCCCGGTATCACCAAGTAAAAGTGGAGTGTTCTCATCCCTAGTTGAAGTTGAGATTTCCTTCAAAAATTTCTCATGTTCCCCGATGAAGTCACTTTATAAAGATTTCTTGTTCAAAGATTCTCTAATCTCCATAGCAGAAGCATGGTTTGAAGTTCATTATGCTGAGAATATTTTATTATCCCCAGTAAAGACTGCTCAAGTCTATTCTGTTTGTTAGCGAAGCCATGTGAGCACAACCTCCCTTCCTCAGAGGAGGATGTTTATGAGGATCTCTTGTCCAAAATTTCTCATTCCTCAACGGAGCTGCTTTATTGGAGATCTCGATCTCAGGAATTTTATTTCCCCCATCTAATTTGTGTTGAGTTTTATTTCATCTCTCTAGTAGGGACCATTGGCTAAGATCTCTTATGCATAATTTCTCCTTTCCTCAGCGGAGCTGCCTTCGGAAATCTCTTATTCAGATATCCTCATTTCCCCTGTGAAGTGGCCTTATCAAGGAATCTCCTGTTCAGGAATTCTCACTTCTCCAATGGAGTCGTTTTAATGAAAGTGCTTATTCATAAAATTATCTCTTTTCCCAGTAGATCTCAATCCTGGATGTTGATAAGTGTTACTTCTCCAAAAGAGTATGCTATTATGGTCGCTAGCCCCAGGATAGAGCATCATAGCAGGACATTGTTCTGATTAAAGCACATCCTTATTCCCCAGTGGAGTCGAAGATTCTCGTATTACCAGTAGTAGCATATTTTGTTGAGTTTCTCATACGAAGAATATCTCATTCCTGATGAGAGTTCTTTTTGTAAGGTCGCTTACCCCAACATGGATATTCATATCCTTCGCAGTATAAGGGCTCTTTATCCCTAGTGATAGAGTATGGCTGAAATATTTCCTCGGTGAAGTTCTGAACCTCAAGCTTATAGTTTAAAGATACCCTCCTTTTCCACAAGTGAGGATTGTTACTCCCCAGCGGTACTATCCCCGGGGTGGTCTGGTTAGAATTCTTCTGTTTAAGAATTTCTATGATTCCCCAACCGAAATCACTTTCATTAAAGACTTACATCAGAAGGTCCCAGCTCCCAGCAAGGTTCTCTTTATCCGTGGAAGGAGATTTTGGATCCTTTCCCAAAAGGTTAAGAGGTGGAACATAGGTAAAGATTTCTTCTGTACTGTAATTTATTTTTGCAGTATTCTCCCCAGGAAGTTATCCCCAGTGAGAAATTAACAAGTTATCAAACAAAAGTAAGTTTTGATCTGATCTTCTCTAGCGGAATTTGCAATTTATTTTTGTGAGTTTTATCAGGGTTTGGCTTATGGTTATTGGTCTTTTCATTTCACCAATATGGGGCAGTCAAGTTGAGGACCGATCTCTCAAAGTTCCACTACCCTGGGGAAGCATATCAATGATGGTACGGATCCCATGAAGTCCTCTTGATGAGCTTTCATTCACTCTGTAAGTTGCAGCTTGTCAGCACCCATGCAAGAGCGTTATCTCTAATTTTTGAACTTTGGAATAGGAAATTCCCCGCAGAGTTAATTCTCCTCAGCATTGTCATGTGAGGGATTCTCGAGGCCGACAACGTTTTTTGGATACTTTCATTCCCTAACTAAGTCTGGATGAGCATTATCCCGTTTCTTAATAAAGACTATTCCCAGTGGAGTTTACCTTCCTATTTGAATTATCATTGAAGTTTGTATTCAGAAATTCCCATTTTCCCATCTAGGTTGTGACTTGGGGCATTTAATATCAAAAGAATCTTTTATCATCCTCAGTAGGGTTTATGTTGGCTGAGATTTCCATTTACCCAGTAAAGTCGATAATGTTTGACTATCTTCATGGTCTATTTTATGACTGGATATCCAAGGTTCCTTTAATCCCTAGAAGTCGGGTTCTTTGTAAATAAATCCATGGCAGAAGCATTCCCAGCAGGGGTTGCTAATTTTAGAGTTTTGTATCTTTTATCCCCAGCAAAATACTCCCCGACAGAGTTTGGTATCCTCAATGGAGTTTTGTATCCTCGGCAGAGTTTTGTTTCCCAAAAATCTTTTTCAAGAGAAAGGCTCCGTTCTAAGACTTCAAGTTGGAAGACGTCTCATATTCCCAGTGGAGTTGCTTAGATGAGAATTCAAAGTCTGAAGAAGTTTCAACTCCCTAGCGGAGTTGCCAATCATAGATTCCTCGTCATGATCTCTCATTTCCCAGATAATTTGTTGCTTGGGGCATCCTTATTTAAGGATCTTTCATTATCCTCGGTATAGTCGTGCTGGTCGATTAATTGAGATTTTGTTAATCTTCGGAAAACAGTAGAGGACTTTTCGATGGATGTTTCCCCATCGAGGGCTTTGATTCCAACGTCTGGTTTGTTATCTTGGTATCATCCTCAACATGTCTGCACACCGTCTTTTCTAGAGATTACAGTCTTACCTTGATCTTCTCCAACACCAGCTGATTTCTATTTTGGCATTCTCATTCAGAAGCTACAGTCTCGCCCTGATCTTCTCCCACGATGCCCAATCTTTATTTGGCATTCCTTCTTGAAGTTGATCAGTTTCAACCCGATCTTCTCCAGCAGAGTTTGCAATTTATTTTTCCAACTTCTCTCAGTGTTTGTATCCTGTTTCTATTGGTTACTCAGTTGTTACTCCCTACAGAGTTTCATCTCTTCAAGGGTTTCTTTCTAGCGGTTCCTTATATCTTATCTTCTCCATTGGATTTTGCATTTTTATTTTCGCAAGCTTTGACAGATTCTGACTTCTTGGTTGTTGGTTTCTCGATTGGCCATTTCCCAGTGAAACATTTAAACATGCATCATTGCATTGCATCTACCAAAACACATAGCGTTTCCATTATATGGAGCATTCCGCTATAAAAAAATTCAAACATGCATCAGAACATAAGACATTATTGTTTCTGTTTTCCCCAGTGAAGTTGCCAAAACTTCGGATTATATCCCCAGCGAGTTCTTCATCCTCAATATCTCAATTTCACCCCATACAAGTATCCTTCTTATGTTAATCATTTGAATGTTTGAGTGTCTACTCTTGATTGTAGTTCAGTTTTACCCTGACACAGTCTTCTCGGGTTTAGTCTTCACTACCCTCACCGGTTCATTCCAAGGTTTATTGATGTACCTTTTGAATAGCATTTTCGTCCTGATATTCGCTTTCAGTAGGTTTTTAGTTGTACACTCTAATCACTTTGCTTTGGGTCGATTTTCGATCTCGTCGCTTGTGCATGAAATCCAGTTTCACCCAGGTACTCATCTAGTTTAGTTTCGTCTAACTAGTTATAATGAGTCGAGTTTCGTCTCGTTTTGTTTTCATACTTTGGACCCTTTATCAGATTTCATTTACCGAGTCTCTTTGCAGTGTTCATATTGCATCCCTGGTTGAAATCAGTCTCTTTTGTTCCTTGGATTCTTCTATCAGTTTTCGTTACTGTTTATCCATTGGTCAGAGACCAGTAGGTGCTCTGAGAAACATGCACTCTCATCACTTTTGCTATGGGTCGAGTTTTGTCTTGTTACACGTGCATGAAATCCAATTTCCTCCAGGTACTCATCTAGTTTAGTTTCGTCTAACTAGTTATTAGGTCGAGTTTTATCTCGTTTTGTTCCTCACTCCTGGGATTCTTCCGGTTCCTTCATATTGTCCATCTTAGGTTGAGATTAGCAGGTGCTCCTAGAATCACGCACTCAAGCCACCTTGCCCCGAGTACTTTTTCCAGAGTTTAGTTTCACCTATTCTCTGTGGTTTGATTTTTATCTCAACTTTTTTTGTGGTCTGGTTTTATCCTAGCATTTTGTTCTGAATGTTAGTTTCGTTCGATCTTCAAAATCCTGCGCCTGCTGGCATTCTTTTTCTTTGGGGGAGGGTTCTACTTCTTCTTCAAGAGTGTAAATTTTCAGGTTCTCTTATATTCAATCATCTTCAACTCTGAACGCTCGAAAGTTGTCACTTTTCTCACTTATCCGGTTAAAGATAATTGAATAGGGGCAGCTGTTACACCCCAAAATTTACCCTCTTGATTTTAGAATTTTTTATGGCTTATGTTTCATCATACATATTTATGCATTATGACGGGATCAAGGTATCTTTGGTTCTCACGGTATTCTTCAAGAAATAAGAAGAGGTTATATTAAAAATCAGTGCAAGGAGGATCTCATCCTCATTCTTTTATTGGTTCAAGCTACCAAGGCTTCTCATGACCCATAACATCTCAACTTGTCTATCATTTTATCTGAAGATTGAAGACTAAAAAGTTGGATTCATCTGCATCATATGAGATTATTAGGTCAAGATTGCATTTGGTCATTTTCAGCTATCTGATTCCATCTCAAGAGGATAGGCTATCCAGATGTTTATTGATAGATTAAAGCTTTGAATTCAAATTTCAAAATGAATGAAGATCTTTTGGCTTTTATTATTAAAGAAGAGAGTTTTGGATTTACTTAATAAGACTATCTGATTCAAGGTGAAGCTCGATGCAGAGTATGTTCATAGTTCTTAGGAAATCTTCTGGTTCTAACAAAGATTTTACATTTTTGTCTTGATTTTCAAATTTGAAGTCAAGGGTAATTTGAAGTGGAACTTAGTATGGTTGGAAGCCCATTTCATTTGATATCTAGTCTCACTACAAAAGTTCACTACAACATCTTTCCTGTGTGTTTCATTTAGAATTTTGGTTCTCAAACGTTTGGAATCTGTTTTAGGAAAACAAAAGAGGTTTTGAATTGGTGCAAGTAGGCAAGTTCATTTTTGCTTATGAATTCGTATGAATTCAAAGTTGAATTTCAATTGCAAATATAGAGGATTCTTATTATCTCAAGTTCAAGGCTTCATTTGATTGTTTCAAAATTCACTTTCAAGAATCCAATCATATTTTCCACACAACTTTCAACGTTGCAAGAAGACTTTGAAGCATTTTTTCTCAATAAGAAGAATTTAAGTCCTATACTTCAGACCATTTCTTCAAACTTACAATAACATGTCAATATTTTCCATGAAGAAAATTTCAATCTACATCACAATCACCATAAGTAACTCAAGGTGCCTTTATATTACTAGCACATTTAGTTTGATTTTTCAAAGAGAAGACGTGGTACCAAATGTGTTCAAAGCTCAGAGGATAAAAAAATGTTGCAAGCCATGTTCCATATTTCATTCACTTAAATTTCAAGTAATGTTTTTCACTAAGTATTACAAGTGACGCAAGAGTCCTTTTTGGTTTAATTTCAAATGGTTCTATCAATATACAAGAAGTTTAATTCAAGATTTTCCTAAGTCTAAAAATATCCAAGCTCTTGAGTTTGATTCCTCTAAGATTTCTTCTTCTTCAAGCTTCCCTCCAATGTACCAAGTCATGCCACGATTTCTCCCTTGCTAATCGTCATCACCACTTGCTCATGAAACAAAGAAAATAGACATGGTTAGCAATCATAAAAAAGCAATTGAACATAAACAAGAATTTTCAAAAGAGTTTTGAACAAAGTTCATCATTAGGGTCTGTGTAGGAATTAGAAAAATAGGATTGGTTTTCAATCATGTTCACAACAGCAATAGCCTCAAATTTGTTTTGTTTCAAGTCATAATTTCAGCACATAATCGTAGGCCTATATCCTCTATTGCAAATCACAAAAGCTAGTTTTGGTTCACAAAAGGAAGTTCAAGAAGCAAGTTATTGAAAGCTCGGTAAAAAGGCTCATCATAACATTGCAGTAACAAAAAGCAGCCCAAAATCACAAATTCTAGCCCAATAACAGATGCACATATCAGTAATATGGCGAACAACATCAAAGTCTAGAAATCAGAAAATGTCAAAGGGTGTCAGATTGCTAAAAAGCCCAAGACAAATACAAAACAACTTCACAGCCTGTTATCAAAGCTCAGATCCACAAAAAGTTCTCAGCAAGTAAAAATCAGAATCACAGTCCAGCTCAAATAATAATTAGGAGTTCCAGCCCAAACAAGCAGGACATTACAAGTCTAAAATTGCAAAGTAAATAACACGTTCAGAAACCTTAACATATCCTAAAAATTGCCAAAGCCCAAAATAGAACCAGCAGGCCTGTTATCAGCTCAAAACCATGACCCTAATTTTGTATCATCATTTTCCGTCACACAAAAACCCTTCAGAAATCGAAAGCAAAGAGAAGAAGAGGAAAAAGAAGCTTTCAAAAATTCAGAATCAAAAGATATTACCGGGAGAGGACTCGATCGTCTGGAAAATTCGCAAATCTTTCATCTCTACCTCATCATCCTCACCGTTCTTTTTTTCATCAGATCTGTAAATAATTCATAAAAAAATCAGAAAAAACAGTATTAGAAAATTAGAGGAAGAGGTGTAAACCGTGAAATTTCATAACATAATTGTTCACTCTAATTGCCAGCTCTTCATTTTGAATAAAGACAAAAGGAAAAATATTCAAAGGAAGGGAAAATCGTGACTTAGTACAGCTCAGCAAAACTTCACCATCAAGTTTCACTCATCTATTTAAATCCCAACCCTCCATCTTTGGTAACCAATTCATAATTCAAGGGCCCTAATTCATCTACCTCTAACTAACTTTGCATCCTCCAACTGCATATATAACACAACGCATACCTGAATCGGGGATTATTCAGCAGCAGAAGGAAAAATACAGAAATCTCTCTCCCTTTCTTATTCAACCTTCCACAACTCTTCACAATCTGCAGAATCACAAGAAATTCTTCTCTCTCATCTTCACTATTATTCTTCAATCATCATAGAGAGAAGTCATAAAAAACTCCACAAAAATTCTCTCTCTACATAAGAATTTTCATCTTTATCGTTCTTCAATCACTCCTCTCTTCTACCGCAGTTTACAACCTTCAAGAGCGTTCTTGACGCCACTACAACTTCTTCAATCTTCAGCACATCTTCATGTAGCTTCAACTTTTGATTCTCACCGTTCTTCATCATCTTCAAGGTTTTACAAATATTCAATCACCTTCAAGCTTCATCATCTTCTGAATCATGAACAACTAAGCATCTTCAACTCCACACAATTTCAACCACCACGTCTTCATCAATATGCTTCATATCACATCAATGTGAGTATCAAATGCACGCAGAAAGGAAAAGGGGAAGTTTGAATCAGAGATGGAGTGAAATCAATAATGCGCACCTGAACCTCTAGGGAATTCCCTCTGATTCTTATTACAACTGTTATCACAAGTGAAGACGTGTCGAACGAACGTAAGGTATTGATATCCCCAGAAATCGAGAGTTGGTGAAGATGAAGAATGATGACATATTGAGACGGAGAGGTTGGTTAGTATTCTGAAGTAAACAGAGGTCGATTGTTGGGACGACAGATTCGCAGCCAACGAATTTTAGCACGACAGTATTGCAGCTGAATTTATCAAAGACGAAGGCAAGTCCAAGGTAAAGCATAGCATACCTTGAATTAAAGACCAGAGAAGATGAATCAGACGAGAAGTAGGCCACCGCAGTTGTGAGTTTGAGAAGACGAAGACAACTCTGTTCTCGTGAGAACTGGAACGACACATCCATTTCCAACCCCAATCCCTTTTTCAATTTCTTTGTTTTGTGTATTATTTTATTATTCACTTACTTTTGATAAATTTTATAATAACAATAATAATCAAAATCTCGCAAATGGGTTGTATTACTGTTGAATCAGAACCTTCTCCTTAAGCCCATTTGTTTTTTTTGCAATAGGTTAGCAATCAAATAAAAAATATTATGGACTCAAAAGCTGCATGAGACTAGCACCCAAATCACTTCTCCACCTCCCTTTTGAGCCTGTATTTTGCAACAAAAAACAACATTATGGACTCTAGATTGGGCCTAACACCAGACTACTTCAACATACCTCCAGAACTCTAGTTTGCACCCCCCGAGTTTATTCTTTCAATATTTTCTTTTAAATGATTTTGATAATTGATTAGTTTTAAATTTTTCTTTTAAATAATTTTGATAATTGCTTAGTTTCAATATTTTCTTTTAAATAATTTTAATAATTGTTCAGTTTTAATATTTTCTTTTAAATAATTTTGATAATTGTTTAGTTTTATTTGAAATTTTTCTTTATAGGATAAAGATAATAAAATCAAATATAAAAATTGTTATATTTCTTTTATTTTAGGAATTGAATCGCGATCATCCGATTACTCGAAATTTGCAATACGCCTTTGCTTATTGAGATCTGAGTCTTATGCAGGTTCATTGTGATATACGGATAAGCTCAAGATTTCGATTGTGATTTATTTTCACATCGGCGATGCTTCGACGCTTATTTCGTTCATTTGGTATTTTACCTTGTTTATCTAATTTCAGCATTTACCGCTTTATATAGATCATGTATAGTGGGCCGTTTATTGCTTTCTAGAAATCATGTGAAGTAGGAAGCAGGAAATAAAGAGCGTGCGCTCGAAGTTGTTGTTTAAAGTCCTGTAGCAAGCACCGTTTTCTGTATACTAATTGTGTTTGTTTAAAATCCTACCTTGGAAGTAGGAATATGCACGTGTGTTTAAAATCCTCAAAAGGAGGCGAGCAAAAAGGGTTCATAATCGACCCCCATACATTCCAGTCCATGTTGTACCTATGCTCACTTTCTACAAGTAGATGCTCTGAGCATGTGCTCAAGATCTGAATGAATTTAAGTCCTTTAAAGGCAAGTGAAAAGGGTTCCCGCAATTGGATCCCCACGCTTAATTTAGCTCGTGTTGGCCAACACTGATGCTTAGTGTATGCATGCACTATGTCTTCTCCCCCAGATCTTTCTTGCCCTGATAATTGATATCACCGATAAGGACCCTTTTGTATTCCTATAAGTTCTATGGCTTTTTGACTCGGGTGATACGCTTCCCTTGGCTGTGGCTTGACCCTTGGTCTGATGCTTGGTTGCTTGTCCATGGCGGGACCTCCCTTTCTACTACTAGGCCCGCGCCTTGTAGGTGTTTGGTATTCGAGTGATGCTCGAGCTATTATTTGTCTAGATGTTTTGCCATCTGTTTGCTTGTTTTTTGTCACAGGGTCTGTGACATTTTTACCATGCTCCCTTAGGATTGCTCGATTAGAGTAGATTTCAAGCTAGACCTTAGGATAGGAATCCATGCATGCTAACATAGGGTATAAATTTCCCTCTTTCATCCTCAACCTTAGGGTCAATTATTGTATGATAACATTATGGGTAGTGCTAGGCTAGTCTCCCTTAGTTATTTTTCCTTTCTTTGCATATTGCATCTTAAAACTAAAACCTCTTCTTGGCAAATCACAAAACATCTTTAATAAACTTAAATCCTTTTTCAAGGTAAAAAAATACAAACCAATCTTAATTGTTTGTGCGCCTTTTGGCTTTGTTTTAAACTTTTTTTCAAATTAATGTTTAACCATCCCTACTATGATACTTTGTTATCTTTCCGCCGATGTTTTGCCATCGCGCATGTTTGTTATCCTACTTTGATTCTCAATATCATTGTTAGGTGTGATGTTTTATCATCCGAATTGTTGATGTTTTGCCATCTTTTGCCATGACATTTTATTATCTTTTAGCCGGTGTTTTGCCATCGCATGTGTTTTTTATCCTACTTTGATTCTCAATATCTTTGTTAGGTGTGATGTTTTATCACCTGAATTATGATGTCTTGACATCTTTACCATGTTATCTTGCTATCTTTTAGCTGATGTTTCGCCATCGCATATGTTTGTTGCCGATGTTATTCCATCACACATGTTTGTTTTCCTACTTTGATTCTCAATATCATTGTTAGGTGTGATGTTTTATCATCCGAATTGTTGATGTTTCGCCATCTTTTCCATGCTATCTTGCTATCTTTTTGTCGATGTTTCTCCATTGCATATGTTTGTTGCCGATGTTTTGCCATCGCGTATGTTTGTCATCCTGCTTTGATTTTCGGTATCATTGTTAGGTGTATTGTTTCATCGTCTTTTCTAATATTTTGTCATCATGCTGATGTTTTATCATCTTATCTGAGTTTGTGTTACCATGTGATGTCTTGTTATCCTTTTTTTTGCTTTATCATAGTTTCTGATTTTTTTTCCATTTTATCTGATGTTTTTCCATCTTGATTGTTGCTTTTGTCTTCTTAACTAAAAAACACAAACCAACCAAAATATATGAGTCAAACTACGGCTGCTCTGATTCCTTTAAAGGGATACGTAGGCAGAGGCTTTTGTGGGGCCTAATCGAGCATATCTTTGTAAATATTCCTTTCTTTTCCCTACACTTTCTTTTCCTTTTTCTTTGCATGCATTCCCTTTTCAGCTTTAAAACTTAGACATAAATTTTACACACCCTCTTATTAGAATAACAAGAGTGGATACCATAGAGTAATATGAGCGTGTGGGGTGCTAATACCTTCCCCTCACATAACATACTCCCTTACCCGATCTCTCGGTCACAAGACCGTGATTTCACCCTCCTCAGGTTTTCTCGATGTTTACCTTTCCTTTTCTACGGGATAAAAGACGTTCATTGGCGACTTTATTAATTTTTATATTAGATGACGGTTCGCCAGTTGTTTCAGAAGCGTATCTTTGTCTGGAAAATAAATCCTTGATAAATGCTGGGATGTTTTGGGAAGTTAAATCTCGGATCATTGTTGTGGATGAAGAGTATGTGTATCTTCAAACTTTGTTTAGAGTGTTTCTGCTGGGGATTCCTGCTTTATTGTTTGAGGAGAATTCCGTTGGGGAACATTACCTTTTCTTGAGAAAACCCTGCGGGGAGTGTTAATTTCTGCTTTGGTAATAGAGTACAGGAGTTTTAGTTGTCCATTGCTCTACTGGGGAGAATAAGAGTTAGCTGTTATCTGGTCAGATTCCAGGCTACACAGAAACTTACTGGGGAAAATAAAGTTAATTATCATCTGGTCGTATTCCAGGCTTCACAACAACTTTTTGAAGTTAACTGTTATCTTGTCGGATTCCAGGTTTCGCAACAACTTGCTGAGATAGATGAAGTTAATTTTCATCTGGTCTGATTCCAGGCTTTGCAAAAACTTACTGAATTTAATTGTTATCTGGTCGTATTCCAGACTTTGCAGCAACTTACTGAAGTTAACTGATATCTGGTCGGATTCCAGGCTTCGCAGTAACTTTCTGAGGTTAATGAAGTTAATTGTTATCTAGTCAGACTCCAGGCTTCGCAACAACTTACTAAAGTTAACTATTATCTGGTCGTATTCGAAGCTTCGCATCAACTTACTGAAGTTGACTTTTATCTGGTCGGGTTCCAGGCTTCGCAACAATTTTTGGAGGTTAATAAAGTTAATTATTATCTGGTCGAATTTGAGGCTTTGTAACAACTTACTGAAGTTAACTGTTATCTGGTCGGATTCTAGGTTTCGCAGCAACTTCCTGAAGTTAACTGTTATCTGGTCGGATATCAGGCTTCACAACAATTTTCTGAGAAGAATGAAGTTAATTGTTATCTGGTCGGATTCCAAGCTTCGCAATAACTTACCGAGGAGAATGAAGTTAATTGTCATCTGGTCGGATTCCAGGCTTAACAAAAAATTGAAGTTAAACTGTTATCTGGTCGGGTTCCAGGTTTCGCAGCAACTTAGATGAAATTAACTGTTATTTGGTCGGATTCCAGGCTTCGTAAAAAATTGAAGTTAACTGTTATCTGGTCGGATTCCAGGCTTCGCAGAAAATTGAAGTTAATTGTTATCTGGTCAGATTCCAAGCTTCGCAGCAACTTAGATGAAATTACATGTTATCTGGTCGGATTCCAGGCTTCGCAGAAAATTGAAGTTAACTGTTATCTGGTCAGATTCCAGGCTTCGCAGCAACTTAGATAAAATTAACTGTTATATGGTTGGATTCCAGGCTTCGCAGCAAATTTTTGGGATGAATGAAGTTAATTTTTATCTGGTCGAATTCCAGGCTTCGCAATAACTTACTGAAGTTAACTGTTATCTGGTCGGGTTCCAGGCTTCGCAGCGACTTCTGAAGTTAACTGTTATCTGGTCGATTTCTAGGCTCTACAACAACTTACTAAATTTAATAGCTATCTGGTCGGATTCTAGGCTTCACAGCAACTTACAAGGGATAATGAAATTAATTGTTATCTGGTCGGATTCCAGGCTTTGCAGCAACTTACTGGTAGGATGAAGTTAACTATTATCTGGTCGGATTCCAGACTTCGCAGCAACTTACTGAGGATAGTATCAACTCCACTAGGGACAAGGGGTTTTGTCCATTGATCTGTAATAGTCTGAGAAAAGACTCGTGATGGGGAATCTGTAGTTTGTTTGGGGAAATAAAACCTGTTGAGAAGAATATTTTTGAGACCTTACCGCGGACATGAATTCTTTCATGCATGGTTCATTTTTTTCCAGTTAAGGCCACACTCAGATGGGGAGAGGTTTTTTAGGAGATTGGAACTTTTGATGGATACGTATGAATTCAACTCTTGTGGGGATAATATTTTTGAAGTGATTTTATGGGGATATCCATGAATTTGGCCTTGTGGGGATTTGTGAACAGCTTGAACTATGTCTTCTCCTAGAGTCCTTAGTAAATGTTGATCAGAGTGACAAATCTTTTACTGATAGAAAAAATGATGAAATAACGGGACCTAGTCGTACGCTTTAATCCCTAGCTTTTGCATGGACCGTCTTTTCAGATTTTCAGTCCAACGGGATACCCTTTTTGGCCCAAGCCGCCTTCTCAGGTTTTCGACTTACCGGGTGTACAATCTTTTGTATATATCCCTAAATTTTACCCGAACCTTTTGGTTCGCCGGGATGCCCTTATTTTCCCTAAGTATGTCAACCTAGAGGGTCGTTCTTATGCATAGTATTTTTTGACTATGTCCGCGTCCGCATGATGCGGAAAATCTTTGCCATCCATAGTAGTCAGCATCATGGCACAACTAGAGAAAACTTTCTTTACAAAAAATAGCCCTTCATATGTGGGAGTCCATTTTCCCCTGGGATCGCCTTGTGGAAGAATGATGTGTTTTATTACCAAGTCACCAGCCCGATACACTCGAGGCTTGATCTTTTTGTTAAAAGACTTCATCATACGCTTTTGATACATTTGACCATGACAAACAACAGCCAATCTCTTCTCGTCAATCAAGTTCAATTGATCCAACCTAGTCTAAATCCATTCAACTTCTTCTAAGTCTTCTTCTTTCATAATCCTTTGGGAAGGAATCTGAACCTCAACATGCAGGACAACTTCCATGCTATAAACCAAAGAGAAAGGAGTTTCCCTAGTTTATGTTCAAGCCGAAGTACGGTAGCCATGAAGAGCAAACAGTAATATCCCATGCCAGTCTTTGTAGGTTACCACCATATTTTGCATAATCTTCTTTATGTTCTTGTTGGCAGCTTCCACTGCGCCATTCATTTTAGGTCTGTAGGGAGAAGAATTGTGATGATTGATTTTAAACTGACTGTAAAGTTCCATAATCATAGAATTGTTGAGAATAGTTATGTTGTCGCTGATGATCCTTTTAGGGATACTGTAACGACAGACGAGGTTATGCTTGATAAAATGGGCTACAACATTTTTAGTGACTGAGGCAAACGAAGCAGCTTCAACCCATTTGGTGAAGTAATCAATGGTAACAAGGATGAAACGATGTCCATTGAAGGCAGTGGACTTGATCTCTCCAATCATGTCAATGCCCTATGTTGTACCCCAAAATTTGCCCTCCTATTTTTCATAGAAAGCACAACCCTAGGGTTTCTTAGATATTCAAGTTGGCACAGGAATCGATCAGACAGATTTTCCCCTGTGGCAGTAAACCAACAATTAGGGTTTTTCTTGCAATTCTCAAAAGAAATAAATTCTCAAAGATCCAATTGGTTTTCACATGTTTTCATGCTTTCTCAAATTTGCTGAAAAGACAGTGTTTGTTCTCAAGGTACGGTTGTTTGGGACAAGAGATGGAATTTAAGACCGTCATGTAAGATACTCATGATTATTTAATCCAGGTTAACCAGATGATTTGCGTCTTCTAAAATATTTTCTTGTTTAGGAAATGGAATAGACAGTGCGTGTTTTTTTGGAGTGCAGTTGCAAGATTATAGAATTATTGGAATTTAAATTATCAGATTGGAGCATTTTGTTTCAATTATCTTGATTGGGAATCTTTAAGAATCAGTTAAGATGCGAAGAGGAAATTACAATTTATTGACAGTAAAGGGTTTCAATGGACACCAGAATATCTCATAAGACTTTCTCCATTTATTTCAAACGTTGTTACGAAACAATTTATTATTTAAATACTTTAGGATTTATAACTTATCGTATTTGAAAATGAATTAGTACAACTATTGGATACAATGCAAGAATGATTGTTCTAAAATACAAGGAAAAATTCAAATGCTTGATTGACCTAAGAGAACTAATTGATGCCTAAGTTTGACTGAAGTCATTTTGCTATCTCCAAAGACATTCCTTGCTTTCCCTATGGTTCTTGCCTTCCATGCTATGCCCTCTCTATTGTGCTCACATGAAAATGAAAGAAAGAAAAAGTTAGTACAAATTAATTGGACATGAGCAAGAATTTTCAAAAGAAAAATTGTTCATCATTAAAGTTTGCAATTTGGAATCAGAAGGCTATTTTTAATTCATCACATTTTTATTTTCTCTATTTGCAAATCACAAGAGAATCATTTTTCTTGGTTCACAAAAAGAAAAAAATAAGAAATGCAAGCAAGTTGTCCAAACAAACAAGAAATGCAAGCAAGTTGTCCAAACAAGAAATGCAAGCAAACTGTCCAAGTGCAGCAAGGCTGTCCAAACAAACAAATATTCCCAAACAGAAGGCGCAAACTGAGCCAAGCAAAATTTGCAACAAACAGCAAAAACAAACAGCAGAATGGCAATACAAATGCAAGTGAGGCAACAACATAAATTAGACAGCAGGCAACACAAAGAAAGGACAACAATATGGTAAACTAAGTCAAACAAGTAAGAGGCTTGTTCAAGAGCCATTTCATCATTTTCCATTTTATTGCAAACTTTTCAAAAAAAGGCAAAAGAGAAATTGACTCTTAGGGTCATTGAGAGAGAAGAGAGGAAAGAAGTCACCTAGGGATGCACAGCCCTGCTGCCTTGACTATGACAATTGCATAGAAGCTGCTAGAAAACAAAACTGCCATCAAAAAGCCAAAAGAACAACATAGCAAAATATTCAATTTCTTTGTTTTCCCCCATTTTTGAATAAGAATTCAACCAAAGCAACTTGAATATAACAATAGACAACTCTCAAGCAAAGGGAGAGGAGAAAATGATCAAACACAGTTTCAAAAACCTCAAAAAACTTCAAGTTTTCAAAACTGTCATTGTTCCAAAAATCTGGAACAAATCTCAAACCAACAGCAACATACAAACCAAAACCCCCAAACTGTCAAACAATTCGAACCAAAAGCCAAATATCCCAAGCATCCCACAAAACCTAAAACCTGCAACCTGTTACAAAAAACCACAAGGTCTCAAACCAACAACAACATACAAAATCCCAAACCATCCTCAAATCGTCAAACTGTCAAACAGTTCAAACCAAAAATCCCAAACCATCCTCAAACCTCAAACCATCAAACTAAACCTGTCAAAGCCAAAAAACTCTTCAAACCTGTCAAACATAACAAATCAAAAAAAGCAGAAAAAGTTCTAAAACTGTCAAAACCATCTCAATACCATCAAACCTTTAAAACTGTAAACAACCATCTCAATACCATCAAACCGGCAAACTGTAAACCAACATCTCAATACCAACATTCCAAATATCCATAACCAAAACATATCCATAACCAAAACATATCCAAAACCAAAACAGAAAACCTATAAAAAAACTCTCAAGCCAAACCATAGAAACATCATCAATCTCAAAAACTGTAACAGAACCAAACATGTACAAAGCTGTTAACCAACAACAAAAACCATCATCAAAAACCAGTCTCAAATCAACTAAGTCACAACCACCATCAAAAACCTGTCAAAGTCTCAAACCAACCAAAACAGTAACAGATCACAAAGCCTCAAACGACCCAGAAGACAACCAACAATCCTCATCACAACAAAAGAAAACACAGTAAACAATAACAAAAATCACAAAATCCAGAAGCACATCATCATTATAATTCAAAGCACAGAGGACAGAAAAAGGTTACAAGAAGCGCGCTTACAATCTTCATTTCTTCCCCCTCACAAATCCCACACCAGGGAGCGCTACTCTCAGTCTCACCATTCCTTTCCATTTCACAGAAAAATTCCAAACAGGTATGGTCTCTTTACCTTCCTCATAACATATTTTCCTGCATTTCAATGGACAATAAGATGGATTAACAGAAAAACCCATAACAAGACAAAAAAACATGGAAATCGTTTAAGCTTTAACGAAAACAGGACTTCACCTTTTCAAGAGAAAAAACCATTAGAGCTTGGTTGGGAGATGAGATTGAGAGGCGCTCCGGCGACAGAAATTTGGGGGGGCGGGGAGATCAGATAAGCTAGAATCAAACACTTTAGGCATAAATCAGAACTTAGGGTTTCCATAAAAAACATGAATCACGGTGAGATGAGGAGAGACTATGTTGTTAATAGAGCGTTTCGGTCATGAGACTAGGAGAAGAGGAGTTTAGAGATGAATAGAGATGAGGAGATGAATAGATATGAGCGAAAGAGACGAAACAGCGTCGTCGTGAACCACAAACCCTAATTGTGTTTCCACCCCTAATCAAACAAACTAAACTGATTAAAGAGCATTGAGCCTGTTTGTTTACAAACCCTTTAAGCCCACACGTTTGCTAACAATAAAAACCCTTTTTCTTTGGGCCTAACAACCTTGAACTTCCCTAAGCCCATTTGTACTTGTTTTTTTAATTTGTTTCTTTTTTGATAATAAAATTACTAGTTAAAACATAGAATACCTTTTTATTAATTTAATTTAGGTTTTAGTGATTAATTTTTATCATTTTCTCTTTTTATATAAACTTCTTTTTATTATTTTTTTTTACATTTAATAAAAACATCAAAAAATTTAATCTAATTTGTTTCCTTTCTTTAAGCTTATTTACATAATTAATAAAATAATAATAATAAAGATTGTAATTTAATCAATTTTTTAGAATAAGTTTTATTTTTCTCTTTTCAAGTAATTACATACATTTCATACTTTGTTGATTTTATTTTCGTAAATTGTCATAGCTTTATATTAAATCGCACAAAAATTTAATTTGGTTGTATTGCTTGATATTGGGAAATTGCTATTTCATTTGATTTATCCCCCGTTTGTAACAATTGTACCCCCATTCCCGAACATTCTGTAATAGCGTAGAATTTCAATTCCCGCAATTTACTGTTTTCCATATATTGTATAGTAATTAGGCGTGTATGGTAAGATTCAAAAATCAATCGCTAGATGACCTAATCAAAGAATAAATAACTTGAAACCAACACACTTTTCACACATGCACCTCTAGGGTAACCTCGCTCGTTGCCTCGGAAATACAATCATGTCTCTCGAATATGAGACACTTTAGCAATGACCCTTCGATAAAAAAGATCGTAGTCCCTCGATGACCCTCGATGTTGCCTTCAATTAAATCGATCTCGTCCCTTACAAAAAATTGCTAAAGCGTCTCACAAGTTGCCTTCAATGATTGTAAAAATTTACTCGCGCCTGTCCCTTCACATCCAATGGTGGGGCTTCTTACCAAATCAATGGTAAGATAGCACCATTAAAAGGAAGAAGAAAAGAACAACTTAAGACCTTTCAAGTAGATAGATTCGCTCTTAGTTACTCGCTTCCTCACGATAAAAAATATTTACACCTACACCTCCATTTCAAAACACTTTCAAAAGACAAAACATTTTGTATACGTTCTTATAGAGACGAGAACCATTGCAAAACCTCTTTTCAAAACACTTTTCGAAACACGATTCACAAACACATCTTTGAACCACTTTTCGAAACAAAACATTGTATACGTTCTTATAGAGACGAGAACCATTACAAAGATATTTTTCAAAATACTTTCAAAGCCCACACCACAAGCACACAATCAAACAAAAGCAAGTGATCTAAACGAGTAACTAAGAACCCATGAAAAACCATGGATGAAAAGGGTGTTAATACCTTCCTTTTTCATAATCTACCCGCCGAATCCGAAAAAATTCTCGAAAGGTCTTTCCTGTGCTTTTTTACCTATCCTTTTGAATAAAAGAAAAGTCGGTGGCGACTCTTGCTAACCACATAAATGCGAACGAAACACAAAACTTCAAGTCAGTTCTCCCACCGCATCACAGAACTGGCGACTCTGCTGGGGAAAATATAAAAGTGGGGTTACCTTAGGGTTTTAGATCACCTTTACATGCTTATCTTGCTTGACTTGTTTGCTTTACACTTTGGTTCTATTGTTTGGGTTTGAATCCTCTACCCGAATTTGGGAAACATTCATAGGTAAATAGCAATACATTGTGGAAACTGTGCGGGGTATACCGACACGGTCTAAGCAATAGCTATGTTAGTGTGACATATTTGTGGGTACCGGTAGCCTTTGAGTCAATCAAAGAGAATACAGGGCCGCTGAGTGATGTCATGAAGCACTAACGAACTTTTAGAACCTTTACTTGACCAACTTGGCCTTTTAGGATGTAGTGAGATGACCGGCTTTGGTGCAGTCCGAAGTTGGTAGATACTCGATACTACACTCATTGAGGGTTGTTTCCTTGGAATATTTTGGTCGTCGGTAAGAGGATAAATTGAAACAATGAACAAGGAAACAATCAAGTGATATTGAGCTCTTTAGAACCCGATTACTATTTCTAGGACAGGTTGAGCCAACTAAACTTCAAGAGGGTACTTACCTATGAAACCCCATGCAAGCCTAAACTAGGAACTTGTGTGATTTGCTTGTACATACATACTTGTGCATAACATCATGAACATCATGAAGCATCATATGCATTTCACTAACCATTTCAAGGATTTTTGGAAGTTCATCTTTGTTCTTATTTTGTAGGTTATGGATTCACTTCGCAGGAAAACTATCCAAGTCAACCTTGTGAGAATTCCTCCACAACTCAAGGAGTTTGCTTCCAGGATTCCTGAGAATTCTCCATTCACCGAGTGACATGGTCGTCTTCTCAACTTAGTCACTTCTAACACAGAGAAGACATGATGAAAGTTCTTTTCCAGTTCTTTGACCCTTTGCATCACTGCTTCACATTTCCTGACTACCAGCTTATGCCCACTTTGGAGGAATTTTCTCAACTCTTGAGGATTCCTATTCTCAATCAACTACTCTTCAATGGTACGGAAAGAGATCCAAAGCCAAAAGATGTTTCTCAAGCGCTGTACTTGCAACCATCAGAAGTCACAGGTCATTGGGAAACTAGAAGTGGTGTCAAAGGCTTCTTGGCAAAGTTCCTGTTTGAGAAGGCCCAAGATTGTTGGAATTCCTTGGACTTACAAGCTTTTGAGGAGATTGTAGCTCTTCTCATCTACGGGATGGTCTTGTTCCCAAACCCTGACCAGCTTATAGATGTGAATGCTGTCAAGATCTTCATGTCTCGCAATCCGGTACCTACGTTGCTTGGGGATATCCTCCACTCTTTTCACACTCATACAATGAGGAAAAGAGGTGTTCTCATGTGCTGCACTCCTCTTCTGGCAAGATGGTTTATTTCTCATCTTCCCCAATCAGTCTTGAAGAATGAGCAAGGTTTGAGGTGGTCACAACGATTGACGACTCTTACACATTCGGACATTCATTGGTGTTCTCGATCCAGAGAGAATGTTATCATCGTCGACCGTTGTGGGGAATTCTCTAATGTTACTCTACTTGGAATTAGGGGAGGCATCACCTACAACCCCTGCTTGGCTCTAAGACAGTTTGGTTATGCCCGAATGGATGGCCCACATGACATCCTGATTCAAGGTTTGGTTTTCAACTTCGAAAACGATAACCAAGGACTCCGACAAAGGTTCATCCGAGCTTGGAGGATGCCTAACAAGGTAGACAGTAAAACCTTGGGACACAAGAATTCCATCCCCCTTGAGCCTTATCTCAAGTGGGTATGAACCCGCGCCCAAAGTCTTATGATGCCCTACCCCTCCATTCTCCCAGTGATTATAGAGCCAGTTAAGGAAGGAGAGGTTCCATACACCCTCCTACATCCTGACATGCCAACATCACTCGAAGATCTACAAAGGAGTTGGATACAGCTCAAGGGAGAACGCGATACTTTTGAAGCCCAATTCTACGCAAGCGAGAAGAAGGTTTTAGAACTCACTCAGTTACTTCACGAAGAGCAGACTCTCAACACCTACATTGCGCCAAAGAGGATGCGCAATGTCTTTTTACCATAGAATTTTGTATTATTTTGCCCAAGGGGCATTGATGTACTAACAAATTCTATCTTATTAATATGACGTGTGTTTCTTTTTTGTTTAAAACAAATTTGAATTTCTGAATCCTTGAAAGCATTACATGAATACATATCATTCATCATATGCATAAACAGGTCTTTGCAAGAAGTTTCCTCATCCCTCTGCTGTTTATTTCAGCAAAATGGATCTTGAACAAACGGTTAAAGACTTACAAGCTTAGAATTCACAATTTCAATAGCTACTCTTGACCTTGGCCAAGGGGCAGAAGGAGCTCAAGATTCTTCTAGAGAAAGGAAAAGAGAAAAAGAAGAAGAAGTGAGCTGGCGTGGCTATCATGGGCAGAAGGTTTGAAGGACAAGCCAGAAGGGTCTTGGAATTTCCATCAACCTCTAAGGAAGGGGAAGGAAAAGTTAAAGAGACTGTAGTGCCTTCAGACTCTGAAGCTGAAGAAGAAGAGGAAGAGGACTACTCCAAACAACAGTACCCTTCGGCCGATGACAAATACAAAAATCTAGAAGAGCGTCTAGCTGCTATGGAAGTGCAAAGAGTACCGGGGCTGGATTTTGAGGAGTTAGGGTTGGTTTCTGGAATTGTAATCCCTCCTAAGTTTAAAGTGCCACTGTTTTCTAAGTACGATGGGGTGTCTTGCCCTAAGATGCACCTACGATCTTATGTCAGGAAAATTCAACCGCATTCTGCTGACAAAAATTTGTGGGTCCACTTTTTCCAGGATAGTTTGTCAGAAACACAGCTTGATTGGTTCTACCAGTTGGAGAGGTCTGATGTGCATAATTAGGAAGATTTGGAAGCCGCCTTCTATAAATAGTATCAATACAACGCCGACTTGGCACCAACCCGTACTCATCTATAGAGTATGGCTATGGCGTCTAATGAGGGCTTCAAAGACTACGCCCAAAAGTGGAGAGATTTGGCCAGAAGGGTGCAACCACCTCTATCTGAGAGGGAGCTAGTAGACATGTTCCTGGGTACTCTATCAGGTCCTTTCTTCAATCACCTGATTGGAAGTTCATCTGCTAGGTTCACTGAGTTGATTCTAACAGGAGAAAGAGTGGAGGCCGGTATAAAAAGCGGAAAAATTCAAAAAGATGCATCTACTTCTGCTGCCATCAAAAAACCTTTCACGGGAAAGAAGAAAGTTTCAGTTGTATACTCTCAAAGGGGTCAAGGAAGAGTTGAGCACCGGCCAGCGGTGAGGGCCGTTATGATTCAGAAGTCTGCATCAGACCAGCCCAGAAACAATCAGCCGAGGAATGATCAGCCTAGAAACAACCAGCAAAGGGTCGAAAGGCCTGTAAGGTAATTCACCAACATAAACATGACTCCTGCTTAAGTCCTACCCCATCTTCTGAAGTTGAATTTGGCCATGCTGAAAGAGGCCCCTAAAAATCCTAACACTGCTTCTCCATACTATCATCTGAACGCCAGGTGTGCTTACCATTCGGAGAGCCTAGGGCACGACACTGACAATTGTTGGTTCCTGAAGAATAAAATTTAGGATCTGATAGATGCTAAAGAAGTTGAATTCGACGCACCTGAAAAACCCAATGTTATCTCTGCTCCAATGCCAAGGCACGGCCACAACGCCCATGTTATTGAGGAGGGTCTGTTTGTTGCTACTTTAGATGATTTGATAACTCCACTCCCTATAATCAAGTTAAATTTGTTGAAGGTTGGGGTTTTCCCAGGTTGTGAAGAAGATGTCACCTTTGTTCATCCTCATTAACCCACTGTCCATTGTTGAAGATAGGCATCCAACGCCTAATTGATAACCAAGAAATCCTATTTGAGAAGTCTCATGTTTTACCAACTCCTGTTAACGATGTTTCAATAATAACCATATCCGCCAATCCTTCCAAGGTCCCTAAAAGACCTGTTAGGATTACACCCGCTCCGAAGGCTGCACCTTTGAAGATAACCATGCCCAGGCCAGTCCCGTATAAGTCCGACAAATCAATACCATGGAACTATGGTGGAGAAATCTACTACCATGGTGTTATACAAATTGAACAGACTTCCGAGGAAGAGAGTTCTGAAGAAGACAATTCTGATATCAGTAACATTGCCAGAACAAGCAAAGTTACCCGTAGTGGAAGAATCTTTTCTCCAAAGATTTCCCCTCCAAAGGAAATTCTTGGACCCTCAGCTGCTCCTAAGGTTGTCTCTACATCGGTAAACATATCTGCAAGTACACCAATCATAGAAGAAGTCACAACCCCCATGGTTATCCCCTATGCTGCTACTGATGTTTGAGGAAAAGGGATCCAAGAAGAGCCCGTCAGGACGAGGGCTCAGCCGTTGATCATCCCTAAAACCTCTCAAAAAGAAATTGAGGATATTTTGAAAATAATCAAGAAAAGCGATTATGATGTGGTGGAACAAATGGGGCAAACCCCCTCAAAGATCTCCATGTTGGCCCTGTTGCTTTGTTCAGAAGCTCATGCTAAGGCTCTGATAAGATTTTTGAAGACGGCCCACGTGCCACAAGAAACCTCTGCTAATCAGTTTCAAGAATGTGTGGCTAGTTTAACAGCTGACAATGGTCTAGGATTATCCGATGCAGATTTAACTTCAAAAGGGAAAAAACATAATGATGCTTTGCATGTCTCAGTGGAATGAAGAGGGACAACCCTAGCACACGTACTGGTAGACACTGGTTCGTCTTTGAACGTCTTTCCGAAGAAGGCCTTGGATAGGTTAGATTGTGAAGGCCTAACTCCGAAACCCAGCAATATAATTGTCAGAGCCTTTGATGGTTCTAAAAGGATGGTTCACGGGGAGGTGGACATCCCGGTTAAGGTGGGAACTGAAACCTTAAACTCCATATTCTATGTGATGAACATCCGTCCTTCTTATTCTTTCCTGTTGGGAAGACCTTGGATCCACCATGCTGGAGCTGTCACTTCTACTCTGCATCAAATGCTCAAGTACCCTGTCCAAGGGAAAATCATAAATGTTCATGGCGAAGAGGAATACATGATCAATCATCTGAATTCTTTCCTTTATGTAGAATTGGATGGCGAATTCATCCAAACTCCTTTCCAGCATTTTGAGGAAGTAGCTCAGGAAATAGCGGCGACCAAGACAGTGTCCCATGTACCCATGATTACCAGACCTCCGCCTCGGATGTCATATTTCAAGGATGCAAAAGCAGTGGTTGAAGAGGGAGGAAGCACAATCTGGGGGCAGCTTCCAGACTTTCCTTTCAAATCAGACAAGTTCGGCTTGGGGTTCACCTCAACTGCTCAAAAGGTTGTGCACCGCTCCCGTGCCGGAGGTCCACCTGTGAAGATCAGTCATCATGGGGTTAATGCACTAGATGACAGTGAAGAAGAGGGCAGCTTGGAAGACTGGATATTTCCTACTATCGGCGGAGGACTGTGCAACTGGGAAGCAAAATACTTTGTTCCAATTACTTTCATACCGCAGTAATTTATCTTTTCCATTTCTGTTGGATCTGTAATAATTCTCAAACAATTCATACTTTTTCAACCTTGTGTCTTACCCGAGGCACAAAGGTTCATTTGTAAGGGTTCTTATTTTTCATCTTCATATGCCATTTAATGAATCATGGACGTTTCCACATATAAACTTTTGTGTTCATTGTCTTTCTTTTACATTTTGTTGTTTTAAGATGGCTATGCCCTTACACACACCCACACTCACAAATGCAGGTACTCTTCCATTCCGGATCCCATGGGTAACAATATTGCTATAGCCTTCAGTGACTCTGAAGATCTGATCTACCATGCCGAATACGAAGGTGAGGAAGATTGTGAGGTACTAGGGGAATTGGCTACACTTCTACAACAAGAGGAAAGGGCTATTCTTCCTCATGAAGAGCAGTTGGATACAATCAACTTGGGAACTGAGGATGACATAAAGGAAATCAGAGTAGGTGCCAACCTAGAGCCGAGTGTCAAGGAACGCCTAATTCAGCTACTGCATGATTATGTTGAAATCTTTGCCTGGTCATACGAAGACATGTCGGGACTTGATACAGACATTGTGGTACACCGTCTACGCACAAGAGAAGACTGTCCACCAGTGAAACAAAAAGTTCGCCGCATGAGACCTGACATGTCAGAGAAGATCAAAGTGGAGGTTATGAAGCAGTTCAATGCTGGATTTCTGGCTGTTACTTCCTATCCTCAATGGGTTGCTGACATTGTGCCCATGCCTAAAAAGGATGGCAAAGTAAGAATGTGCATGGATTACAGAGACTTAAACAGGGCCAGCCCTAAAGATGAATTTCCACTTCCACACATCGACATCCTGGTTGACAATACAGCTCAGCATAAGGTATTTTCTTTCATGGACGGATTCTCAGGCTATAACCAGATCAAAATGGCACCTGAGGACATGGAGAAAACTACTTTTGTCACACAATGGGGTATGTTCAGCTACAAAGTGATGCCATTCGGACTGAAGAATGTCGGGGTAACCTATCAACGCGCCATGGTAGCTTTGTTTCATGATATGATACATCATGAGATAGAGGTCTACGTAGATGACATGATAGCCCGTTCACAAACTGAAGAAGAAGAACACCTTGATCACTTGCAAAAGCTGTTTGTCAGGTTGAAGGAGTACAAGCTAAGATTAAATCCAAACAAGTGCACATTCGGAGTCCGATCCGGTAAGCTCTTAGGTTTCATTATCAGCAACAAAGGCATCGAGGTTGATCCCGCCAAAGTCAAAGCTATACGAGAAATGCCTGATCCTCTCATTGAGAAGGAGTTCAGAGGTTTCTTGGGACGCCTAAACTACATTGCTAGGTTCATTTCTCACTTAACATCTACCCGTGAGCCAATCTTCAATTTGTTGAAGAAAGATCATGTAGTTAAATGGAATGATGACTGTCAAATTGATTTCGATAAAATCAAGGAGTATTTGCTAGAGCCTCCTATCTTGATGCCACCCGTCGAGGGAAGACCGCTAATCATGTATCTGACCGTCCTAGAGAATTCAATGGGTGCGTACTGGGGCAGCATGACGAGTCTGGCCGAAAAGAGCATGCCATTTATTACCTTAGCAAAAATTTTACTGACTGTGAAACAAGATATTCACTGCTCAAGAAAACTTGTTGCGCTTTGGTATGGGCTACTCGCCGGCTAAGGCAGTATATGTTTACTCATACCACTTTGTTGATATCTAAGATGGATCCGATCAAATACATCTTTGAGAAGCCTGCTTTTTCTGGAAGAATAGCTAGATGGAAAATGATCCTCACAGAGTATGACATACAGTAGACGACCAAAAAAGCTATAAAGGGCAGTGTGCTAGCTGATCATCTGGCTCATCAAGCTGTAGAAGATTATCAATCCATAAAGTTTAACTTCCCTGACGAAGACATCATGACATTTGACAATGTTGAAGATTTCAGACCATATGACGGACCTGAACAAGGATCACGATGGACCCTGTACTTTATCAGGGCCTCCAATGCACTTGGCAATAGTATCCGCACGGTACTCATATCTCCAGAAGGATGCCATACTCCTTTCACCGCCAGACTTTGCTTAAACTGTACGAACAACATGGTAGAGTATGAAGCATGCATCTTTGGACTCAAGGCTGCCATAGACTTGGGAATCAAATCTTTGATTGTATTTGGGGACTCAGCTTTAGTTATCAGTCAAATCAAAGGAAAGTGGGACACTAAGCATCCAAACCTCATCCCTTACAAAGAACATGTTCTGACATTGCTACCATATTTCGAGCAGATTACCTTCGAGCACTTCCCGCGAGAAGAAAATCAGCTAGCAGATGCTCTAGCTACAATGTCATCCATGTTTAAACTTAATTGGGACAACGAGGCTCCCTAGATCACCATTGAACGGATGGAAGAACCCGCACACTGTCATGAGATTAATACCGAAGAAGTAGTGGACCAGCCTTGGTTTCATGAAGTCAAAAGGTATCTCGAGGCTCAAGATTACCCCGAAGGAGCTTCAGTCAATGACAAAAAGTTCTTAAGGAGATTCTCTACTAAGTTCTTCCTAAGTAATGGCATCCTGTAAAAGCACAATCATGATTATATTCTGACCATTGTATGGACAAAGCTGAAGCTGAAAAGATCATGGACGAATTGCATGAAGGCACCTTTGGCACTCACTCTAGCGGGCATACGATGGCGAAGAAAATTCTACGGGCAGGATACTATTGGTCTACCATGGAAGCAGACTGCTATCAACACTCCCGAACCTACCATAAATGTCAAATATATGCAGACAAGGTGCACGTGCCTCCGGTTCCTCTAAATGTCTTAACATCTCCTTGGCCCTTCGCTATGTGGGGAATCAATATGATTGGAGAGATCAAGCCTACAGCCTCCAATGGGCACCGCTTCATTCTAGTGGACATTGATTACTTCACAAAGTGGGTCAAAGCAGCTTCCTTTGCATCCGTTACTAAGAATGTTGTCGCCCGCTTCATCAAGAAGAACCTTATCTGTCGGTATGGTATCCCCGAAAGGATCATCACAGATAACGGTACAAACCTTAACAATACTATGATCACCGCTTTGTGCGAACAGTTCAAAATTCAACATCACAATTCATCCCCCTATCGGCCAAAGATGAATGGTGATGTCGAAGCTGCAAACAAAAATATCAAAAAGATCATACAAAAAATGACAGTCACCTACAAGTACTGGCATGAAATGTTACCGTTTGCTCTCCACGGGTACCGTACCACGGCTCGCACATCAACTGGGGCAACACCCTATTCTTTGGTATATGGCATGGAATCTGTTTTACCTATCGAGGTTCAGATTCCCTCCTTGAGAATCATGAAAGATGCTGGTTTGAATGAAGATGATTGGATCCAAACCCGGCTTGATCAGTTAAACTTAATTGACGAGAAGAGACTTACTGTTGTTTTCCATGGTCAGACGTATCAAAAACGGATGATCAAATCTTTCAACAAGAAAGTCAGACGCCAAGTGTATCAAGTTGGAGATCTAGTGATCAAGCGCATCATCTTGCCGCAAAGTGATCCTAGGGGAAAATGGACTTCTACCTACGAAGGACTATTTGTGATCAAGAACATCTTTTCTGGTGGGGCAATGATTTTAACCACCATGGACGGCGACGATCTGCCGCACCCTGCGAATGCAGACATAGTCAAAAGATACTACACATAAGAGACCCGCTAGGTTGACACACCTAGGAAAAACAAAGGCATCCCGGCGAACCAAAAGGTTCGGGAAAAAATTAGGGATAAAACAAAAAATCTGTACACCCGACAAGTTGAAAACCTGAAAGGGCGACTTGGGCAAAAAAGGGTTTCCCGGTGGATCGAAAACCCGAAAGGGCAGTCCAGGAAAAAGTTAGGGAATTAAAGCGTATGACTATGTCTCGTCGGATCACTTTAAGGACAATCTCTTCACAAACAAACTGAGAGCTTCTGATCAATTTAATCATCTTTGGACGAAGCAACAAATGGATAAGATATTCGGAGTTACGAAGGCTATAGCAGAATGGGAACCCCATGGGATTTTTTCACACATAGCTATCTTTCTTTGTATAAAATTTTCTCATTTTTATGACACCATCTTCTTACTAGGATGTCTGTCTCCTTTGTACAAAATACTTATTCAAAGTAAATACAAAGATATCTCCTTCAAAGTACAGAAAACCATTCGTCTTTTTCTCTTTACACTTGTGTTTTATTTGCAAAAACGTCCAATGATTCATTAATGAACGTATGCATTTGAACATAATTACTGTTTACAAATAAATAGGATGAAAAAGGGCAATTACTGATAGGTAGAAAGATTAGGAAAACGTCTTTAGGCTATTCCATGAGCAATCTCTACAGCATGTCATTAAGATCCCCAGCGGAGCCAAAACTTTGAACTACAGATCCCCAGCGGAGCTGAGACTACCAACTACCAATCCCCAGTGGAGCCAAAACTATGAACTACAGATCCCCAACGGAGCTGAGACTACCAACTACCAATCCCCAGTGGAGCCGAAACTTCAAACTATCAACCCATAGCGGAAATCATCCAGTTTCTCCAGGTTTCCCAACAAGTTGTCTTGAAGCTTGAAAATAAACCGGATAACAACTAACTTTTGTTCCTCCCCAACCTAGGGTAACTCCCCAGTAGATTGGCATACAACCCAAACTCCTGAACTCCCCTGTGGAATAAGCTTTTCCCCACAGAGTTTTCACTACAGGATAAACTTTTTCCCCACAGAGTTTTTATTTCTTCTCGACAGAACAAAGACTCCCGTCAACAATCCCCAGTAGAAGTCATTAAATTTCTCTGGATTCCTCAAGCAGATTCCTCAAGAAGTATTTGGCATTACTCTCACAATGGAATCCTCAACAGTCAAGGATTTATTTTCCCCGGCAGCAGTCAAGGATTTATTTTCCTCAACAATATAGCAAATCAGCTTACATGCGCATACATTACATTCATACATCATAAACATGGATAAAACACATTTATTGCATCATACATTTCATGCAACATAACTTTGTGTTTCAGCTAACATTTTACCCTTTTCAGGATAAGATTAACAGCTATCTTTAACAAATATTCAAAGATTTCAAGATACGGTACAAATACACTCCAGACACGGAAGTCATTCTGTTACTCATTCGGATTTCAATTTCAGATACAATATAGATACACTCCAGACACGGAAGTCATTCTGTTACTTATTCGGATTTCAATTTCAGATACATTCCAGATACGCTCCAGACACGGAAGTCATTCTGTCACTCATTCAGATCACAACATCAGATACACTCCAGACAAGGATGCCATCCTGATACTTATTCAAACTCCAAGTACAGATACAGTACATATACACTCCAGACACGAAAGTCATTTTGTTACTCATTCAGATTCCAAGTACCGATACAGTTCAGATACGCTCCAGATACGGAAGTCATTCTGTCACTCATTCAGACTTAATTTCAAGATACAGTTCAGATACACCCCAGACACGGAAGTCATTATGTCACTCATTCAGACTTAATTTCAAGATACAGTTCAGATACGCTCCAAAAACGGAAGCCATTCTGTCACTCATTCAGGCTTAATTTCAAGATACATTTCAGATACGCTCTAGACATGAAATCCATTTTGTCGCTTATTCAGATTTAAGTACAGATACAGTTCAGATACGTTCAAAATACGGACACCATTCTGATGCTTATTCTGTCGATTTACAACCAAACATTCTTGGATGGCATCTACAAGCCCATCTCCAACAAGATTCTAACATACTCTCCAAATGGAATTTTTAAGCCCATTCCCTCAATTACACTTTTGTCGAGCGCAAATTTATGAGCACTCTAGTGTCCAATCATCTTTTACCTTCGAGTCACGAACGATAAAACTCGCCGATCTAACTCTTTAGGTTCAAGAAGATTGAACAGGGGCAGTTGTTGTACCCCAAAATTTGCCCTCCCATTTTTCATAGAAAGCACAACCCTAGGGTTTCTCAGATATTCAAGTTGTCTTAGGAATGGATCAGACAAATTTTCTCTTATGGCAGTAAACCAACAATTAGGGTTTTTCTTGCAATTCTCAAAAGAAATAAATTCTCAAAGATCCAATTGGTTTTCACATGTTTCCATGCTTTCTCAAATTTACTGAAAAGACTGTGTTTGTTCTCAAGGTACGGTTGTTTGGGACAAGAGATGGAATTTAAGACCGTCATGTAAGATACTCATGATTATTTAATCCAGGTTAACCAGATGATTTGCGTCTTCTAAAACATTTGCTTGTTTAGGAAATGGAGTAGACAGTGCGTGTTTGTTTGGAATGCAGTTGCAAGATTATAGAATTATTGGAATTTAAATTATCAGATTGGAGCATTTTGTTTCAATTATCTCGATTGGGAATCTTTAAGAATCAGTTAAGATGCGAAGAGGAAATTACAAGTTATTGACAGTAAAGGGTTTCAATGGACACCAGAATATCTCATAAGACTCTCTCCATTTATTTCAAACGTTGTTACGAAAAAATTCATTATTTAAATACTATAGGTTTTATAACTTATCGTATTTGAAAATGAATTAGTACAACTATTGGATACAATGCAAGAATGATTGTTCTAAAATACAAGGAAAAATTCAAATGCTTGATTGACCTAAGAGAACTAATCTATGCCTAAGTTTGACTGAAGTTCTTTTGCTATCTCCAAAGACCTTCCTTACTTGCCCTATGCTTCTTGCCTTCCATGCTTTGCCCTCTCCATTGTACTCACATGAAAATGAAAGAAAGACAAAGTTAGTACAAATTAATTGGACATGAGCAAGAATTTTCAAAAGAAAAAGTGTTCATCATTAAAGTTTGCAATTTGGAATCATAAGGCTATATTTTAATTCATCACATTTTTATTTTCTCTATTTGCAAATCACAAGAATATCATTTTTCTTGGTTCACAAAAAGAAAAAATAAGAAATGCAAGCAAGTTGTCCAAACAAACAAGAAATGCAAGCAAGCTGTCCAAACAAGAAATGCAAGCAAACTGTCCAAGTGAAGCAAGGTTGTCCAAACAAACAAATATTCCCAAACAGAAGGCGCAAACTGAGCCAAACAAAATTTGCAACAAACAGCAAAAACAAACAGCAGCATGGCAATACAAATGCAAGCGAGGCAACAACATAAATTAGACAACAGGCAACACAAAGAAAGTACAGTAATATGGTAAACTAAGTCAAACAAGTAAGAGGCTTGTTCAAGAGTCATTTCATCATTTTCCATTTTATTGCAAACTTTTCAGAAAAAGGCAAAAGAGCAATTGACTCTTAGGGTCATTGAGAGAGAAGAGAGGAAAGAAGTCACCTAGGGATGCACAGCCATGCTGCCTTGACTGTCACAATTGTATAGAAGCTGCTAGAAAACAAAACTGCCATCAAAAAGCCAAAGGAACAACATAGCAAAATATTCAATTTCTTTGTTTTCCCCCCTTTTTGAATAAGAATTCAACAAAAGCAACTTGAATATAACAGTAGACAACTCTCAAGCAAAGAGAGAGGAGAAAATTATCAAACACAGTTTCAAAAACCTAAAAAAACTTCAAGTTTTCAAAACTGTCAAAGTTCCAAAAATCTGGAACAAATCTCAAACCAACAGCAACATATAAACCAAAACCCCCAAACTATCAAATAGTTCGAACCAAAAGCCAAATATCCCAAGCATCCCACAAAACCTAAAACCTGCAACCTGTTACAAAAAACCACAAGGTCTCAAACCAACAGCAACATACAAAATCCCAAACCATCCTCAAATCATCAAACTGTCAAACAATTCAAACCAAAAATCCAAAACCATCCTCAAACCTCAAACCATCAAACTAAATCTGTCAAAGCCAAAAAACTCTTCAAACCTGTCAAACATAACAAATCAAAAAAACCAGAAAAAGTTCCAAAACTGTCAAAACCATCTCAATACCATCAAACCTTCAAAACTGTAACAACCATCTCAATACCATCAAACCTGCAAACTATAAACCAACATCTCAATACCAACATTCCAAATATCCATAACCAAAACATATCCATAACCAAAACATATCCAAAACCAAAACAGAAAACCTGTAAAAAAACTCTCAAGCCAAACCATAAAAACATCATCAATCTCAAAAACTATAACAGAACAAAACCTGTACAAAGCTGTTAACCAACAATAAAAACCATCATCAAAAACCAGTCTCAAATCAACCAAGTAACAACCACCATCAAAAATCTGTCAAAGTCTCAAACCAACCAAAACAGTAACAAATCACAAAGCCTCAAACGACCCAGAAGACAACCAACAATCCTCATCACAATAAAAGAAAACACAGTAAACAATAATAAAAATCACAAAATCCAGAAGCACAGCATCATAATCATTCAAAGCACAGAGGACAGAAAAAGGTTACCAGAAGCGCGCTTTCAATCTTCATTTCTTCCCCCTCGCAAATCCCGCAACCAGGGAGCGCTACTCTCAGTCTCACCATTCCTTTCCATTTCACAAAAAAATTCCAAACAGGTATGGTCTCTTTACCTTCCTCATAACATATTTTCCTGCATTTCAATGGACAATAAGATGGATTAACAGAAAAACACATAACAAGACAAAAAACCATGGAAATCGTTTAAGCTTTAACGAAAACAGGACTTCACATTTTCAAGAGAAAAAACCATTAGAGCTTGGTTAGGAGATGAGATTGAGAGGCGCTCCGACGACAGAAATTTGGGGGGGAAGATCAGATAAGCTAGAATCGAACACTTTAGGCATAAATCAGAACTTAGGGTTTCCAGAAAAAACATGAATCACTGTGAGATGAGGAGAGATTATGTTGTTAATAGAGCGTTTCGGTCATGAGACTAAGAGAAGAGGAGTTTAGAGATGAATAGAGATGAGGAGATGAACAAGGATAACGAAAGAGACGAAACAGCGTCATCATGAACCACAAACCCTAATTGTGTTTCCACTCCTAATCAAACAAACTAAACTGATTAAAGAGCATTGGGCCTGTTTGTTTACAAACCCTTTAAGCCCACACGTTTTTTGGGTACACCCCCCCTGGCTCGTTTTTCTAACAGTAAAAACCCTTTTTCTTTGGGCCTAACAACCTTGAACTTCCCTAAGCCCATTTATACTTGTTTTTTTAATTTGTTTCTTTTTTGATAATAAAATTACTAGTTAAAACATAGAATACCTTTTTATTAATTTAATTTAGGTTTTAGTGATTAATTTTTATCATTTTCTCTTTTTATATAAACTTCTTTTTATTTTTTTTTTACATTTAATAAAAACATCAAAAAATTTAATCTAATTTGTTTCCTTTCTTTAAGCTTATTTACATCATTAATAAAATAATAATAATAAAGATTGTAATTTAATCAATTTTTTAGAATAAGTTTTATTTTTCTCTTTTCAATTAAATACATACATTTCATACTTTGTTGATTTTATTTTCGTAAATTGTCATAGCTTTATATTAAATCGGACAAAAATTCGATTTAGTTGTATTGCTTGATATTGGGACATTGTTATTTCATTTGATTCATCCCCCATTTGTAACAATTGTACCCCCATTCCCGAACATTCTGTAATAGCGTAGAATTTCAATTCCCGCAATTTACTGTTTTCCATATACTGTATAGTAATTAGGCGTGTATGGTAAGATTCAAAAATCAATCGCTAGATGGCCTAATCAAAGAATAAATAACTTGAAACCAACACACTTTTCACACGTGCACCTCTAGGGTAACCTCGCTCGTTGCCTCGGAAATACAATCATGTCCCTCGAATATGAGACACTTTAGCAATGACCCTTCGATAAAAAAGATCATATTCCCTCGATGACCCTCGATGTTGCCTTCAATTAAAACGATCTCGTCCCTTACAAAAAATTGCTAAAGCGTCTCACAAGTTGCCTTCAATGATTGTAAAAATTGACCCGCGCCTGTCCCTTCACATCCAATGGTGGGGCTTCTTACCAAATCAATGGTAAGATAGCACCATTAAAAGGAAGAAGAAAAGAACAACTTAAGACCTTTCGAGTAGATAGATTCTCTCTTAGTTACTCGCTTGCTCACGACAAAAAATCTTTACACCTACACCTCCATTTCAAAACACTTTCAAAAGACAAAACGTTTTGTATACGTTCTTATAGAGACGAGAACTATTGCAAAGCCTCTTTTCAAAACACTTTTCGAAACACGATTCACAAACACATCTTTGAACCACTTTTCGAAACAAAACTTTGTATACGTTCTTATAGAGACGAGAACCATTACAAAGAGATTTTTCAAAATACTTTCAAAGCCCACACCACAAGCACACAATCAAACAAAAGCAAGTGATCTAAACGAGTAACTAAGAGCCCATGGAAAACCATGGATGAAAAGGGTGCTAATACCTTCCCTTTTCATGATCTACCCCCCGAACCCGAGAAAATTCTCGAAAGGTCTTTCCTGTGCTTTTTCACCTTTCCTTTTGGATAAAAGAAAAGTCGGTGGCGACTCTTGCTAACCACATAAGTGCAAATGAAACGCAAAACTTCATGTCAGTTCTCCCACCGCATCACACCCTATATTGCAAATGGCCACAGAGCAGTCATGACATTCAAAGGTATTGGAGGCACGTGAACTTTTTCGGCATAAATTTGACACTTATGGAAATTCCTCGAGTGATGGTGACAATCAGCTTCCATAATCGACCAATAGTAACCATCCCTTAGAATTTTCTTTTCCATAGTGTGCCCGCTAGAGTGAGTTCCAAAGACACCTTCATGTATGTCTTCCATGATTTTCTCTGCCTCCTTCTTCTCCACAGAGCGGAGAAGAGTTGAATCGTGGTTGCGCTTGTACAAGATTCCATTGCTTAGGAAGAATTTGGCTGAAAATCTTCGCAGGAATTTCTTATCATTGATGGGAGCTTCTTCAGGATACTCTTGTGCTTCCAGATATATCCTCACTTCATGGTACCATGGTTTCTCCTCATTAGTGTCCATCTCATAGCAGTGCGTCCGTTCATCAAATCTTTCGATTATAATTCTAGGAGCCCCATTGTCCCAATTGACCTTGAACATGGATGACATTATTACTAAGGCATTTGCTAACTAATTTTCTTCCCTTGGAAGTGTTCAAAGGTGATCTCCTCAAACCATGGGATCAAGGTCAATACAAGCTCTTTATAGGGGATCATATTTGGATACATAGTATCCCATTCTCCTTTTACTTGACTGATTACTAAAGCTGAATCTCCGTATATGCTTAAGCATTGGATTCTTAAGTCAATGGCAGCCTTAAGACCCAAGATGAATGCTTCATACTCGGCCGTGTTGTTTGTACAATCGAAGCATAGTATGGCAGTGAAAGGTGTATGGAAACCTTCGGGAGAAATAATCACAGCACCAATTCCATTACCCAAAGCCCTGGAAGCCCCATCAAAAACCATAGTCCATCGGGAACCTTTTTCAGGTCCGTCATACGGTCCAGGATTTTCACAATCAATTATCAGCATGAAATTCTTGTCCGGGAATTAAAAGTTCATGGATTGGTAGTCATCAACAACTTTATGGGCCAAATGATCTGCTAGGACACTTCCTTTGATGGCCTTTTGTGTAGTGTACTAGATGTCGTATTCAGTCAAAATCATTTGCCATCTAGCTATTCGTCCGGAGAGAGTTGGCTTTTCGAAGATGTACTTGATAGGGTCCATCTTAGAAATCAATAAAGTGGTGTGAGTCAACATATATTGTCTTAGCCAGCGAGCATCCCATGCTAGAGCGCAACAAGTTTTCTCGAGCAGTGAATATCTTGTTTCATAGTCGGTAAACTTTTTGCTCAGGTAGTATATTGCATGCTCTTTTCGGCCAGACTCGTCATATTGGCCCAACACACACCCCACTGAAATCTCTAATATAGTCAAGTACATAATCAGGGGTATTTCTTCAACTGGAGGCATCAGGATTGGTGGTTCTTGTAAATATTCCTTATTCTTGTCAAAGGTTGCTTGACATTCATCGTTCCATCTGACTACTTGATCTTTCTTTAAGAGTTTGAAGATTGTCTCACAAGCAGCAGTCAAGTGAGATATGAATCAAGCAATGTAGTTGAGTCAACCTAAGAAACCCCTGACCTCCTTCTTAGTACATGGAACTTACATCTCTTATATGGATTTAACTTTTGCAGGGTCGACCTCAATACCTTTCCCACTGACGACAAACCCTAAGAGTTTTCTAGACCTTATTCCGAAGGTGCATTTGTTGGGATTTAGTCTTAGCTTGTACTTCTTTAATATTTCAAATAACTTGTGTAATTGATCAAGGTGTTCTTTATCAGTCTGCGACCTTGCAATCATATCATCCACATAGACTTCTATCTTAGGATGGATCATGTCATGGAATAGGGCTACCATAGCTCGTTGATAAATTGGCCCTGCATTATTTAAACCGAAAGCATGACCTTGTAACAAAAAGTCCCCCACTGTGTAGCAAAAGTGGTTTTCTCCATATCTTTGGGAGCCATTTTGATTTGATTATAGCCAGAGGAGCCATCCATGAAGGAGAAGACTTTCTGTTTAGCAGTGTTATCGACCAAGACGTCGATATGCAGTAGTGGGAAATCATCCTTGGGGGTTGCCCTATTCAAATCTCTATAGTCTATGCACATACAGATCTTTCCATCCTTCTTTGGCACGGGGACCACATTTACCACCCATTGGGGATATGACGTCACTGCTAGAAAACCTACATTGAATTGCTTCATTACCTCAACTTTTATCTTTTCAGACATGTTTGGCCGCATACGACAAACTTTTTGCTTGACTGGAGGACAATCTTCCTTCGTTGATAGACGATGAACCAAAATATCAGTATCCAGCCCTGGCATATCTTCATACGACCAAGAAAACACTTCAACATAGTCATGTAGCATCTGAACCAATCTACCTTTGATACCGTCTTTCAAGTTGGTGCCGATCTTGACCTTTTTCTTGTCTGCCTCAGTACCTAGGTTAATCACTTCAACCGACTCTTCATGAGGTTGAATGGCTTTCTCCTCTTGCATCAGAAGTATGGCTAATTCCCCTAGTATTTCACAATCTTTTTCGCCTTCATCTTCGGCTTGGTTGATTGGATGTTCAAAGTCATAGCTGGCAATAGCAGAGTCGTTGCCAATGAGATCCGGAGTGGATGAGGATCTGCAAGTGTGTGTGTGTGTGTGCATGTAAGATACATGGCTATTTTGAAAATGAAATAAAATGAAAGAAAGAAAATGAGCACAAAATTTGAATGCAAAAGAGTCCAATGTTTTTCATTAAATGATCATATGGCATATGGAAATGAACAGACCCTTAACAAATGGACGATGGTGCCCCGGGTAAGGCACATGAATTAAAGTCATTGTTTCAATAAAATTATAGAAAAAGTTCTTGAATGGATAAAAATAGTATATGGTAATTACTCCTTGTTGAAGGAGATGGGAATGAAATCTTTGGCACGCCATTTGTTGAGTCCTTCACCGATAGTCGGGTAGATCTAATCATCAAAATCAGATTCATTGTCGGAGTCTTCAAGAGCATTCACTTCATGATTACTGATGCGAAGTGGTGGTTTTCCTATGCGAGCACGTCTAACCTCCTTTTGAGCTTTGGCAGTAAAACCCATACCACATTTGTCTTACTTAAAAGGGATGTTAGGGATTTGTCCCCAAATGGTACAACCTCCATCTTCAATCACAGTACGAGCATCTTTGAAGGAAACTATCCTTGGCATAACTCCATCATATTTTGGAACATCAAGAGTAGCCACGACAACCATGGGAGGAATCACTTCGAAGGCTTGGCAATGAGTCTCTATAAACTCACCATCCATTTCCACATATTTGAACGAATTGAGGTGGCTCACCATGAACTCTTCTTCACCACAGACAATAATGATCTTTCCCATTACTGGATATTTCAATTTTTGGTGAAGGGTGGACGTCAATGCTCCTGCCCCATGTATCCAAGGGGGTCCAAGTAAACAAGAGTAAGTGGGACGGATGTCCATCACATAAAAAGTAAAGTTGAGAACTTGTGAACCAACTTTAATAGGGAGGTCTACTTCTCCATGCACCATCTTCTTGGATCCATCAAAAGCCCTTACGACTATATCACGTGGCTTCAACACCAGACCTTCGCAATCCAACTGATCTAAGGCACCTTTGGGTAAGACATTTAGGGAGGACCCAGTATCCACCAATACATGGGCTAGAGTGGTTCCTTTGCATTCAATGGAGACATGCAATGATTTGTTGTTATTTCTTTTGACTGGAGTCAAATCAGCATCAGAGAATCCCAATCCATTATCGGCAGTGAAACTCGCCACATAATTTTTAAACTGATCGGCTGTGGTCTCTTGAGGAACATGTGCTTTCTTCAAAAACTTGATCAATGCTTGAGCATACACATCAGAATAAAGCAATAAGGATAGCATAGAGATCTTGGAGGGGTTTTTCTCCAACTTATCTACTATCTTATAATCACTCTTCCTTATAATCTTCAAAATTTTCCTCCATCTCTTGGGTGGAGGGTTCCTCAACAGTAATGTCTTTGGCAGGCGCCTCCATCCTGACAGGCTCAATCATTTTTTCTTTGCCACAATGTCAGTACTAGGTTTGTCCATGGTAATGCAAACTTGTGTAATCGTAGTATTTGGAGGTGAAATGTTAGGAGATAAGATTCTCCCCATCCTTGTCACCTTGCTAGAACCAGTAATATTGGTAACGTCATCAGTTTTGTCTTCATTAATCCAGGAGTCTTGCTTAATCCCATGGTAGTATACTTCAGCACCATAATTCCAAGGGACTTCCTTATCGAAAGAATAAGGAATTGGCCCTTGAGTAATTATCAAGGGGGAAATCTTCGGTTCCTTGGAAATCCTAATAGGACCTTTTGAAGAGATCCTAATAGGTTTGTTGGAAATGGTTATGATGGATATGTCTTCAGCTTTTTCAGTCAAACTTTTTATGGCTGGAGTTCTTTCAAACAGGATCTCATGATTATCTACCAGGTGTTGAACACCTTTTTTCAGCCATTCACATCCATTCTTTTATAGAGCACAACAATTATAGTTTTTTAAACATCCAGGGAAAACCCCGGCTCTCAGCAAATTTTCTTTAACAATGGTCAATGGAGTAGTCAAATCTTCAACGGAGGAAACAAAAGCAGTGTCTGCAATTGCATTGACACCTTTGCCATGATTTGGCATTGGTTTAGTTATAACAGTCGGAGTTGTAGGTGGATCAAACTCAAAAGTCTTGTTATCGATGAGGTCTTGAAGTTTGTATTTCAGAGCCCAACATTGATTAGTATCATGTTCGGGGTTGTTGGAGTGATAGGCACATTTGGAGTTGGGATTTTGTTTTAAAGATGAAACATTGGGATTTGATGGTGGATCACACAATGTTACCAAGTTAGTCTTCAATAGGTGTTGCAAGGCTTGGGATAACGACATGTTAATCCTTTTGAATTGTCTTCTTGGAACCTCAGGTCTTTGATGGTTGGCTTGTTGATGTCTTTGAGTAGAGGGTGGATCGGAGATTAAAACAGCATTAATAGATTGGTGATGGTCTTTCTTGATATGGCTTCTTGACCCATATACGGCATTGGTTTCCTTCTTTCTTATAAATGTCTTTTTCATAGTATTTGATGTAGAGGCGGAAGCCATGGGAATTTTTCCACTTTTGATATCGCTCTCGACCCTTTCACCAGTTAAGATTAACTCGGTGAAACCAGACGATGAGCTCCTAATTAAAAAGTTGAAAAATGGTCCAGTTAATGATCCCATCAACATATCCACCAGCTCCTTGTCAGTCAATGGTGGTTGTACTCTACCAGCAAAGTCTCTCCATTTCTACGCATACTCTTTAAAACCTTCATTGGAACCAATTGTCATTCCTTGTAATTGGAATCTAGTCGGTGCTAAATCAGTGTTGTACTGATATTGACGGTAGAAAGTGGTGGCGATATCTTCCCAGGTATGAATGCTTGAACCCTCTAACTGATAAAACCATTCTAATTGAGTCCCAGACAGACTCTCTTGAAAGAAATGCACCCACAACTTCTTGTCAGTGGTATGCGGTTGTATCTTGCCAACGTAGGATCTTAAGTGAAGTTTTAGGCATGGAACACCGTCGTACTTAGCAAAGATTGCAATTTTGAACTTGTGGGGAATAACTACCCCAGGAACCAAACCTAAATCACCAAAATCCAAGCCAGGTACGACTTTAATTTCCATAGCTTTCAACCTACCTTCCAGTTGCCTGTATTTATCCTTAACCGGTGGATACTGTTCATCAAAATAGTATTCATCCTTATAAGCTTGATTGTTTGCACCCCCAGCACGGGTGCTCCTTGCATCTTCATCCTGGTTCTCGTCTTCCTCGGATGACTCTTCAACCACTTGCACTTGACGGACTAGTCCTTTAAACCTTTTCCCCATGTTGATCAAATCATTCTTCTTGGTCTCCTTCTTTTCAACCAGAAGTGACATCAGTTCTTGTTTCCCTTTGGCCAAGGTGAGCAAGGCTTCTTGAAATTGAGAATTTTGTGTCTGCAAGTCCTTCACAGTCTGCTCGAGATCCATCTTACTGAAATAAAAAGTAGAAATATGAGGAAAACTATGTCGTAAAGCCTGATTATGTTATGATGCATGTAATGTGAATGCAAATGTTTTCAAGGACTTTTAAGATTTAAATTTGTTTAAGAAAAGAAGGAACAAACATTAATTGTATTAATAAGTTCAAACGGTTTACAAAAATACCTCTTGGGCTTATAATGGAAGACACAAAATAATACAAAATAAACTCCAAAACAAAAAGGGCTCAAGTCTCCCATGAGCGCATCCTCTTTGGTGCAATGTAGGAATTCAAACTCCACTCCTCATAAAGTTATCTCGTGAGCTCCAAAACCTTCTTCTCGCTTGCGTAGAATTGGGCTTAAAAGGTGTCTCTCCCCCCCCTTTAGTTGAATCCATGACCTTTGTAACTCCTCAAGAGTAGTATGCATGTAAGGATGAAGAATAGTGTAGGGAACATCTCCTTCGGCAATAGGATCTATGAGGATAGGTAAGATGGCAAGATACATTATCATAAGGCCTTGATCACGGGCTCGCACCCACTTGAGATAGGGTTCTAATAGGATGGAGTTATTATGCCCCAATGTCTTGCTATCAAATTTGTTCACCATGCCCCAAGCTCATACGAATCTTTGATGATAACCTTGGACATCGTTCTCATAGTCAAATGTAATTCCTTGGACAAGTGCATCATGAGGACCATCTCTCATAGCATACCCAAACTGTCGCAAAGCCAAATAAGGATTATAGGTGATACCTCCCTAATTCCAAGGAGAGAGAAATTAGGGAATTCCCCTTAAAGGTTAATAATGATAACATCCTCCAAAGATCGAGAACACCAATAAATATCCGAATGCGAGAGAGACATCAACCTATTAGAGCATCTCATGCCTTGCTCATTCTTTAAAACAAATCGAGGTAGGTGGGAAATAAACCACCTATCCAACAAAGGAGTGCAACACATAAGAATTATCCTTCTCTTCATGGTGCGAGTGTGAAGAGAATGCAAGATATATCCAAGTAAGGTAGGCACCAGGTTACTAGATAGAAAAACTTTGACCGCATTCACATCTATGAGTTGGTCTGGGTTAGGAAATAGTACCATCCCATAGATGAGAAGAGCCAACACTTCTTGAAAGGCTTGTAAGTCCAAATCATCCCAAAAATGTTGAACCTTCTCAAACAAAAACTTGGCTAAAAACCCCTTAACACCACTTCTTGTTTCCCAATTTGCCACAATGTCGGATAGTTGCAAATGTAAAGCTAAAGCAATTTCCTCAGGTCTTGGGTCTTTCTCAACACCGGTGAAGGGTAGTTGATTAAGAATAGGTACTCCCAAGAGTTGAGAAAATTCCTCCATGGTGGGAACTAGTTGGTAATCAGGAAATGCAAAGCAATGGTGTAAAGGGTGAAAGAACTGAAAGAGCACTTTCATCATGTCTTTATCAAGGCTTGAGGTAACCAGATTGAGAAGTCGACCATGTATTTTGGTGAACTGAGAATTCTCAGGAACCCTTGATGCTAACTCTTTGAGTTGAGGAGGAACTCTTACGAGGTTGATTTGGATAATATTACTGCGAGTAGAAGCCATGTCCTACAAAACAAAAAAAAACATAAATCTCTAGGTCCTTGGAATGGTTAGTGAAAATGCTATGGTATGACGTCATAATGTTATGTACAAATAATCATATACAAGCACATAAATAAGTCCTTAGGTTTAGGCTTGCATGAGGTTTATAGGTAAGTACCCTTGTGGTACGGTGGGAGAACTGACTTGAGGTTTTGCGTTTTGTGTTTGCAAATGTTTCAATTTAGCAAGAGTCGCCACCGACTTTTTATTTTATCCTAAGGAAAGGTCAAAAAGCACAGGAAAGACCTTTGAGATGTTTTCTTGGGTTCGGGGAGTAGATTATGAAAAGGGAAGGTGCGAGCACCCTTTTCATCCATGGTTATCCATGGGCTCTTAGTTACTTGTTTAGATCACTTGCTTTGCTTTTCAATTGTTTGAAATGGTGCTTTGTGTGTGGTTTTTGAAAATGCTTTGAAAAAGAGGCCTTGTCTAGGCAACCTTTGTAATAATTCTTGTTTGAATATATACAAAGGTGTTTGTCTTTTTGAAAAGATATTTCAATGTTTTGAAAGTTTGTTTTGAAATTGTGTGTTTGAAAGTAGCAAGGATGTTTTGCAAGATTTTGATCAAGTAACTAAGAGCTGTCTACCCTATTTCACTCAAAGATCTTTCTTATGTTTTTAACCCTTTTTAACATTGTTGTTTCACAATTGTGTTTGATGAACAACCTTGCGTTAGGATGTTAAACGGGACAGGCGCGGGTCATCGCATACAACATTGAAAGCAACTCGTGAGATGCTCTAGCAATTTTGTAAGGGACGAGATCGTTTTATCGAAAGAAACATCGAGGGTCATCGAGGGGCTACGATCTTTGTTTATCGAAGGGGCATTTGCTAGAGCGTATCATACTCGAGGG
Organism: Vicia faba; assembly: GCA_948472305.1. NCBI lineage: Eukaryota > Viridiplantae > Streptophyta > Magnoliopsida > Fabales > Fabaceae > Vicia > Vicia faba. Next base: position 713,381,010 of record OX451737.1, read on the forward strand.
ACATGATTGCATTTTCCGAGGCAACAAGCGAGGTTACCCTAGAGGTGCAAGTGTGAATTGTGTATTGATTTTCATGCATTTATCTTGTATTAGGTCATCTAGCGATTGATTTTGAATCTTCGCATACAAACCTTAATTACTATACAGTATATTGAAAGCGATAAATTGCGGGAATTTAAAGTCTAAATTATTAAAAAACAATATCCGGGGATGGGGGTACAAATGTTCACAAATGGGGATGAGTCTTATCACAATAATAATGTCCAAGTATATATTACAACCAAATTGAACTGTCGCATTTTCAATGTAAAATTATAACAAAGTATAAGATAATGAAAATCAAAGAAATATGAGATGCGTGTATTTATTTACAAATGATAAAATAAAAATTTTAACCTAAGAAAGATTAAGTATTTATAATTATTTATTGTGTTTTATATTTTTTATGAACTTATGTAAAAAGATTAGTTAAACAAAAATTCTAGTATTCTTTTTGTATTTAATTAAATATAACAAATATTTAGAGAAAATTATATCAAAACAAACCTTAATCTATTATTGGTTTTCTTTATTATTAACAAAACAAAATATTTTTAAAAAAAAAGAAAAGTATTGGTTTAAAGAAAATTAATTAAAATGATATTAGTAAAGAAAAGAAAGAATATTAGTTTAAAAAAATTGAAAAGGGAAAGATGATGGGCCTATGAGTTATGGCCCAAAAAGAATGAATAAGAACAAATAATTAGGAGGAAGAAAGGGAAAAGGAGGGGGGGTGCATGTTATTGCTTGGGCTTTAGGCGCTTTGTTTGGGTAAAAGCCCAGAATGAATGTTTGAACAAGTTTTAGGGTTGAATTTTCACGCACTCGGAATTTAGGGTTTGTGCGTTTTTCGGCCACAACGGCACCGCTCCTCTCATCTTGGTTCTCTTCGTCTCTCTCGAACGAAGCTTTGATTCTTCCTCCAACCTTCAAGCTGCCAGAGCGCCACCTTCATCCATCTCCTCTCCACGGCGGTACAAGGCGGTGGTTTAGAAGGTATCTCTTTCTCGTTCCAAACGCATTTTTACAGTTTGCATTTGTATGATCTTGTACATTTTATTGTTTCATCTTTTGATTCATGGTATTTGCGTCTAAGGTGCAATTATGTTTTGGAAGAAAGATCATACCTTGGTGATTGGCTTCTGGAAAATGGATGGAGGGAGAGGGCTGGACGAGCGGCGTTCTCGGTGGCTAGGAGGAGGAGGGCGTGATGGCTGCTCGCTTCAGGTATTTCTGTATTTTCTTTCCTCTTTGAAGGTTTGATGATGATCGATGATGATGATATTATGAGATTTACTCTTTTTGTTTGTTGTTCTGATTTGAGTTGATGATGAACTGTTCTGAGACTACTCTTGCTTCTGAGTGCTTGAATATTGATTGTTTGATGATGATGTTGTTCTGAAAACACTTGAATATTTGTTTCTGATTTTCTCTTCCTCTTCTCTTTTATTGACCCTGATTATTTGATGATGAATATATATATTCTGAGGAAAAAAACTAGCTATTATTGTTGTTGCCTTTTGTTGATTCTCTTCCTCTTCTTTGCTATGTTGATGATGAAGGATGCTTCTGAAAACTTCTCTTTCTGGTTTTATCAATGATGAACAATACTTCTGAGATTATTGTTATTGATGGCTGGATGATTTGTTGGTTTGATGTTAGCTTGTGATTTTTTGTGTTGATGCAGTTTTGAGTTTTTGAGAGGCAATTTTGCTGTTAGTTTTGCAGACTTGTAATTTGTAAGGCGGGCTTGTGTTTAGGCAAGTTTGTTGTGGGAAGCAGGTTTGCTGGCTTGTTTGTGTTTACAAGCAGGTTTCAGGTTTTGGAAACAGGCTTGTGCTTGTAGTTTTAGCTTGCAGTTATGCAGGTTGAGTTGGAGGCAGGCTTGCTGTTAGTTCGAGCTTGCAGTTTGTGGCTTTTTGACAGCAGCTTTGAGTTTGTTTTGAGTTTTGCAGGTCATGCAGTTTCAGCAGGTTTTAGTGTTGGAGACAGTTTTGCAGGTTTGCAATTTGTTTGTGTTTTGGATTTGGAAGCAGGCTTGCTTCTGGTGTTTGAGATGCAGGTTTGTAACTTGCAGTATTGGTGACTGCAATTTGGGTTTTTGCAGTTTGTATTTACTACAGGTTTGCAGTGATATCTTGCAGGCAGGTTTTGCTCTCTTGTTTTATGTTTTCAAAACAGGTTTTGTGATTTTTGCTCTCTCCCCCTGTCTGCTGGACTCTTAGACTGTTATATCTATTTGTTTTCTTACTGCCTTTTACAGCCTGCCAAAACTGCAAACTCTCACTTCACTCTCTTTCTCTCTCCCTCAAAATCACTTTTAATTGCTTATTATATTATTTTGAAAAGCTGCTGGCCAGAACATGATGAGGGCTAGGTCAAGCTCTCTTGCTTGTAACTTGGTTTATCTTGCTGCATTGTGTACTTTTTCCCATATTTCCTGCATTATGTACTTTCTGCTTTTGCTAGTTACTATGCTTCTTGTAACTTAGTTTTGACATGCTTGGTTAATGCATTTTGAAACTCAGTTTGGTAGTTCAGTTTACTTTGTGTGCAGCCTTGTGCCTTTGCATTTTGAATAACTTGTATGCTTTTAGTTTTATATATTTTATTTTTCTCTCTGTGAACCGAGAAGATAAATCTTCTTGTGATTTGCAGAGAGGAAAATGAAACATGATGAACATAGCATTTCTGATTCTGGCTAGCAGACTTTAATGATGATTTTTCTTTTTACCTGCTTCTGCTTGAAAATTCTTATACTAACTTCTTTCTGTCTTTTGCAGGTGAGTACCAGTTGGATGATAGAGGAAGCAGTATAAGTAGAAGTCAAAGATCTCAAGAGATTTAGGCTTAGATTTATTATATATTTTTTCATTTATTGTAAACAAATATTACTGTAAATACTGTAAATTGTAAATTTACAATATTCGAATAAAAATTTGTAACAACATTTGAAATAAATAAAAAAGTCTTTGTCAAATATCTTCCAACTTTTCCTTGTATTGTCTATTTAATTATTTAAGACTCTTAAATTAAAATAACCGGAAATGTATCCCAATAACTTTAATCGAGATGAAATAAATAATCAACAAACTTTGTCGTATCGCAACCTTGCATTTATCACAATACGCCTGATATTCCAATTAACATATGCGTTGTACAGTTAAGCAAACAAGCATTCCATAAACCTTTCACTCCACTGATCAAGCCAATGCCTTAAGGTTCCAAACAAAAGTCCCAGCTCCTACCCCAGATAACTAGGTTTTGAGAAATAACCAGTAATCTTGAACAAGCATAAAAATGATGTAATAGTCAACTGAATTTCTGAGGATTCAGTTTCTTCTGAGAAATGCGAACGCAAACCCTAATCCTGGATTACTGCCAAAGAAAGATCTGTCTGATCGATTCTTGAGTCAACCTTAACAAATCAGAGAAAACCCTAATTCTGGATTAACTGATAAAGAAGAGTTTGTTTGGCCGATTCTCGAGCCGATCTGAAAAATCAGAGAAAACCCTGAGGTTGTGATTTCTTGTGAAAAAGGGAGGGAAAATTTTGGGGTACAATAGTTTCCCATGTTCAATCTTCTTGAACCTGAAGAGTTAGATTGGCAATTTTGCCGTTCGCGACTCGAAGGTAAAAGATGATTGGACACTAGAGTGCCCATAAATTTGCACTCGTTAAAATATAGTTGAGGAAATGGGCTTAAAGATGCCATTTGGAGATGGTAGAATCTTGCTGGAGATGGGCTTAAAGATGCCATCCAAGAATGTTTGTTGAACTGTATGTTGTAGGTGAAAGAATGAGTATCAGAAAGGTATCCATATTTGGAACGTCTCTGAGCTGGGGGCCTGAATAAGCAATAGATTAGCATCCGTGTTTGGAGCTTCCGTAAACTGTTTTCAGTGAGCTGCATCTGAACAAGCGATGGATTAACATCCGTGTTGGGAAGCATCCGTAAGTTGTTTTCATGATTCCTTGAAGTTTGAAGCTTACTAAACCTATCATGTGAAGGGTAAAATATCAGCCGAAACACAAGGTCATGTTGCATGAAATGTGTGATGCACTATATGTGTTTTATCAATGTTTATGATGTATGAATGCAATGTATGCGTATGTGAGCTGATGAGTTGTCTTGTTGAGGAAGATAAATCCTGGATAGCTGGAGATAATAAAATCTTTGACCGCTGTCGGGGAAATTAAATCCTTGACTGCTGCTGGGGATTGAAAAATCTTTGATCGTTGAAAATGAGAAGTCCTGGGACCACTGTTGGGGAAATCAGGAGTTTGGGTTGTATGCCAATCTACTGGTGGATTTCTGTTTTGAGGAGATCTTCGCCGGGGAATATCTGAAAAACTCTGTGGAGAATTGAGAATGAGAATCTTCATTCTTCCAGGGGGATTTGTGTTGAGGAGCCAAGAACGAGAATCTTCGATCTGTAGGGGATTAAAAACTCTGACAAATTCAATGCTGAGAGTAAAGAAAGCGCTGGAGAATCAAGGATGAGAATCTTGATTTTGTTGGGGAGTAAGAACTCTGTGGGGAATTGAGAATGAGAGTTTTCATTCTGCTTGGGGGAATTTGTACTGGGGAGCCGAGAACGAGAATCTTCGATCCGCAGGGGATTTAAAAATTCTGACAAATTCATGCTGAGAGTAAAGAAAACTCTGGAGAATCAAGAACGAGAATCTTGATTTTGTTGGGGAGTAAGAACTCTGTGAGGAATAGCCATACTGTTGCGGAGTGGCTATCCTGTTGGAGAGTAAAACTCAGGATTTTGGAAAAAGCTTATTCCTGTCTGGAAGAAGTTCAAGAGTTTGTACGCCACTTCGAGAATTAGAATCTTCATTCTATTGGGAGTATCGGGGATTCAAGTCATATACCACTTTGAGAATGAGAATTTTCATTCTGTCGGGAATATCAGGAGCATGGGTCAGAAGGTTGGGTGTATGCTAATCTACTGGGGAATCCAAAATGAGAATCCTTGTTCAGGTCTTGGGTCAGAAGGTTGGGTGTATGGGGAAACGAGAAATGAGCATCTTCATTCAGGCGTTTGGGTCAGAAGGTTGGGAGTATACCAATCTTTTGAGGTTTCAAGGATGAGAATCTTCATTCTGTTAAGGGTCAGGAGGTTGGGAGTATACCAATCTTCTGAGGTTTCAAGGATGAGAATCTTCATTCTGTTAAGGGTCAGGAGGTTGGGAGTATACAAATCTCTTGAGGTTTTAAGGATGAGAATCTTCATTTTTGAGAGAAACAGATTTTTAGAAGCTACAATTGTCCGTTATTCTGTTGGTGGCGGTAACTTCCAACAGGTGATGAAGGAATCTTCGATGATTGTAACTTCCAACAGGTGATGAAGGAATTTTTGATGACCATAACTTCCAACAGGTGATGAAGGAATTTTTGATGACGACCGTTACTTCCAACAGGTGATGAAGGAATTTTTTTTGACGATCGTGACTTCCAACAGGTGATGAAGGGATTTTTGATGACGACCGTAACTTACAACAGGTGATGAAGGAATTTTTGATGACGACCATGACTTCCAACAGGTGATGAAGGAATTTTTACGACCGATCAATTTGAAATGTAATTTGTTGTGGAGAATAAATCCTTGATAAATGTTGGGGAAATAAACCCATGACTGCTGGTCTGCTAAAGAGGTGATGAACTTCTCGAGGACGCTTGAACTTCTTTTCAGAAAGATTTCGGAGAGGTTCATCATTGCCCCTATAATCGGATGTTTGTGATACTGTATGTAACCCTTTGTTGAGATTGACGTTCTAATTCCCCAAGTGATGGTGAGGGATACTTGCCCCAGGTTAATCTACAAATTGAGAGATTTCTTGAAATCTTGACTGGACTGCCCCATGTTTAATGGGCTTTGAAAGATTTGTTGAAACCTTGACTGGACTGCCCCAGGTTTAGTGGACTTTGAAAGATTTGTTGAAATCTTGACTGGACTGCCCCAGGTTTGCTGGACAATACCAAACCAAGTCCCCTTCTTGTTGATAGGAGATTTTTGTAACGGAAGTGTCATCCCACTTGAAGTGATTTTATTCACTGAGAGAGCTTTCGTTCCTCCGAACATTCACTGTTGTGAATTTCTTTGCTATCAAACAAATAAACATGTGAAAACAACGATATTGAAATAATGCAAAGTTTATGCTTGTCTCGAAGTTTTGAAAAATGCGTTTTTTAGCAGAAAACTTTTTATAAGACAAATTCAACACAAGATTTAGAGAAAAGCCTTACAGGAGTCAGGATACCTTTTGTAACAGTATGCTTTCGAACTAACTCATGCTTCAATTAGGACTTTTAAAGGGTTGTAACGTGGCTTGGTTCATAGTTTAAGAAACAAAGGATAAAGGCTCAAAGTATATTTGTACCCACCCGCTCTTCGTGATGTCCTTCAATCCTATACTCAATTAATTGTGCGTCGAACTCTATTCGAGTTTGGAACGACGTTTTGGTGATGGTTCACACCAGTTGAATTTCATGGGAAGGAAGTCATTTTTGAAACGTTTTTCATGTTGTTGAGGATTTATAATGACCTCTTTCTTTTGATTTGTTATCCCTAATTTTTGCCTGACTGTTCCTGTTTTCGAGATTACAATCAGCGGGATGCCCCAGCTTTCTTAAGCCTCCTTTGTAGGTTTTGGCTCAGTGGGCTTTTCTCTTTTGAGAGATAATGATTGCCTATGAGATAAGGAACCATTACTGTCTTTGGGTTCCAAAGGAATGTTTTTGATGTCATTCGTTGCATTACGAACTGAGAGTTTGCGACTTCACTGCGCATCTTTTGAATTAACTGAGAGACTACCCTGCCCCATGTTTAATCAAAGGTTTCAATTTGTATTCAAAATAGAAAACTTCTACTTCTTTGGCTCAAAGGGGGTTGACTAGGGATTATCTTCCTTATAACTCCAGTGTTTAGGATTTGAAAGAAACGCATGTACATCGTCAGCAAGGTCTGTTCAAAAGCATACTGTTATGAGATTATGACATTGTTTCGTCATCCTCCCTCTAAAGGCTTGTAACTTTTATCAAGAGTTAAATATCATAGAGAAAGTAGGAAGCATAATTCAATAATAGTGAAAACGAATGGATGAATTCAAGACAAACATATGCAATGCATTAATGAAACAGAGTTTGACATCAACAGATAATTATTTGAATAACAAAGGAAATTACAACTTGAAAATTCAAATGAAACAAAAGCCTCTTAGTTCGAACTTGTCATTTCAGGTGGAGAACCCTCAACAGAAGATTTTCATTTCGCCATCCGGCATGAATTTCAGCACTCCATTGTCAATCAAGTCTTGGATCTTGTTTTTCAAAGCCCAACAGTCGTCGGTGTCATGTCCAGGACTATAGGAGTGGTATACACAAAATGCATCGGGGTGATAGCTAGGAGAAGAGGTATTGGGCTTCCGAATAGGATCCTTTAAAGCAGTCAGATTGACCTCCAACAAGCGTTCCAGTATTAGAGATGATGGTATGCCGGTCTTAGTAAACTGTCTTCCAGACGTATTTTGCTTACGCCGATTACCCTGTTGACGCTGGCGAGGTTGTTGTTGGGCTTGTGACCCTGAAGCAAGTTGAGGAGCTTTTCCCTTGTCTTCTTGTCTCAAAGGAGGTTGAATGATGACTTGATCTTCAACCCTAGTTGTTTGCCCCCTTGGTTATGCCCCACTTGGTTATCTTGAAGCAATTTGTTGACGAGAACCCTGAGCTCCTCTTGTCTTTGAGCCAGGTCTTGAATGAGAGCCATATGGCCCACCAGTTGTCCCATCATATGGATCTTCATTGTTGCCAGATCAATCTGTAGCTCTTCCAATTGATCATTCCTGACGCCGCCTGGATTTCCTAGGACCATGCCCCTTGTGAGGAGAGCTTTCACTTCTTCTTGCCCTTGGGATAGGTTCAAGAACATTTCTTTAAGTTGACTGTTCTGAGCTTGGATGTCTTCGATAGTCCTCTCTAGAGCCATCTCTACTGAAATAAATAGTAGGAGAATAAGGAAACCTGAAAAGGAAAACCTGTTATGATGTGGGTGCATGTTATGTGGATGCATGTTTTCAAAAATCTCGCGAGGTAAACACAAGAAAATGTTATAGGTTGAACTTTGATCAACAAATATTTGATTGGAGAGCTTTTTATTGGTGGATGTCTTTCCACGAGAATCAAGCTCACCATGTCAAGTGGGTCATAGCCCCCGATTCAAGTTGTTGTGCTTGATCTTTGACGGTGTTTGTTTAGAGGAAAATGAATCCTCTTGCCCTTTGGTAGATGTCTGGTTCAACGTGCCCCTACATCAAAAAACCCTCGAGATCCTTGAAATGGTTATTGAAAATGCTATGGTATGATGTTATGATGTTATGTACATGTATGCAAAAGTAAGCAAGTGTATATACAGACAATCATATTCATACAAAGCAAACAAGTCCTTAGGTTTAGGCTTGCATGGGGTTCGTAGGTAAGTACCCTCTTGAAGTTAGTTGGCTCAACCTGTCCTAAAATAGAAACCAGGTACTAAGGAGCTCAATATCACTGGATTATTTTCTGTGTTCATTGTTTTGGTTTAGCCACTTAACTGGCGACCAAAATATTCCAAGAAAATAATCCTCAATGAGTGTAGTATCGAGTATCTACCAACTTCGGACTGCACCAAAGTCGGTCATCTCACTACCCCTAAAAAGGCCAAGATGTTCAAGTAAGGTTCTACGAGTTCGTTGGTGCTTCATGACATCACTCAGCGGCCCTGTATTCTCTTTGATTGACTCAAAGGCTATCGGTACCCACAAATATGTCACACTAACGTAGCTACTGCTTCAACCATGTCGGTATACCCCGCACAGTTCCCTCACAATTTATTGCTACTTACCTAAAAGGTGTCCCCAAATTCGGGTGTAGGATTTAAAACAAACCCAAACAAGGAACCCAAAAAGTAAAGCAATCAAAGCAATCAAAGTAAGCATGTAAAGGTGATCTAAAACCCTAAGGTAACCCCACTTTTAGAAATACTCCCCAGCAGAGTCGGCAGTTCTGTGGTACGGTGGGAGAACTGACTTGAGGTTTTGCATTTTATGTTCGCAAATGTTTCGGTTTAGCAAGAGTCGCCACCGAATTTTTATTTTATCCTAAGGAAAGGTCAAAAAGCACAGGAAAGACCTTTGAGATGTTTTCTTGGGTTTGGGGAGTAGATTATGAAAAGGGAAGGTGCAAGCACCCTTTTCATCCATGGTTATCCATGGGCTCTTAGTTACTTGTTTAGATCACTTGCTTTGCTTTTCAATTGTTTGAAATGGTGCTTTGTGTGTGGTTTTTGAAAATTCTTTGAAAAAGAGGCCTTGTCTAGGAAACCTTTGTAATGATTCTTGTTTGAATATATACAAAGGTGTTTGTCTTTTTGAAAAGATATTTCAATGTTTTGAAAGTTTGTTTTGAAATTGTGTGTTTGAAAGTAGCAAGGATGTTTTGCAAGCTTTTGATCAAGTAACTAAGAGTTGTCTACCCTATTTTACTCAAAGATCTTTCTTATGTTTTTAACCCTTTTTAACATTGTTGTTTCACCATTGTGTTTGATGAACAATCTTGCGTTAGGATGTTAAACGGGACAGGCGCGGGTCATCGCATACAATCATTGGAAGCAACTTGTGAGACGCTCTAGCAATTTTGTAAGGGACGAGATCATTTTATCGAAAGCAACATCGAGGGTCATCGAGGGACTACGATCTTTGTTTATCGAAGGGGCATTTGCTAGAGTGTATCATACTCGAGGGACATGATTGCATTTTCCGAGGCAATAAGCGAGGTTACCCTAGAGGTGCAAGTGTGAATTGTGTATTGATTTTCATGCATTTGTCTTGTATTAGGTCATCTAGCGATTGATTTTGAATCTTCGCATACAAACCCTAATTACTATACAGTATATTGAAAGCGATAAATTGCGGGAATTTAAAGTCTAAATTATTACAAAACAATATCTGGGGATGGGGGTACAAATGTTTACAAATGGGGATGAGTCTTATCAGAATAATAATGTCCAAGTATATATTACAACCAAATTGAACTGTCGGATTTTCAATGTAAAATTATAACAAAGTATAAGATAATGAAAATCAAAGAAATATGAGATGCGTGTATTTACTTACAAATGATCAAATAAATATTTTAACCTAAGAAAGATTAAGTATTTATTATTATTTATTGTGTTTTATATTTTTTAGGAACTTATGTAAAAAGATTAGTTAAACAAAAATTCTAGTATTCTTTTTGTATTTAATTAAATATAACAAATATTTAGAGAAAATTATATCAAAACAAACCTTAATCTAATATTGGTTTTCTTTATTATTTACAAAACAAATTACTTTTTTAAAAAAAGAAAAGTATTGGTTTAAAGAAAATTAATTAAAATGATATTAGTAAAGAAAAGAAAGAATATTAGTTTAAAAAAATTGAAAAGGGAAAGATGATGGGCCTATGAGTTATGGCCCAAAAAGAATGAAGAAGAACAAATAATTAGGAGGAATAAAGGGAAAAGGAGGGGGGTGCGTGTTAGTGCTTGGGATTTAAGCGCTTTGTTTGGGTAAAAGCCCAGAATCAATGTTTGAACAAGTTTTAGGGTTGAAGTTTCACGCACTCGGAATTTAGGGTTTGTGCGTTTTTCGGCCACAACGGCGCCGCTCCTCTCATCTTCGTTCTCTTCGTCTCTCTCGAACGAAGCTTTGATTCTTCCTCCAACCTTCAAGCTGCCAGAGCGCCACCTTCATCCATCTCCTCTCCACGACGGTACAAGGCGGTGGTTTAGAAGGTATCTCTTTCTCGTTCCAAACGCGTTTTTACAGTTTGCATTTGTATGATCTTGTACATTTTATTGTTTCATCTTTTGATTCATGGTATTTGTGTCTAAGGTGTAGTTATGTTTTGGAAGAAAGATCATACCTTGGCGATTGGCTTCTGGAAAATGGATGGAGGGAGAGGGCTGGACCGGCGGCGTTCTCGGTGGCTAGGCGGAGGAGGGCGTGATGGCTGCTCGCTTCTGGTATTTCTATATTTTCTTTCCTCTTTGAAGGTTTGATGATGATCGATGATGATGATATTCTGAGATTTACTCTTTTTGTTTGTTGTTCTGATTTGAGTTGATGATGAACTATTCTGAGACTACTCTTGCTTCTGAGTGCTTGAATATTGATTGTTTGATGATGATGTTGTTCTGAAAACACTTGAATATTTGTTTTTGATTTTCTCTTCCTCTTCTCTTTTATTGACCCTGATTATTTGATGATGAATATATATATTCTGAAGAAAAAAACTAGCTATTGTTTTTGTTGCCTTTTGTTGATTCTCTTCCTCTTATTTGCTATGTTGATGATAAAGGATGCTTCTGAAAACTTCTCTTTCTGGTTTTATCAATGATGAACAATACTTCTGAGATTATTGTTATTGATGGCTGGATGATTTGTTGGTTTGATGTTAGCTTGTGATTTTTTGTGTTGATGCAGTTTTGAGTTTTTGAGAGGCAGTTTTGTTATTACTTTTACAGACTTGTAATTTGTAAGGCAGGCTTGTGTTTAGGCAAGTTTGTTGTGGGAAGCAGGTTTGCTGGCTTGTTTGTGTTTACAAGCAGGTTTCAGGTTTTGGAAACAGGCTTGTGCTTGTAGTTTTAGCTTGCAGTTATGCAGGTTGAGTTGGAGGCAGGCTTGCTGTTAGTTCGAGCTTGCAGTTTGTGGCTTTTTGACAGCAGCTCTGAGTTTGTTTTGAGTTTTGCAGGTCATGCAGTTTCAGCAGGTTTTAGTGTTGGAGGCAGCTTTACAGGTTTGCAATTTGTTTGTGTTTTGGATATGGAAGTAGGCTTACTTCTGGTGTTTGAGATGCAGGTTTGTAACTTGCAGTATTGGTGACTGCAGTTTGGGTTTTTGCAGTTTGTATTTACTACAGGTTTGTAGTGATATCTTGTAGGCAGGTTTTACTCTCTTGTTTTGTGTTTTCAAAACAGGTTTTGTGATTTTTGCTCTCTCCCCCTGTCTGCTGGACTCTTAGACTGTTTTATCTATTTGTTTTCTTGCTGCCTTTTACAGCCTCCCCAAACTGCAAACTCTCACTTCACTCTCTTTCTCTCTCCCTCAAAAGCACTTTTAATTGCTTATTATATTATTCTGAAAAGCTACTGGCCAGAACATGATGAGGGCTATGACAAGCTCTCTTGCTTGTAACTTGGTTTATCTTGCTGCATTGTGTACTTTTTCCCATATTTCCTGCATTATGTACTTTCTGCTTTTGCTAGTTACTATGCTTCTTGTAACTTAGTTTTGACATGCTTGGTTAATGCATTTTGAAACTCAATTTGGCAGTTCAGTTTACTTTGTGTGCAGCCTTGTGCCTTTGCATTTTGAATAACTTGTATGATTTTAGTTTTATATATTTTATTTTTCTCTCTGAACCGAGAAGAGAAATCTTCTTGTGATTTGCAG